>BSBK01000974.1:642500-1842500 GCA_027943335.1 Chamaecyparis obtusa | reverse complement strand
TTTTCAGCCATTAGATCCTCATAACAAACTTTATCTTTTACCTCAGAATCATGAGCAACTTGCCAACTCATCAATTCAATCGGATGTTATAAAATTTAATTATTTCTCTTACTTGGTTAATATAGAATGTGTTGGTGAATACTAACTTGGTTATTACTCTTACTCGGTATACACCGCACTAGCTCGGTGTATACAAAAATCTTCAATTACTGACCGCATTAACTTGTTCAATTATGATCTTCAATACATAACAATTCATGTAATACAATCAAGTCAACAAAATTATGCCATAGACTCATCAATAAGTTACCCAATGTATACCTTAGCCATATCTCTATGTTCATCTCATCTTCATGTAGATATCTCTTTCCATGACCATTTTTCTTCTTCAGATGTTTGTAACCATCACGATAAGTATAGTCAAAACTAGTTGACATCAATGACAAGATATTGACTGATTTAATTGCCTTACATATCACTTTAGAAAATTGGTTATCTCTAATCACTATCTTTCACTTGTCCATTCAGTTCATCAAAATATTCAATCAATTGTAGATCATCAATGATATCCACTCTTTAGGTCTATGTTTGTGAAACACACATCTCCACTCAATCAATCCATAATATCATCCATCCTTGGAAAGGGAAATCTATACTTTATAGTGATCTTTTTGATAGCTCAAGAATCTATAAACATCCTCCATTCTCCATTCTCCATTTTTCTTTGGTGCTAATACCACTGGTACAACACATGGAATCAAAATCTCTCAAATCAATCCCTTCTACAATAAATCCTACACTTTTCTGTTGAATTCCTCACTCTCTGGTGGAGTCATCCTATGGGATTCCTTGTTTGGAAAACTAGCCCCTAGAATCAATTCCATCTAATGATTGATCTTTCTCACTGGTGGCAGTCCATCAGATACGTTATCAGATACAATATCTTGAAACTCCTCCAATAATTCTACAACTTCTATAGGTACATCTTCTAATTCCTCTTTACCAACTTTTGAAATTAAAACAAAACACATATGCTCATGTCTCATACCTTCTAAGAACTTCCTCCCATACCCTAAACATATTCTATACTTACTACATACCTTTTCCCCTATTTCCTTCAATGCCTTCATCTTGTGTCAAACTCCATCCTTTGTCAAAGAAGAAGTATTAGAATGACCATCATGTATAGCACATCTGTCAAATTCTCAAGGCCTTCCTAGCAAAAAATGACATGCATCCATGGCTATGATATCACAGAGTACCTCATCTCGGTAACTTCCAATCTTGAACTTCACTAAGTACTAATCATTGGTCAAGACCTTATGGTCATCCTACACCCATGCAATTCAATACATATGAGGGTGTTTTTCCATTTCTAGCTTTAAATTTGTGACCATTTTCTTTGACACTAGATTATTAGTGCTTCCACCATCAATAATCACTTCACAACACTTATCCTCACACTTGCACCTAGTGAAAAATAGGGTTTCTCCTTTCTCAACATCATTTGAGTGTTTTGACTGAGCTTCTTCATTTGTATGTGCAACTTGTGCATGACCTTTAGTACTCCTTTCCATCCTTCCCTGATGCTGGGGACATTCATAGGCTCAATGTCCTTCTTCACAATGGAAACATGTCCCACGAAAACCTCCTCTTCCAGGTCCTTTCCCTCTTCATCTTCCTCTCTGATTCCTATTATTTTGATCATGGAAATGATTGAAGTTATTTCCCCTCTGATTTTGACTGCTACTTGACTCATCATTATTTTTCTGATCTTCCTTTTGGCCTCCATAAGACTATCCATTGGATCTTCCACCATGACCTCTTCCACCTTGCTTTCTTTCAAAGTTCTTGTTCAACTTCTTTTCCACCCTTTAGGAAAAATGGTATGCCTCTTCAATACTATTCATTCTAACTAGAATCAAATCCTCCTAAATACTTGGTTTTAACCCATGAATATAAGGAGAAACATTTTCCTTCTTAGCTTCTACAGGACCTGTTCTAATGAGGACTTGGTAAAACTCTTTTGTATATTCCTACACAGATTTTCCTAATTGTTTCAACCCTTGTATTTTCTTTAGAAAATTGATCTCACAATCAACAAGAATGAACTGTATCTTCAATTTCTCCACCATTCGGTCCCATCTTGTGATTTTCTCCTTTCCTCTTCTATTCCTCTCCAACTGAATCTCCTGCCACCAAATTTTTGCAGGACCCTTCAGTTTTGCCTTCACAAATTTGACCCTATCTGGATCTTCGACATATTCATACTCAAAATATTCTTCTAGATCATTGATCCATTTGATCAGTTCCTCTGGGTTAATATTTCTTTAAAATTTGGAAACTTCAATCTTTTGTCTCTTTCCAATCTTGGAAATGGCGCTAAAAAACCTATCTTCCTTAGGATTTCTAGGTGCTTCTAGTGCTTCTTGGTCACCTTTTCCTTCTTCTTCAATTTCCTCTTCACTTTCATCTCTAACTAAAATATTCATTCCTCTACAAAAATCATCTTGTAATTATTTTACTTGTCTCTGAAGGGCTCTAAAACCCTCTTCCATCACACTTGCAACTCTCCTGCCATAGTTCCTTCATGGAGACATTTTTGGCTCCTATCACTCAAAACCACAATTATAGTCCTAGTGCAAATTGTCTCATAGTTGGTGATCTATCTACACACTCAAGAACTCCTATTTTGATACCAATTGATGAAGGGTACTCTTCTTATTAACATAAACACACAGAAAATAATTGAGAATAACAACAAATTGAAAGGTTAAGAAATGAGCTTTCTATTATCTTCAATGAAATGGAATTACAATGTTTAGAAATATAACATGCACAACCACATGGGCATTTTCATTACAATATTCTGCAAGCTAGAGCCACCAGATGTATCTTCCAAAAATTTGTCTAGATAACCCTACGAACTTTCATTATATAGGCAATTTAAACCGTCCAAGAATGTTCTAGAAATTTTAAACCTAAATTTTAAGGTAGACCATCCATAAGATATTATTATTAATTTTTGTTGCATTAGAATAGGCCCAAACAACTTTCAGAACTCAAAAATAAATTTTACAGGAATTTCATTTTCTTCTATTTTAGGTAGTGCAACTTTCAGAGACCATAACTCATCACTCGTTGACCCAATTGGCTATTATAACCCCATTTCAAAAATGGCACGAAGTGATTTATAGAAATCAATTAATATTGTAATTAATTAAGGTTTTGACCCCTTTTAGAACATTTAAAGCCTTCAAAAATGAGTTCAAAGATTCTGTACTCTGCTACCAATACCCAAAATTTTAAATATATTCAAAACTAGACTTGATCTTGCAATGAAGATTTACTGGGAAGTTGATATAACCAAAGTAAATCTCCAAGGAGGAAAATAGAACATTATGAGCTCAAATGAAAAACTTACTAAAAATAGTAAATTTCCAAAAATAGCAGCTCTGCATAAGATAACTCTTATTGAAAAGAAACCAGAAAATATTTTTGGGTGATGCAAGATTTCCCTTACACCTAGGATGCTCCTGCATTAGTTAGGGTTAGGGTTTACATTATGGTTAGAGTTAGGGTTTGGGTTTAGGATTATGATTATAGTTAGGATTATGGTTATGGTTATGGTTACATCACATTTAATATTTGTTACCATTGGATTTTGCTTAATTATCTTAGGCTCTAATTTTCTCAAAAATACCCCATAATCTTTCAGGTACATTTTACTCAAGGTTTTCAGTCCTTTTACATGTACACCTTGTCGGTTGAACTTGAACCTTGAACTATCTTTAGTTCAAGATTCAAGGTTCAATAATGCCCCTCGGTATGTTTGGCTATCTTTGATTTATTGTGAACTTGGTGGTATGTTGTTTTTGCAATGTGCACTCTCCCATTGAACTATGAATCATGAACTCTCTTAGTTCAAAGTTCAACGGACTTTGTCATCTTGCAAGATATTTCACTATTATTTTATCTTTCTTTCTTGCTGTTAATTATTTTTGCCTTATTTACCTGAAAACATACCAAAGGGAGGACCTCCCAATTTTTTATTGAACTTGAACCTTGAACTCTCTTAGTTCAAAGTTCGTAGTTCCACAGATGTTCATAATATGTAAAAAGTGGATGGCGGTGATTAGATAGAAAGGATAGTTGGCAGGTGGTTATGATATCCATGCGTGGCGTGGATATCGTAATTAATAGAAATGACATCCAAATGTCACTTCACTCATGGGGAAGTATAGGTATTCAATGTATCATTGAGTGAATTTCCCATCATCATTAATCAACCCTCTTGGGCCATTACTTCACCATTTATTGTGAATCTCCCATGATTTGTGAGCTACTTGGTGACAAATTGAGGAACTTGGTCCTTTCTGTTCATAGTGGCGGAGACATTTTAGGAAACCAGTGTCGAAGAGGTACCTTTCCTCCTTTCAAAGTTTAGTACACCACGTAAAGAAACAAGTTAGTTTTCTCTATTTGGCCTCCTTGTTTCCAGATGAAAGCTCTTTGCTTTGGAAAATTTCAAATCCTTTAAAGCCGTTGTGTTTCCCTATTTTACTCCTCATTTTTGAGCCAATATGAAAAACCTAGCCCCAAATTTTGGAAAAACTTCCCCCTTAATATGTTCCCTACCTGAGTGTGAAGACACCTTGATTAAGACAAGAGATTTGGAAGAAATCATTAGTAAAGTTAAAAACCCCATTCCTGGTTCCATGCTTGAGAAAGAAATCTAGAGTAGATTGGCTGATGCGACCGCTTTTCCCATAGTAGCTCCATGCCAAGAACTAGTGCTTGAATGTGCTAGGAGATACAGTTTTGAAGAAAAGTGTATTAAGAAGATAGACATAAGTCCCCTGGTTTATATAAGTAGGGATGTCATCATGTAGGAAATGGGAATCCTTGAGAAAGACCCATATGAAGGCTAGACTATTCCTTCTTCCTAGTCTATTTTTGCTACCAAAAGAAAAATTTATAGAAATGAGATAGCCTAGCATTGGTTATTGAAAGCCTAGAAGGGAGGGTCTAGAATCCCTAAACCCCTTACTATTGATCACTTCAGACTACAGGTAGCCGAGTTGGTGATATTACTTAACATGATTAAGGGAAACCAATATGCATATTACTGGCATGACTGGATGTATTTTTATATCCAAGTTACTCTCGGGGGGGGGGGGGGGGGAAGTACATTGATTGGGCTAAGACTATTGCTAATGAGCTCCATCACTAGTTAGAAAATTTCCCAGGAGGTAGTAGTTTTCATATGTCTTCCTATTTGTTTTATATCCTGGCATGCACCAAAGAATGGAAGGGTCTTTTTCATGAACAACCCATCCTGAACATGAAAGTGTGTGATTATTATCCCCATTTATAGAAGGAGTTTCATGTAAATATCTTTCTAAAGTTAAATGGAGTATTTTTTGGGAGATTGATTTATGAACTTCAAACGGAGAATGTCTGAGGAGAGAAAACTTTTATAAACACCTATGGGAGTTTCTTTATCCAGTTCAGGAGATACACATATTTGAGAGTTGGGGGGTTTTGAAGGAGAGCCTTTCAAGTTACTCATATATGCCTTTGATAGCCTGGTTATAGAAAAGGTTTCCCGTCAGTTGGCCTATGTACATAAACAAGTTAAAGAGAGGAAAGGTAGGGCTAAATCCAACTTTCCTATTGAATTGGGATTTTATACTTGTAAGACATCCTCATATGCCCTAAAATTGGAACATAAATTGAGGAAACTCAATCTGAAAGTGTTAGAACCTAGGAAAGGTTTTGATAGTAAAGGGTATGCATCCAACATTTCAATCTACCTTCTGAGCTCCAACATCTTCCTCAAATGGAAGACTACTGGGAAAATTATGTTGACAACTTCGAAGTAAGAAGGAGAAGTTGGTCAAGATTTTCCCTCGGCCAAATCATTACCCTAAACATTGGAATTGATATCACAAGGGTGGAAGAAGATAATAGCGAGGAAGTCACTAATAATCAGTTCGAGGCTAATATCAGAGGTTCACCCCTACCAGAGATTGACTGGAGTATTAATGAGAGGGATAGTATTACAATTAAAACTCTCAGCATGATCAAAAGAACTAAGAGATGGATCATGTGTGCTAAAATGTTGACACACTTCTATGAGTCATTAAATCCAAGATTGCTTAAGAATGAGGTCTCAAATGGCAACTCATAGCTCTCTATTCATGGAGTGCATGGGTAATAATGGAGGCCCTCAGATTAGACCTAATTTGTGTCCATGCAAGTACACCATAAAATGAGAGATTCAAGGAGGAAAAGCAAGAATGCTAGTTTTCATGATCATCAAGTATGCATGCAAATAAAAATGAAAGCTATACTAAATGATAACAATGCATAAAAGCAAACTAATCTATGAAAGAAAATACTTATGCAAGATTATTATATGAAAGGAAATATGAATCTAATCTAATAGGCAAGTGCAATATTAATCTAAATGGATTACCATGGGGCATGAGAGAAGAAGACAAGAAAAAAGAAGTTGCAATATCCAAGCTCAAGTGCTCCAAACTCTTCTCCAAAATCGCTCTCCAAACCTGCATAACAATAACATAAAATCTTGATCTTTAAAATCTCCATACCTAAATGAGAAGGAGACGACTCCTTATAAAGGATTTTAGAAATGAATGGATGGTCAAGATTAAGAGGCAAAAAAAATGAGCAATGGTGGAGATTAAATCTTGGTTGATCCATGTGCTCAAGATTCTCAAGAGACAAAATCAATGGACATTGTTAAGAAGAAAAAAGATGAGTGGTAGAGAGTAAGAGGAAAAAGGAGATTCCACTCATGTTGGAATGTGTGCGTTCATGTGTAGACAAAAGTTATTTTATTTTTATTTTTATTTTATTATTTATTTATTATTTTTAGCAAAGTGGTTTCCATTATTTAATTAAAAGATTTTTTATTTATTTAAAAGAGATTTGTTCTTTTAATTAAATGTGGCTTAGGATAAAGTAATTTTAATATTTAATTAAATTTTTTTTTATTTAATTAAAAGGGAGCATGTTCTCTTAATTAAATAAAACTTAGGATAAATGATCAAACCTTAGGAAATATTAAAATAATTGAATTAATTACAATTTGATCAAGGAAATTGATTTGAATTGAAAATATTGTGAAGCATTGATTCAGGAAATTGATAAATTGATGAATGGGGGCCCAAAGTCTAGGTGACCATTTTAGGGAGCATACATTTGCCCCTCTTTGAATAATGTGTGATCTTCATGGGAACACATGTAGTCAAAGAATGAAGTTGAAATGTGAGATCGATTTGGGATCACAAAATAACCCAGACATGTGATGGATGGACAGGAACACATCAGGACAAAGATAAGTTGATGAAAAAAGACAAGGCCAACACCCCTGTAAATAGGTAATTTTCAAGTCTCAAGAAAGGTTACCCCAAGCGAAGAAATTGATAGGTTTGATAAAGCTGAATCAAGGATTGAAGTTTGACAGAAACTGCCCCCTTGTGATTGAAATTGAAATGAGATAGAGGAGAAATAATAAATTGACAAATTTGATCAAATCAAACTAAAGATAAGGTTCTTGATGTAAGATGAAAGATATATGGATCACATAACCAAGGTAGATCATCATGAAAGGTTATGCCCCAAGGTTGAATTAGAAGAAAAGAAGTGGGGTGAAAGTGAATGGAAGATAGAAGGTTGAAGAGGTGAAAAGAAATGGAGAGAAGAAAGAGAATTTGCCTCAAGAAAGAGGATGCCTCAAAATCAATCAATTTTTTAAGATAGGAAATTTTAATTGAGATAACAAAAGAAGATAAGAAAATGAAGATCAAAACATGATCACAGTTGATTAAAAGTCCAAAAGAAAGATGAAGGAAAACCCTCTCAAACTCCTAATGCAGCCTAAAAATGAAAATTAACATGAAGTCTAAAAATGCAAGCTACATGAAAATGCAAAGGTGTACTTGCAATAGAGAAACTGTAACATAGGATTTTGTGTTCATCATTCATTAGAGAATGTTAAGGAACTTATTTTCATCATTGGGCCATTATTAACGGACATCAAAAAATCACACAATCATCACTAGTCACAAGTGCAACTATGAAGATATGAATGTGATTTATATCAAATTGGAATGTGGAAAGATTCTAACATAAGCATCGAAGACATAAAGGTCAAGATGACTTCAATGTTAGCTTACCCAATTTAATGTAGAAAAAACATGCTTGCATCAAGGCATAGATGCCAGTATGACCATAAGAACAGTTGTGCAAACATAGTCAAGGATGATGCCTCAAATCTCTTAAGTGCTTCAAGGGGATAAAAAGAGACACTTGAGATCTTCAAGACCACACCCACAAGTAGAAAGAAAATAAAAACATGCCCCATGCCCCAAGTCCTCTAGCTATGCATCCCGGAGAGACTTATTAGACAAGGACACTCAACAAAAATCAATAACAATCATCACACAGAGAAAAGATCATGACATAGCTCACACATTAAGTGTTGCATTTAAAAATTTAATTGTGTTAATTGATACTAAGTTCCAAGGATAAGGATTGAATGCTTGTAAGAAGGTAAGATCACATGACAAAACTGGGTAAGACCAAGCCGAGAAGTGTTGAAAAATACTCAATGTCAGGGGTTGTGTTGAAAAACATGATTGGTGTGGTGTTGAAAAACACCATTTGTGAGGTTTCCTAAAGACTAATGCATCCAAGAGGCCAAAGCTAACACAGTTATGCCCCCTAGACAAAGACAAAGACCAATTCCAAACCAAGGCAACAAGGACAAGGCATGATGGATAAAGGCTAAGTGTTGAGAATGCACACTAAGAAATAGGGGTGCAAAGGCCTCAAGTAGCGCCCATTTCTAGGTTTTCATCACTTGGATTTTATTGCATTATTTTTCAGGACTTTTTATAATTTTTTTGTATTTTTTCTACCAAGGCACCCATTTCCAGGTTTTCACCAAGGCACTTTTTCTATTTTTATTTTTTATTTTTTTATTTTTTTATTTTTTTGGTATTTTTGGAATATATAATTTTTTTGAGATACATCAAAGCGCCTATTGCTAGGTTTTCACTAAGATCATTTTTTGAAGACATTTTCTAATATTTAGAATTTTTGACAATATATCATTTTTTTGGATTTTTTTAGGATCAATAAGTATGTACAAAGGATGCCCCAAATAGAATGGGCATCAAAATCTCAAGAAAGATCACATCGTGTAGTCCCAATATCTAGCAAGGTGGAGAACAAGAGGGATTAGCAAGCTGGTGGAAGAGATGGAAGACAAGAGAATGAAGGAGAATGAAGGGAAGAAATCCTCAAGGGAAAACTCTTCAAGAGTACCCAAGCCAGGGAAAAATTGTCATGTAAAACACATTTGGACAAGTAATGAAAGGACAACATAGGATAAGTCACAAAAGCGTAATGAAAAATAAGGAAAGGATGCAGTCCAAAGGAGTAGACATGTCAAGAGGCTTCATAGCATCGTGTTTTACTCTTTTTTATTAGATCAAGACCAAAGGGAAAAAGGATAGAAGAAGGCTAGAATGAATGGAGGAAAATAAATATGAAGGCTAAACATGAATGGAATGAAAGAAAGATCATCATAAGACAGCTCACAAGATAGCCAAATGTTCATGTATAGGTCAACATTGTCAAGATCAAAGAGAGAAGATGAAATGGATGAAATATGTAGAAGAACTACACATGATGCCTGATTGCTAGGTTTTCATCATAGTACTTATCCAAGGTGCCACAAGGGAGTGGTTTTTACCATAGGACAAATTTATTTCTCTTTAATTTTTCTACCAAGGCACCTGTTTCCAGGTTTCCACCAAGGCACATTTTCAATTTTTTCATTTTTTATTTTGTTTTATTTTTGAATTTTTGAATTTTTTCATTTTTTTTGGAAAGAAGGAAAGCTTTTTAGATAATACTCCTTGAAAGGATAAACCATGATATGCCAAGGATTCAAAATGACATGCTCAAAAATGTTGATAGGGAAAAGAAGATGGAAGAGAAAAATGGAGGATAAGGTTTTATGTAAAGCGAGTAAGGTTGGAAGATAGGAGGAATAGGCAAATGAGGAAAAATGATAGAAGGTAGAAGGATAATGAATGGAAGGATTGTGAAAAGGTAGATGGAAAGGAAGGCAAGATCAACATCAACACACACCCTTAAGGGTGATGAGAGGATGGAGAAAATGTGAATGAAGGAATACGTGAAGGAATATGGTGAATGGATAACAGAGGTTGTGGTTTAGGAACATGGAATGGAAGAATGTTTTTGGAAGAAGATGAAGTGGAAGCTTTTGGAATCTTGAATGTCAACTTCACTTGTTGCTCAACATCAGAGTCTTTCAAGGGAGACTTTGGAATCCATATAGTCATAGGATTTTCATTTCTTTTTGATGATTTAGAGAGAATATCTTTAATGATGGATTTTGGAACCCACACTTGTCTTGTAGTTTTCTTATTAAATATTTCTTTTGACTTTATGCCTCCATGTTGATTAGAGGAGACATGGTGATCTTCTTTTTTTGATGGATTCTTGTATTGCTTCTTTTTCTTGTATTGAACATTCAAGTTACTTCCAAAAGACTTAGGACTTGTGGAAGAAGAAGGATGATATGACTTGTTTAGATGGGTGGGTGGATGAAAAGGAATCAAGGGTATGCATCTATGTTGATCTTTAGGAAAGATAGGAGATGGAGGGACGTCAGGACCCAAGATGGATGATGAATTAGGAGAGTTAGGAGGGGAAAGTGAAGGGACATAAGGGCCCAAGATGGAAAGAAGACGTGAAGCCCTTAGTATTGGTGGAGGAGGTCCAAGGATGGATGTCGAAGATACAAAAGGATAATTAATAAGTTCATCAACATCTATATGACAACCAAGGACATCAACATATTTAGAGTGAGCATTAGGATTTGCAATAGGATCATGAACATCTTGAATAGGAGAAACTTCTTTGATAGGATTGTTTGGAGCTTGAAAAGACTTATGGAGAGTAGAAAGTGGAAGTGAATATGGAGTGGTAGAATAAGAAGATGGAAGACTTTGATCTTGACAAGAAGCTTTGGATAGCATAAGTGTATAATTTTTTTCTTGATTTTCAATAGGCTTAACATTGGAAGTAACAACACTATTTTTAATAACCTTAATGGAAGTATCATCTTTGGAAAGCGCAAGTGTAGTAAGGTTATTTTGATTGCCAATAAACTCAATGGTGTAAGTAGTAGCTTGATCTTGCTTAGGAGAAGACTTAAGACATGGTGGAATGAATGAGAAAGGGTGTGCAGGATCAAAAGAACCATGAAATGGATAAGAGACATCATGAAAAGGATTGGATGACATGGAGGGTTCTTGATCTTGATCTTTCTTTATGTTATTTTCTTTATCATTTTTAGAGTCCTCTTGACATGGAGCCACTTCTAAGGACAAGGAAGCATGTTGGAATTGTATGGAAGACTTTGGAAGAGATGGTGAAGGACTAGCTGAAGTAGGCATTATAGCGTATAAAGGCTTAGGCTCTTTAGGTTTAGCATTATTCAAAGTATTTGCAGTAAAGTGATGGTTAGCTTGAGTTTCTTTAAGAGGTAGCCCTTGAGGATAACTATAGGGATCCACATGAAAAGTATTAGGATTTTTGTTGGATGAAGGATTTGTGCAAGATTTGAAAGACTTGGAAGCTTTAGGAAATGTATGGGTATTGGAGGAAGTAGGGGATGAAAGGGAACCATCACAAGACAAAGGTCCATCATTAACATAATCTTTCTCGAGAGTGTAATCTTTATTTTCAGCATGAGAGTTCTTAGAGGAGAGATTATTATAGTATTTACATTTATAATCAAGGTGGTAAGATTTCTCTTCCTCAAGTGAAGTAGATGTATCATCTAGGTATTTTTCACTAAAATCATCAAAAGTCTCTTTCAAAATCAGAATCATATGGATCACCATCACAATCTATCCAATGTGATGACCCATTTCTAGTAAGCATGAGCACATGACTAGGAGGACTCTTGGGAATAGAGGTGTCATAGGTATCACTACATTTTCCGTCATCATAGTCATCAAAGATGGGCATATCAATCTTTGTGGAAGAGGTATCACAAGGGCTATCATATTTATCATCATGGTATGTCTTAAGATGAGGAGCAAGACTCTTGGGAGAAGTAGAAGGGGAACGAGATTGTGAAAAAGAGGAAAGTGAAGACCTAGTGGAGGAAGAAGACTTGGATAATGAGGAATGTGAATAATGTCTAGAAGAGTCATGGTAAGACTTGGAAGATGAGGAAGGATGAGAACAATTAGAAGATGAATTTTTTTGGAAGAATGAGGTCATGATAGGATCATGTGTATGATCCTAGCAAAGGCGTTTGATTTAATCAATTTTTCTTTTATTTTTGTCATAAATTTATCACCCATGAGATTTTTGGAGGAATAATACTCTTCGAATTGAGCAATGAGTTCGAGATCATCTATTTTCAAGAGAGGTTCCATAAAAAGATAGTTGAAATTCATGGTTCTAGAAGAGGAGGAATCAAGCATGGAAGTGACATAAGAGATGAATAGAAGAAGGTAGACTAGATAATAAGAGGAAAAGAATCAAGAAGACGTGACGAGTTTAGGAAGAAGAGGAAGAAGCATGAAGGAAGAAGAGAAATGATGGAAATGGGAGACTAGAAAGACATGGGGGATGTGGAAGAAATAAGACCAAGAGTCATTTTGTACAAATTGATAGCATTTAAGTTCATTTGGATGTTGAGCAACATGTCATAGCACTTTTGGGGAGATCTTTGAAGTTTTTATCACTTGGAAACTCAGATTTGTTTGTTTAATGTGACCAACTAGATACATTAATAGTTTTTCATAACTAATCAAGCATGCAAGACAACAATCAGGGAGTTCAAGAAAACAATTGTCTTCAAACAATGAGCAAGGGACATAGTATTCTACTCCCTAAAGATGCTATTTGTGTATGTTCTCAAAATATTTTTTCGATCATGCACATAGTCCTAAAAATAAAAATTTGGTTGCACTATGGTTTGTAGTAATGGTCAACTCTACAACTTTTGCAATCTCAAGAGGGTGAAATCCAATCCAAGCACACTGGGGTTTTGACACATTCCGAGAATTTAATCAATCGGAGAGGTTAAAGAGATCTAACAACCCAACAAGAAACTACACTTGTGGAGATTTCTTCCACAAGGACATTTATATAGTAGTTGTTGCTACCACAGTGAAAATGGCTATTATCGCTTGAGGTTCCATCCATATGGTTTACCAAATAAAGGGAGACTCCACTACGGTTAACCCTCTCTAACAAGGTGACTCACAAAAAGGACCATATGGGGACTTGGTTTAGATTCAAGGATTTGAGTTTTTGATACTACCTAAAAAGGGAGTAGAGCACAATCGTCTAGCCTCTTCACTTCACCCAAACATAGAAACTAGATTTATTGACATGCTAAGATTGAAACCACCTCACCAAGGTTCATGATGTCAACAACAATGTCTACCGAGCTCTGTGAGTGGGTCCAAGAGAGAACGTACCGGTCAATGTTGAGGACTAAACCAAGTAAGACCATGAGATAATAACATTATCCTTCCTACCTACAAGGGGTTCTATCATCAAGAAGAGCTTCACAAGAAGACCACTCTCTCAAGAATGCCACAAATAGTGTTTATAGGGCCTATTTACTATGTGAAACATATATGCAAGAAAGTGAATCTATGTTCTTTTTAGAGCCCAAAATTGAAGTGTGATCTATGAAAGAAATAAAAACTCAAGCTAAACACATGAGAGATTCATTTTAATTTCCAAAATCCAAATGTTATAGAGATTCAACAAAATACCTCAAGTCCAAAGCAATGCGCTTATTAGATTTTTGTTGAGCTTTTTTGTGCAAGCAAGCCACAAACTCTCCAACAAGCAAACAAGCAAACAAGCAAACAAGCATGCAATGTATATCCAACTTATGCAAACCCTAGGGTTAGATTTGAAAATAAATTTTTAGGAGCAATAATATCCAGAAAATAATCCAAATGACAACTCATATTATGCATTGAACCATGAAAAATAAGTGCATACTCATCACAAAATTTTATTTTTTTTGCATTTGACCTATTCAACAAGATCTGATTTTTTTGATATGATTTCAGCAACAAAAATAGAAATGAAAAATAGAGATCCCTGCTAAAAAATAAAGATCTTTTCAAAAATATAATTTTTTTGGAAAAATCTCTTCATTTGTGCCCTAGAGACCCATTTTACCAAAACATACCAGTTTTTTTAAATCGACTATTTGAGCTATGATATTGTATCTAAATTTAAAACAAAAAGAATGGACCCCCTATAGAATTTAAAGATCTTTCTAAAAATGTAAATTTTTTTGAAAAGTATGCTGATTTGCGATGAAAATTAATTTTTTATGAAAAATAAAGAAAAAATTATTAAAAATTCAAAATACCTCAGAAAATTCTAAATGTTTTACTAAAGCTTCTATAATATGTTTCCAACTTGTAAAACAAATTGTAGACAAAAAACCCAAGCCATTTAGGAGATATGATCAAATCTTTGAAAATATAGGGTTTTAGTCTCCAAGCAAATCTGCACAAGGGGGTTAGCTCCAAAAATAATCAAAACCAACATGTAAAGGTGGGTTGCCCCATGGTGGGTCCCAAAAATGTGTACTAAAATGTTGACACACTTCTATGAGTCATTAAATCCAAGATTGCTCAAGAATGAGGTCTCAAATGACGACTCATAGCTCTTTATTCATGGAGTGCAAGGGTAATAATGGAGGCCCTCAGATTAGACCTAGTTTGTGCCCATGAAAGTACACCATAAAATGAGAGATTCAAAGAGGAAAAGCAAGAATGTTAGTCTTCATTATCATCAAGTATGCATGCAAATGAAAATGAAAGCTCTACTAAATGATAACAACACATAAAAAAAACTAATCTATGAAAAGAAATGCTTATTTAAGATTATTCTATGAAAGGAAATATGAATCTAATCTAATATGCAAGTGCAATATTAATCTAAATGGATTACCATGGGGCATGAGAGAAGAAGACAACAAAGAGAAGTTGCAATATCCAAGCTCAAGTGCTCCAAACTTTTTCTCCAAAATCGCTCTCCAAACTTGCATAACAATAACATAAAATCTTGATCTCTAAAATCTCCATGCCTAAATGAGAAGGAGAGGACTCCTTATAAAGGATTTTAGAAATGAATGGACAGTCAAGATTAAGAGGCAAAATGAAATGAGGAATGGTGGAGATTAAATCTTGGTTGATCCATGTGCTCAAGATTCTCAAGAGGCAAAATCAATGGACATTGTTAAGAGGAAAAAAGATGAGTGGTAGAGATTAAGAGGCAAACGGAGATTCCACTCATCTTTGAAAGTGTGTATTCATGTGTAGACAAAAAGTCTTTTATTTTTATTTTTATTTTATTATTTATTTATTATTTTTAACAAAGAGGTTTCCATTATTTAAATAAAAGATTTTTTATTTATTTAAAAGAGATTTGTTCTTTTAATTAAATGTGGCTTAGGATAAAGTAATTTTAATATTTAATTAAAAGATTTTTTATTTAGTTAAAAGGGAGCATGTTCTCTTAATTAAATAAAACTTAGAATAAATGATCAAACCTTAGGAAATATTAAAATAATTAAATTAATTATGATTTGATCAAGGAAATTGATTTGAATTGAAAATATTGCAAAGCATTGATTCAGGAAATTGATAAATTGATGAATGGGGACTCAAAGTCTAGGTGACCATTTAAGGGTGCATATAGATCAGTAATAAGAAACCCCCTTCTCCAAGAAAGCATAACACAAGAAGATCCGCACTCAATGATTTTGTTGCAAAGCCCATTGTTTCTTCTAATGAAAATGTTTCTCTTGTAGGTACTTCCAAAGTTAAAAACAAGAAAGGATCCAAAGCTAATCTAGAAAAATAGAGCTCCCCCTATTCAACATTACCGACAAGAACCACAAGAATCAGAACAAGGAAAATAATAAAGTGTTAAAAAAGGAGGTAATCATTCTGGATGACATGGATAGTCTTATGGAAAAGCAAGGTGATTAGGATATATTGGGTGAAGATACACTAATTCAAAAAAGTGGCCAACCTGATTTTGAGAATCCTGCAATAGCTGTGATGAATACCTCTCTATAAAATCCATCACCTACTCTCAAATGGCTGGAAAATTCTATCAGCAAGAAGCAAAACATGCTACCCATTACCTTGCCAGTAGAAGATATGGTGAGCAAGTGCCTGGGAGCGACCGTCAAACCCAAAAGGATTAGGATGGAATCCATGATAGACATAGATGAGAAAACTGAACGTTGGGTGGCAAAGTGTGCAGTGCCAAAGGTTGATAAGGATGTCTCAGAAGCTTCTACTGAGGATTTTACCATTGAGAAAATAGATCTGGGTGTGGTGACTAGAGTAGCAAATGCTAAACATCTAGAGTCTTCCACATAGAAGATACTGCATAGAACCTTCAAGGATGAAAAAGATAAAAAGGAGATGAAGGACACAATCCAAAGGTTGGCTAAGTTTATCCAAGTAGTCCAAGACCCTAGTCCACTCCCTCTGGCCTAGATCCCCTAGACATTTGACCCCCTCTCACCAAAGGCTCAAAAAAATTTGGATCAAATTCAACGGAACAAACTTATTGTGAATGTTTTCAGTAGATGGATAGAAGGAATGATCCAGCGAGGTAGTGATTACATTGCCCAACTAATTGAAACTCATGGGGTTATTACAAAAACTATTTTAGAAATACTGGTTGAACTAGCTGAATGGGACAAGGAGAAAAGGAAATGGACATATATAATGGATCATATGGTAGAGATAGAATGCTATGGAGTTTCCAAGTTCTTCACTTAAAAAATAGTCCAAGGCTTGGACGAAGATGTTCTCTATGTCTCCATTAAGAGCATCAAATGGCGAAACTCCATAATTAAAGGAAGTTGTGAAGGAGCAACCACGTTACTAAATGAGTTGGAGGGGTTGATAGATATGATGCAGAAAGACCTTAAGTGTCTAAATATTACCCTAATGGATGAAGGCACTCAAAGCATCAAAGGAGCCAAAAAGATGATCCAAGAATTTGAGAAAGGGATAACGGTAATCAGGGACAACAAAGATCTCATGATTGAAGATTTTACATCTATGGAAAATATTGAGGATATGTTGGTGGTGTGCATGGACCACCTGGAGTCCCATAAATTGAAGGTTATTCAGGTATGTAAAGATAAAAAGGTTCTTGGACAGAGGATTATTCACATCGGCTTACCACACCATGCCATGATAGTAAATGTGTCACGTGCTCACGGGGACTAGAAAAAGGCTCACACATCTGGCTCTTCTCAAGGCTAACCGATAGCATCCAGCTCAGCAACAACCCAAGGATCGTGCCCTGCTGATCCTGGGTCGTTCCTTATTTTTTAGTTTTTTCTATCTTTAGTAATGCTTTCTATTGTCCTAAACTGTTCTTTACCAAAACTCGGGGAGTTTCAAAAAATATTATTATTTTTGATATGATGCAACTAATGGCTATATATAGCCAGGGAAAAAATCTTAGTAGGTTGATGATAGTTTTATTTTTGCAAAGTAATTAGAATAGTTAGTTATCTTTTTGGTGTGGTTTTCTATAAGCAACTTTCAAATACATTTCTGAATCAATGAATGAAAAATATTTACTATTATAAATCTAGTGGTTTATAATTGTGAATTAGTCTCTGTTGGGATACCTGTTATTGAACATAATTATTTGATTGAAGCGTTTCTTTCCTTTGAATCTTAGTTAGAACTCTGCCAATTTATTTGTGAGCATTGTACGAGTGAAGTCTGTGAGCTTCAGTAAAGTGATTTACTCATTTGATTCCAGTAATTAATACATTCTTATGTGAATTATTGTATTTACCTTATCTACTTTCTGGTTAAAAGTATGAAGTTAGAAGAGATATATTTCTATCTTGTTTAAAATTCATTGAAAATCATACTGGGAGTTGTACTAAAATTCAGAGGATTAAACCTTTCAGATTTAATCTAATTGTTAGTAAAGAATTAATGTTTCTTGATGGGTTATAAGTGAAGAAACAAAAATAGAATAAAGAGACAATTTCATTTACTAACAATATTATTGTTGGAGTTAGGGTTTAAAGTTAGGATAAAAGCGTATAGTTTACACTAGTAAATTTTAGCTTTTTTTCGATGAGGTTTAGTCGATTATTAGACACCAATTGGTCGACCAATCGACCATAATGGTCATTGAAGTTTTTTGGTCGATAATACAACATATCAAACCTCCGTGAAAATTGCAACATCAATAGTGGTTGAATTATCGATGACAACGGCGTCGAAATAATTGCTTCAACCTGGAAGAATTGTCGGCTATAACATTTATCTCTGTGACCAATGTTGGTAGGAAGATTCATTAATGATTGTCAAAATTGTGACTCAAAATTATCAGAATAAACATCGAATATATAGCACTCTCATCGATATGTCTATTCTTTGTTCGTAAAAAAAGTGACATTTAATTTTTTTTATAAAAAATATATTATCAAATTAAGCACAACAATATTATGTCACTGTTGTTTACTGTTTACAAATAGTCACACATTTTCTATCTTATTTCACACAAACATGTTCTTTCTCGAGGTCATTAACCTTTCAATAAAAATTTCCACTTCTAAAGACAGAAAGAATAAGCCTCATATTATTTCACTGACATTCATAGGAGATGACCAAGTAATCTACAACTATGCCAAAAATAATACTTAAAGATTATATCTAAAACTAATCTCCCAATTTATTAGCCAGCTAGCTATTTTCCTTCTTCTTGTTTGTGGGGTTGATTTGTCGGGTGATGAGGAAAAGGGAGATGCTTTGAGGATTGAATGGGTTGTGGGAGAATTTGGTAAAGGCTTTCTTGGAATGCCACTCTCCACCACCCGCCATTTCCACCTTAGCATTCCCATTTCTTGGGGATACTTCTCACCACGTATGACAAGGTAGAGCTCCTTGTCCATATCCAGATGTACATCTTCTTTCCTCAATCCTACATGCAATACATATTTAGTTCCACCAAACTTAATTTGAAATCACAACCTTTTAAGGATAGGAACACAAAAATAATAGCAAACATAAACACAAGAAATACTAGATTTATGTGGAACAATTTGTAAAGGGAAAAACCATGGAAAAGATTTCTTTCAAATATATGCACACCGATTAAAGTGAGTTACAAGAATGAATAACTACCAAAGGATTAGTTTAAACTACTCAAGTGCACAATGTCCTTTCAATAACCAATAATTGAGTTGTATACCTAGTGAATATGCATATAATTGTTAAGAGGACATATTTGTGAAGGTTTTATAGATGTAGGTTACTGAATCATCATCTTTGCACTGGTACTCAATCTAGAAACCCTTGTTTGTATATAGCCACTCTAGAAAATCTCCACATCTAGAAAATATCCACCAAAATCCCTTCTAGCCTCCACTACATATACGTCTTCTCAGAATCTAAAAACTCCGACCCATCATTGATTCTCATCAATGTACCAATTTGGATAGTAAATCTAATTTAATTTGTCCATGGAATGAGATCTTAAATTATTGAGCTTCTCTTTGTTTTGAGAAGAGTATAACATTCTCTACTTAACAGGGCCAACCACGTGAAGGTGGAAGCTCATCTAGCCCCTCCTAGGAACCTCTTATGACCCTTTACAACATTTTAAGACCTCTAAGTTGTATTCTTAGGGATTGTAAATGGTTGTAAAGGGTCATAAGGGGTCTTGGGACACAACATATGAGAAACATAATTGTAGGAATCATGGTCACAATTTTTTGGAGATAAAGTAATTGAGTTGTATACTTAGATGATGGAGAGCAACTTCTGCACCTCCAATTCCAAGTTGACACTGCGGGATCCAAAGATCATGGATAAGGAATAAATTTAGAGAGTAGAGGAGGGCCATAATGACAAAAATAATACAGGACAAACCTCAAGTTAAATGAGTTGGCAACTGCAAACATTTTAATAGATTTTTATTATTAAATAATGAAATTTGCATATACTAGTGTTCTAAGAACCCTCATTACATGATTTATTATTGTAAGCCCCCTCTGCCTTACACATCTAGAAAATGAAACTAAAACCTATTGGGATTGAGACAAACCTTATAAAACAACAATAGCTAAGAAGGATCACTTGCCAACATCTATTGAATACATCTGTTGGAGGACCTTGTATTCACGAGCAACATACACATTCAACAAATGTATTCAATAGATGTTGGCAAGCGATCCTTCTTAACTGCTATTGTTTTATAAGGTTTGTCTCAATCCTAATAGGTTGTAGTTTCATTTTCTAGATGTGTAAGTTAGAGGGGGCTTACAATAATAAATCATGTAATGAGGGGGCTTAGAACACTAGTATATGAAAATTTCATTATTTAATAATAAAAATCTATTAAAATGTTTGCACTTGCCTCATTTAACTTGAGGTGTGTCCTATATTATTTTGGTCATTATGGCCCTCCTCCACTCTCTAAATTTATTCCTTATCTATGGTCTTTGGATCCTGCAGTCTCAACTTGGAATCGGAGGTGCAGAAGTTGCTCTCCATTGCTTGGGTATACAACCCAATTACGTTGTCTCCAAAAAATTGTGACCATGAAGCCTACAATTATGTGTCTCATCTATTGTGAAATCTACATTTATGTTTCTTAGTTGTTGTGTTTATGTGCATGTTTTTTATGTGTTTGGGAAGACATCTTTCTAGCCTGGGCCTGGATCCTTTGATAATTAGCTTCATAATAATGTAGATGACAGATGAGAAATTAGCTTCCTATGAAAAATCCCATAAATCAACTATGTGTACCCCAATTCATGTGCCCTCTATGCGTACCCAAATGATATATTTGAAACAAGGGTAAGGCTAAATTTACCCTTGTTGTTTCAAATATATCATTTAGCTACACGCATAAGGCATAGGAATTGGGGTAAACAGTTCATTTACGAGATTTTTCTTGGGAAGCTAATTTATCAGATCTCATCTACTTCATTTATTATCAAGCTGATTATCGAAGGATCCAAGGCCAGGCTAGAAAGATGTCTTCACATTCTATTTAAGCCATATTCCTTCTTCTTGTCAAACTTCCTTGGTACAGTAGGCCTTCTCTTTGCAGTACTCTTCTTCAATCTATGGTCGACAATAAGCATCTTCTTCTTCTTCCTAAGTTCATCCAGAGCTTCCTTTTCATCAGGATTCAACTCCATGTCCCCCATCTCATCATCCTCATCCAATCATCCAGATTGATTGATCTCTCAAGGACCTTGTATTTAGTAGATGTTGGCAAGCGATCATTCTTAGCTGTTGTTGTTTTATAAGGTTTGTTAGTAGTTACAGTTGGTTTATTAGAGTTAGGAGTTTATTTCAAAGATAGCCACATGAAGTGGAGTGGGTGTGGTTGAATTGTTGTATCAAGGAACAAATGGAATAACCAAGAAAACACTATATGTTAAATCATGTGATTCATAGTAGATTGGGGCTCACCTAAGACATAAACATGAAGAATTATTGTAAAAAAAGATGTAAACCATATATATGCACACTTGAGGCAAAGAGAATTTATGCCATATCCATATTAAAATATTAGTTACAATATGAAAATACTAAATTGACTAATTCTTGAGCTCATCTCTGCATATGGTCGCAACAAAGATATGTGATTACAATACAAAGAAGGCATCGTAAAAATATAATTTCAGAATTTTCCCTAGCCTGACACGTTTTGCACTCAAATCCTTCATCACGGATAAGTGGAGATGGGCGGATAGATGCAGATGAGTTGTCATCAACCCAACTAAAGTATCCGCAACCATTATTTCCCTGTGATGCCCAGTCTACATTAGTTCTTATAATATAATGGATAGTAGTTACATTAGAAATATTAAATATATACACATTAGCAACCTTTTTTCTATTTGGGTAGCACCAAAATTGTCATCCAGGGTTGTTCTATGTCTGTGAAGTCTTCAACACACACTGCCCACCACCACATTGACATTTTGGCACATTGACAAGAGTCATCGAACCTATATCAATAATGCACCGCACCATCCTTACTACATTTATTATTTTTATATGGAATACACCAAGGAGTACCATCAGAAAGATTAACCATTTACAATAATGAAAAGTAAACCTAAATCAAATAGCTCATTTTTTTATCAGCATGTGTAGTCTAGGTGTATATGAAAAATGAAAGAAATATCAAGCTAAGATAAAATAGTGAACAAAATAGTATTCCACATAGAGTGAATGAAGTATACCATCAAAAGGAGGTGACAAAATCCTGTCAAGAAGCATAGACATAGGAAATCAAAAAGGAAAAAAAGACAAGAAATAAGAAAAATCATTACGACTATAGAAAAATCATTTATACTATAATAAAAAAAGAAACACTCTTTGTCAACAATTTTCCAAATCATTAGGACTATAGAAAAATAATTAAGACTATACAAAATCAAATTTTAGAAATGGATGGTTCTAATGCTTTGCCAATACAACAATTGAGTATTCATCATTTGGTATTGTGTATTCCATTTAAGTATGTCAACAATGTTCAAAATCCTATCACCAAGCACATACAAGAAATAAGAAAAATCATTAGGAGTATAGAAAAATCAAGTTCTAGAAATGGATGTGTTGTGGTCCCAAAACCACGCTCCCCTTTTTTGGCCTTTTGGCATTAGGGGCCCCCCTTTTCTGCTTTCTTCTTGCTTTGTTTCTTGTGCTTTGTTTTGTCTTTGGTGTCTATTTTTCGCCTTTCTAGCCTTGTCACCTTTTTGCACTTTCACATGTCTGAAAGTGCGAAAAGGCCGAAGGTGCGAAGGTTGAGCAAACTTGGTTTTCAGCCTTCTCAGAACTGACACCTTTTCAAACATATTGAAGGTATAAAGTTTCAGAGGTCTGAATCTTGCAAGGGAGTCAACCTTTTAGATCTTTCAGCCTTTCAGTGGTCTGACACCCCTGAAAAGGTTGAAAGGCTGATTCCCAAGGTGCTTACATTAGCCGTTGAGAATGGTCTATATAAGGCATGAGCATGTTTTTCCTCATCACTTTTTGTGCTCGCTCTTTCACCTCCAGCCTGTTTTGCTTGCCACTTGTTGCCTTTTCGCCATCTTGGTCTCTTGTCTTCATTGGTCATCCTTGAGTTTGTAATTTTCTAGGTTGGTGGTCTTCCCCCTCTTCTTTTGTTTGTTTGTTTTGGGTCTTAAGTTAGGGTCCTTGTTCTTTCATCCTTTTCAACTTGTAGCTTTAGGGTTCATGTCTATTGGGCCTTTTCGGCCTTGCCTTTAGATCTAGGTTATTTTGGGGTTAGCCTTTTCAGCCTTGGAGATCACCAAGGCAGTCACCTTGCATCCCCTTGGTGATTTTGTGGTCAAACTCATTGTCAGACTCATTTTTGAGTCTGACTGTGAAACCCTAGTTTTAGACCTTCGGCGTCTGAAACTTTTGGCATTGGCGTAGAGGTGTTTTTTTGCCAAATGTTGGGCATCTTTCAGTGTTGTCAAACACCAAAACATCCCTTTCCTCTGAAACACCAAAAGTAAACCCTGTCGCCCAAAGTGGCGCGGCTTTGACATTTTTGGCCTTTTTGGCCTTGTCAGCCTTTCGGAGGTCTCATACCCCCAAAAGTCTGAAAGGTTGAAAATATCTTTTATGGACCCTTCTGAGCTCATTTCTTGCAATGTTTTTTGGTTTTTTGAGTCTTCTTTCTATTGTGTTGCTAATCCATGGCTTTTTCTCTTTGCAGATATGGCTGAGAAAGTAGTAGCATCACCTACAATGAAGTATCAATTCAAAGGATACCACCTGCCTTCCAAGGTGACCAATTTACATGCAGACATAATGGACACAAACATTGGGAACATGAGTTGGAATGATCATTTAAAAAAATGTTCTCAACCAATGGGACATTTGAAGGATTGCACTTCTTTAGTACACTGCTCTCTAGTGAATGTTGTTGCTCACCTAGTTTCCATTCTATCAGCAGATTTGATCAACACATTGGCTAGTCACTATGTGCCCGATGAGCGCATGGTAAAGAAAAGAGTTGGTGAGGTAGTTCTAGACCTAAGGCCAGAAAACATCAAGGATGTCTTCCATTTGCCCAAAGGGGTAGATAAATTCTTTAACTTCCATATCAACAAAGGAATAGAGTTTTATAATAAAGACATACAAAGGGCCCATAACATTGTGAATAATGAGTACCTCATCCAAGCCATGCCCAAAAACAAATTGGACATGATTGACATGAGGAGAGGATATATGCAGGAAGACATTCAGGCTGCAATAAAAATGATCAACAGGGTGTATGAGTTGGCAAAGTCTTTGCAGCTGGAGCCATGGATGATCTTATTAATCTAGAAGATAAGAGAAAGGCAAGAGAAGTTCGATTGGGCCTCTATTCTAAGTGATAATTTGGATGATCAATTGGTGTAGGTAAAAAAAAATCCTCATTTCTACATGACATCTTATGTCATGTACCTACTAGCCACTAGGGCAATTTACCCAAGATTGATCAAAGTTGGGGCAATAGGAGAATAGAACACCTAGCCATTCACACTATATCCTCAACTAGTGAGGAAAGATTTCTACATGCATAACAACCCAAATTTTAGAATAGTGAATGATGCCTTCATATTCACCATTATATGCTCCATTGAGGGAGACTATGCTAAAATATTATCAATGGAAGCAGTAGAAAAAGTAAAGGTCCTTGGGGCATTCTTTATTTAGTTCCAAACCTTCACTTACATTTGGATGGCAGGAAGCACCCTGGCACCAAAGAAGTTGTCAAGATACCTTTCTGATAGGGTAGTTCTCCTAGAGATAGCGAGGTAGCTATCTGATGCTCATGAACATATCAAGCACAAGAAGAAGCATTGTTGGGACTTTCCCATTTCCATTAGACCTCACCGCGTGCTAGACATGAAGGTCTGCAAGTCCCTGACCAGAGAATGGGATGAATTCCCATTGTTAACCTACAATCTAGTGAGGCCTCATTTTGATCCCATTAGTACATACAACCACATAATGGGGAGGCACTATATCCATGAACCACATATCGAGGACCATTGGGAAAATTTTGTGGATGATTATGAAGTAAGGATCTGTGATTATTTCCAGATGAGTCTAGAGCTGGCACATGACACCCTTTCATCAATGATTCAGCAAAAGGCATTGGATGTTGACTCTGATAACATTTTGGATTCCATATACAACACAAACAAGGTGTACACAAGGGCTATCTTGAATGCAGAGATAGATCAATATGAAAATGATAGTATGTAATTCAAAGCCCGACATGTGGTCAAATTGACCAAATCATGGATTTCCCATCCTTTCTAAATGTAGTCAGTCCCGATGAAACAACTCTCAAAGTAGCCCTCTCAAGAAAGGAAGAAGAAGAGAGAAAATATATTGAAATGAAAATTCAAAGAGGCTGCTCCTCTAAAGCTAGAAACTGTATATCGACATGAGTGTCCCACTACATATGGTCCAGCCACACACTCCAAGAAGGAAAAAACTAGGATGACTAGAAGTATTGCATTGCTAGAAGCACCTTCATCTAGTGACTGTGATTCTCTAAGCTTGGTGAAGAAAACAAAATTCAAGATCATAGGACCCAAGCTAGCTGGAGTCACCAAGGGGAATGTTTACAAAAGAAAGAAAGGCTCAACGCCCACACAAATGGATACCCTGGTGGAGGAGGATGAGGATGAATTGGATGAATTACCCTTTAGTAGGAGAAATCAGTCTGCGGGATTTATGAAAAGAAGAAGAGTAATGGACAATGATCCTGAGGATTTTGGAGGGGCTACTTAGGAAGAGCCAGTAAATCTAGATGCCCTTGGTGATGACAAGTTTGACATCATAGATTTTGTAGGGCTACATGGTTTTAAAGATTCTGAGCAACAGGTTCCCACTCAATTTACAAGCCTTTTCAGTGGCATGGGAGAAGACCTACAACAAAGGCTTCAAAAACAAGATGATGTTGAGATGGCCGAGGTTCCAGAAAAGATTGCTGAGCCAAAAAATGACTCTTTTGTTGGGGTCACCTTTGAGGAAGATGTAGCTACATAGGTCCCATTGGTTTCATCTTTTCCACCTTCACCTCCACCCTAACATCCAACTCCACCTTCATTTCCACTTCAAATGCCTCCTACCACTCCACTTTCCACTCTAGTATGAACCACTCCACTTCCCCAACAACCTTCTTCATCCCATGTTCCCTTTCCAACTCCACCTCCATTAGTTCATTCAACCACTCTCCTAGTGTCTCCTACATCCCTCCTACTTAATATTCCTCCCCAAGTTCACATGCCCTCACCACAGGTTCACAATGATGTGCCTTAGAGCTCATAGGAATAGGAGAAAGAAGCAGAGGTCACTGGTGAAGGGAAAATGGAAGAAGTTCATACAGAATCTGAGGAGCCAGATGACAAAGGAGAAGCACAGGCTAAAGAAGAGCCACACAAAAAGGAAGAAAGACAACCAAATGATACGGAGGAATAAATGGCAGATGAAGAAGAACATACATAGGAGAAATGTGAACAAAATATTAGAGATGAATAGGAAACAGAAAAGGAAAAGGAAAGTCAAGAGGAAATTGGGATAGAGCACCCAAAAACTTCTTCCACATTGGCTACTCCCTATGAGCCATTGAATGTGTTCTCAAAGCCCACATGGTTTACCAAAGAAATACAACCAAGGGTCAGAGTGTACTCAGATGATGAGGCTAATGTGACCGTGCTAGGGTGTGCCTTCCACCAAACATCATCAGTTACCCAAGCAAGAACAATGTCTTATGTGACACAAGACCAAGCGAGTAGGTGGAAAGCATAGGTGGTTGTTCTGACAATGGATGTTAGTACAAGAAAGATCACTCTAGATGACTATGTGTTGGAGGAGGTAGACTTGGGGGAGCCCACCAAAGAAGGTAGCAAAACCTTGGCTACTTTAGGGTTGAAGCATGCTCTTGGCTTCATGGATAAAGATGAATCAAGGATAAAGGCTCTAGTAGAGCATAATGAAGCTATGAAGAGGTTCATTTTGAAGACAGTGGGTCCTATTGACCCAGATAACCCCAAGGCCTCATTATAGGAAATTTTGGAGAAAAGAGGGGAGATAAATATGGATGTTCCACATTCTTTTGTATAGGCTTGTGCCGATTGGAAGCTAGATTTTGAACAGTTTGATAGTCTATCTCTCAGAAGGATTCTAAGGCCCTTTCAAAGCATTTTGGTGGGAATAACATCCTTGATGGAAATCATGAGTGAGGAAAATGGTGTAGAAGAAATAATCCTCAACTGGCAAAAGGTATTGGATGAGCTAACAATAATAAGGAAGAAACACTTCCAGGTCTTGGTAAAGATAGATGAAGGCTCGAAATTGGATAGTTTTGAACAGTGGATCTAGGAGATAGTAGTGACGTTGGCTATATTTGAGAAGGTTCTCAATAGATTAAATAAGAGAAGAGACAACAACATGCTTTTTGCAAAAGAGTTGCAGGAGTTCTTTGAGGGTCTCGACCTGGATTTGTTCAATGAAGATGATGAGAAGACTATGTATTTGGTAAATGATATCATAAATTAATACCTAGGCATATTTCAAGGGGTGAAGACTAAGGAAGACCTCCAACAAATGTTTTATTAGAAGGAGGAGATTCAAAAAATCCTATCTCGCGAAGAAGAGATAAAAGCTTTTGCAAAAGAACTGACTGACTTCTGAGATAAGCAACAAGAGGTCCTTCAAGGGATCAAGATGCTAGACTTTGATGAAGTACTAGAGATTGTAGATAGATTCAAGAAAGCACATCTAGAAGTGCCTCCCAACTAATGAGCATCTAGTCTAAGACCAGTTAGATTTTGTGTATAGAAAATCCAATTTTGACACTTAGCCATTTTTGCAGAGCCTGATTTTTGACATTTCGGCCATATGGATATTTCAGCCTTCGACAAGTCTGAAAGTCCAAAATTTTGGAGATGGAGGACTTAGTACTTGGTCAATTTTGGAGCTTGAGTTTTTCGGACCAACTGTCAGGTTTTGGGGATTTTTTCTCACATCCGAAAGTTAACTCCAGTTGTCTTGGAGATCATTTTTTAGTCAACTGGGCTTCCTTTTTTGGGATCATTTGTGCATGATTTTGGGATCTCTTCTAGTTGGGTCCACGTGGAGAAGCTAGAGCTAAAGATAAAGGGCAGAAACATGAGGATTATCAGTGCATGCATGAGTTTCGACTCTATTTTGAGTTATCTAATGCATAATTTATTCAAATCTTTGTAATGCACAAGGTTTAATTCCATGCTAGCTAAGCTTTAGAAGTAGTTTCTTTAATACAAGCTTTAGTTTATATTTACTTTCAAAGTTTTAGTTGCAGCTAAACCCTAGCTACTAAAATAAGACCCCAACTCTATAAATTGTAATAAAAATATTTAATGAGGGTCGATTTGATCATTAATACGATACATACAATTGGTGCTTCATTCATGATGTGATTTTTCTGCTATCTATGCGAAGTTTATGAGTGCGTGATTTGCTCATTCTTTATTTCAAAGAGCCAATTGGTTGTTTAATGGTTTTAAGTCTACAATCTTTTAGTTCGGTGTTTGTTGGTGTTGCATTGCTTTGTTGTGATGAATCTCCAAGAAGATTATTCTTTGGTGCTTAAAAATTAACTTGTCTCATGTATGTGCACATTTGGAGTGGCTTCATGATCTGATGAGTTTTGGCTTATCATACATCTACATTTGTTCAATTTTGTTGATGATTGCATCCATTCAGCTGAAGATTGTGACATGATCTGATCTCTATTTTGTGGGTTTCTTCATCTTCTTGGTTATTTAATTCACAGGGTGGTGTGATGCTAGCATATGTCCATTAGGTTTCTTTTTCATCAATTTCATTCAAATCTCTTATTACCTTACATTTCCTAACCCTTCCTTGCAAGTTATTTTTTTAGTAGATTAATTAAATTAGCATTGCTTTCATTCCTAAATCTGAAAATCATATAAAAAAGAGAGATATTGTGGAATCTTAAAGTTTGTTTTATAGTTTCCCTTAAGAGAAGAACCAGAAAAGGTCTCCTTGTTAACAGATTCACATTTGTCTTCCGTTGAGCTATCCAAGCGGTTGAGACCTAGCCAGAAGGAACCTTGAGATTGATTCCATCAGTCTTCCAAGAGGGGAATTTTATCTTGTAAATTCCTAGCCGTTGTCTTTGAGTAAAAATGATGCTCAACAAGATGGTTTTGATATTGCTTCACCATTTCAACAATTGAGCATTCATCATTTGGTACTTGGTGTATTCCATTTAAGTTTTTCAGTTGTCATGTTTATGTGCATGTTCTTTATGTGTTTCGCTTCTTTCCCTCGCAAGGGATACACCGATAGGTAATTGATTTGAAAGCATAATGATTTGATAGTTAGAAGGTTGGTTAATAGATTCTAGTTGGTTCTTTGTAGAGGGTAGTCTATTTGGAGTAAACTTAATTTCTCTGCAATTTTGGAGTACACTATCCCGTAGGTACAGTCGAAACACCAACATATTGATTTGAAAGTTTATAATGTGATCTTTTCGTGGTGGTAACGTAGGAACATTTTCAGGCATTAGTTTTACTTGTTTATGCAAGAACTTTTTTGTTTTTTTTGTTTTTGATACCAAAGGAGTAACTGGTATTGTGTAGATAGTGACTGGTCAGATTGTTCCTGAAAAAAAATTACAAAACTGAACCAATGGCACGTTTACAACAAAGAAAAAATTACAAAACTGAACCAATGGTATGTTAATTCATAATTTTTTTTTACAAAACTAAACCAATGGCATGTTTACAACAAATAAATAGAATGATAATAATATGTTGAAAATTCTATTTAGTTTAATACACGCCAAAGGACCAGTCCCAATAATTCTTAAACATACTTTATCTGATATGATGAATTATTAATAAAGGTTTAGTTGATTCTTACTACTAGCACGAAGGAAGATTTGACCTAGCCAAATATTCCTTGTACCACACAAAAAACTATGAATAACTATGTCTACTCCAACCTTAATTGTTTAAGAATTCATCATATCAGATAATGTATGTTTAAGAATTGTTGGGAGTTCTATTAGACCTTTGTTGCAAACATGTCATTGCTTCAGTTTTGTAAATTTGTTTTTTGTATTAAATGCATTTAAATGGAACATTAGGCATAGTAATAATATTCTTAATCTATTAGTAATTGGAAGATTAAATGCTCAAAGCCCAATCATGGCAGGGTTGTGTTATGTCCTTTTCTTTCTCATGATTTGATCCTAGGTTAGGGGATTGTGAAATGACCAATAATGGTTTTAAATGATGTAATAAGGCTATCAGATTAGGAAATTAAGTCAGATCAACAAGCTTTGTAAGAACAGGTGGGTGGATGGCATTCCCTTCCTAATAGGCATTGGTCACTATAACTGTGAAACAAGTGCTGATGCTAAAAAAATTGAAAGGTCAATTGCAAAGATCAACATGTATCCATATACTTATATGAGGTTTTCTTTTGATAGTAAGGGGTATGCTATAAATAAATTAAAACTTAGCTCTGGCTTTAATCATTTTCCTGATCTCGAAGACTTTTGGGAAGATTGTGAAGAGTATTTTGAAGTCAAGCAAAGAGATTGGATGAGGCTTACAGTCAAACAAATTATTGATTTCAAATTGGATATTGTTATTATTGGCATTGAAGATGATGAGCTATCCTTGATAAATCCATTTTACTATGAGAATATACAGCTGCTCCAATTGCCACCAATATATTGGTCGATCCTAGAATTAAAGAATTTAAAAGAGAGGACAACTAATGTAATTAAAAGAACTAAGGATTGGGTAAGAAAGAAAATACTTGAAGCTACAGCTACTCGACCCCCAAGCAAAGAAAGTAATTCAACAAAGAAAAATAACAGCCAAGGTGCTTCTTCTTCTCACATGCCACCATAGCCTACTTGAGTAAAAAGGCACAACAGACCACATCAAGAAACAATGGAGGTGGAAAAGATCCAAATAGACCAAGTGACCTTACCAAGGCATGCAAATTTGATTTCATAGTAAGAAAAAGAAGGATCAAGCCCAAACAGAAAGTGGTAAACATAATCCAAGTAGATGAATAAAAAAATGTAAATACCATCCCTCAAGAACCTCTTGGAAAAATTGAGAAGGAAATTCCTATTATGTCATCACCTATCATCATGGTATATCCTCCACATAATGAATTTGTCCCACCTGAGATATGAATGATAGATATCACTCAAGATGATGATAATATGCCATCGATGCCTAAATTGGAAATGTCTTTAAAGCCATCTTTTATCAACATACAAGAACCGTTGCATGCATCTTCCTAGTTATGAGCCTATGGTGGAAATTCTCAGTGCATACAGGGCATTCAAATTTTTTTTATCTAGTTCACAGGGTTGAACTTTCACTTCTATTAGTTTCCAAAATGTTTCATCATAATTTCAAAACCTAATATCATTGTCTTTCTCCTTGTTTATTCTTCTTTTGTTAAACTTAATGCTTTTCTCCTTAATTTTGGTTAATTTTGTTAAGGTTAATTAGCCAACTCTTTTTGCACAAAACTTTGAGTTCAATTAACTTTATTCAAAATGCACAAAAGAAAGTTGGTTGTTAACCTAGGAGTTTTGGATTATTACAAGAAGGCTTTGTAAACAGAAGCTTGAACAAGCCCAATCAAAAGTTATAACCTCCTCACAGTTCTCCAACTTGATGATGCTTCAACACTCCTAAATACTTGAAGAGGGATGTAAGTTCATTTGACCAGGATGAACTAGGTCTCCCACAACAACCATTTATGAATGGATACACAACACTAAGTTAACATTCCGCATCCAAGGATTATAAAGTGATTATGTATGCATTGGTGCTTCGTGCCTTGCAGATCTTTTAAAGTATGAAACCAATATCTATCTCCACTATCAGATGCCGAATACAAAACACAAAGACCTTTCTTTGTTTGGAACCGTTCCCAACTTAAAGATTGTTATGAATCAACCATCGACTTTTCTTATATATATTCTCTGCAACAGTAATGGCCTCCATTATTCCAAAGCAGGAATTATTCTCCAGACTTCACACTGCTTGGACAGATTGAAAACTCATTCCCAGTCGCATTGATTGGTTCAAAGCTTGCCTAAAACCTGTGTAACAACTCTTCAAACCATTCAAGAATTTGAATTCAATCACTAATGAATCCATAGTTTTGAATCCTCTTTTTGTCACCGTAAACTGTGTCCAAATTGGGACTATCATAAGGATTGAAACATGATTAATAAAATCCTCAATGTCGTTTACCAATAACAAACCAAATGTGGTTTTAGATAGCCCGAATCAACGCTTGGTTTTTACAGTCATTTCTTTGTCACAATACACTCAAACTGGTGTTGTGAGCCGATTGTCATGGAATAGCATTAACATTTAAACTAAATGATCCTTGCCAAACACCAGACCATTAATGACTCAAATCAAACTGTTATAATCGAAGTGTAAAATGAACTGAACTATTAACCTCTCCGCTAAATTCTTTTGAATAAGAACTCAAACAATCTATCAACATGAGAACACTTTCATCTGCATAAACAATAATGTTTCAAATACAACATATATCCAAATAGATTCTAGTTTGTTACTGTCATCAAACCCGATATCAAAATCAACTTAAATGAAATCAAATAGTGACATTCGAAACTGAACTATAAATAACAAAGAGTTCGAATACAACAAATTTGAGAATAGTGAAAACGTAAATGAGAAAGTGAAGGATCAAAAAATCAATCCTTCCTTTTATTACAAGCATGCAAAATTTTGTCATTTAAATAAAATCTTGGTAAATTACAAATTTGTCATCAAGAATCCTAAATAGTGGGTAATATTTTGTTCTTAAGTTATATTTCAAAAACCAAAACATTAAATCAAATGAGGGAGCTGCCCCTCCAAAATGCAAAGGAAGATAATACACCTGAAGTGATCTATCCAACTATTGTAATTAGTTTGTCATCATTTTCAATGGACATTTTATTAAAAACTCTAAAGTGAAAAATTTGTTTACCAACAATACACATGAACATATTTAGATTCATCTTAACCTTTTGAGTTTTCTTCCTTAGATTCATCATCACATTAACCATACTCAAGGTCATCTAAAAGTGACAAATCAAATACATTAATTTCATTAGCATAGATATTTGTTACACAAATTGATGCAACTTCTTGATCATATGAAAATACTTCTTCTTCATCAAATAATGGATTTGAGAATACATAAAAGCCACATTCAATCACACCTTGTCCATGGACGAAGGCTGAAGCATACAATTGGTCATATCCTATAAGGTTCTATTCTTCCGCTTGGTTGGACACCATTCTACTAAGGAGTGTATGACACTATGTACTAATGAAGAATACTTGATGTTTTTAATGGATTGAGTCTCTCCCCATGGAAGTTCCACTTCTTAAACAAGAAAACTCAATGAATGCATGTATTGGGGGATTTCTTCCATTATTGGTAGTGGGACATGAGGGTTTGGTGTCATCAAATTTAGAAGAAACCCTATTCAAAATGGTTTATAGTCGAAATAGAAGTTGAATATGTTATGAAGGGTCTATTGTTGTAGTAGCATTTCAAACAAAAACCTAAACAGTAAAATTTAGCCATTGCTTTGAAGGAGATAATTTATACAATAAGGAACCAGGTCAGTGAGTGAGAGTGGAAATGCTTCTCAGCTTACTTGTAATATCATTATGGTCAATTGAATAATAGTCGTACAATGCTATTGATAGGCCCTTTGGTACAAGATACAAATTTGTTTTAAATTTGTAGGAAATGAATTAATTTATTTACCAAAAAATTTAATGTTTTTCAAGTCAAATATATTGACTCACAAATATAAATTATGTTGGGTAACTTTCTAAATGATAGGGTGACTATTTTAGTAATTACTCACATGTGTAGCCAAGGATGTCATAGTGAAGATGGCCACTACTAAAAAATTGAACACTCAAGAGACCCTACTTAGAAATAGGCTACACCCAATATGGAATGGAAGTACTACAAGGTGTTGTGAGAGGTTTGGAGTCTTCATGAGTAACATGATAGTATACATGGCATCTTGAAAGATGAACTTGCAAGATAAAAAAATTACATAATTTTTTTTTTATGTAAGATAAACATTATCATGCAAAAGCAGTGTAAAATGAAAAGTATAAATGATCTTTATATATAAAGGTAAGGATGAGGAGATGAGAAGGTTACTACCCCTTCAAAAGTGAAACACATGTAAGACATTTGGGACAAGTGTGGGGACGTGTATGATCTATTTGAGTTTAGATAAAAAAAAAAAGTGAAAAATCTTCTCCATGAGTTTGTGTGTTATGTCATTTGGTCAACTAGGTAGAATATTAACTATTTAGGTAATAAAAATTGTCACACTAACTTTTAAAATTTTATTTTTGACAAGGTAAATATATATTACGTTAGCGCTTTGTATATATGTAATAGTTGTGACCTCTAATAATATCATGCACTAATCATCCTCAATACAATTAAAAATATACAATATTATGATCATTCAAGGAACCGTATGCATATGAAAATCATACCTCATTCATTGCATAAGGAATGCAATTCAAAGTTTAGTATTACATAAGTAAAACCAACTCATTGTTTCTCCAATAGGAGTTGGGAGCATAATTTTAACATATAGATCTCAACCATAAATTCAATCCCTCATATAGCAACAAAAGTATAACATCTACTAAGGGGACAATTCACTAACAATATTTCTAGAAGGCGTGAAACATATAAAAAAATCCATCATAAATGTGATGAGCTTCATATGGCCAAAGATATTATTAAAGATAAACAATAGATTACCTAAGATGTTTGACCAAATCGAAGAACACGACAACGTCTCATGGAATATGACTATTTCTGCATACCGAATACATGGGTATCCTCATGAGACAGTCACACTGTTTCACCAAATGCAACGAATAGGTTTCAAACCCAATCAGTTCACATATGCCAACATGATTACAACCTGTGCTGAAATGGGAGCTCTACAACAGGGCATAGATATCCATCAAAGCATGAAGGATAGATGATTTTCTCCAAATGTTGTGGTTGCAACAACCCTGGTGGATATGTATGCCAAAAGTGGAAGCATAGACAAGGCATGTGAACTGTTTCAAAAAATGCCTCAAATAAATGAGGTCTCATGGAATGCCATGATTGCAGGATATATTCAAACTAGATTTGTTGAAAATGATTTTAAAACTTTTAAGAAAATACAATTGGCAGATGTAAAGCCAAATTCCATAACCTTTGTCAGCATACTTCCAATGTGTGCCAAAATGGGAGCTTTGGAATAGGGTATGGATATCCATCAAAGGATAATGGAAGGGGGGGGGGGGGGTTTGTTAGATGTTGTAGTTGCAAGTGCCTTGGGATACATGTATGAAAAATGTGGAAGCATGGCCAAGGCACGTAAAATGTTCAACAAAATAACTCAAAGAAATGTGGTTTCATTGACTGCAATGATTGGAGGATATGCACAAAATGGATATGTTGAAAATGCTTTAGAAGCTTTCAAACAAATGCAGTTGGTAGGTGTAAAGACAAATGCCACAGCCCTTGCCAACATCCTTCCAGTCTATGTCAAAATGGGAGCTTTGGAACAGGGTATGGACATTCATCAAAAGATAATGGAAGAGGGATATTTGTCAGATGTTATATTTGCAAGCTCCTTGGTAGACATGTATGCAAAATGTGGAAGGATAGACAAGGCACGTCAACTGTTTGACAAAATGCCTCAAAGAAATGTGGTCTCATGGACTACAATGATTGCAGGCTATGAACTAAATGGATTTGTGGAAAAGGCTTTGGAAACTTTTAAACAAATGCAACTGGCAGGTGTAAAGCCAAATTCCACAACCTTTGCAAGCATCCTTCTAGCCTGTGACAAAATGGGAGCTTTGGAACAAGGCATTGATATTCATCAAAGCATAATGGAGGGGGGATTTTTATCAAATGTTTTAGTTGTCAGTGCCTTAGTAGACATGTATGTTAAATGTGGAAACATAGACAAGGCACGTAAATTGTTTGACAGATTGCCTCAAAGAGATGTCATCTCATGGACTTCCATGATTGGAGGATATGTTCAAAATGGGTTTTTTGAAAAGGCATTAGAAACTTTTAAGAAAATGAAACTGGTGGATGTAAAGCCAGACTCATCAACCTTTTCTAGCATACTCCCTGCTTGTGGTCAAGTTGGAGCTTTGGAACTGGGGATAGTCGTCCATGAAATCTTATGATAAACCCGTAGATAGACACAGGATCTCAAACCCTTCATTATATTAAACACTTAGAAATAAGAGCATTTAAGGAAGCCCTTGTTCAATACATAGCAAAGCAAAGAAGAATGTACTACAAAGACAATGTCAAGTGCATCTATGAAATATCAAGAAATCAGGTAAGAAAAACGTCAAATACGTGGTCTATCTACATAGAAATTCATAAAACTCATATGTTCTCTCATTTTCACTAAGAGAATATATGAGTTTTCAACATATATGTTCTTATTTCCAAGTGTTTTTATTTCTCTCATTTGCACTGAGGGTTTTCAACAATATAAGGAATCCTATGCATAAACCCGCAGATAGACATAGGATCTCAAACCCTTCATTATATTAACACCCGGAAATAAGAACATTTAAGGAAGCCCTTGTTCAATACATAGCAAAGCAAAGAGGAATGTACTACAAAGACAATGTCAAGTGCATCTATGAAATATCGAGAAATCAGGTAAGAAAAACCTCAAATACATGGTCTATGTAGATAGAAATTCATAAAACTCATATGTTCTCTCATTTGCATTGAGAGAACATATGAGTTTTCAACATATATATTCTTATTTCTGGGTGTTCTTATTTCTCTCATTTTCACTAAGGGTTTAAAAAGGAAAATAGTATAATAGTTGAGGTACCTGTGCGTCTATAGCAGAGGAGATTTTGCAAAAATCTCAGAAGAGAAACCTTCAGCTGATTGCGTAGGCCAGTAAATTAAATAGCTGGGTATCTCCTTCGCACACGCACTGCCCTTCTAATTCACCGGCCAGGAATAATGAAATGGGAAATGAAATTCCTTTTTTTTAAATTTATGCCCGTGTTTGTCAAAATTTCGACCACCATTAAATTTCTCGATATTTCAACAAACAAGGGCACAAATTAAAAAAAACAAAGTTTTCCTTCTATATTTAGACCAAGAAAAACCTTTTTATTTTTTGGTCAAAAATTTTGGTAGGAAAACTAGGTCAAATGATGCAGGAGCATCCCAGGATCAAAGCTGTTGACTCAGATGTGGGTTTTGGTTGATATTTACTTCGGAGGGTCATAACTTTTGACTCGGATGTGGGTTTTGGCTAAAATTTTATAGGCAATTGCGTGAGGAGGAGTTATTTGGATTGTTGATGAGCTCTGCTCGATTGGTGGCCATTTCGACATTTTTCCAAGAGCCTGAAATATCATCTTCGCCTCTAAATTTGACTTTTAGTGTATTTTTTTTTCAATTTTTTAGAAAGTTGTTTTTCTAATAAATCCGAAATCATATTCTTGATTTCATAGATTAGTTGGCAATTCATCTTGCCTTATTTGGGAGCATCTTTTGGGAAAAATTAGGATTCATAGGATGGGTTTTGAAAATTACCAAAAATGGAAAAATCTAAATTTTCTGAAAATTTGCCAAATATGATAATTTTTTGGAATTGTAATAAGTAGTTGTTTTCTTTCATTGTAGAGGTAGAGTAGAGTTGGAGTAGTTTAATCAAGAATATGGCATTCTGAAACTTTGGTATTCTGTGTTTTTTTTGAGTTATTTTTTGAAGGGTTTGGGCTACATCATTTGTACTAGTGTTAAGATTAAGATTATGGTTAGGTTTAAGGTTTATATCATGGTATATAATTAATGGTAATGTTAGATATAGAACACTAATTAATAAATGAAATATAGAATCTAATATGCTCCACTACATTCCAAAATTTTTAGATGATAATTTAGAAGCCTATCCATCTCATGTATGCATTTATGTAATGTATCTTTCTATTCTTTTGCTACAAAAATATTGTGCATAAAATTTAATTCTACTTTATATCCTTCACATGCATGTCTATCATTTCCCTTCAATCAATCATGCTTGCTTCTTAAGATTAAATTCTACTTTATCTACCTCACAAAATTGTGCAACATATCTATTATTTTTTCCTATTTTTTAAATTTTCTCTACCAAACATAAAAACCATATAATATGCATATTCAAATATCATATAAATAATTGTGTAGTGTAGTGTAGTATTTCAATTTTTTTTCAATTCTAACTAAATTCTACTTTGTCTCTTCTAAATAATTGTAGAATGTCTTTTCTTATTTTCTAATTCTTAATGGATTCTACTCTATTAGATTTTTTAAATTTTTTATTTATTTTCCTCTTCTAAATAATTGTAGAATTTGTCTTTTTCTATTTTCTAATTCTTAATTGGATTATACTTTGTCTCTTCTAGATAATTGTAGAATGTGGAGTTTTCTATTTTCTAATTCTGAATTTTACTTTATCTGTTCTAAATAAGTGTAGAATTTGTCTTTTGTATATTCCAATTCTTTATTATATTCTACTTTATGTCTTCTAAATAATTGTAGATTTTTTTTCTTTCTATTTTTCAATTGTTAATTAGATTTTTCTTTATCTCTTCTAAATATTTGTAAAATTTATCTTTTTCTATGTTCTAATTCTTAACTTTTTTCTATTTTTTAACTTTGGATTTTACTTTATCTCTTTTGAATAATTGTAGAACTTTTTTTTTTTTTTCATTTTACAATTCTTAACTAGATTTGTTGTGCTATTTTTCAATTCTACTTTATCTCTTCTAAATAATTATAGGAATTTTCTCTTTCTATTTTCCAATTCTTAACTTATTTACCTTATCTCTTTTAAATAATTATATAAATTATTTTTTCTATTTTCTAAATTTTAACTTATTTACCTCACAATAAAAGGTGTGCACAACAATTTTTTTCTTTACTTTATCCAAATACATCTTATTTCAAATAAAATATAATTCGAAGTAACAATGACAAATAGAGTCATAACTATGAACACTTACATTTTATGGAATTCACAAATAAGAAAAGCATCAAACAAGACACTCTACATTATTTGATTTGCAAATAAACAAAAAAATATTTTATTAATAATATATAAATATTATATTATATTAATAGTATTTTACTTTTTTTAAAATTATCGTTATTATTAATTTATTGAATCTTTTTGAACAATTTTATGAAAGATATGTGCCACGAAAGCTACATTTAGTTCTGTCCTCATTACACAAAACTAAACGAGACCATACAATAATTAAGAAATAAATTAAAGATTGAACATGAAAAATAATTATTGATGCAATTAATTTGGGTCCAAATTAATGGTGATTGAATGAAGTATATAGGGGAGAGGAGTCAGTAGGTGCTCACCCTAACTTCACGCTTCTCAAAATTTTATGTGAAAATTTTAAATTACTCTCAATTTTTTACACTACTTATTTGTCAAGTTCCTTGTTTAAAATCACAATTTCAACTCCACATGGTCAATATGATGCCACATCAATATGTTTTTTTATGAAATTGTCCAAAACGGTCCCAAAAAGTGATAAGATCCATAGGTATGCATTAAATAATGTTTAATAGTGCGCTAATTTGGCACCACGTGAGTGGTTATTTTTAAAAATTTAGAGGCATCTTTTTGAGGATATGCATTGATGGGACATTTTTAATGCACCACTATAGGTCTAATTTGTTCACCTAATGGTCTACTCTATTCATCTAACATATTACCTATTGGACCCCACTCATGTATTGGCTCATCTCCCCTAGTTATGCAATTTTTTTCACAATTAGTACACACAAAGTTTTTAATTACTTTTTTAATATTTGATTGTTAATTTATTTATAAATATACTTACGATGTGCTTCTCAAAAAATTATTAATAAAATTTCATAAAGAAAGAATAAATTATCAAAAAAGCATGAATCAAAATAAAATATAAAAACATAAAATAATATACAAAAAATTCATTAGAGTTTAGAGATGATAAATGTAAAAAAATCTCATAGATATCCTGTCTATTCACATCTTTACAATAAATTTTGTTTTTCCTAAAAAAATATCATTGAATACACACACACACACACACACACACACACACACACACTCTTCATGTAGGTTTAAGATTTGATTAAAAGATGAATGTGATATTTTTGATTCTAAGAATACAAATTAAATATCAAGCAATCCAAGTAGATGAAATGTACTAGTGATTATGTTTTCATGGTGCATGTCTCTAAGAATAGTATTATCATGCTTTTAATGTTGTTTGTCCTACATGCTAGGATGATATCCTTGCAAATCAAGCCAATCTCAAAAGGGAATGAAATCGACAAATGCAAAATGTAGTAGCCATAATATTATCTCTTATGATATATGTATTTCTCTTCTTCATCATGAGAAACCCAAAGTCTAATATTTTATCTTGTGAACCCATGATAAATGTATTTCTCTTGCCTGTTTCATGCTTCTCTTCCTCCATATTCTCCCACTTTCTATTTTCTTTTGATGAAATTAATGTAATGGCTCTGTTAGAGGAATATTATAATGACTCTGATTGTGTAGTCCAATCATTGCCGACTCTTCCCCTTCTAGACTATTCATCTTCCATTGGATGTCTGAGATTGAATAAAGAAAAAGCCAGTTGAGGCCGTTGTATTATTGTAACATTTGATTATCTGAATAAGAGATAAATCCCTACTTGAAGAGTGGACATAATCCAGATTAGCTGGATGAACCACTATAAATATCTGTATTTTTCTCTTTCATTGTGTTTGGTTTTTATTTTAGTTTTTAAATTGTTTCAGCATTTTTCATTTAGCTCAACAATTGGTATTAGAGCTGGTTAAGCTTGTTCAATTTTTTGAAAATCGGTGAAGATTTGTAGATGCCATGGAGGAGGTAGATAAATGGAAAATTGAAAATTTTTCTGGGAAAAACTTTGGGCTATGGAAAGTGCAGATAGAGTCTTTGCTTATCAAGAAGGATTTACAACCTGCATTACTTGGTAAAAAAAAAGTCCAAGGAAAACTATCAGATGAAGAATGGGGGAAAATAGATTTGAAAGCACAGGCAACAATCTTTCTAGCTCTCTCAAGCAATGTGTTATTTAATGTTTCAACAGAGAAGACAAAAAGAGAGCTGGTTGAAAAGTTATCTTCCTTATGTGAAATACCTTCAGCTTCAAACAAGGTTTTTATAATGAAGAAGTTATATCATCTAAAAATGAAAGAAGGGGGAGTGATGTCGAATCATCTCAATGAGTTCAATACTTTAGTTACTCAGCTGATTTCGGTTGGTATCCCATTAGATGATGAAATAAAAGCAATCTTATTGTTATGCTCACTTCTAAATAGCTGGGAAGGTGTAGTAATGGTTGTGAGCACCTTAGTTGCAGCCAAGAACAAGCTGAAATTTGATGAAGTTGCAGCCATACTACTTAGTGAAGACATGTGAAGGAAGCATCAAGAAATCTCTTCTGGTGATGCTCTAACAACTGTGAGCACAAGAAATAGAGGTAGAAGTCAAGAGAGAGGAAGAAACAATAATAATAATGGAAGAGGTAGATCGAATCATCACTCAAAATCGAGAGGAAGAAATGGCACTTACTGGTTTTGTGGAAAACCAGGGCACACAAAGAAGAAATGTTGGAACTACAAGAAGGCTCAAAATAATGTTATCAATGATGACGTTAATACTGAAATTGATGGAGCCTTGGCACTTGCAGCTAGTGACATGGCTTCAAGCTTGTGGGTTCTCAATTCTGGTGCATCTTTTCATTCTACTCCATGTCAGAGTGCTTTCACAAATTACCATGAAGGTATGTTTGGTAAAGTTTTTCTTGGGGATAAAAAAGAATGTGATATTGTTGACAAAGGTGATATTTTATTGTCGTTGAAAATTGGGAGTAAATGGGTTCTAAAAGATGTTAGGCATGTTCCTACACTTAAGCGTAATCTGATTTCAATCAATCAGTTATATATACAAGGTTGTAATGTTAATTTTGATCTAGCTTCTTGGAAAGTGTCCAAAGGTCAATTAATTTTAGCTAAAGGGCAGAAAATTGGAAGTTTATACACATTAGAGTGCAATGGTGAAGTGGCAGTAGCCATGGCGATTGCGTATAGCAATGCTAAAATTTGGCATAAGAGGCTTGGTCATATGAGCAAAATGGGTCTTGAAGTCATGCTTCGAAAAGACCAAATTTTGGGTCTTAAATCAGTTGATTTGGAATTGTGTGAGCATTGCCTTTATGGGAAGCAAAATCGCACTAGCTTCATAAGGACGGGTCATGAGAAGAAATCCTCTCCATTATAACTCATGCATTCTGATGTCTTTGGTCCTATAGAGGTAACATCTATCAGTGGTGCTAACTATTTTTTTACATTTCTTAATGATTGCATTCACAAAGTTTGGGTTTACATGTTGAATAAGAAATCAGAAGTATTTTTAAAATTTAAACATTTTAAGACTATGGTGGAAAATCAAATTGGAAGAAAGATTAAATATTTACTAATGGACAATGGTGGTGAGTATTTATCTTCGTAGTTTGATCATTTTTGTGTAGATCATGGTATTCAGTAGATTAAAATAGTCCCCTATACACCTCAAGAAAATGGTACAGCTGAGAGGTTAAATGAAACTATTTTGGAGAGAGCTTGGTGTATGTTGTCTAATGCTGGTTTGGGGAAGGAATTTTGGGCAGAGGAGTGTAATACAATAGTTTATTTAATAAGTTGAGCTCCTTCATCATGTTTGGATTTTGATATTCCAGAAGAAAGGTGGACAGGTAAGAGAATTTCATTCTATCATTTGCATGTTTTTGGATGCGATGCATATGCTCACATTTCTAAGGAACAGAGAACGAAATTGGATTTCAAATCCAAAAGATGCATATTTTTGGGGTACGGTCAAGATCAATTTAGTTTTTGATTGTGGGATCCTATCACTCACAAAGTTATTCATAGTCGTGATGTTGTTTTCAATAAGAAGTCATTCTGAGGTTTGCATACACTAGTCACTACTTCTGAAAATTATTTTCAATATGACTTATTTGATGCTAGATCTCAATCTACTCTAAAAGGCCAAGTTCAACATGGAAAATCAGTGAGTTTTTCACTCATAGTTACATTCTCCTCAACCCCATCAACTAATCCTATACTTGTTAATCCCACATCAATGCCAACATTCTTACAATGCAGGGAATAGAAAATAGTGCAATGCCATGTCCTTCATTTCACATCACCCCTCCACCAAATTCCTCTCCACTAGATGCCCACATCTTTGGCGATGACTATTTTTCAGAGCACACTGCTCTATTCCCACCTCACCCCTCTCCATCATTGTCCACACGATCTCAAATGCCCTCCATACACCTCGTGGCAACTCACAATAGGGAAAATACTAAGGGAAATGAGCCTGAGCCTTTGGTTAATCCTTCCACACTAGGCACTTTGCCATGGACTTCTCCTCTCCAATGGGCAAAGCTAGCTCTGCACCAACAGTCCCGTGAGGATTCAGCTCTATAGCGCAAGTAGCCTATGCTGCTGTCTCCACAACCCCCTCTACCATGTGAGGAGTTTGTTCACCCATGTGTGCACCATAGTCCACAAACATGGGACTCCTCTGCATGCCAAGACCAACATTTTTTACAAGAGACAATGTCTAGAAAATAGCAAGCTCCTAGTCATTTACAAGGTTCTGGAAATATAGAGATTACTGGCCCTCTTCACATGCCAACCATTAATCCAAATACTCAGTTACGAAGGTCTACTAGAGAGAGAAAATGTCCAAGGAAGCTTGATGATTACAAACTTTAATTTTCTTTGTGTTCTGATCAGGCAGAGCCACAAACATATAAGCAAGCATGTACTGATGTTAATTCAGTGTTCTAGATTGATGCCATGAAAGATGAAATAGATTCTTTAAACACAAATCAGACATGGGATTTGGTTCCTTTTTCGCCAAACTATAAAGCTTTGAAAATAAATGGGTATATCGCATAAACGAGGAAGATGGAGGTCGAAAGAGATACGAGGCTAGATTGGTAGTGAAGGGATTCACTCAACAAAAGGGTGTGGACTTCAATGAAATATTTTATCCAGTAGTCAAAATTCAAACTATTCATTTGGTTCTAGGCATAGCAGCAACATGGGACCTTGAGCTTGAGCAACTCGATGTCAAAACAATATTTTTACATGGGGATATTGACGAAGAGTTATACATGGAGCAGCCAGAAGGATTTGTTAAACAGGGGCAAGAGCATTTATATTGTAGATTAAAGAGGAGTCTATATGGGTTGAAGCAAGCCCCATGCCAATGGTATTTAAAATTTGATAACTTCATGACTAAGCAAGGTTTTACTTGCTACAAATCAAACCCATGTGTTTACTACAAATGACTTCCTACTGGTGAGTTTGTGATTTTGCAATTGTATGTTGATGATATGTTGACTGCTAGTAATAGCATGAGAGTTATTCATGAGCTAAAGACACATGTGGTTGTTCATTTTACCATGAAATATTTAGGGGCAGTGAAGAGGATTCTTGGGATGGATATAATCCGAGATAGATATAAAAGAGAAATGAAATTATCTCAAGAAAAGTATATCCTCAAAGTTTTAGAAAAAATTAACATGTCAAATGCAAAATTAGTTACCACTCCATTGGCTGATCATTTTTTATTGTCTTCTAAAATGTGTCCTTCCACTCTGGAAGAAAAACATGAGATGGTAGGTATTCCTTATTCTTCAGCAATTGGAAGTTTAATGTACACCATGGTTAGCACATGTCCAGACATTGCTCATGTAGTGGGAGTTGTGAGTGGTTTTATGAGTAATCTAGATAAAACTCATTGGCAAGTAGTTCAATGGACTCTATGGTATTTAAGAGGTGCTTCCTCTCATGTTTTATGTTTTAACAGTAAGACCCCTTACATTTGTGGATATGTTGATTCTGATATGGCTGGAGATTGAGATACAAGGAGGTCAACAATAGGCTACGTGTTTAGTTTTTCTGGGACAATGATTAACTGGACTTCTCAGAAGAAAAAAGTTGTTTCTCTTTCCTCTATTGAGGCTGAATACATTGCTCTTATTGAGGTGGCTAAAGAGCTAATATGGTTACAATGAATGTTTGGAGAGTTCAGATTCAAACAATCCACCTTTACTCTATTTTTTGACAGCAGGAGTGCCATTCATTTGGCCAAAAATTTAGCTTTCCACAGTCACACAAAGCATATAGAAACTAGATTTCACTTCATCCATCATGCTCTTGAAGAGGGAAGATTACAGTTAGAGAAGATTGATACAAAGGTCAATCTGGCTGATGCATTCACCAAGGTTGTACCTCGAGAGAAGTTCAAATTTTGTAGATCTTCTCTTGGCATTGTCACAACTAGGTTGTTTTGTGATCCCAAATCGATCTCACATTTCAACTTCATTCTTTGACTACATGTGATCCCAAATCGATCTCACATTAGTCAAAGAGGGGCAAATGTATGCACCCTAAAATGGTTGCCTAGACTTTGGGCCCCATTCTTCAATTTATCAATTTCCTGAATCAATATTTTAAATCAATATTTTCAATCAAATCAATTTCCTTGATAAAATCCTAATTCTATCATTTATTTGATTATATTCTATGGGTTAACCATTTTATCCTAAGTCATTATTTAATTAAAAGGAATTCCCTCCCCTTTTATTAAATAAAAAGCCCCCACTTTCCTCTTATCCTAAGTTGCACAAATAAAGCATTATTCTTATTTTATAAAAAGGAGAAAAGGCCTTCTTGTCTCACATGAGGCTCAAAAGTCAACACTTCTTTCTCATTGGAGAAGACTTGTGCACATGGATTGCTCCCACTTTCAAACTCCACCCTTGATCAAATATTTTTGCCTCTTAATCTCCATAGTCCATTTATCTTTAAAAGGAGAGCTCTTTTCTCATTCAAAGGATCCCTCTCTTGATGCTAATCTTATGCTGCAGGTTTTCTTGGTGAGTTTGGAGCTTTAGAGATCTTCTTGCATTCTAGCTTTCATACTTGCATTTAGCTTAGCTTTCATGGCATTTTAGTTTACTTTCCTTTCATTTTCTAGCTTAACTCACATAGCTTAATTAGCAAAGGCTTGTAATACTTTCATTTCCATAGCTTAGTTGCATTCCTGCATCTTCATTTCTAGCATAGCATAGCATTGCATTTCCATTTTGATTCTTGAGGATATTGGCATTCTTTCCCTTGTCTCTTTGAATCTCCCATTGCATGGTTTACTAGCAAGGTTATAGGCTTGATAGCTCTAGCTGAGAGCATTTTAAACACCCTTGTGACTCCATGCCTAGGGAGCTCTAGGTCACTTTCTCAAGGTTTCCAATCCATGGATGCCCTTGGAAGTAATGACTTAGAGAAGTGCACATTTTGAGTGTACATGGAGTATCTTCATCTATATGTACCTCTAGTACAACCTGTTGTAAGATATCTCTTACATTTTCAAGTATCTCCTTGCTCTTACATTCTTGTCTTAGTTTTTCTTGTGCTACCTTCCTTGTACATAGCTCCCCATATTTTCTCAATTCCTTGGGGCTTAGGGTCCTTGGGTCACAATCTAGTATAACTATAACTTCTAATGTGACCGAACCTTTTCATTTCTTTTTCCTCTTCTTCTTCTCTGGTTCTTGAGGTGAGCTTTTTATAAGTCGTACAATGTTCTTTACCTCATAACTTTTTGTAACCTACCTAGGTGACACTGTATCTATCTTCTGCTACTCCTTGGTGACCTTTGTGTCAGTTGACTATGTCAGAGCCTCTAATGTAGTGTTCGGTGGAGTGGCCTCAATTACATTAGGATTCTCTTGATCCTTTGTTTGTATCTCTTTTTCCTCTTTCTCTTCAGGCTAGTTTGTTTCAGAAGGTATCTCTACTTCTTGTTCCCCTATTGTATCCTTTGGTTGCTCAGGGTCTGAGCTATTGGGTTTTTCCTGTGATAAAATTTCAATGACTTCTACAAGAATAGGAAGCTCACCTGGTAATGATGTGAGTGCAGACTCGGTAAATTGACCTTCATCCTGTGTATTATCTGGTGTAATGTTCACATCTCCATCTTCATCTCTACCACTAGTATCCCCATTTTTAATGTCCTTAATGAGTACATCATCGACATTTTTCTCCTTAACTTGGATCTCTACTTGATCCGATGAATCCCGTGAAATATTTATCACTTCATTTACAAGTGTTATATCAATCAACTTGGTAAATGATACATCTGATTCTTTTGTATTCTTTACTAAATCACCATCATCTATGTAGATACCTTTTCCTTTTGATCTTTGTCTTTTCCTAGATAGATTAAGAAATGCATTTTTCTCAACTTTCTCTTTAGTTGCAAAAATTGATGTCCAGATGAGTTGGCCAATCTCATCAATATCTGCCAGATTTTCATCTAAAAATTTCATAGCCTAGCCTTTTACTTTGAATCTCTTATAGTAAGTATTCATATATTCATCAATTTCATCAAGAGTTAAATTTGGTGCTGCTTAAACTAGGGATTGTTCCCTCATTTTCTTCTTGATGTCCAAGGCATAGGTCCACTTTTGATTTATTCTTTCTTCTAATGCCTTGGGCAGTGGTTTCCCAAACTCCAATGGAACTTGTTTAAAGCTTATCATCATTTGGATGACTACCTCCTCAATTTTATTTTGATCCTCGATAGACATGTTGTCAAACTGAATGAGTTCCAAATCTATGAGTGTTCCATGCTCAATTATATCAGCAAAAATTTCATCTATTGTCCTGTTCTTATTACTGACAACCTTGAACTGATTGTTGTCATCTTCTTCATCCTCAAGGTCTTCTCTTCCTCTAATTAATCTTCTCCTTTTCTTTGGTGCCTCAGCTACAACCTTAGTTCCTCTTTTTGCATATGTTTTGGTTAGTGTAGCTTCTTTAGGTTTTGTTACCTTTCCAATTCCCTTTTTTTAAGGTGGTGAAGCTCTGATTGCTAACCTTGTTCATGCTCCTGACTACACTGGAAACTGCTTCTTCTTTGGAGTTGGGATGGGAGAAATCGGTATTGAATCTTTTTCTTTGTCGCACTTAGTTTCCTCACTATCATGTGCTTTGTCAGCCAACAGTAACTAACCTTCGGTTGCATGTTCAACTAGTGACTTTTCAGATGAGTCAGATTCATCTCCAAATTGTTTAGTTAAAATTTTCTTCATTTTCTTTGCTTTTCTAGCTATTTTGCCAATGAAAAGACCTATTGTGATTCTTGTTTTTTCCTCTTCATAGATTCCAAACCTTTCGGCCTTCTTGTCCTTTGGTAAAGCTAGTAATGCCTTGATTGATTTCAAAGCAAAATCAGGATCCATTTCATATCCCATGGGGGCTAGCCATTTAGTTCTTGGCTCAATAGCTTTGATTAATGTGTGGTCGGTGTCAACTAAGAAACAAATATCCATCTCATACTTCTCGACTAGTGATCTTGGAATCTTATATCTAAGATTCATCTTAATCTTCAACTGCTCAAAGTAACCATCTATAACATTGTTTACATCATCTCCCAGACTTGTCATAAAATCAAAAATTTGTGAAATAATTGGTTTGTTGGTAGGCCAATCTATGTGACCAATAGAAGGAAAGAATTTCTGGAGATAGAAGAATAAACATACCAACAGTGAACCAAATTTATAGGTGTTATACTTCACTGACCAGATTGTCTTCATGTTTTTGTCCAACTACTTTAGCAGTAACTTGGCAAGGTCCAACTGGTGTCCCTTCTTTATCATTTTGTATGCCATATCCATAGCACTATGTGGTACACTGTTCAGTCTACTTGACTAATATAACTTGTAACCAATTACATGAGATGCATACTTAACTTCCAAATCCACAATTGAAGCAATTTTCAGTGCTCAACCATCCCATGGTGCGCATGTATTTTTCTCAACATCGGCTCGAGATGAACTACAAAATGCTTTGGTCTTGTCAGTTGTAGGATACCTTGTAACCATATGAATCATCCTCTTTGTCACTTTGATTGTTTTATCTAGCCAAAATGTGCCCTCATGATAGTGACTTAATACAACCTTAATCCATTCATTTTTGAAATTCTTTAGAAAATATAGGGCATAAGTGAGTCCAATTGTTTCAACCTATTTATGCTTTGGTTTTAGCATTCCATCAATATTACAAGGTGCCTGGTATGCAACACACATGTTGAAATCTCCTATTTCACCTATCTTGCAATGAATGTACATCAAATGTCTTTGAATAATAAAACCCTAGGTAGGATACTCAAGAAAGTGCCCGTTGAATCTATTTTTGATACAACTTCTTGGTGTAACTTGTATTTGGGTTCATTATAATTTGCTGACACAATAAGATTTACTTCCTATTCTATAACTTTAGAAGTGCCTGCAGTAGATGCCATTTCAACAAACTAGGTTTTTGGTAAATAGTGATGAATGTGCTTGATAAGGATTCCAACTTACTTGGAATATATGAAGAGTGTGCTTGGTTTGATCTGCAACTGTTGTAGATAATCTTGAAAATTCTTTGCTCGAACTCACTCTGTGAAATAATCACTCTTTGAAATTGCTGTGTGAAAATGAACTTAGTTCTCCATGTATTTATAGATTTTTTGCATTCCTGCTCAAAACTTTATGTCATAAATGCTCAACCTACTACCAGCTCGGTGACAACTATCAACTCGGTGAATACTGTAAACTTTCATCTTCTTGGTTAACACATGATTTTCCACTCAATTGATACTGATACTCGGTTAACCTTGAATAGTGATTACCAATGGGTAACATTTTTCTCGGTCTAACATTTACTGACTATATGACTTTATTATCTCAAAATGTATAAACCATAATGCATCTATATTCATGTAGATTTGGTATGTGCTCATCATATATAAGGAACTATATGTAAAATGAGATCATTTTGAAATGCCAATCCCATACATACCTATATCACCTTAAGTAGAGGTACCGATGCCACTTAATCTAATGGATGAGGTTTCACTGACAACATTGCTTGAATATCAATTCTCATTTGATGCCTTCTTCCACATAGTGTTCTTGATTCTCATGATATCTACAATAGTGTTTCCACTCTCAAATACATCTCCTTCTTTAGGTGATCAATCTCTGCAGTCCTTGCTTAGATGACCGACCTTATGAAAATGTAAGCATGCCATTCATGTGCTTGTTTAGCTTCGTGATTGTCTAGCCCATCTTTTCCTCATATAATTTTCTATGATGTGTCCATATCTACCACATGCAATACAGTTAGCCCATGTGTTGTAATCCTAGGCATAAGAATTACCTTGTCTCTTTGGTTGATATGGTTTGGGTTTTCTCTTTTTCTTTGGTTTCCATACTTGCTTCATCTTAGCTTTACACTCTTGTGCAGTGTGTCCATGTTTGTTACAAGTATAATAGAGTTTGTCCATGGTAGGATTGTTGGCACTCTTATTCTATTTTTCTCTACACTCATAAACTTGATGACCAAATTTGCCACAGTAATAATAGTAACCATTAAACTTAGGAGTGACTGGAGGTTTACCTTGTGCTTTGCTTCTACAAACATTTGAGGTATGTCCTAGTTTGCTACAGTGATAACATGACAACATCTTAGGTCTTTGATTTTGATTGTTGTTGACTTGTTCAGCTTGTTTGGATGATTCCCCTTTGCCAGTATAGCCTAATCCAGCTTTACTTCCAAATCTTCTTTGATTGGTTAGAAAATCATCAATCTTTTTAGAACTATCTTTAGCCAATTTCATCATTTCATTGTGTTGTTGTTGAGTTTTTATTTCATTTCTCAGTTTCTCATTCTCTTCCTTGAGTATTCCAATATCTTCAAGTTTTCTTGATAGTTCACCATTTACTTGGTTGACCTCCCAATTCACAATCATCATCTGATTGGATATTTCAAAATGGTGCTCGGTGAGTCTTTGTATCTCACTTTCTTTTTCTTGAAGTTTTTCAGTTATCTATCTTTGGTCTTCAATAAATAGATTCCTTTCTTGCTCAGCCTACCTAGCAATGTTCATTACATCTATCATCCTCACCATATGTGATTCTTGACTGATTTGTAGGGCTTTCACTTGTTCAGTTAAGTGAAGATTCTTTTCAGACAAATCAGAGATTGCACTTTCTGATCCATTAGAAATACTCCCTGAGCTAGATCCTATGTGATCAAATAAATCATGAATCCCTTCTTCATGGTAATTGATGTCATTCTCCATAATAGCCAAGTTCTTTCTTTGAACTAGTAACCTTTTCAAGTCATCCTTAGCTTTCTTATACTTCTCAACAAACATCTACATTTGAATCCTTTGATTCTCTATTGTCTTATCCAACTTATATCTCTCCATGGTTCGATCTTTACTCTTCAGTGGTTAAGCCATCCAATAAGAGATCTGAGCTCTGATACCAATTGTTGGATTGGAGAGATAGGGTACTGAGAGGGGAGGGGTGAATCAGTGCCCACAAATTTTTTTAACTCATAAACCTTAAACAACAAATAGTAGTAAACTTCATATATCACTTGGGTCCATTGCATGCATCATTCATTCATTTAACTATCAAAGGTAAATAGCATGAAATCAACAATATATCATCACATAACAAATGTATTTTGGTAACGCAAAAAACCTTGTTAGAAGGTAAAAAATGCGGTGGGGATGACACCCACAAATTCTTTACTACTACAGATAGAAAAGGTTTTCCTGTTAGGGCTACAAGTGGTGATCAATTCTGGTGATCTTACCCTATTAGGAGTAACATTTCAGATCAATTAGATCTACCTAGTGATAGGATTTTGACAACACTACTTGAGTGTGCACTCAATTAAGAGATTTACAAAAAGACTATAATGTATACTCTGTTAAGAGATTTTACCAAACTCTGTTACAATGATTAGAAAATAACAGGTATATATCTGCTAATGACAACTTAACTTGTTTGATATAGATCAATGAAATACTGAATAGGTATAACCTTTTCATGTGAAGATCTCTACTTTGAACTACTCAGTAGGCTTGTCTGATTCTACTTAACCTGAATGTCACTGTATTCTATTTTGCTCTGTCTGATAACTGATATTCTTGAAGTTGTATGATGCTTCAAGAACTTCTTTTCATGTTCTCAACTTTCTTTTCAAGCTTCTCTCTCATGCATACAAAAAGAATATGAAATTACATTTATATAGCATACTTTTTTTGCCACTTAACAAAATTAGGTTACAATATCTTAGAGAAAACCCTAAGATCTACAGTGTACACAAATAACCTAGATCTAGCAATTACAAAAAGATCATCATCACAATAAATGATCCTTGATCTTGGTAAAATGTTTTGTGATTCTGTTGTAACCATTTTCATAGATAAATGTGCCATTCCTAATTACTATGCCATTTTTTGTCTTCCTCAGTAAATACTATATATACTGCTTGGTAATTGCACTAGTGCTCAGTGTCTAGTCTACTCAATGTTTACTATTGCTCAGTATTAGTGTACACAGATGCTCGGTAGAACTACCCTGGTGCTCGGTGAAAAAACTTAACTAGCTTATCTTGAAGTGCTTGTAGTTAATGACTAGAGTAGCATAGGTAACCAATCAGTGTCTCAATATTTAATGCTCAAATAGAGATAACACAATTAATATTTCTAAGAATCCAATGATGCATGCAAAGACAAAGCATATTTCTATTAAGTATCACTACTTGAGGGAACAAGTTCAGGAAGAGAAAGTCAGATTGGAGTATATACAATCACAAGAAACTTGTTGATATATTTACTAAACCATTATCGAAGGACACATTTGAATACTTAAGGAGTAGACTAGGGGTCCATCCCCTATCTAACAGTCACTAAGGTGATTAGGAGGTTGCATCAACCTATACTTTATTAGAATATCTAATGATGTTGATGAATAATGTTCACATTTTGGGATTCCTAAGGTTGTGAGAGCTAAAAGATGGAAGACAAGATGAAAATGAATATCAGTACATGCAAGATACTAGATCTAAAATGAATAAAAAAGATATCAATTTGTCTATTGAAGAGATGAATATTTTCTTTTTGGCATTGTTGTCAAAGGGAGAGGAATTACATGAAATATTTATCTATAGGGAGAGATGATTGCATGAAGCAAGGGAGATAGAATAACATAGAGATATTAGTTAGAACATAAGCTAATTGAAAGGGAGATTATTGATGTTGAGTGATTAAATATATTAAATGTATAAGCTAGGGAAAACTTATCGAGTTACAACATTTGCATACAAATTTGTAGAAAAGATGTTTGGTATTCTATGGTATATTTCATATTATGTTTCCATGAATGCCAAAGGGAGAGATTAATAGACTACAACTGATTGAATATCTTAGGGGAGAGATTGGTGACTTTAAAAGATAATGATTGATGATCACCGCGCTACAAAGGTATATGTGAAACATTAAATCAGTTAATGTATTGTCATTGATGTCAACTAGTTTTGACAGTACTTATCATGATTGTTACAAATGTGTAAAGAAGGAAATTATGGTGAAGGAATAAAATATCTGTACATGAAGATGAGATGTATGAGAAAGATATGGATATGGTATTCATTGGGTACTTATTGATGAGTCTATGACATTATGTTAATTATTTGATTGTATTACATGATCCTATTATGGATTGAAGATCAAGAATGAACAAGTTTATGTGGTCAGTAAATGAAGAATTCAATATACACCGGGTTGGAATAGTGTAAATCGAGAAAGTGTAGTGTATATTGAGTACAATGTTAATCAAGTTAGTTATCACTGACACATCATGGTATTGATCAAGTGAAAGGAATAAATGGAACGAATGATTGCCGACTAAAGATGATGAGCTGGACAATTATTGATGATTCTGAGGTAAAAGATAATGCTTTTTATGATGATCAAATGATTGAAAAAATTCAAGGATGATCGGATGAAGGAGAATGAAACATGTTACTGACACAACTGCCGATGAAGGTTAAAGCAAAAAAATCAACGGTGAAGATTGAGAGGCAAAATCTATGGCTGGAGATAAAATGGTTTATTATGTATATAAAAAAGAGGTAAAAGATTTAGATTGAATTCTAGAATGTAGGTGAGAAGATTGCATTCATGCAAAGTTGGTCAAACTTGTTGAAGATAGAACCAAGCAATTCTGCAGACAACACCGAGCATTAGAGAAATGAATACACTGAGAAGAATAGAGTTAGAGGAAACAAAGAGATTGAATTGAGTATAATGGCCATAGGTATTTTGAGCTTAGCATAGATCTGAATATCTGAAAATTAAGTTATATTTAAATCAGATCATTATTGTAACATTCTAACCATTTCTACAGATAAATCTCTTAATCGAGTGGGACTTAATAGTCTTTTTATTTCAATATAACATTCAATGAATGTTGATTGTTTTCTTGTTGACCCCATAGTGAATGTTTGGTCATGGAGAACTGTTAGTGATAAATCCTCTAACTAGGTCACACCTTATAGTGTGTTTTGTAACCTTTAACAGGGTTGGCTCTTAACCAAGCTCACTTTAGAAGAGTGAAATATTTTGGGTTACCGGTCCCAAGTGGTTTTTCCCCTAATAGGGTTTCCACGTTAAAAATAAATGTGTTATATGTGTATGAATGTGGAGAATTTTTTTTTTAATTTACACATTACTATAACTGGATTGATGGGTTAATATACTAGTTAATTTATTGCTATTCGGTAGATGAACAAATAGGCACCGTTGAAGTTTTACCGAGTTGATTAAATTGTTTGGAAGATTTGTTTTATACATTAGGGAGTATTTGGGACTGTAGGATAACTTGACTTAACTAATTCAGCCCCCCTCTTTGTTATCTAACAATGAAATGGATATATACACTCTGTATCAACTCTATCTATCAATCTCTACTTTTGAGATTGAAAAATTTGAATACAATCAACTTGTAAAGAAGGATGCTTTATTCAAGGCTACAAAGAAGATTGAAGATGTACCTGAGACAATAAATGATCTAGATAATGAATAATAAAAATTGTGAGAAGATTTATGAAAGGATCCAGAAAGCATAATGGTAAGTTGCCCTCCAAATTATTTATTTTTGGAAGGATAGGTCATTATGCTTCTAGATGTTCTTTTAAGGAAGATAATTATAATAATCTTATTAACACTAATAGAGTGGTTAGTTATAGAATAAATGACATAATACTAAGATAGGTAACAAATATAATGGTAAGAAGAGTCTTTGTTTAGTAGAAACTCATTCATCAAAAGATGAAGATGCTAATAATTCAAATGATGATGTGTTTTTTTGACAATTAAGGATAATGGTAGTGATAGGTTTGAAATTCAAAATATTGTAAAAAATAGTGAAAGATCAACACCTATGATTATTTCCCTACATTCAAGAGAAAAACCTAAACCCTGAATAATTGATTTTGGATGTTCAAATCATATAACAAGAGATAGAGAGAATTTTCTTGAGTTTTAAAAGTACGATGCTGAATTAGTTAAGTTTACTGGTGATTAAATTGAACCTATTTGTGGTAAGGGAGTCCTATCCATTGATGGTAAGCATAAAAATGATGATGTTTATTATGTTAAAGGGTTGAGACATAATTCTTGAGTGTGAGTCAGATGTATAGTAAATGTTACAAACTTATCTTTCATGGGACTATATGTGAGATTGAAAAGGGTTCTGGAAGGCTAGTTGTAGAAGGTATAAGGATATATGAAAATGTCTACATAAAAGAGAATATATGAAGGAATTTTGACAATAGAGGAGGTCTTGCAAGCTCATTTTAGGCATCGAGTCTTAGAGTTATCTAGTTTTTAACATCAAGTGTCTGGTATAGTTTTTAACATCAAGTGATTAGTCAAGCATTACGTGTTGGAGTGTCTTGTGCTAGTATCTAAGAATTGATTCATATGTGATATCTTGTATAGTCTTATGAGATAAAGTGTTTAGTATTGTATCCAATATTATTTAGTCTTATGCTCATGTTTAATAAACATGTTTGATTCCCCCCTATCCACCCACCCCATAGCTCGATTCTCACTCGGAATAATGTGCTACACATAGACATCCATACAACATTCTAGTGTCCTAAATAAATTTTTGATTTTAGTAATTTTTGGAGGCTTACACTTCCCATTCTTGGTAGTGAAAACCCTCTATCAAACTACCCACACATTAAAGATGAATCTCGAATTGTTATATTAGAGTTTAAAACTCTCATTTTGGCTCCAAAATAGATTTAATTATGCTTTCCTACTCTTTCACAAATTTTATCCAAAAATCTTGTTTGAATCTCTCTCCCAAATAGTCATCTTATTTTCCTTTGAATCTCTCATTTCCATATCCAACATCAATATTACTTTTTTGAGGTTAACTTTTCCCTTCTCATAGAATTTGTAGAAAGACAACTCTATCCCTAGATAATCTTCCTTACTTTTCTATAAATTTTTTAATCCATGTCTTTAAAGCTTCCTTCCAATATATTTATATTTTCTTTTATTTACTCTACTAGAATATTGTTCTCTTTTTGTCTCTCTATTTTCCTTTTATGTACATCAATCTATCTTGGTTTTCCATGGAGGTGAAAACACCAACATAGGGGTTTGACTATGAAAAGCTAGTAAATAGACACCACAACATTTTCTCTTTGGTACTTTCTATACAAGTTTTGGGGGAAGGATGCTCTGCTAAATATATTGCAACTTTTTAATTATTTGGGTGATTTCTTCCCCTTTATCTTGTAGACACCTAAAATTGTCCTAACAATTACCCTTATACTAGCCAATTAAATAGATATTTATTATTTATTTAATTTTAGCTTTATTATGCCTTAATTAAATAGATTCACATTTATTTAATTACACTCATATTTATCCCTTATCCTTGATTAAATAAATTTACATTTATTTAATTTTATCCTATCTCATTTCCCCTCATCCTAATCCTCCATTTAATTAAGTAAATGATCTTGTTTATTTAATTAATCCCCTTTTAACCCACTTGGAATTAAATATTATACTTAATTCTATTTGAGCACATGGCTCCTAACTTTAACCCTCACCTTACCTCACTTCCTTAACCTAACCCATCCTTCTAACCCAAGTCAACCCACTTTCCCACTAATTAATCCTAATATTCCACCTAATCAATCCCTAATCATTTGCACAACCTTAATCTAAGGATTAAGGAATCCTAACCCAAAACCAAGTCACATGTGACTCTTACACACTCTTACAAACCCTTACACACTTGTCTCCCACATGTCATTGACATGTCACTTTCCAATATCTTGGTTCTCCCCTTCTCTTCCACCTTTTGACCCATGTCATTGACATGTCATTTTCAAAAGTTGCTCACACATGTGTGAGTAACCTTGGTTTTCCCATCCTCTTAAAACCCTTAACCTTTGTCATTGAGCCATCATTTTCTTAAGTTTCTCACATATGTGTGAGCAACTTTAGCCATCTTACAACTTCTTACACCCTCTTACAATTTGTCATGGACATGTCACTTTCAAAGGTTTCTCACATGTGTGAGAATCTTTCCTCCTTTGAATGGTCAAACCTTAATCCACATGTCATCTACATGGCATCTACTTGGCCTCCACCTCATGGACACCTCATCAATCCTATGCAATCTTGACCCTTCATCCAACTTTTAATCTCAACTGTCCATTTCCCTCAAATTCCTATAATTGAGAGCTTTTCTCCTCATTCAAAAAGCCTTTTTCATGCATTGTCATGCTGCAGGATTTGAGAAACCACATACCCTCAAAAACCAAAATCATCAACAGTTAGTCTTTTTTGGAGGTTTGCATATTGTATTGAGTAGATTAAGTTTGTTTCACATTGTTATTTCTTCTCATTTACATGTTTATTTCCATAGTATTTTGAGGTTTGCATGAATATGCTAGGATAAGCTTACTTTATTTAAGTTTATATTTCTTTATGTCATTTTAATGCAAATATTTTGGCACACTAGGTGAGACCCACAATCCCATTTTTCTAACAATTTTCTTGATTTTGTGGGAGTTCCCCATAAAATTTCCAGATAGGTGTCTCCGCTTGTCCAGAGGCATCTCTTCTACATAGGCGTCTCTACCTATCAACAAGCGTCTTCACCAAAAATGGGGTTTCTTCCACTTTAATTTGTTTTAGATAATAAAATTTACATGTTTTAATCACTTAAAGGCTTATAATCATTAGTGAAACACCTTATGTTATCTGCAAGTGGATAAAAGAACATAAAATTAATAAAATCTTCATTTTTGTGCAGATAGGTGTCTCTGCTTGCACATAGGTGTCTTTGCTAGAAAAGGGGAGTTTCCTTTTCATTAGCCTTTTAAGTGGATTAAATAAAGTTTTTTGATATGATAAGGTTGTAAATAATTGTCTTATCATAACAAACTATTTTTATGCATTTGCAACCTGATAGAAGTACAAAAATTTAAAAGTTTTATAACTAATACTTCTATTATGTTCAGATAGGCATCTTTGCTTCTAGACAAACATCTCTTCCTGCTGATAGGTGTCTCTGCTTGATAATAGGTGTCTCTGCCAATAGACAGGCATCTCTGTCTAATTACAACTTCTTTTTCATAAAGAGGCAACTTCACAAAAACACTTATAACTTCCACATACAAGCTTTATTTTGGACAATTTGAAAAGTGCCAGAAAGATGATTTAGCCCTCTATCCAGATCTGCAAACCATTTTACTAGATTCAATCTCAAAAATTAGGTGCACATGTTCCAAGTTGACCCTTCTTTGTAAACTTCAAACACTCATAACTTGGGCATAAAAAATCATTTTTCAGCAATTTAAAAAAAAAATTTCATCAGAAAAATGCATGGAATCTGATTTTGCAATAATTTTTAGCCTTATACAATCTGTTTGAAGTGTTTTCCACACATTTTCAAATTGGGCTTAAAATTAACCTTCACATTTGGGTTTGGAATTAAAAAGAACAAGTGTCTTTTAAACCCCAAGACCATGTACATATTCTCTCCTCTTGTAGTTTTGGGTGATCTTGAGTGAAAAAGAAATATGTGGTCTTGTTTTCTTTTTTGGGGGCCTTCTTGGGGATTTGATCACCTCAAGGGATGACCTCAACTCTTGTGTTTTAGCTAAGTAGCAGGAGGTGAATCCAAAGACACCTCTCTTGGAAGTAAAATCTTGTCACTCTTGGCTAAGCCCCAAATAAATTTATACCTTTGGGAAGTGAAGGTGGAGATTTGGGTTACTGTTTCCTCCCAACTGTGTGACATTATTCTCTTTCATCTATAGATTTGGGCCTCACGTACCTTGCGTATATTGAGAACATCCCCTAGTTGAGCTTGTATATCCTAGTTGAAGCCTCAATAGGATTGTTGGTGTGTTTGATGTGCTTGAATGTTTAAAACCTTCCCCATTTGCAGCCAAAAGGGGACACACAATTCAAATTAAGCCTTAGTAATTATGCTTGTCTATAATTTTATTTGTTTGCTTTGCATTTTAAAATAAAAAATCCAAAAACAATCATAAAATTTCAAAAATCCAAAAAAGTATAAAATTTTAAAATCCAAAAACATAAAAAAATTCAAAATCCAAAAAAATATAAAGTTTGAAAACCCCCCACCAAAAAAACATTACAAAACTCAAAAACTCAAAAAAAAAAATCAAAATCATTTCAAAAACAACAAAAACATTTTGTTAAGTTAGTTGTCTCTAGTCAAGCTTTCCACATCATCTCCACATCACTTCTTTCATCTATCAAATTCATCACCCTCTCCATACTTCTTATCCTAATCATCTTCTTAATCATTTCTCCAATCGTAATCTCTCCTAATTATCCTATTCATTCCTCTCTTCTAATCTTTCTAGTCATCATCTCCTAATCATCCATAACATCCTTAGTCATACTCTTAATCCAATTCAATTATCCTTAAACATTCATCCATATCCTAATCATCATGTTCATCACCTCTTAATCATCATAAGCATCCTAATTAATTCTTCCAAGTCCTTCTTATTCTATTCTAATCAGCCTAATCACTTCTTCTAAATAATCTTTATCATTTTTCTTAATCATTCTAATCATTCTTGTAACCTAATCCTTCTTCTAAGTCATATTTCTCCTCTTCCTAATCATTCAATCAAAGTCATAATCTTCATCTTGGTAATCCTTCATAAATCACATCTAATTTCTTAATCCAATTCATCATTCATTTTCCTTCTAATCTAATCCCATCATTACCTTTCTAATCTAATCCACTTGTCAATCTTCTATCATTCCAGTCTAATCCTCATTCAATCTGTTTAAATTCCTCCAAATATCCCTCATTTATCTTCTAAATTCCTCTCATTTCAAATCTCAATCTATATTCACATCATCTTCTTATCCAAATTTTCATAAAATCTTGTTCTTTGAACTTAGAATCAAAATCAATGTTTGGACTTTAATCAAATCTTATCTTGATTGACCCATATCAAAGCATAATCAAGACTAATCAAATCAAATCTCATCTTTCATTCCTTAATCAATCTTAGATTGAAAGATTTTAATCAAAAGTGTTACATAGACCCTCATCATTAGCAAACACATCTAATCGAATTATTTCTTTGAGAACATCAGTCTATCTCAAGTAATTAATTCCATTAATCATATCCTATTTTTCTTGGGATCACAAGTCCAGCTCCAAGTCGAAGAAGATAATCATCCAAATTAATCCTTTGTCTGCACCATCATAGGGTCTTGTTCCACCTAGGTTTGTCTCAAACCTTCAAATCCAAAATCAAATCAAATCCAATCAATCAAATCCTTGAGGCCCTGCCCTCACAATCAATCAAATCCCTCATCCAATCAGTCAAATCCTTTCAGCCCTACCCTCACAATCAATCAATCAAATCAAATCAAATCAAATCACAGTTCTTGAGGCCCTACCATCTCAAATAAAAAATAGAGACCAAACTTTCTCCTAGTCCTAAGTTCATATTTCATCCATCCTCAAACATCTCACTTCATCTACTCCTAATTCAAATATTTGTCCACACCTTCTTCTAATCCAAATCCAAACCTTCATTCCAACATCATGGATAAAGATTGTCTTCACACAAATCCACTCTCACATTCATCTAACTCATACACTCACCAAAACAATCCAACTCCCACTTATTGTGACAATCCCATATCCCCATCTATTCCACCTCAACATGCCATCTCCAATCCCAATACATCTCACATTTTGTATCCTTCCTCTACCTTTGACAAGGCAAATCCATCTCATCCTCCCACATTTACCCAAATCCATCATCCCCATCTCTCATCCAAAACCATGCTTTTCTTTGCATGGATCGACGAGATAACAACAAAGTGTAGATCTCCACCTCTAAATCAAGCTAACCAATCTTCACAAGCCATGCACTCACCATCATTTCCTCCAAGTCAAGACACACCTAAATATTCTAAGTCTCATGATTCTTTCACCCCTCCATTCACTCGAGTTGAAGCCTCCACTTCTTCCATCCCATCACTCTCCCAACTCCAAACATGTCAAGACCTTGTTCCAAATCATGCTACTATGTATTCCTCTTCTCATCTAGATCTTAACATCTCTCCATCCCATGATTCTAATCCATCTCAAGATCCATTTATCCCTCTTAATCCACTTCATGATCCAATTCCTAATTAAGATCAAGACATCCCTATTACCCCATCTATTAATGACTCCCCTCCGTCTCATGAAACCATACCCTGTACCCCATCCAATGATCCCCTTCCATCTCGAGCCTTAACATCCACTTATCCTCCACTTAATCAAGATATTCCTTCTCTCCCATCCAATAATCCCCCTCCATGTCAAGATCAAATCACTCCATCTTATGATTCCCTCCCCTCCATTCCATTGTATGATCTTCTTCCCTCTCAAGATCCCATTATCCCTTCTAATCCGCTACCTAATCCTCTTCAAAGTCAAGATCAAAGTACCCTGTTATCTCCCTATCATGGTCCTCTTCCATCTCAAGATCCTCTTATCCCTCATAATCCATCTCACGATCCTATTATCTCACCCAATCCCCCTCATGATCCTAATCCTCCACAAAATCCTATCTCACCTATCCAATCCATTCATGAACCCCCTACACATGGACTCAAATTTTGTGTTGCAAATACTAAGTATATCATTGAAGAATGAATGTCTCAAGATGTTGGTACCCCGTCTAATCCTTCCAAATCCTAAATTTCTCCATCTAAATCTAAACTTCCATATTTCCATTGTAATACCCCAAAAATGGGCTATAGGTTCATTAACCTCCTATATCGACACATCGAACGAAATCGACATCAAAGTCCTAACCTAAGACACATCGACACATTATCGAATCTTAATTGATTATACTAAATTTTGCATCAGGGAATATTCCTTATTCCTATTTATCCTAATTATCTTTAATTTAATGATTATTTGGCAATAAATCCTATTTATCCTAAAAGTTTGATTAATTGAATATTTTGAATATTTAATTAATTAGATTTAATACTGCCACTTAATTATTTAATTAAATTTAATTATATTTATTCCTAATTATATTATTTAATTTTGACAATAAATCTAAAATCTCATGACTAATTGATTAAATTCTTATTTAATTAATTAAAGTCAATTGTCAAATTTAATAATATAGTTTTTAAATAAAAGTTTGATTTAATAATTGATTAACCCATAAATCAATTGTTTTATTTTTAAAATTAGTTAAGTTGAGAATAAATAACTTTATTTATTTAATTAATTCATAATTAATTATGCACATCCAAAAAGCAGTTAAAATTTAAATCAGAAAATCAATTCAAGTTGTTTTAAAAATAAACTCAACTCTCTTTTGAGTTGAAAGTTGATCTCAACTTCTGATTTAAATTAAAAAGCTGACTTGCATGATTTTGTGAGTTAATCTATTTCTAAATTTTTGATAACTAAAAAATCAACCCGAGTTTATCAAGAGTGATTTATGGCTTTTTCCATGCACCTCCAAAGTCCTGGATTTCTATAAATTAAGGCCTCAGCTCTTCATTTGGATCAATCCATGAATTGCATCCTCACGCGGGCGAATTGGTGATTGAAGAATCAATCTTTGGGAATCAAAGCTGTTGTGAGATTTCATTGTTTTTGAGCATTCATATCATTTAGCATATCATTATTAGATTAATTGCATGTCATATCAGTTTCTCATATAGAATAGATTCATATCAGTTTATCTCATCTTATTGCATAGAAAATCCAAAAATATAGATTAATTTGCATTCATCTCATATCTAGATTCTTCATTCAAATCCTTCATTTAGGTGTCGTCAAGGTCACTGATCTCGGTCCAATCTGAGAATATCATACTCGCACCTACTAGAAGGCAGTAAATCACCTGGTTAGATTAGTTTCCATTTCATTGCATGATTTTGATTTTAGCTAACCTCTAATGTTTTACTGAAGTGTTGTGTCTATATCTTGGTATAAAATTCACACACACATTTTTGGCACCCACTGTGGGGCCCTAAAATGGGTTTCCATTCCAATTCTATCAATTTCTATCCATTTCTTGTCATTTTCTGATCAAAACTATGATTTTTATTTTCTATCCATACATTTTCGTATGACTTTTGTCAAAAAGTCATTTCAGGAGGTGTCCACTATCGTACGATAGGTTCAGATTTTGAGGCTCGTATCAGAGTGTGCACATTTTCATTTGAAAGCCTAATTGTCATATGAATAGGTACCCACAGTCGTATGAGTTTCCAGACTATCATCTGGAAGGTAACCCAGTGTCGTACGAGTTTTGACTCTAGATTCAATTGTCATTTCATATTTTTAGATTTGGACTAACAGCTAACATTAACAATTGAAATCTTCTATTTCTAATTGGTATTTGCTGGTTCTGATTGGAAAAAGTGTGAAAATTGCTAAAAATTGGTAAGAATCTACTAAGCGTGTTGCACGGAATTCAGGTAATCTTCCCAGCTGATAACATTTTGATTTGGACTAAAACAAATTCTCATGTGTCAAGCTTGTGTGACCTTTATCGCTTTCATATCACATATTTCATTTTGGGCTATAAAACAAATGTAGATTTTCTTTCTGGATATCTTTTACACATAGTAAATAGGCCCTATGAACACTATTTGTGGTTCTTGAGAGAGTGGGTTTCCAGCGAAGCTCTTCTCAACGAGAGAACCCTTGTAGGTAGGGAGGTTACTAAGAGCATCTCATGTTCTACTAGATTTGTACATCTTTAGCTTCTGATTGATACATTCTCTCTCCGGAGAGGTTGATAGATCATAAGTGGTTGACATAATAGATCTTTGTGAGATAGTCTTGGTCTTAGCATGTCAGATTAATCTATCTGCTTTGTTTTGGTTAAAAGTGAAAAGGCTAGAGGATTATGCTCTACTTCATTTTTGGGTAGTATCAGAAACTCAGATCCTCGAATCTAGAACTATTCTCCATGTGGTATCTTTTGTGAGTCACCTTTAGAAAGGGTTAACCATAGTGGACATTCCCTTAATTGGGTCAACCATGTGGATGGAACCTCAAGCGGTAATAGCCATTTTCGCTGTGGTAGCAACAACCGCTATATAAATGTCCTTGTGGAGGAAATCTTCACAGGTGTGGTCTCTTGTTGGGCTGTCAGATCTCCCTAGCAGCTCCTGATTGATTAATTTCTCAGACTGTGTCAAAACCCCGGTGCACCTTGACTGGAGTTCACCCTCTTGAGATCACAAAAATTGCAGAGTCAGACCATTACTACAAACCCTAGAGAGGCCAAATTTTCATTTTCTAGGAATATGTGTGTTATTGAATTTTTTTTTGGAACATACACTGTTAGCACTCCTAGGGATTAGCACATTCAGTCACTTGGTTATTCATGCATAGGGTTGCCTTGTCCCCTGTTCATTATTTTCAGATGTGCTTGAAATCACTTGCTTATTGTTTTGCATGCCTGTTTATCTATCTGGTTACTAAGAACGAATCAATTCGGTACAATCTTAAAATCTAGATAGATAATTTTGTGAACAATTTGAAACTAAAAACCTAAAAATTGCAAAATTTGATGTCAAACACCTTTTTGGAGTCAAAATTCATCTCATAAAGTTAGAAAGTCATACAAATTTTGGCTATTGTCATTTCAGAACCCCAGATTGTCATATGATAGCTTGTATAGTGTCGTACGAGTTTTGCCGCCAGTCAATAACAGAAGTCAAAAATCCTGCTATCAACTGTCGTATGAGCTTGTCAATTGTCATTTCATAGTCTACCCACTGTTGTATGAGCCTGCAGAAAGTCATTTGAGAAAAGTCTAAAAAATTGTCAGAAAGTGTTAAAAACTGTCAGAGACCCAGCTTTTACAACCTATTTCCAGAGTCTATCAAGAAAATCATTGTGTCAGGAACATAGCAAAAACTAGAATGAATCCAATCATTTTCCTAAAGTGGCCTCTTGAGTCTGATTTAACCTTCTATTTAATCAATTTGAGTCTTTTTCATCTTGTGTCAAAACCTTGTCATAACTATCAATCTTCAATCCATCTTCAAAATGGCTAAGTGTTGTGAACTTGTGTCTGCTATCTTTTGGGCATCTACCCATACATCCAGGGTACAGTATCCCTCATTTACATCCAATATTATCCTCAATCAATCAAAATTTGACAAGGTTGTCTCATTTGTTCTTCTTGAATAAGATCTTTCTTTAGTTGTCTTCATCGTATTCTTTTGCTTCACCTAAGGTTAATGGTGGAGACTAGAGCTTCCTCTCACAAGAAATTAGGGGAGACATCTCATACCTTACCTTTGACCACTATCCAGGGTCCAACTCTTGAGCAACTCTACAATTCTGGTCTTTACAAAGATGACAGTCTTGGCAACTTTTGATTAAAAACTGGTTACATACCCCCTCCATCAACTCATGGAGGTAATCGACAAACTCCTCCTCGATATATCCCAGGGAGCCCTAAAAATCCTAACATGTCTCAAGCAGGGACAAACCATGGCTCTCAAAGAGCTCAGTCTCAACATGGTATGGATCAAGAACCTACACCTGCTAAAATTGCTCAATATCAAAATGATGATAAATTCAAAAGAATGATGAAACATTTCTTGAAAGAAGATAGAGAAACATACTTTCTAGAGTTAGCTCATCAAGGAGATAAACTTCCTCCCAACTTTAATGTGGAAGATATCATTACACATGAGGAAGAAACTCCTATTTTGGCTATGATGAAACAAATGCATGCCATGCAAGTAAAACTTAACAAAATGGAAAAAGAAAAAGAACCTAAGGAGTTCTCCATGGAGGCCCTATGTCCTTTTCCATTCAATAAAGACTTGTATATGCCATCATTCCCTAAGAGGGTGGAAATGCTGAAATATGATAAGTATGATGGAAACTCTTATCCTCAAGATCATGTAAGAGAATTCTATACTCAATCTATGGTGTTCATGCACGAACCGACCTATCTGATGTGTCTTTTCCCCTGATCTCTGGGTCAGCCATTCATTGGTTCTCTAGGATGCCTCCTACAACAAAACCTTTGAGGAGTTGATCAAATTGTTCTATTAGAAATACTCCTACAACATCCAACACCCAGTCACCATGATTGATATCTACAATCTCAAACAATATCCAGGAGAACCATTCTTGACATTTCTCAAAAGATGGAGAAAGAAATTCTCTCTATATGCTAGGCCTATTCCAGAAACTGAGAAGCTGGAAATCTTCATCAACAATCTTGTTCCAGAAATCAACTACCCTTTACAAATACAAAATCATACATCTTTTGACAAGATGGTAGATAATGCAATCAAAATTGAAAAAGTACTTGTGAAAAAAGGAGACGTCACACTTCAAAAGGACAAGTATGAATCTAGTTCTAAGGATAAGAACAAAAATTGGAACAAGAATAAGGGTGTCATCATAGATGGCATTATTGATAATCTCCATGCCCCATCTAAGGCACTTGCTTTCAATCTAACCATTGGTACCCAAGCCATCAAAGCTTCAGAACAAAAGGTGTCCGAATCATCTCAAAAGAAGCCATAATACAAATCTTGGTCCGCTGATAATAAATGAAAGTTCACTCCTCTTGGAGAATCTTTGGAATCAGCTATGAGAACTCTGCTGGCTAATAACATCATCTCTTTGCCTGAGATCCAACAATTTGATCCTGACCCTAAGCCAAAATGGTGGAGAGAGAATGAATTCTGTGATTTCCATTGGGGTAAAGGTCACAAAACTAATAACTGCTTGCGCTTGAAGCATACCATTCAAGACAAGATTGATAATGGGGAAATCACGATTGATAATCCTAAAAGCAATAATGATCACACAACAATAATTTTCTCGGTCAAAGGGCTCCACAAATTTTTAGAAGTCAACGGTGAAAATGATTTGAAAATGACCCTTTCAGCTTTTATATAGCTTTCATGAAAATTGCACCCTTGGCTAATTTTGACATTCTAAACCCATTTTTGGGATCAAAATCAAAATTTGAGATCATTTACTATGTCAAAATCATGATTTAAATTTTTCAGACCCAGGACGGTCTATTGCTTGCATAATTGACCTTCCATCATCACAGAAATTTAGTATTCAACTTAACTGATTATCTTGCATCAAACTATCAAAATTTCAACTTGGTCAACTATGGTCAACTCATGGTTTCACCTAGTCAAACTTGGTCTTTTGGACCTACAAATGATGTAGAATGCATTCTCAAACGTGTTTAACCACTTCTCAAATCAATTAACATGCTTCTAAACTATAAACGTTGACTTTTCTTGTTAGATTTCAATTTTAATCCTGAAGGGGGCATGGTATTGCACATCATTCAAAGTCTGTAATCTAAATTTGAAATCAAATCTCTCCTCAGTAATCAAGACAACAACCACATCTAGTTGCTAATTCATCAAAAAGACCTCATCGCTTGGGGCAAACCAATCATCGCTTGGGGCATATTGGATTCATCGAGATCCATATCAATCTGGTATGCTCTTAATCTTGTAAACTGTATCAGTTTTTCATAACCATTAGTTCATTAGTGTTATTTCCTTGGTTCTTTGTAACTGAAGGGTTTAGATGTGATACCAATGTGATTATTATCGACAATCAGGTCTGGAATCGATCACTCACTTCTTCGCAATTATAAGGTTCAAAATCAGGCATTTTGACACTTCTTCACAATCATCAGTTCATTGCTGTTATAGTTAACATTATCTTTGGTCATTCAGGACCTAATATCTTTGAATCTTTCAATTAGTTTATGTTTCATATCAATTTCAATTTCAAACATCAGTTTCAACATCATACACAGACTGTCTTTGAACCACTGCACTTTGCACAATAATTCAAAGAGGGGCAAAATGTAATACCCCAAAAATGGGCTATAGGTTCATTAACCTCCTATATCGACACATCGAATGAAATCGACATCAAAGTCTTAACCTAAGGCACATCGACACATTATCGAATCTTAATTGATTATCCTAAATTTTGCATCGGGGAATATTCCTTATTCCTATTTATCCTAATTATCTTTAATTTAATGATTATTTGGTGATAAATCCTATTTATCCTAAAAGTTTGATTAATTGAATATTCTGAATATTTAATTAATTAGATTTAATACTGCCACTTAATTATTTAATTAAATTTAATTATATTTATTCCTAATTATATTATTTAATTTGACAATAAATCTAAAATCTCATAACTAATTGATTAAATTCTTATTTAATTAATTAAAGTCAATTATCAAATTTAATAATATAGTTTTTGAATAAAAGTTTGATTTAATAATTGATTAACCCATAAATCAATTGTTTTATTTTTAAAATCAGTTAAGTTGAGGATAAATCACTTTATTTATTTAATTAATTCATAATTAATTATGCACATCCAAAAAGTAGTTAAATTTTAAATTAGAAAATCAATTCAAGTTGTTTTAAAAATAAACTCAACTCTCTTTTGAGTTGAAAGCTGATCTCAACTTCTGATTTAAATTAAAAAGCTGACTTGCATGATGTTGTGAGTTCTATTTCTAAATTCTTGATAACTAAAAAATCAACCGGAGTTTATCAAGAGTGATTTATGGCTTTTTCCATGCACCTCCAAAGTCCTGGATTTCTATAAATTAAGGCCTCAGCTCTTCATTTGGATCAATCCACGAATTGCATCCTCACGCTGGCGAATTGGTGATCGAAGAATCAATCTTTGCGAATCAAAGCTGTTGTGAGATTTCATTATTTTTGAGAATTCATACCATTTAGAATATCATAATTAGATTAATTGCATGTCATATCAGTTTCTCATATAAAATAGATTCATATCAGTTTATCTCATCTTATTGCATAGAAAATCCAAAAATATAGATTAATTTGCATTGATCTCATATCTAGATTCTACATTCAAATCCTTCATTTAGGTGTCATCAAGGTCACTGATCTCGGTCCAATATGAGAATATCATACTTGCACCTACTAGAAGGCAGTAAATCACCTGGTTAGATTAGTTTCCATTTCACTGCACAATTTTGATTTTAGCTAACCTCTAATGTTTTACTGAAGTGTTGTGTCTACAGCTAGGTACAAAATTCACACACACATCCATCACTCATATTCTAAGTCCATTTTGGGCCCTCATGTCCAAATCTCCATCCCCCCACCCTCCAAATCCATTTTGGGCCCCTATGTCCCAAATTCCCTCCCTTCCTCAAACACATCCATTTTGGGTCCTTATGTTCCCAAACCTAATCCATCATCCCCTCCATCCATTTTAGGTCCTTACATACATCCATCCTCCATATCCAAGTTCACCTCACATCCCTAAGAAAGATCCACAAAGGCACACATCCTTGAATTCCTTCCAACATTCATCCTTCCTAATAATCTCCATAAACTCTTTAAACCATTCATCCTGATGCACCCATACCATGGCTAATGGAAGCAAGTTGGATACCAAATTCAATAATAAAAAATAAAAAGAAAAGATACATCACACCAAAAATCCACACAAACAAATAGAAGGATCAACATGTCCCATCTAAACTACATGTTCAAGCAAAGAAAATATGATCTAAAAGGATGAAAAGTTCAAAAGGCCACAAAGGCCCCAAATTAAAAAAAATTCAAAAAATTCAAAAACATGTGGATTCTTGGGCTACTCAATGAAAAAAATGCATCTCAAAGAAAAATAAAAATTGGCATCCAACCTAGCTAATCCAAAAGCTTCCTCCACTCCTAAGTCCTCTAATCCTCCCTCCAAAAGTCCTCTACTTTCCAACTTTATTACCTCCTTCATCTATTTTGGATCCCTATATCCCAAATCCACCTTTTTTTCCTCCATCTCCTACAAAATCTCCTCCTCCACCTCTCCAGCACCCTTCAAGATGTGTGCCAATGGTGATCTTTTCATCTCTCCCATCCATTTATGTACAAGTCTTCCATATTCCCATACATTATTCCCCAATCCTTCCATACTCATCCACTCCTTTCATCCAATCTTTTTCATAAGTCCCCATTATCCTTCCCCTAGTCCATTTCCTCTCCCATCTAACCATGCTACCAACATCTATGAGACAATATCCAAAATTCCTTGATCCAAAAAACATAGCGTAATATCACACCATTCAATTCTTGAGTCCTTCCCTCCATCTCCATCTCCCTATCATATATCTATTGTCTTCTACAAGTTCACCTCTTCCATCCATTTACTTATCCTTATCCCCTTGTAACCTACACTTGGGGGAAAGCTCCATCCATCCTATGCTACCATATATGTCTTCCATCTTTCATATACACCCTCCATCCTCCTATCTAATTCCATCCTCATACTTTCTTATCTTTGATCTTGAATATCCTATTTATTCCATCCATCCATATACACCATCCATTTTCCTTACTTGTTATCCATCTCCTCTTCATTATCCTACATATGTCCATCCACTTGTCTGTATTTGATCTTGAAATCCTATCCATATCCTCCATCTCATAATCCTTGTCATATTCACTTCCTCCATCCTCCATCCATAATCCTATAAATCTCCACCCTCCTTTCCATGCCTTTGATCTTGATTATCCCATGCATTCCCTCAATCCCATTGTATGATTCTATCCACATCCTCCCTACATTATACATTGTCAGTTTCCATCCATATCCTCCTTATCATTATCCTCTATCTTATTCATATCCCTCCTCCTATCCATCCACCTCCCACTTTCATCCCTTTTCCTTCATAAACCTAGATGCACCAAATCACACATAAGCCATAATGATATCCATGCATGCTTTGACACATCCCTTCCTTCATTCCATCCATGCATACTCGTACCCATCCCATTCATTTCATTTATCATCTACCCACCATATTTTTGTTCCTTCTCCTACCTCTCATGTGGGGCATTTAAATCCTTTTCTACATCGTCCTTGGATCCTCATCGATCTTTTCCCCACCTTTTAATCCCCCATATCCTATCACTATCTATTCCTTCCATCTACCTTCCATCCATAAACTACACATGTTCCCCATTTCCTCTATCATTCCTTAGTTTTCCCTTGTCATTGGTCTCGAACCATTCAATCATCTTATCCATCTTCCAACTCCCCCCCATAATATCCATTTGTCCTTTCCCTCTCATGTCTAATCCATTTATCTTTCTTCTATTCCATCCACTTCCTTTATCTTCTAATTCTTCCCATCAAATTCCTTTATCTTTGAATTCCACTAAATCAAATTCATATATCTCCTAATCTAATCAATTTCCCTTCTTCTACTCCTTTCAAATCAACTTCATTTATCTTCTGATCCAATTAAAATTTCCTTCTTCCTATCCTCTTCAATCCACTTCCTTGCTACTCCTATTATATTATCCCAGTCTTCCAATCCAATCTCAATCATCTTTCCCTTCACTTCCATTCTATTCAATTTACTCATCAATAAATCAAAAAATTCATAAAATGAATATTTTTTCTTCCAAACTCATCCAATCAAGTGTAATCAATACTAACCCAATCAATCCAATCTTGTAATCTTGTATATCAATATTTAATCAACCCATCATCTTGACCCAAATCAACTGAAAATATATTGAACCCTTTTAATCAAATTATCATCATGGGATGTATCCTTCCCAAATCCTTTGGATGTGCATTGTTCTTATCATTAAATTTTCCATCCTCAATCAATCATCATCAATTAATCCATCAATTGGTTTTCAGCTTGACTAGGGGCAAAATTTTTGTTTGCATTTGCATTTTTGTGCATGCTTACTTGTTGCTTGTTTGTATTATTATTTTTTGCATTTATCATGGTCTTTGCATCCTATTGTCATAATGGCATCATGATCTTCCATATCCTAGTGTCATAGGCATATGGTTGTATTTGACCTTTTTTATCACCTATTGGACACATTGTCATCTTAGTTCCCCATACCTTGGTGCATAGTGTTAAGTACAATATCAAATTTAGGTTGCTCACACCATCACATCATGACTTTATCTATTCTTTCTTCATCATACATCACATTTTCCCCTTCCTTTCATACCCCTATCCATTTCAAGAGCACACTCATGTTCTCCAAACCTACGTGTCCTCTCAAGGGGGCATACGAATCCCTCCTCGTCATCCTTCCATGTCTGGGGCATCATGTTACTAGTCATATCCCTTTTATCCACTATGTTTTAATCTTCTTTGATCCAACATCACTTCGTGATGCTACATCAAAGAGGGGCAAAATGTAGACACCTAAAATTATCCTAACAATTACCTTTATCCTAGCCAATTAAATAGATATTTATTATTTATTTAATTTTAGCCCTATTATGACTTAATTAAATAGATTCACATTTATTTAATTACACTCCTATTTATCCCCTATCCTTGATTAAATAAATTTACATTTATTTAATTTTAGCCTTTTATCCTATCTTTGATTAAATAAATTTACATTTATTTAATTTTATCCTATCTCATTTCCCCTTATCCTAATCCTCCATTTAATTAAGTAAATGATCTTCTTTATTTAATTAATCCCCTTTTAACCCACTTGGAATTAAATATTATACTTAATTCTATTTGAGCACATGGATCCTAACTTTAACCCTCACCTAACCTCACTTCCCTAACCTAACCCATCCTTCTAACCCAAGTCAACCCACTTTCCCACTAATTAATCTTAATATTCCACCTAATCAATCCATACTCATTTGCACAACCTTATTTTAAGTATTAAGGAATCCTAACCCAAACCCAAGTCACATGTGACTTTAGTCACATGTGACTCTTACACACTCTTACAAACCCTTACACACTTGTCTCCCACATGTCATCGATATGTCACTTTCCAATATCTCGGTTCTCCCCTTCTCTTCCACCTTTTGACCCATGTCATTGACATGTCATTTTCCAAAGTTTCTCACAAATGTATGAGCAACCTTGGTTCTCCCATCCTCTTACAACCCTTGACCTTTGTCATTGAGCCATCATTTTCTCAAGTTGCTCACACATGTGTGAGAAACTTTAGCCATCTTATACCGTCTTACACCCTCTTACTATTTGTCATGGACATGTCACTTTCAAAGGTTTTTCACACATGTGTGAGAATCTTTCCCCCTTTGAATGGTCAAACCCTAATCCACTTGTCATCTACATGGCATCTACTTGGCCTCCACCTCATGGACACCTCCTAAATCCTATGCAATCTTGACCCTTCATCCAAATTTTAATCTCAACCATCCATTTCCCTCAAATTATTATAAATTGAGAGCTTTTCTCCTCATTAAAATTTTTTTTTTCATGCATTGTCATGCTGCAGGATTTGAGCAACCACATACCCTCAACAACCAAAATCATCAATAGTTAGTCTTTTTTGGAGATTTTCATATTGTATTGAGTAGATTAAGTTTGTTTCACATTGTTATTTCTTCTCATTTACATGCTTATTTCCATAGTATTTTGAGGTTTGCATGAATATGCTAGGATAAGCTTAGTTTATTTAAGTTTATTTGTTTATGTCATTTTTATGCAATACATATCTTTCATTTTTTAAAATTTAGTTTCCAATAGTTAACATATCCTTTTTCATTTTATTTTAGTACCTTATGTCCTTATAACCAATGTAGGGTCTGTATAGACTTTTCCCATAACAACCCCATTTCTTAATCCATATAAGAAGAAAATACATTGCAAGCATCTTGGACAGGGAGCTTAGATGATTGTCCTAATTTAGTCTTTATCATATGTGCATTCAATATAAATAGAAATTGTATAAACAATTTTTTTAATTAATTGGATAAACTCAAAGGTTGTGATTCCTTTAGTTTATCCAAGTGTATTGTAGGAATATATGTTCTTGAGGAATAGTTATCCTTTTGTAGAAGTTCATTATTACCACTGTACATTTTGGTGAAGTTAACATGAATAATTTATTTTATTCTGATATTCAAACTATTTAAACCTTTGAAAAGTATTCAGTAGATTAATATAAATGATTATTTGTGTTTGTCACATCTAGCTGATTTGAATGTAAATAAAATCTTTGAGATCTTTGGAAAGGTTGATCTCAACAAACATTTTTAAGGGCATGTAAAAATCCTAATCCAACTCAACACTTATAACATTCCTCAAATAAATAACCATATAGTTAAAAAAAGGTTAATATGTGATAAGAGTAATTCAAGAAAACCTATCTAAATCGATATTTAAACAACTTATTCATAAATATAATAGTCTTATGTAGGGTAAGTGCACAAAGATGGGGGACCAAAAAGGGGGTATAAGATGCCACTTTTTTTTCCTGAAATCAGCAAACTATGAACTTCAACAAGAAATTGAAGATAGTTAGACTCAAAATTTTAAGATGTGACAAGAACAAGAGTTGTAATAATCTGAATCTAGTTCCTAAACTACTAATTTATTTTGAAAATGGCGGAGATTAAGGCCCTAAAAAAGGGGGAGGACAAAAAAGTGGTCTTGTTTTTTGTGAAAAACATAACATAGCATTTGGTGTGCTTCCCCTAAAATGTTAACTTTTTTAAAGATTTTTTTAATGGCTCCTGTGAGAAGTTAGCTAACACCACGTAGTTTATCCTGAATTTTTTGCTAATTTTTTGATGAATGCATAATTTTTTATGAATTTACAAAGTGCACACATCCTGAAAATGTGAAATTTCTGTGTTCTCCCCCTAGAAATCATTTAAAACTAATAAAAAATCAAATTTTATTTTTGTTAAAGTGTGTAGAATGGAGTCTAGTTTCTAAAAAAGTAACTTATTGCAAAATTTGATGAACGAGCCAAAATCTATGCCCAAAATACTACATGCTGGTTTTTGACAAAAAAATGGACATACACACAAAAGAAATTAGAGATGAAAAACTTAGCATAATCAAAATTAAAAATAAATTATATAGTTAGATAGCTAACAAAGAGATCTACAATATCATGTCATCGAATTTTAACATTATTGAACCATGAGTAAACATCACACAAAAAAAGATGTCATTTTTTGTATGTCTGCTGGAAAACATGTCTTAGGCCTATTTGATTCCTCCAAGCCTTTGGGTTGGATCTCCAAGGAAAATCCAAGCCTTAGGATTGGTGGATTCCAATGTCTTCAAAAGCACATGCGCCCTATAGGACGTGTGCGCTATAGTGCGAGAAAACTATGCAAATCTATGACTTCTATAGGGTGTGTGTGCTATTCAAGTCATAGATTCAAGAGAGAGAGAGAGAGAGAGAGAGAGAGAGGGTGACAAGACTCTCTCTCTCTCATCACCCTCTCTCTCTCTCTCTCTCATCTCTCTCTCTCTCTGGTTTTGCATAGGTCACACGCACTATAGGGTGTGTGCCCTATAGTGCACTCATGCTATGTAAGAGTATGCATTAAACTTTTCTAGTTTTTCATAGGGTGCATGTGCTATAGCGCACTTGCGCTATGCAAGACTAAAAAAAATGGTCTTATATGTTAAAGATCTCATGAAAGAGGCCCACTTTTTTTGTATACTATCTGATTTCTATGTTTTATCCAACAAATATTCACTTTTCATGGCATTGAAGGTGACAAAGAAGCATATTCTATCAATTTGCACCATCTTTTTGTTTGAAAATCAACATCAAATTGTGAAAGTCAATCATTCTTCACCGAAATTTATCGATTGAGCTAAGTCTTTACTTTTTTACATGTGAAATGTGAATAAAGAGTCTTTTGGTTTATAATTGGTATGATATAGACTTGTTGAATACATAATTTGATATAATTGTAACAAATTTATAGTATAGTTTGTCATATTGTAAGAGATTTATATTATAATTTAAATTATTGTAATAGATTTATATTATATTTTTAAAATTGTAATCAATTCATATGTAGAAATCATCATCATGCCGAGGAAATGAGAAAAGACTTTAACACCGAAAGAGCATGAAAAAGACAAAGAGAAGAAAAGGGAAAGAATGAGACAACTTCATGAACAAAAAAAATTGGATACCATAGAAGAAGATTTTTCTTTGGATGAGGAACATGAAACATCAATATGAAGTAAGAGAGAATTGGAATTGGAAAAAAAAAGACAACAAATGAGAAACTTGTGTGCAACAAGATAATTGAATTATGAAGATGTGGGCACATCATCTATGAGTTACTAAGTTGAAGAGACATCATCATCCAATGTTGGAGGTACACCATTTTATCATGTTGAAAGCACACCATTTTCTACTTTTGAAGGTGTGGGCACACCCTTGTATCATGTTAAAGGTACACCATTGTCTACATCCCAAGGTGTATGCACCCCCTTGTATCATGTTGAAGGAACACCATTATCTACATCCCAAAGTGGAGGTACACAATTGTATCATGTTGAAGGCACACCATTATCTACATCCCAAGGTGTAGGCACAACATCGTGTCATGTTGAAGGCACTCAAGATGGTATACAATTTACACATAATATTTTTGATGCTCCTAGAATTATTTATAGAAAGCCAAAATATTTGATTGATATTGATACTAACATTTTGCAAGCAATGCCTGACAAGATTCCCAAGCGTACTTGTCAAAGAAATGCTAATCATATTTGGAGATCATTTTTTGAGAATTTAAACATGACATGAAGATGTCAACTATTTGCTGAAATGATGAGAAATCTGAAATTTAGGCCCATCATGAAGATTCTTGGGCTAAGAATGATGGATGAGTTAAGTAAAAAATCTATTGTAAATAATCTAATGATTGCATATGAGAGTGTGGGTTCTACATCACACACGAAAGATAGTAATGTCACATGATATGTACTTACATCAACAATAGTAAGCACTCAAATGAAGAAATATCGACTCATTAGAAAGAAAAGAAAAATACTGAAAATAAGTAGAAAGACTCTAATGAGAGCCCTGAGAAGGCGTCAAAGAGTGGAAGATCCAAATAGCAATGAGTTATGGGCATTTTCTGGTAGACTACTGTGAAAAGATAAAGCAATTGTTGAAGCTTTGAAATCCTTGATTGAAGAATTTTGGAAGAATAACACATAGGTATCTCTTAAACAAAGAGATGTTTTAAGAAGGAGGATTGGTAGTCGAATTCATGTTCCACATCCAAAACATTTTTTGGATTCAACTCAGACATAATTCTTTGCAAAATTTATGCATATGTATCCTCAAATTAAAATTAGTCAAAGACATTTTGAAATATGTAAACCTTTTTATGTGAAGATAAATCACACACACACAACTTGTTGTTGTAGGGTACATATTGAATTTTCTAACCATTTTGAAGTTTATAAGAATATATGTGTAGATTTGCATTCTAACAATGTTTTGTAGGATTGTAACATAAATGTAGCACCTAGATCTTCAAGGGAATTAATATCTACCATTTTATGTGAAAGAGTGGATGGTCAACAATTTTACAAGCTCTCATGCTTGAATGGTACATGCATAGATTGCGGAGGTATGAGACATTTGCCAATTAGTCAACATATGGAGAGTATGCATGCAATTAGTAATGAAATAGTGGAATTTGGAAAATATAAGACAATGACATACAATCTAAAAGATGGGAAAGAGGCTTAAAGATGTAAATTAGTAATTGAAAAAATTCTAGTGTATCAGTTCATGAACATTTTTCGTAAAAAAATTATTTATGAGTATGCAAGGCATACGCATAGATCATGATGGTTGGATATAAAATTAAAGTTTTTCAAGGACATATTCCCACTTGATAACATTGTTTCAGTTGTGGAATTTGCAGAGAACTACACACCACAACCACAAAATGAGGTGCAAGCAAAGTATTACATCTCTCAACAGGTTGCTATAATTGTTCATATAGCATTCATGCATTCAATTGATAGTACAGAGGAGAATAGGAAGATATTGAGGGAGTATCATATTTATATCAACAATGATCACTCACATTCTACAGAGTTTGTACATGGTTGCTTTCAACTATTTTATGGTCATTTGGCTAACAGGGGCATAAAATATCATCGACATATCATATGGTCAGATAATTGTTCATCACGATTCAAGAATTCTTGGATGTTTTATTGGTTGTGCAGGATGCATAAGATTACTGGAATTCAATATATGTGTAATTTCACAAAGGCCGATCATGGAAAGGGAGAGCATGATGGTGCAGGTGCATGTATTAAAAGAGCCTTAGCATGTGAAGAATTAAAGTACAAAGAGCAAGAAACATTGTCAGATGTGAGATGTATTGTCTAGTGGTGTAATGCTACAATGGGTCTAGGTAATGAAGGTGAGTCTATAGTTCATATATTTTTTTGGTTGATGGATGAAACTAACATAGAACCATATGAGGATTGTTTTACATTGATAGGATCGAGTGAGCTACACTCTTTTAGAAGTTGTAATGCAGGTTCATGGAGTATCGACACATGACATATGGTGTGATTTTGTTCATCATCTGTAGATGAATATTGGGATGGGTATGAGTCAAATGAATGGGTTGATGAATGGTATACACGCTCGAATGATGCCAACCACTCTGAGCCAACGTGTCCCTCAAGGTCCCTTCAGCATGAAATCAGTGATCTTTATGGGGTCATATCTCGAAGCTCATGTGGGGTGGAATCAAACTGCTAGGTGCTATGGGACCGTGTTGCCTAGACCTACAATAACCTATCTTAGTTTTCAGAGATGCAAGTTCATTTATATTTGGAAACACGTTCTTGGTTGATGTCAAAACTTGAAGTGTTCCTCAATTGATATGGACAACATTGCGTATCTTTCAAACCGTCAGTTGTAGCATTGAACCATTTGTTCCAATAGCTCCGAATGGTCAGTTAAATGCTAGTGGTAACCTAGTTTGGCACACAAAGTCACTCGAATGCCATCGGCCACTCCGGGATGAAGTGTCCCTCAAGGTCCCTTCATCATGAAATTGGTGATATTTACGGGGTCATATCTCAAAGATCATGTGGGGTGGAATTGAACTATTAGGTACTATGGGACCATGTTGCCTAGGCCTACAATAACCTTCTAGGTTGTCAGAGATTCAAGTTTGTTTATATTTGGCAACACATTCTCGGTCAATGTCAAAACTCAAAGTGTTCCTCAGTTGAAATGGACAACATTGCATATCTTTCAAACCGTCAGTCATAGCATCTAACTATCTATTCCAATAGATCCAAATGGCTAGGTAAATGCTAGTGGCAACCTCATTTGGCACATAGAGTCACTCGAACGCTACCGACCACTCTGGGCCGAAGTGTCCCTCAAGTTCCCTTCAACATGAAATTGGAAATCTTTACGGGGTCATATCTTGGAGCTCATGCAAGGTGGCATCAAACCATCAGGTGCTACGAGATTGTGTTGCCTAGGCCTACAATAACCTATCTCAGTTTTTAGATATTCAAGTTTGTTTATATTTGGAAACAGATTCTCGGTCGATGTCAAAACTTGAAGTGTTCCTTAGTTGAAATGGACAACATTGCGTATCTTTGAAATCGTCAATCGTAGCATCGAACCATTTTTTCCAACAGCTCTAAATGGTTGGGTAAATGCTAGTGGCAACCTCATTTGGCACACAGAGTCACTCGAACATTGCCGACCACTCTGGGGCAAAGTGTTCCTCAAGGTCCCTTTAGTATGAAATTGGTGATCTTTACGGGTTCATATCTCAAAGCTCATGCTAGGTGTCATCAAACCTAAAGGTGCTATGGGACTGTGTTTCCTAGGCCTACAATAACCTATCTCAGTTTTCAGAGATTCAAGTTCATTTATATATGGCAACACATTCTCAGTCGATGTCAAAACTTGAAGTGTTCCTCAATTGAAATGGACAACATTGTGTATCTTTCAAACCATCAGTTGTAGCATCAAACCATCTATTCCAACAACTCCAAATGGCTAGGTAAACGCCAGTGGAAACCTTGTTTGGTACACAGAGTCTCTCAAACGCTACTGACCACTCTGGGCCGAAGTGTCCCTCAAGGTCCCTTCAGCATGAAATTGATGATCTTTATGGGGTCATATCTTGGAGCTCGTGTGGGGTGGCATTGAAACATCAGGTGCTATGGGACTGTGTTGCCTAAGCCTACAATAACCTATCTCAATTTTTAGAGATTCAAGTTCATTTATATTTGGTAACACATTCTCAGTCGATGTCAAAAGTTGAAGGGTTCCTTAATTGAAATGGACAACATTGTGTATCTTTCAAATCGTCGATCATAACATCGAACTGTCTATTCCAACAGCTCTGAATGGTTGGGTAAATGCAAGTGGCAACCTTTTTTGGAACACAAAGTTGCTCGAACATTATTGACCACTTCGGGCCGAAGTGTCCCTCAAGGTCCCTTTAGCATAAAATCGGTGATCTTTACACAGTCATATCTCGGAGCTCATGTGAGGTAGCATCAAACCGTTAGGTGCTATGGGATTGTGTTTCCTAGGCCTACATTAACTTGTCTTGGTTTTCAGAGATTCAAGTTCATTTATATTTTGCAACACATTCTCAGTTGATGTCAAAACTCATAGTGTTCCCCTGTTAAAATAAGAAACATTGCATATCTTTCAAACCATTGGTCATAGCATCAAACCGTCTATTCCAATAGCTCCGAATAGCCGGGTAAATGCTACTGACAACCTCATTTGGCACATAGAGTCACTCGAACACTACTGACCACTCTGGGCCGAAGTGTCCCTCAAGGTGCAAGTAGGAGGATGAGTGCAAAAATGTATTATATCCTTGTTTTGTAGTTTGTTCATGTAGGGATGTAAGTTGATGTTGTTTGAAGATCACTGAATGAAGATGAGCTATTGGACTGTGTGGTTTGTATGGAAGAACTGTTGTTGGGCACCCTAATGAAGGTAGGAGGGTCACTTGGGTGACTAATTAGTTTGAAGAAGATACAATACCTATAAGGAGTTCCAACTGATTTGGATCAGTTGAGGAGGTTGATAGGACTTTATTTAAGTGCTTAGAGGTCTGCTATTTCAGATGGTATAGTCTGGAGGCAAGAGTTGTACGGACTGTGTCTTGTTTGAGCAATAAATTTTAGATTTCTTGCAATTTTTCATATTTTTTGGATGTATCATTGAAATCCATACTTGTGCATGGTTGAGATACATTGTAAACACCTCTTTTGAATCAATTTTATAGTTTTTTCATTGATTTAGTGCATTTCCTTTTGATTGGTCTAAAATAGTGCTAGAAATTGTCTTGTTTTAAGATGTAAATGGAACGATCCATCCCCTTTTTGTAATTATTGTCACTTGGGGATAGATCCAATCATTTTATTATAGCATTATAACAATTTGAATGTAGGAATGAGAAGGAGTTTGTAGGTGGGCATTGATTAGAGGAGTTGTTGGGGTTGAGGAGTGACCAATGTTCATTGAAATGAAGCCATAGGTATAGCAGCAGATAATCAAGCCCTTGGAGGTGGTCATTTTATGATTGAATCTGTCTGAGGATGGTATAAGAATGGTGGAACAACTTTCATTTGGTTGGTATGGTGTTCGGAGGTCATATATTGAGAGCCCTAGTTTATAGGGGTTTTTAAGACCAATTTGGGGCTTTCATATCCAAAAGTGTCATAGAGTCAAATTGATGGAATATTTTTCTAATTAGATCCATTTCATAGGACTGTTGATGAGGGAAAGGTATGGGAGATTACCCATGATAGGGTTCCTTTGTTAAATGGGTGAATTAGGCCTCTCTAGCAAAACATAATCTTAAATTTTAAAGTAGTTTGTCTCAAAAAAAGTTGGGTTACATTTGGGATATGTTTTAAAAATTCCAAAAGGGTATCCAGATTATTGATTAGTTTTTTAAGTCTTTTGGGAAGATGTGGAGAAAAATGCCATTTTATGATTGGTGAAGGTTACTAGGAGAAATCCTAGAATGACAGTTTGATAGTTTGGAGCCAACCAATGCAAGTGCATTGGGTGAAGCCTAGACAGTGGATCCTTATGAAGGATGTTTGATGTGAGAAGATTGTCTCACTTGTTACTGATTATTATATTTCTATAAGGGTATGGGTTCAGAGTGTCTTACACACCACCTCTGCATCACATTCATATTCTAATAAAGTATAAATCATACAGTAACAATATACATCGATAAACATACAAGCATAACTATAAGGCGTGAGAAATTTACAAAGCACAAGACATCCACATAAACATAAATTAATATACATCAATACACCAAACACATGAATTGCATACCTAAAACATAAAAAATATATATTCGTAGGGCATGAAGCCAAATATATATGTCCAATAATGTCATACATCGAATATATCCAATACAATTAAACTAGCTTCCTCAAAGCCAAATGGATGTACAATGTATCACTTATACAATATACAAAAAATATGTCCACTAATGCCATATAGGCATACAATCTATATCCCTAATCTAGTCCTTTCCTGCCAGGGGAAGAAAACAAATCTTGAGCTATCTTCAATTTTTGCATTGATGGAAATGCACTAGAAGCTGTAGTCTTTCGAGTGCACCAACTAGTTTGCCTATCTAGACTCTTCTGCAACTCAAGCTGATAAAAAAAAAATTAAGCATCAATAACTAATATACATCAAAATTGAGTCATACAATGACATAAAATAGAATATTCTCTTACCGCTAGCAAATAGTCACGATGTACATCCATCGAAGGTGCATGGTGACGATCTGGAGTAATAAGTCCCTACAACAATGATCAAAATAATAATTAAAATACATACATGAATATCATTATAAAATTCAATACAAACTATTAAAATAACAATTAAAATTAAGTGATCTCTTTCATACCTCAGTCAGTGCTTCAGAAATAGCTACTGTTGCAGCTACTCCACGATCCAAAGTATCACAAACAAAAGGAGTCTCTAATGTCAATAACGAAAAATGAAACAACAAAATTATTATGTAGTTATCAAGATTACATATATTTTTTACAACCCTACTAATGAATACATGATACCTCCGTGAAGGTTCCACCACATCCTTTGGTGTGTGGTGTCGATGTCAAAGCTCCAACATTCAACTAGTGCACACGTACATGGAAATTTATAAGACAACCATTCATATAAAAATGTACTACTGACATGTTAATTATAATGCATTATTACATATATACCTGTGGACTCAATGATGACATCACAAAGCCAAGTGAAAGAATGTACTGATCACCGCAATGACCACTTTGCCTTTGGATTTTGATCATAATTTGTCTAGTAATTTAGTTATTTATTCATTTATTAATTAAATATAATCAAGTAAATCAAATTAACATGAAAATAAAGATACCTCAAGGAAAGTGGCACGATGCCCTTCGCTGTCTTTTGTGAATGTCAATGGTCCACTAGTGAACTAATGCACATGCACAATAAGTTATGATACAATCATTCATATAATTAAATAATAATCAAATATATTAATTAAAAAATTTATTCGATACATACTTGTGGACTTGATGATGATGTGTAGAAGGGGATAGGAGGATCATTGCCACTTCCACCACCACCGACACTCTTGCCCTGATTTTTTATCATAATCAAGAGATACTAAATTAATTAGTTATTCTTTTATAAATAAAATATTAAATCAAAGAAATTTAATGAACTTGGAAATATTTACCTCTGTGTCAATGTCAAATGTCATATTTAGAAAATCATCAGTCATCATTCCATGATCATCTTCCTCTCTCTCGGTAGTACCAAATGTGCACAAGGATCCACATGACTGACAAATATGCACCCTCGAAGATTGACCATGGTCACCCTAAACTGAAGGAGTGGCACACTGAATGAGAGTCTTTGTTAGAGCACTAATCGTGCCTAGTGTGTCCACCTCTACATGTTCCTTCATAATGGAAGGAATACTAACATGATCCACTTGTGGATTTCCAATAGGAACCCGAGGTGCATTAGGGTCATGATGTGCCCCTGCTCTATCAAATGATGACCCCCCTCCTCTACCCTAAGAAACTAGAAAGTCAAAATAATTTGGCACCTCCTTGAGTACAAAATCGCAATAGAGTTTCCTCAAGAAATATAGAGGAACCTCATGATTGTTACAAGGAGGGGAATCAAAGACCATCCACCATCTCTCCCAAAAGTTGTTTTTTATGTCTTCATTCAAGCACCAATGAATTAGGAACCTCCTTGTTGTAGTTCTAAGAGTATCAGTGTCCCCTAGTTTTTTAAAGAGTTTGCAAATGTCATCTTTTGTATTTTTTTCTTTTTTAAGTCCTCATATGATAATTTATTTGCATAATATTGTTTTTGTTCTTCTCTTTTATCATGCCATAAATTAAGTTGACCACTAACCAAGCCTACGTGGGTCAAGATTGATTCCAATGATTTTGCAAGTCTTTCCCTTACAGGATTTGTAGCAATAGAATCTTTTAACCTCCTAATTAAAGATTCTAATTCTTTTTTCCCTCTTTCAATTTGGTTGATCAAATTTTCCTATGTTACAGGAGGAGGTTTCTCGATTGGTGGGGGCAGTTGAGGTTCATTTTTTTGGTTATTTTCTTCATTCATTTGTTCATGAGGAGATGGAGGGTTTGGTTGAGGGTTTTGTTCAGGGAGATCATTTCTTCCTAGCAATTATAAAAAATAGATTTTAAAATCTTAATTACACATAAAATCTAAGAAAATAAATTTTAACAAAATAAATTGCTTCAAAACTAAAATTTCAATACAAATAAGAGGCATGGGCTGTAAAAACACTTACCTCTTCTTCCGGCTCAAACTCGATGACGTCGTGGAGCCATTCTTTATCAAAATTGATGGATTGAACAAGCAAAGTGATTTTGCGTACGTGCTTGGGAAGCCCTCTTTCACCGCAAACGTGGGTTTGTGGAAAGAGAAATGGGCTTTTCCAAACGCACAAAACACTTTATAGTGTTTTACAAAGTGTGTGCGTCCTATAGGGCACACACGCTTTAGTGTGTACGCACTATGGCCGATGGGGGACCAAAAAGGAAAGTGGCACCTTTTTGGTCCCCCATCTTTGTGCATATACCTTGTATAAGGAGTGAAAATGAACATACTAAGGACCATGCTAGAGATTGAACTTTTCAAAATGGTTTGCTTTTGTAAAGAAAAAAATAGAAAATATTCTAGGATATGTTTTGGATGACATCTAGTAAAAGCTCATGATAGCTAGTTGACCTACTCATGAAGCATTCTTTTAGATTGGATGCAATGAACACAATAACTAATGTAAGTATATTTTAAAGCTAATTGTTAGCATTATCAACTAAGAATATACAAAACCAAATTACATAGGGATTCTCAAACACTTACCTCATAAAAACCTTGGTACAATTTCTTTGAGTCCCCTTGGAGAGTAAACCATTCTTTTGTGTCCAAAATAGAAAAACCAATATCAATTGTTACATTGCTAAGGTTTGAAGCCATTTTGAAGGAAATAAAATTAAAAAATCTAGAATAAAAGTGAAGGAAATATATGAGCAATTAGTTAAGAAAGAAGCATTATGACATAGTTGACTATTGAAAAAACTAGACAAATGTAGGTCAAGCCAAGCTTAAAACCTTAGCAAAGCATTCCTCATACTTCAAAAAGTAAATCAATTTGATTGATATATCATTGGCTACATCACAAACTTCATTGCATCATTTGTATGCTTCTAATAATTTATTTGTAATGTGATAAATAGTAGATATTTTCCACAATAAGTCAAATTATGATATTATTGTTAGGATTCAACTGTATAGTTTTTGAGTCAAACTTATTAACTCATGTTTCTTGAGTAGTGGTTCACAAGAACCCATCTTTCATGAGAATGAATGGAACACTTAGCACTCATTACATCTAGTTGATGCAATAAATGGATCATAAGGCACTACACTTGTTGAAGATTTTGCAAATGAGGTTGCAAACAAAGTGAGCTTAACCTTAGAGGAAACTTCATGGTTAAGTGTGCTAAAGATGGAGTAGCACTGGGATGGGTGACCTCCTGGGAAGTCCTGGTGCTTCACCTCTATGTGCATCACCTAGATTCAATGAGTGCTAAGTGTTCCATTTATTGTCACGAGAGATGGGTTCTTGGGAACCAATACTCATGAAACATGGGTCAATGAGTTTGACTAAAAAACTACACAGTTTAATCCTGATAGCAATATGACTATTTGAAATGTGTTCCACTAAATTATGGTTTGTCCATGCACATAACATTTTTGTTCATAATGAAATATTTATAATTTTCCCAATTGCAAGATTAATATGTCACCACTCCCTAAAAGAACATAAATAAAAACAAAGAAACTTCTAAAGAATTTAGTATGGGTAAAGTATATTTTCATAGTTTTAATCAGACAATTTGGGAAATGTGCTACCATAGATGCTATTATATGTTTTTTTTTAAAACATCACATTATTAAAATGATAAATAGATTATATATAATTTATTTTTAAAGATTTAGATATTATAATATATACTCATTAATTGTATTGCAATAAGACATTAAATATGAAAATTGCAATAATAAAAATTATTCAATTTATTATTTATTATTTATCATGATGCTTTACAAATTCAAAAAAAAATATTTGACATTAAAAAAATAAATTATTAGAAATAAAAGTAAAAAAATGATTAACTAAAAAATTACAATCACAATTAAAAACATTTAAATTAATCATCATAATTACCAATCAGAACCTTAAACATCTTAGTAGTCAACTTATTTAATTGCGCGATCATTGACAACATCATCTTTATGCCAAGAGGAACTAAAAACGTGAAGTATGCTATATCATAAAAGATCTAGAAAAAGCTTTATTAAGGAAGACACGTCACAGTATAGGTGTGTGTAAAGCTTAGGAAAAGTTTGATAGGAAATGGAGTGCAAAGTCATAAAGGGTGGAGCCTCTTAGTCTACTTCTCTTTGCCTCCCAAGTCTCAAGCTCCCCACATTTGTTTTGTTGGCCAATTTGGTTCATTACAACTTGTTTGATAACACTTTGCTTCTCCTTTAGGGCAACCTTTTGGGTGCATGGGGCCATGCTTGTAGCGACTAGTTCATATTCCCTCCAAATCATTTTCACTCTCCCACGCACATTGAAAACAAAGATAATGGTGATTAAGCTGTCACTCTGAACCTTCTTGATGCATGGGGTAAGACAATTGATCGGGTCTTTGTGCTTGGTCTAACTCAAGGATAACTTTAAGAAACCTCCTCTCGAGAAAATGTGTAAAATTTTGGCGAATACTACATTATTTTTGGGGGAAAAAATTAATATTGTTGGCGAAATTTTTAATTTGAAAGGAAAAAATATTAGTACGTACTGACAATTTTTTTCAATCATTTGAAAATTCTATAAAATCTTGACGAATCTTTCATTATTAAAAAAAATCGTGGCGACAAGCACACATACTTAAAAATAACGAAGGTTAAATTTTTGCCACTTTTATCGGTGCAATTTCCCCTCAAATTATTTGATAGGGGTTTGGAGGCAGTGCCCCCAAGGTGGGCCAAACATATACCCATCCTATTTTTTGTAACCATTGGATGATCTTAGATCGGTGGCATAAATTCTATTTCGAGCCAAACTTTTAAAGGATATAAAGTTCCACATAAAGTCATCAGAGTAGAGACACATGTCCATTTTCAAATCAATTTTGGGCCAAAGTTTGAAAGGACAAAAAGTTCCATTGAAAGTCTTGAGAATAGAGACACATGTCAAATCTATATACTTAATCCGTGCCCTAACCTTAAATGTTGACCACATATTGGCGAATATGGCCATCAGTTAACAAACTTCAGAAATTGTACGCTAAAATACTAAATAAATCATTTGGAAAACATAAGATTCTATTGGCGAAATTCTTAAATTAGATGAAATTAATTAATAAAAACAATGGCGACTTGAATTGCATTTGGCCAAAAATTTATAAAGTCAGGACAATTCGGCCACCCCATCCGGTCTCACTTATTCACCAATTTTGAAATAGTGAATACTAAATATTTGCCACGAAAGTTTTCCCTGCTCTAACTATGGTTGCTTTAGTCGTCATTTAGTGGCTTCAATTATTCATCTATCTTGACTTCTAAGGTGTGATCTAGTTTTCCCCATTCTTTAATAAATATTTAGATTATATTATTTAATTATAAAACATTCAAATTAATCATTCATAATTACACTAAATTTCAAATCAAAACCTTAAACATCTTAATCAAATTATCTAAGCTTTTGATAGTAGACAACATCAAAATATTACAATTGCTCAAATACATGAGTAATCGGCAGGCTCACAGTAACTAAAAACGTGAAGTATGTTGTACTAGAAAAGATCTAGAAAACTATTTATTAAGGAAGAAACATCACACTACAGGTGTGTGTAAAGCTTAGAAAAAGTTTGATAGGAAATGGAGTGCAAAGTCATAAAGGGTGGAGCCTCTTAGTCTACTTCTCTTTGTCTCCCAAGTCTCAAGCTCCCCACATTTGTTTTGTTGGCCAATTTGGTTCATTACAACTTGTTTGATAACATTTTGCTACTCCTTTAGGGCGACCTTTTGGGTGCATGGGGCCATGCTTCTAGTGACTAGTTGATATTCCCTCCAAATTATTTTCACTCTCCCATGCACATTGAAAACAAAGATGATGGTGATTAAGCTGTCACTCTGAACCTTCTTGATGCATGTGGTAAGACAATTGATCGGGTCTTTGTGCTTGCTCTAACTCAAGGATAACTTTAAGAAACCCCCTCTCAGGAAAATGTGTAAAATTTTGGCGAATACTACATTATTTTTGGGGGAAAAAATTAATATTGTTGGCGAAATTTTTAATTTGAAAGGAAAAAATATTAGTACGTACTGACGATTATTTTCAATCATTTGAAAATTCTATAAAATCTTGGTGAATCTTTCATTATTAAAGAAAATCGCGGCGACAAGCACACATACTTAAAAATAACGAAGGTTAAATTTTCGCCACTTTTATCAGTGCAATTTCCCCTCAAATTATTTGATAGGGGTTTGGAGGCAGTGCCCCCAAGGTGGGCCAAACATATACCCATCATATTTTTTGTAACCATTGGATGATCCTAGATCGATGGCATAAATTCTATTTCGAGCCAAACTTGTAAAGGATATAAAGTTCCACAGAAAGTCAGCGGAGTACAGACACATGTCCATTGTCAAATCAATTTCGGGCCAAAGTTTTAAAGGACAAAAAGTTCCATTGAAAGTCTTGAGAATAGAGACACATGTCAAATCTATATACTTAACCTGTGCCCTAACCTTAAATGTTGACCACATATTGGCGAATATGGCCGTCAGTTAACAAACTTCCGAAATTGTAGGCTAAAATACTAAATAAATCATTTGGAAAACATAAGATTGTATTGGCGAAATTCTTAAATTAGATGAAATTAATTAATAAAAACAATGGCGAATTGAATTGCATTTGGCCAAAAATTTATAAAGTCAGGACAATCCGACCACCCCATCCGGTCTCACTGATTCACCAATTTTGAAATAGTGAATACTAAATTTTTGCCACGAAAGTTTTCCCTGCTCTAACTATTGTTGCTTTAGTCGTCATTTAGTAGCTTCAATTATTTGTCTATCTTGTCTTCTAAGGTGTGATCTAGTTTTCCCCATTCTTTAATAAATATTTAGATTATATTATTTAATTATAAAACATTCAAATTAATCATTCATAATTACACTAAATTTCAAATCAAAACCTTAAACATCTTAATCAAATTATCTAAGCTTTTGATAGTAGACAGCATCAGAATATTACGATTGCTCAAATACATGAGTAATCGGCAGGCTCACAGTAACTAAAAACGTGAAGTATGCTGTACTAGAAAAGATCTAGAAAACTCTTTATTAAGGAAGAAACATCACAGTACAGGTGTGTGTAAAGCTTAGGAAAAGTTTGATAGGACATGGAGTGCAAAGTATGCCCAGGGATATAATTATTGCTGAGCTAATTTAAAATGGATGAAAGTGACATGCAATAACGTCTTTATTCAGAATGATCTATGAATCTTGTATGCTCCTTTTCCTCGCCAAGATCCTCACGTACAATTATTGTCATTGTTTGTTTCATATTCCTATTCATTCAGACTCACCATCACAAAATAAAGACCTCTCATTTTGAATCTAGTGACGGTGGGCTACCCTGTTATATAGGATGTGGTTAAGCTGTCTATAAAATGTACTATCATCAAATTTGAAAAATCTAAAAATATAGTAGATTTTTGCTAAATTTTCAACATCTGTTCTTCATGATCTATGTGAAAAAGAACAAAAAATTGCAAGAAAAATCACTGCATTTTCGTAGATCTTTAAAAAAAACTCAATTTTTTTTTTGTCTTTTGTGCGTTTTTGTTGGCCTCTGCCTGCAATATATCCTGCTACTTAACCTCTCCTTTATATGAGATATCACTAATTTGTTTATATAATGCAGAAGTGAATCATATAATTAAGGAGTGAGATTAGGTGGGCTGGGGCATGGCTTGATTGACGAGAGCTTCTTGTTATGAAGCACCAGGTCACAGGGCCAGTCTCCCGCAGCCCATGTGGTACTCAAGGACATGTCAGTCCAGCATCACTGGTGACATTAAAAAGTTTATGGGGCAACCCCATTCGTGCAGTCTTTTTTTTTTAAAAGAGTGAGATTAGGTATAGAATTTTTTTTTATTATGTTTGTTATGATAGAAGATTTAAACGGTTAGTATAGTGTTTATTGAAGTCAATATATTGGTTGTTTATATGTAGTAGGATGTCAGTCATAATGTTAAGTGAAATAGAGATGGGTATGATGGAAAACTTTATGGGCTCGTTTGGGTGCTGGAATTAGAGTCCATATTCCGGAATTAGATTTTCGGATAATGTCAATTCCATGTTTGTGTCCATCCAAAAAATTAGAATTGGAATTTCAAAATTCTAATTTTGCCCACAAAATGGGCATTTCATCTTCCACTTGAAAAGGTGGAATTAGAATTTGACAACCAAATTCCACTTTTCAAATGCCAATTTTTAAAAGTTCATTGGATCCGCGTGAAAAGGATAATTATTTTTGAAGTCCGCTAGAGGGCATTTTGACTGTTTACATTTTCACCGTTCACAGTTTCATTTTCACCATACACACTTTGCAAAGCGGCTACATTTTGCAACTCCTCCACTCAAAGAAAATTGATCATGAGCTCTCAAAATCCAGGGCCTCTGGCGTTGGCAAACCTCTGCATGTGAATCCATTCGAAAGTAGAAGTAATACAAAAAATTAAAGATGGAAATAAGCATGCATAGAGACAGTGCTCCCGCCATCAGAAGATATTCGTTCCATTCATTGTCCTCATCACTTGGAGGGCCGACCAAATAATTATTATCTTGGTATTCATCATCATTCAAAAATTTCGTGTCCACCATTTTGTAAAGTTGCGCAGAAATAGAAAGTGCTATTGTTTTGACAAAGATTTTATGTGTTAATATTTTGGGATAGAGATCTTTTGGTATATATTGAAGCTTTAGATGCATTGTACCATAAAAAGAGTAATGTGGAACCTTGAAATCGAGGATAAAATTCACGAGAACTAATCACGTTAAAACATCGAATGAAATGGATTTCTTTGATGTTTCAAGTTTCTACAAAAAATTCTCTTCAGTTGAATGTGATAATAGCGTGGAGAATACGTTCTTGTTTTTTGACAAGACTAGAGACCAACTTTGAGGCTTTTTCATCATACAAACAATAAAAAATCTCCATGGGTTTTCGATGTGCCTGATTTAAAAACATAATTACATTTAAAAAAATTAGAAATTGTTTATATTGAAAGAAATTAAACAATAAATCCTTATTCAGTGCATATTCCAATTTTGGCACCCAAACACGAAAAATACATCTTCTCAGTCATCTTCTAGATGAACCAAATGGGTCCAACACATATTCCGAAAATCATTTTGAGGATATGTATCTTCTAGAATTGCAACATCTTCCGGAATTGACTATATCTGGCATTTGGTATTCTAGCACCAAAACAGGCCCTATATATGTTTGTAATGATGAGAAAATTGAACAATTAACATATTGAAGTTAATGCATTTGTTGCTTATGTGTACCGAGATGCTAGCTAAAATGTTAAGTGAAGTAGAGATGAATATGGTGAGAAACTTTATTATATTAATTATGATGGAAGAGTTAAACAATCAATATATTGAAGTTAATGTATTTGTTGTTTATAGTGAGAGTGGATCCTATTGTAGATAATCAGTACACTGACTATAAAATATGGAATGTTTGCAAGATATAAGCAATTAAATTTGAAATAAAGGTTTGTATTTTGTAATTGACCCGAAACAGTTTGTATATTTTCTATGATGAAAGAGCTAAATAGTCAATGTACTAAAGTTAATGTATTTGGGGTTAATGTGTAGTAGGATGTTAACAAAAATAGGGAAGTAGAGATGGGTATGATGAGAAACTTTATTATGTTTGTTATGACAGAAGAGTTGTAGAAATGGGTACGACCAAAAGTTTTATTATATTGGTTATGATGAAAGAGTTGTAAAGAAGAGCACGATGAGAAATTTTATTAGGTTTTTTATGATACAAGAGTTTAAATAGTTAGAATATTAGAATTGATACATTTATTTTTTTTGTGTGAGAGATGTTGACTATTTACAAAAGACATACCACAATTAAATTTAAAATGATTACAACTGTTTCTACTCATAAATCTTTCAGATATTAAGATAAGTAATAAATATATTAATCACAATCTACCAACTCTTTAAACCCTCACAAACATAAATGGCTCTGCAGTGATGAGTCATGAAAATGTAGTTGTTCACACCTTAGAGTCTTGTATCAGACACAACTAAGCTCCCTACAAAATGCACTATTGACCAAATTTCAAAAACCAGAAAATACCATAGATTTTCGTAAAAATTTTAGCATATGTTCTTCATGATCTACATGTTTTGTGGTCGAAAGCTATAAAAAATTTGCAAAATAATTATTATTTTTGCGAATCTGGAAAAAAAAGTGACTTTAAAAAAAAGAAAAATCTTTGATACATTTTTGTATCACCCCACTGTGGCAGGGAAGACACATCACAGACTGTCCAACTATTCCACTTTGTCTTACTGTTGGCACTTTGCAATCACCCTCCTATAAATCCCTCCACCTCATTTTCAAACAAACAAAATTAATAACTAGTATTAAGAAGGTTTTGAGATGTGGGCATTTTCTTCCATTGTGGGTATTTTGTATTCTCATTGCTTATATTTCTCAAGGGAGCCACTAGTAGGTTAGACAAAGAATTCTATATCTCCTGGGCTGCAGACCATGCTAGATTCTTCAATGATGGACATAAATTGCAACTCACCCTAGATCAAACTTCTGGCAAGGAATGACAAAATCAATCTATTGATGTAAAAGAAAATTCAGCTCTACTAAGATTGGGTTTGTTTGTTTAACAGGATCGGGGTTTTGTCATAACCCGATCCAATTCTCCTGGTTTATAGGACCTTTTAGCAACTTTATTTGACTTATGTTGACTGGTCAAAGGTTTGTCGACCCAAGTCGTATTAAATAAATGTTTTAGACATAGATTTTATTATGTTTCTTTTAATCATTTCATGAAATAAATTGATGAAATGATGTTATGTATGAGAATCTAAATGCATTACGAAATGTTGTTTAATGATGATTAAAGATGAAATTGGAAATGTTAATTATGTTATGCAAATTAGTTAGCATTTTATTTCGATTATGGGTTTAATGAGACTAACCTACTGATGACCATCTGAGTTTAAGCATGATAAATTGATCGCAAGCACACACCACACAGTTATTTGTTTTTATATTTAACGAGTTTCTTTCTTTATCTCATGAATTCAAAATCTGAGTAAATTTGAGTGTGTCTTAAGTCAAATTGAATTTATTCCGGAAGTTAAAAAATTGATTGATTTTATTTTATGTTAAAATTGATAATTTGAAATTAGCCAAGTGAAAATTGACGTATATATATATGACTATACTAATATGCATTTTGATTCTTTATTAATTGATGAAATAACGTAATCATTATAAGAGACAATTACTAACCGTACGCCAAGAGATATTTTTAAATAGTTAACTTATCTTTAAGTTAAGTTAGCCCATCATTCTAAGAAGCGATAGGAACGTGAAGTCATTCCTCTGTGATCGGCTGACCTAGAGGATGTTGTGATAGAGAGAATGAGTGGAAGTTTGAAAGAACGGGGAAAATAAATCAACACAAACTGATAACTCTGATTTCCTTGTTTGGAAGAGCCGCCCGCATGTGAATTAGACTGGGACTGGCCGCCGAGTGTATGTTGATCCCGTGTGCATAGACGATTGTGAGGTTTGACCGCCAAGTCTGACTGATAATGTGTGACTCGACCCTAATCAACAACTTAATCATCGTATTTTGGAAGATAAGACGTACGCGACTGAGAAGGAACACTGACTGGGGGCACACATTCTCTTCATACACGTGCAGGTAGAGTAGAGAGGAGGCATTAAATCAGGAAATCAACATCGATATTGATATACGCCATGTGAGAAATGTTTAGAGAAAGTCTTATAACAGTAGATAACTCTTCCTTGCTCACATAGTTGAGCTGATAAAATGGTGAGATTGAAGGACAACTAGGAAGAATCGGTTTACGCTAGAAAGGGGAGGAGGAAAAATGTATAAGGAAAAGAGATTTGAAGAGAACATCAGGATATTCACACCAAGTAAAAAAAAGTGACAGTGAATGATATCGAGGGGAAAAACAAATAGTGTTATGGTGATAAGGGAGGAGATAGTTGTATTACATGCAAGGAGAAACAGGGAAATGATAGGAAACAGAGAAAGCACGGTTTAGAAAAAGGAAAGTATACACACAGAGCTTAGATAAGGAATATAATGGACAAATACGTAGGCATAGAGGAAGGAAAGACACACAGAACAAAGGTGTAAGGAGAATCTTTCAGGAAGAATTTTATAGCTCACGAAGATATTTCTTTTACCGAGTATTATTCTCATTAGTGGTTAATTTAAATTATAGAAAAGTTTTGACGAAGTCTGAATATTCATATGTGCTATGATGTAGTTTAAAGGAGAATTTAAACTCTGTGTTTTGAAAAATAGAAAGAGTATTTACATATTAGAAATAATTTATAGTTTTCTTGTGGTAAATCGTATGTATAGATCTGGTTTTATAAATTTTAAAATTGGAAAGAGTTGGGAATAGATTTTTGGAATTTAAATTTAGTTATTATCCTTAGAACCCAGATAGTGATAAATATCCGTATGTAAAGGAATTTGTTTGACAACCATCATCATGAATTTATGTTTGCAATTTGGGAAATTAAGTTGGCTATTTGTTAATTGTAAAACTGCGACAGGAAACCTGTAATTTTCCTGTAGCAAATTGTTTTTATATTTATATATATCTGTTAAAACACTATAGTTGTGAAGAACTTTGAAATAAACATTTCATTTTTAAACTAGTTTTATTTTTTAGAAGTCTAGTCAATAGTCAAATAATAGTATGCAAACAATTCTATTTGATTTTGACGCAGGGCAGGGATGGAGGATCCAATAATGGATGGTCCAAGCCTACACTGCTAATTATAACAACAAAATGCACAGCGGAATTCAACAAGATAATGATTCAAAATAGAATTTCATTCAACATGCCCGGCTGTAAGGCCTTCCGGGTTTTGGCCTATTACAATGAAATAACAAAGTATCAGCAACATCTTGCAAGATCCAAGGAACCACCAACTAGTTCAGATCTGCAACAAGTAGCCTCTGATAGGAACAATCACACAGGATCTAAACTTGTACTCACACTTCCAAACAACCCCTTGCTGTCCTAAGCCCGCAGGCCACTAGTTCTACTACAAAGTCCTAGATTCGCAAATCTACTTCTACTCTACTCTTCCTAATGATCTAATGATCATCTACTACCCACTTACTTACTTAACATCTACCCAAGCTCTCAATATATAGCCAGCTAAGCCACAGGTCAGCCAGTCAGGCTTTACTTATAATATAGGTCTAGTCCAATAAGAGAAACCAAAACTAATGCAAGAAAGAACATAAATTGATGTACCTTTGGATTTAGGTCCACACATGACCCAATAACCTTTCTTTAAGGGTGCAAGGCCCCATTTGATCACACGGCACGACGCAAGAAGAAACACTACATGTTTCACCTGAAAACTGGCAGAAAATAGGTCCTGGGGCAAAACGGCCATAACTTTTTACTCATAATGAATTAGGACATGTGCCTTTGGGAAAAGATATTACTTTAGGTCCTCTTTAAGGCCCCTAGGGTGCATAGGTGAATCATTCAGGATTATGGGTGCCAAGACTCACAATCAGCACCAAAACTACAGGAAAACATAGTTTCGACGATAAGGAAAATAGCTGTAACTTTGAGACTATCCATCCAATTTCTCTCAAACCATGCCACCTCAAGAGCTGCAACCTTAGACATATATCCCACATACATAAAGGAACAAACTCCTTTTAGCGCACATTCCAAAGATCTCCATAGATCATCACAACCCAGAAACTCAGAAAACTGCCAAAAATAAAGTATTATATCCCTCTGCCAGGGAGTTCCTCCAAGACTAAGAAAGATCTTTAGGAACTCAAAATGCTCCTGCATTAGACTACCTAGGTAAATAGAAAGTATGTGCCATACTTTAATCTCAAGAGAATTACCTACAATCAACTTCATCTTCACCAAAGGCTTCCAATCCCTCAAGGATAAAAGAACAAATATGAAAATCAACCATCTATGCTTCATCCATTCAAACATAAGGATCACATGAATCTCAACAATCCAATCAGCATACCACTGATCACCACAACTAGTCAGCAAAAAGAGTATCCAAATCCCCAACAAGTAGATCCAATGTCAGATCCACATCATCATTAGCATCACATATCTGCAACTCATCACAAGACTCATTACTGTCCACCAACAATTCAAGTCCACAACCAGCAAATAAGATCTGCACCATAACACTGAACAAAAGATATTTGATAACACCACCATCACAAAGGTGTTCAGCAATAGATAAATCATCACCAATAGTAGTCTGATCACACCCAACCAGATGCTTTGCATTCTCCATGTCAGACACAACCGACTGAACATGAAAAAAAATCTTCTCACTAGCCTCAACAAGGTCAACAACATCATCGGCAACCACAGGTATCTCAGCAATAGCCACAAGTTGCTCTGCAGGTTTCATGTTAGACTCCACCAACTGAGCATCAAAACCAATCTCTTCACCACTAGCAATCTCATTGCGCACAACAAGATACTCTGCAAGTTCCATGCTAGATCCATCCATCTGCGCATGCGAACCAATAGACATTTCATCAACTCTAGCCAAGTCATCAGGGACTTCCACAAGCTGTCGTCATCTCTTCTCAACCTTCTTCTTTGTAGTCTGCCTTCTTAATTCCTCTTGTAGGTCTTGCACTTGTTTCTTCAAAGCTCTAAATTCATCTGCAATCACACTAAGGTCCAATCCTCTTGGAGACATCCTTCAAGATCTTCAAAAAACCAAGACAACAAATCACCAACAATGTCCTAGTGCAAATAGCCTCAACTAGTTTACACACTCAAGATCTTCAAGCTCTGATACCACTTGATGTAGGGCAGGGATGGAGGATCCAATAATGGATGGTCCAAGCCTACACTGCTGATTATAACAACAAAATGCACAACAGAATTCAACAAGATAATGATTCAAAATAGAATTTCATTCAACATGCCCGACTGTAAGGCCTTCCGGGTTTTGGCCTATTACAATGAAATAAAAAAGTATCAGCAACATCTCACAAGATCTAAGGAACCACCAACTAGTTCAGATCTGCAATAGGCAGCCTCTGATAGGAACAACCACATAAGATCTAAACTTGTACTCACACTTCCAAGCAACCCCTTGCTGTCCTAAGCCCGCATGCCACTAGTTCTGCTACAAAGTCCTAGATTCGCAAATCTACTTCTACTCTACTCTTCCTAATGATCTAATGATCATCTAATACCCACTTACTTACTTAACATCTACCCAAGCTCTCAATATATAGCCAGCTAAGCCATAGGTTGGTCAGTCAGGCTTTACTTGTACAATATAGGTCCAGTCCAATAAGAGAAACCAAAACTAATGCAAGAAAGAACATAAATTGATGCACCTTTGGATTTAGGTCCACACATGAACCAATAACCTTCCTTTAAGGGTTAAAGGCCCCATTTTGATCACATGGCATGACGCAAGAAGAAACACTACATGTTTCACCTGAAAACTGGTAGAAAATAGGTCCCAGAGTTAAATGGCCATAACTTTTTACTCATAATGAATTAAGACATGTGACTTTGGGAAAAGATATTACTTTAGGTCCTCTTTAAGGCCCCTAGGTTGCATAGGCTGAATCATTCAGGATCATGAGTGCCAAGACTTGCAATCAGCACCAAAAATGCAGGAAAACACAGTTCCAACGGCAAGGAAAACAACTGTAACTTTGAGACTGTCCATCCAATTTCTCTCAAACCATGCCACCTCAAGAGCTGTGATCTTAGACATATATTTCACATACATAAAGGAACAAACTCCTTTCAATGCACATTCCAAAGATCTCCATAGATCATCACAACCTAGAAACTCATAAAACTGCCAAAAACAAAGGATTATATCCCTCTGCTAGGGAATTCCTCCAAGACTAAGAAAGATCTTCAGGAACTCAAAATGATCCTGCATCAAATTTCCACCATATCAAACTTTTTGTTGAAATTTAGAAAACATGTTTGTTATTTTTGGTCATTTAAACTGCGACGTGATATAAATGTACTTCATGTAGCATTAGCAATGTTTGTTGTTTTACTCATTCAAACTACAACATGATATACTTGAACTTCCTGTAGACATAGTATGATAAAAAAAAAATATGAAATATAGATTTCCTTTATTTACCATGTTTCTGAGATTGTGAATATCTTAATCCAGTAAGAACTAAATGCTAGATTGTTAGAAAAAACCATTTACTTTACCATATAAGATTGATTATGCTAAATTAAAGAAAAGGGTAAACTAGTGAATGAAATTGTTTTGGAATCATGAATTTATATTATATTTAGTCCTATTTATTCTATTTTGAGAAAGATATCATGGGAAAGGGTGTTGAATATGGATAAACAAAGAAGGGTAAATTTATTTTTCTTTTACCTTCCAGTAGAAATCTGGTTATTAAATGCTTAGGCCTAAGCTATGGAAAAACATAATGGATTTAGTGTTGGTTATTTTCATTCTCTCTACCATATCTGTGTTAGTTCTACTTTTTATGTATGAGAAAAGTAATTAGTTCACAACTTGCACCATATTCCTTTCTGATCCATCAGTGCTGAGTTGATAGGTTACTTGAGCAAGATCGGTGTGCTCTTCATTTATGGATGAGCCCCAGGGGATCTAACCACTCCCTGGTTGGGAAGAATAAGTGTCTGGATCACATTTCCATCTCAAGATTTGTAGATGGATGGATTTTCGATGGATTAGGAGATCAAAACATACAAAATGGATGATGGATAGTCCGATGACATTATTTTGATATCTTGTATCATGTTGACCTTTTGGTCATGTACTCCAATGTTTTGTATACCTATGATGTATGATGTGAGACAATATGGTTGAAATCATTATGTATTTATTACCTTGTGTTTAATCTGGATGATTTATGTACAAAGTGATAGCATGGTCGATTTCCTATTTATGTACTTTGATGTTGATCGACAATATTTTTAGATTATTATTATGAGAAATGGAATATATTATGTGGAAAGTCTTTATGTTTTAGTAGACTTTGATTATGTGCTTGACTTTCCAAGTTTTTTTATTGACCCTACATGTCTCGTGTGAGATAGAATCAGTCTTTATAGGTTTGCCTCAAAGAATAAGTATCTATTTGGGAACATTAACATGCAAATCAAGCTGGTTCCTGGAGACTCTTCTAGCATTGTGACTGCTTATTATGTGTGTATTTGAAATTATGGTCTTAATTTGGATGATACAGTCTGATTTATAATGAAAACCAACTTATTTGTAATGAATTGTATTGCAACTTTCTTCAGAGGGACCCAACCATGATGAACTGGATTTTGAGTTTTTGGGGAATAAATCAGGAGAGCCTTATGTTCTTCCAACAAATGTGTATGCAAGTGGTAAAGGTGACAAAGAATAGAGGATTTACCTCTGGTTTGATCCCAAAAAACACTTTCACTCCTATGGTGTACTCTGGATTGCTCAACACATCTTGTATGTTCCACTCTTTGATCATTTATGAAATGAATTTATTAATCTTCATGCCCTAATTGCTTAAGTATGTAAAATGATCAAATCCAACCATTCATTTATGCTCTGCATTATTTAGAAAGATCCTATTTCTAATCCTCATGACTATATTTGAATAACATAAACTACAAATTCATAGTGGACAATGTGCCAATTAGAGTGTTTAGGAACTACAAGGTAGCTGGGGTGGAATATCCAAATAAACAAGCCATGGGATTGAGTGTATTCAAGTTTATGGAATGGGGATAATTGGGAAACACAAGGGGGACTTGTTAAGATAGACTGGTCACATGCTCCCTTTGTTGCAACATACCATAATTTCAGTGTTCAGTTAATGGCAAAATCAATGAGATATGAATGGGGTGAGCTCAGAGCAGTGGAAAAAACTACAATGGGTGAAGAAAAACTTCATTATATACAACTACTGTAATGACAAACATAAATATCCTCTGCCTCCTCTAGAGTGTAGCATGGACATGCAATGTTCAATTTTAATAGGTTTTTACGAAATATGATTTTGTAGTCCTGACACTTTAGTTTAAGGATATTTTGGTAGTCTTGGCATTATGTTTTATGGAATAGATTTTTATATGTAGGGCAAAGATGTCAATAGTACATTTTATAGGATTTTTAGGTTTTTAAGAAATGAAAAATGATTTTATGTGGAGGTGTGATTCAATTTTTATAGCAATATTTAATCAAAATTTAATTATAGAATATCTAGTTGTTGAAAAAATAAATTATTTATTAAATATATTAAATTTCTATAGTTCACGTTATTGAATTTGTAAGTTTTAAAATTCAAATAGGCTAATATTTTTCTATCAACATTTTAGATCATATAATATGATCTATCTTCAGAATTCATTCTCTTCTCTAGTTCACTTTATCTTGATGATAGATCAGACAATATGATTGCAAATTAGGGAAAAAAAATTTGCAATCAAATTCAACATCATTGTTAATTCTATAAATTTTTGCAATCCATTAGTTTATCATGTAATTCCTTTTGGATTTGATTGTCTCTTTTTTTCAGCAATGTTTCATATCACACTTAGTGACACATCTCTTGAATCTCTCATACATCCCAATGATAGATCAGAGTATCATCATAAGAATCATGCAAAAAAAAGATACACAATCAAATTCCAAAGAAATTTAATTGATTTAAATATCATTTGTTGTTAGAACCATATCAATTTCGTATTTACTATGTAACTTATATGCAACCTAAATGACTCCAGTATCTCTCAGTAACCATAAATCTTGTTATCTCTAATCTTTATATCCAACACAAATGATTGTTGAACCAAAAAAATGTTTTTTGTTAGATAAGCAGGGAGAGGGCCCTAATCCTGCTACATAAGATGAAATAAATTAATCTGTTAGAGCATAAGGAGCCCGGGCATTTCTAACCTATCACAACTTTTTTGAAACCTTTTGAGTTGTTCACCATTCTACCCAAACTTTTCTTGGCTACCCTCATTGATGTAGAGCATCATGGAACAACACCAAAAATCTTAAGGATCCTCTTGATCCAAACTCATTCCAACATGTTCATCAACAATTTAAATACACTAGAGGCATAATCAAATAATCAATCTTCTTTACCAAGTCAACATAACTATCACCTAATCACCATTAGGACCCTTAACCATTATAGGATCCAAAACATATCTTCATCAATGCATTGCAAGAATTCAACCACACACATCTTAACAAATCAATACAATGCTTTCAAGGAGTTCATCAACTCAATAGACCAAACCCTCATCAATCTTTTAAGAACCGGGTGAACCCACAATAGTGGGTTACACTTTTTTGCCTGAACAGACACTAAACTCTACATTTTGAAGAAAACTTTTAGATTCGGATGCATATTGTCGTTAAACCGTTTGAAATTGGAAGATGAAGTAAATTAGAGTCATTTATCATTTTCTCTCTAGATTTTAAATATATTTTTCATTTTTATTTTTGAATTGATTTGAATGGTTTTTTATTTCTCCCACGAAAATTGGTATGTTGCTGAAAATGTCATTTTCAAAAAGTTACATTATTTTCATAGAGCATAAATTTTTTTCTAAAATAGATATCAATGTGATTCTTTCAAATTTAGTTTTGTAAAATCCATACGGAGGGCATGCAATTGATTTGATGAAATTATCATGATAATTGCATATTTTATTAATGTTTGAAGTTGACTAAACCATAATTTTGACATACCTTGACTACATAGCTTATAACTTGTCGTGAATTTGTCCAATTTCATTTTTATTTTTTTTGATAGAAAGATAACTTCAATACCTAGGGCATATATATTTTTTTAATTTTTATTTTCTCTCATTTACTTTTTTTCCATAAGCATCAAACATAGAGGTAGACATACAATGAAATATTTATGTTTAGTAAAACTAAAAATAAAAAGTCGTAATAAAATTAATATATATTAACATTATAATAATTGGAAAGATTTTTCTCAGTAGTACCTTACTACATAGAGGGGTTTTTCAAATGGATTTATTTTATCTTCCAAAAGATAAATTTGAAGTGATTTTTTGTCAACATTTTAATATGTGCGAAGGAGACTCCATTGTAGGTATGAATGAGGAGTATACATGTTAGATCAATGTTTTTTTTAACTAAGAGGCTTTGAGATAACCATTTGTAATTAATTCCTTCAAAGATAACCTCTCAAGGCTTAAATGATCATATTTTATTAAAAATATGTTATTTCAGCAAAAATCAACATGTTTAAAAAAGTGTAACCCACTATTGTGGGGTCACCCAACCATCAACAATAGAAAAATCAATATACCATGAGTATACCTTAAACTCTCACAAAGGATTCTAGCCTTTGACCTATCAGGCCTTTCTAATGCAATCCATCCACACTAAAAATAATTTATTTGAATCACAACTTCTTACCAATCTCTGTTACCTTTCACATTGCAAGAATGCTCCATTTGGATCCTCATTAACCCTATAGATTTCTAGATCAACAATTTGTTCCTCATAAATTTCACACCAAAAATAATTAAGCCAATCACTCCAATGATTTTTTAGACAACTAGGTTAACAACAACATATCCAAAATTCATAAAGACCCATTAGTTCAATTAAAAGTTATGCCTCTTGTACCGAGATTGTTTTTGATTGTCATAAAACAAGAAGTATGCATATATACATCTGTCTAGGACATCATATTTCTCACAAATGAAAAAATCAATTGATGTGAAACCAATTCCATGTTAAAGTGCATCCAATACTCTACCAAAATCCAAAATATTCTAATTTTTAGATGACCAGGACATGAGATATTAACAAATCCTTACAAAGACCCTTGTAAATGAGGGTTTACAAATAGTTATGGAAATTTCATTCATTCTCTCAACATAATCCATGGTAACTACTCTAACTTGATTAAAAAAAAAGTTAACTCATCATTCTATACTTCCAAATAGATTTCAAGACCCTTTCAATCCATTTGCTTATAGAAAAATGTTTAGAACAATGAATGAATGTGATCGTAACATATTCATTCAAAGAAAATGAAACTTAAACTTATCTTCATATTCCATGAGCTATTAATTAATTATAAAATTTATGGTGTATGACATTGATTCTTCCTTTTTCACTCTTGTTACAACCATTCTATGCATTCAATCTAATGGAAACATGCCCAACTAACAACCAACCCTGCAGGCACCTAGGTGACAGTTAGGGTATTATGGATTTATTCCATACAATCCCCCCACTAATTGGACCACCATGAATTAATTAGACCATTTACATACCATTACATAATTTACCAACCTTCTTGATAGTTATAGCTCCCCTCAAGACCAAATTTTCATAATTGACAACTTTTTAATGCATTTTACTTGACAACATTTTATGACAACTTGTCAACTTTTATATCTTTGACATGAGTGAATTCTAACTTTTTATGGACATCCTTAACATATTTAAATGGACTAAATATGAAAATTTACATCATTATTTCCCTTCCTTGGGTCTTCAAACACATTTTGACCTCATTGACCAATTCAAGACCTCCTTGCACAATTTGGACAACTTATTACAAATGGCCTGTATAGCCTTACATAATGATTCATATCAACTCAAAATGACTCAATATAAATTAAAATGACATTATTGACATGAAAATTAATGAAATTTATATGACATAACTCTTGACCTCTTGGAACCTCTTGGAACTAGGTGCTCCTACACCATACTATCAACCTTGAAATCTTTCCAAGTCTCTTGGAAATGCAAAATAGAAACACGTGTTATCCTTGATTCCTTTATATTCATCTTCATCTTTTCCTCTTTCCTTTCTTCATATGTTTTCCTTTCCCATCTGGTTCATATTCAACTATGTGAATTGCCTCCCTCAACGCTTTACCCACATACTACACTTGGTGTGGATTGCGTCTCTTGGCACTCCATCCACATAATACACTTGGTGTGAATTTCCTCTCTTGGCACTCTATCAAAACACAACCTCATTAATTTCCTTCCTGCAACCAAATAAGTTAGCAACATAAAAATATCAAAACTTTTTTGGGCTAGGTCCTAGTACGGATTGCCTCTTTCGACGCTCTACCCACAAACTCAGGCTCTTCTAGCTTTGATACTAATTTGATGAAGAGCGTCATGGAACAACACCAAAAATCCTAAGGATCCTCTTGATCTAAATTCATTTCAACATGTTCATCGACAATTTCAATACACTAGAGGCATACTCAAACAATCAATCTTCTTTACCAAGTCATCATAGCTAGCTATCACCCAATCACCATTAGGAACCTTAATCATTATAGGATCCAAAACATCTCTTCATCAATGCATTATAAGAATTAAACCAAACACATCTTAACAAATCAATACAATGCTTTCAAGGAATCCATCAACTCAATATACCAAACCCTCATCAATCTTTTAAGAACCATCAACAATATAAAAACCAATGAACCATAAGTATACCTTAAACCCTCACAAAGTATTCTAGCCTCATACCTATTAGGAATTTCTAATGCAATCCATCCATACTACCAATCATCATTTGAATCACAACAACTTACCAATCTGTGTTACCTTTCATATTGCAAGATTGCTCCATTTGGATCCTCATTAACTCTACAAATTTCTAGATCATCACTTTGTTCCTCATAAATTTCACACCAAAAAAAATTAGGCCAATATCTATAGTGAGTTTGTAGATAATTAGGTTAACAAAAACATATCCAAAATTCATAATGATCCAACAATTCAATTAAAAGTTATGCCTTTTGTACTGAGATTAGCTTTTACTGTCATAAAATAAGAAGTATGCATAGACATCTATCTAGGGCATCATATTTCTCACAAACGATAAAACCAATTGATGTGAAACCAATTCCATGTTAAAGTACACCCAATACTCTATCAAAATCCAAAAGATTTCAAATTTTAGATGGTCAGAACATGAGATATAAATAAATCCTAACAAAGACCCTTGTAAATGAGGGTCTACAAATAGTTTATGGAAATTTCATTCATTATCTCAACATAATCCATGGCCATTTCTATAAATTGATTCAAAAAAAATTTAACTCATCACTCTATACTTATAAATAGATTTCAAGACCCTTTCAAGCCATTTTCTTATAGAAAAATGTTTAGAATAGTGAATGAACATGATTGTAACATATTCATTCAAAGAAAATGAAACCAAAACTTATCTTCCTATTCCATGAAATATTGACTAATTAAAACATTGATGGTGTACATCATTGATTCTTCCTTTTCCACTCTTGTTACAACCATTCTATGCATTCAATCTGATGGAAACATGCCCAACTAACCACCAACCCTACAGGAACCTAGGTGACAGTCAGGGTATTATGAATTTATTCCATAGAATCCTCCCACTAAATGGACCACCATGAAGGAATTTGACCATTTCCACACATTTATACAATTTTCCAACCTTCTTTCTAGTTACAACTGTCCTTGAGGCCAAATTTGCATAATGGCCAACTTTTTAATGCATTTTAGTTGACAATATTTTATGACAACTTGTCAACTTTTACATCTTTGACATGAATGACTTCCAACTTTGTATGGACATCCTTAACATATTGAATTGGACTAAAAATGAAAATTTACATCATTATTTCCCTTCCTTAGGTCTTCAAACACATTTTGACCTCATTGACCAATCTAGGACCTTCTTGCACAATTTGGACATCTTGTTACAAATGGCTTGTATGGCCTTACATAATGATTCACATTGACTCAAAATGACTCAATATTTATTAAAATGACCTTATTGACTTGAAAATTAATGAAATTATCCATGACATAACTCTTGACCTCCTGGAACCTCCTTGATCCTCCTGGTACTAGGTGCTCCTGTACCACTCATTCTAGTATTCTCTAGCCTAGTAACATCCACTATCATTTGAGGCGAGATCACAAACTCCAAACTCCCCACCTTCACCTTGCCACCCAACCAGAATTGGTAAATTTTGAAGTAAGGGTGACATTGTATCTATTCATGGCATAATAGAATGACGCCAAACTAACAACCACAAACAAGTCCCATAATTTGACATTCTTTTTCAAATATTCACAACTAACTGTCTCTAATCACTTTCGAGGGTCCGTCATAAGTTCAAATTGAACTCCTTCATGTTACTCTACTTTTTACTAGAAATTAACTACTTGGTAGAGGAAAACACCTCTGTATGCTTCAAATAAATAATTTTTTGACTTAAAATGAGTATAGAGTGGAAAGTACAAGATATCAAATTACCATTTATAACCATAATTTATTGCATTGGGAAGGTAACGTCCTTAATGGCTTGTATGTGTGACATTTTAGAAATTATGCAAACAATATTAGGGATACCTAATATTGTAATATTTCCCTCATGCATATCCCTCAGAGTAAAATAATTAAGGGTGATAATTTTTGAGATCATGCCCAAATGGGACAACTTTTGAATTATAAGATGAAATGCATCTGTCACATCAATACTAGAGATATGACTTCCATTTAACTTGTAATTATTGCCTTTATTCAGGAGATCATCCATTCTTTTCTGATTTAAAATAGTATACATCTCCCATTTCTAATTTTATTCCACACCATCATTTCTATATTTTTCATTCTCCTTTTCTCGTCCCTCTTCATAATCTTAGTCAGCATCCTTTTATTACCCTACATTGATCTCATTTGAAATTTAATGTACTCCTATGAATAGTATCTTTCCACTTAACAACAATATCATTTTGGTGTTTACCTTATTTTATAAATGACACCCTTATATTTGAGATTTATAATATTTTATATGAAACAAAAAAATATTTATTTCACTTGACTAAAAGAGGGGTAAAAATTTATTAAAACAAAAAAGAGCTACAAAGCAAGAAGGCCCAACCATCCAATATAGAAAAGAGAACTACACAACCCTGTCCTTTCCACTAATTGATCCAATATGTAAGACAATTCCAGAGATAATTGATCTCTATTGACAATATTCCAACTCAACATTTGATCACAAGTCTATTTGGCTAGACAATGTGCTACTCCATTTCACTTATTAATGAGCATATTTATGATTTTTTATATGACATTCATATGTTCTTATATGTTCATGAAAGGGTCCATCTTGACAAATTTTTCTTGTTTGTTCATTTATCTATAAGTTGATTATTGACAATTTATATAGATATATATGTTACATTACTAAATCTTATAACTATAAGTACTATATTATTAGTATAACCCCACCCAACTAGTGTCTCCCTTTCTTAAATGTACAATATTCATATATTTTTATGAATAATATTTTATAATAGTGACAATTTAATTGAAACATATTTATGAAATTGAAGAGTTTTTATACAAATTATATAATAATTAATTATTTAAAATTAAAACTATAAATAATATAAATTAAAGAAGAGAAATGTGCCTACTTTAGTATAAATTTTATTTTGTTTTATATTGTTTAAATGCAATGTCATAATTTATGATTTTAACTTCTAATTATAAAGACTTCAATGTTTTGGACTATATCTTAGACGCCACATCCTCTAATCTAGTCTTTCAATTTTAGAAATTAAAATTCTTATTTTTAAGGTTGAAAATCTTTAAATATAACTAACAATTATTAGTTTGTATAGTAAAATTTTAAATTATATGTTTAGGGTTATACATTTAAGAACATCCTTCAAGATATGATAATTATGAATTATATTTAGATGAAATCATCTATCAATAGAGATATTTAATAATCATTTGACATCAATCTATTGATTTAATCAAGACACTATAATCCAATATTATTTATTTTCTCTCTTTTAATTTTGTTAAATCATTCTAAAAAACTTTAATGGACCAAAAGAATAAAAAATAAAAAACAAACTTATTTTATGAAAGACAATTTTTACCACCACCCTTTTTAGTAGACACATATAATCAATGACAAGTTTGTTTTGACAAATTTATAGTGAATGAAATCACTTGGTGCACGTGTCCAAGGATTTCATTAGAAGTTAAAGGTTAATTCAACAAAGTATTCATTAACAACCCAATTTGCTTCTAACTTTTTATTTTATTGTCTCCATAAAAGATTTACATTTCATATATAAAATCCAATTATATATGTGTCAAAAGAATAAGAATATTTTATTTTATGAGGCAAGTTTACTAAAGATCCACATCCTCACACTCATGTTGCACTAACTATTAAATGATTGCGTACTTTTTATGTATCTTAAATTTTTAGAATATTATGCCATTTTATTTATTTTAAATTATAAATTAATATATACTACATTTATTTTTACAAATTAATTTAAAAGTGCACTATTTATAATAAAAAGAGATCTTTTGAAGTTAAAGTCCAAGCCAAAGTCAAGTGTGGGGTATTTGATCATGGTTTAGGAGATTATAGTATTAATGGTATGAATTTATTTATTAATATTATTTTCTAGTGGAAAAGGTCAAGATTAAAAAAGTATTTTATTTCTAAAACTAATAATCATGTCTTAGTTTGCAATGAGTGATGTTGTTGATGATTATACTCTTTGAAAGTAGTTTTTTTTGAAGACTTTAGGAATGGTATAACACTCTAATAAACTGCATACGCCTGGTAAACTAACTTACTTCATGCTTTCTCATCCTTAAGTATCTTCTAGGTGTTAATGTCTTTTATGTTCCTCACTTTCCTTTGGTGGGAAGAGGTTCTATGATCTGGAACACTTTGAAACTTGGGGCTCAGTTAGTAAAAAATGGTCTCTTTTAGATCTATCATATGGGATCTCAAACTCTTTTTTGGCTGGATTCTTGGGATGGTCATCCTTCTATCCTTTCTACTCATCCCCACCTTCTGGCCCTTTGTGATTCATTTACCGTTGCTGGCTAGGACACTATTGACCACTATAAGATTGTCAATAATTGTGGATTGGCAGTTCATTTTCAATGGAAACATCCTTCTAAATGGTCCCCAGGAGTATTTGAGGAAGATAGGTAGGAGATGACTCAAATTCTAGAATCTCGGGAGTGCACTACCTTGGTTGGGAATGATGTTCTAGCTTGGGCAAGTAGCGATTTATCTAGAAATTTTATCGTTTCTTTAGGTTATGTTGAGTTGGTGTGGTAGACTTTTGGGGATATTTAGGTTCCTTGGTGGAAACAAGTTTGGTACAAGTTCTCATAGCCAAAATGCAATTTTTTAATGTGGTTGGTCGTCTAGAACTGGTGTCTTACTTGGGATAATTAATGTAAGCATGGTTTTTAGGACCCCTTGATGTGTGTGTTGTGTCGTAATAGTGAAGAAATTGTCTCCCATCTCTTTTTCTAGTGTTCTTTCAATAGACATATTTGACACTTTTGGTGGGATATCAAGAATCAAGCTTGTTGGCATGTCTCTTCTTTGGTTCAGTTCTTTATTCAATGGGGCAAGGCTCCTGTCAAGACTTATTTTCTTCACATTGCTTGGACTCTTGGCCCTTCTTTTATTATTTTGCATATTTGGTTGGATAGAAATTGTTGAATCTTTCAAGATGTGTTGTTGGGGGTTCACCACCTATGATGAAAAATCCTCCATTCTTTGAGAGAAACTATCTCAACTAAATGTGACTTGTCAGAGACTATGGATCTTGGTGGTGTTATTTGCTATAACCGTCTCCATGTTCCTTCTCCACATGGCCAACTCATGAGAAATAGATGCAGAAACCCTCTTCAGAAGATAAATAGGGTGGGGAGGTGGAGTCCTCAGTAGGCATTCTAAAAATCAAAACTTTAATGGATTTTCTTGGGGAAACCCGAGTCCTGTGGGTATTGGTGGCCTTGGTAGAGATAGCTTAGGGATTGCTTAGTTTATGTTTTCTGTTTATAGAGGTCATCATACTAACAATTTGATTGAGGCTATTTCTATTTTGTATGTTGTGGAGCGTGCTTGTGCTCTTGGATGGAGCAGGCTTATTTGTGAATTTGATTTGCAGGTGGTGGTGCATCTGTTGACTCGACAACATTATGAGGATTTTAGTTGGCAATTCACTTTGGTTGTTAACTAGATTCTTAATTTGTGTGCTTCTTTGGATTCTGTCACCTTCACTCATATCCCAAGGAGTGGAACGATCTAGCAGATTGTTTGGCCAAATGGACTTCTGATCACATGCAAAATTGGAATATTATGGATAAGGGTCAATTACTTTTGGGTTTGTCTCAACAATTAGACCACTTATTGAATCTTGATAGGGTTGTTTGATGGTCGTGCTTTGTATCTCTTCTTGATTGAATAAATTTTAACCCCTCTTTTATTTCACAAGAAGCTCTGGCCGATCGAGTCAAGCCCCCAACCCAAATGCAACATTTTATGGTGTTAGTAGGACAATTGGTATTTTGAATTTTTGAACTAGAAGTCTTGTTGACTTGGAATTCACATTACACGTAGAAATATAAAAAATATATATAAGAAATTAAAAAGATACTTATATAGTCACATAATTAAAATTGTTATAAATAACAATATCCCTTGAAAATGATTATGTCAATTATATACATTTATACATATTATTTGTAACAATAATAATGAGAATTGATCCATTTTCAGAGATTGAGAAGGTTTTTACATAGAGCAATTGTATTCTTGAATTTTCAACCAACATTTTTTCATGCCAACTTCACTTCCCCATATTCTAACACCCTTATTCTGCTACAACAAAGACTTTATTATCAATGTCTTTGAACGCCTCGTTATTGCAGAGTTATTTTCTTTCTTTTGTCTTACTCTGCAATAACAAGGCATTCAAAGATGTTGACAATAAAGTCCTTGCCGCAACAGAATAAGGGTGTTAGAATATGGGGAAGTGAAGTTGGCCTGAAAATTTGTTGGTTGAAAATTCAAGAATACAATTGCTCTATGCAATCCAAGATGTGAAGGTAAACATGTAAAAAGAGATTGAAATCTATTGAAGATTGGAAAGAGAATTGTAGTTTGAAGACATTGCAAGCCTTGGACAAACAAAGATAAAAGAAAGCAAGGTGCTTGAAATTTGATTACCTCTTGCTGATTTAAATTTGATTTTTTTTAATAAAGATATCATTATAAACAATTAAAAATTATATTATTATTTGTAAATGAATTTTTAGTTTGGGAGAAGTTTCTTCAAATCTCTTAAAGTCTTAAAAAGTTTCTTAAAATTTTTAAGGAGTTACAATTTTTTTATAAAATAGTAAGTAATGTATTAAAATTAATGGTTCATGAATCTCAGGATATGATTATGTTGTTTGAAGACAAAAATGTAAAATCAATTTGAGTAATTTGAGGACTTTTAGAATATTGTCTCAAAGAACACCGCTAGACCTTAAAATTAGAGTGTAAACCAAACTAGGTTTGACAATGTTAATCAAAAGGTCAAATTTATTATCTCGTTTGGAGTGCCAAATGATGTTCAACTTCACATTGGAACAACCGCCACTGCAAAAGATGTTTGTATATGTCTTAAAACAGTCTATAAGGCTAAAAACTAGAATTAAATTCTCTACCACAAGGATAGTTATATTGCCTTCAAATACAACACGAGGAGAAATTAGAAAACTTTCTTAGAAGAGTAGCAAAGATTAGGACATCAATGCAATCATTCTAGGGGAAGAAGTTATAGATGACTCTCTTGTAACCATAGAATTGAGAACACTATCCCCTTTGTTTCTCATGTTTATCACTTGTCTCAATGTGGTGAGTATGAAACCATCCATTGAAGATTTGGTAAACTAGCTTCAACAAGAAGAAGCAATCTATGGTGAGATATCAAACTCCCATGATATTAAGGTTCTCGTAGTGAAGTAGAAGGATAGACAATTTGACATTTGGAGTGGTTTATCAAGATCATCAAATTCAAATTAGAAAACTCTTCTAAGAAAAAGATATGTTTCATTTGTGAAAGAAAGGATCATGATCTCAAAAACTGTTGGTACAATCCTATGCCAATAGTGAATCTAGTCATAAAAAGCCACAAACGCCTTCTCAAGGGGACAAAAAGAAGAAACTCTATTTATTGGCAAAAAAAGCTAAATAAACAATATGGCAATGTTGCATCCATAGGGGATTCATATGAAGAGGATTCTGGTATGCTAGTTAAATAGATACATCTACAAGCAACATGGTAATGTTGCATTGCATCCATAAGAGATTCATATGAAGAGGATTTCAAGTATGTTAGTTAAATAGAGACCTCTATTTCAAACAATTTAATATGGTACATTGATTCTAGTGCATCTAAACATATGATATATGAACAAAAGTAGTTTTGTGATCTCATTCCATCCGCCAATTATAGACAGTATCCTTAACAAAGTATCCGCCAATTATAGACAGTATCCTTATCAAAGTATCCTTAATGATGAACTAGTATCCCTTGACCCATTATATATTCTCCCTTCAAAACTCTTAAGTCCAAACTTAAGAGAACTATATATTTTGTATATTTTGCAGGTCTCAAAAAGAATCTTTCTTTAGTTAGCCAATTATTGAAGCACAACTATTGAAGCACAACTGAAAGCAACTTAAAGTTGAAGGTCTCACAAAGAACCTTTCTTTAGTTAACCAATTATTGAAGCACAACTTAAAGCAACTTAAAGTTGAATTTGATTGTCAAATGATAGAAAAGTTTGTGTCATTAAAAATGAATTCACTTTTTTGGTTCATTCTTTAGGGGTTGCCAAGATATTTTAACTTATCAAGATATTTTAACTTATCAATATGAAGATAAGACCCTTGTAGTGAAGACTAATACTTTCTAACTTATCGATGTCACACATGAAAATAAAGCTCTTATAATGCATCTACAACTTATTGCCATCAAATGTTTAGCCAAACTCATTGCTACCAAATATTTGGCGATCTCAATTTTGAGTATCTTCTTGGATTGAGTAAGAGGGGTATGGTGAAAGGACTTCTCCCATACAGAGCTTCAAGTCATTTAGAATTGGTTCACACTACCCTACGTGGACTAATGCCATCAAGATATTTTCTACTTTTTATGGATGATATTACAAGGAAAGTGTGGGTTTATTGTTTGGCTAAAAAAATGAAGCACTTCATAAATTCAGAGAATTTTGAACCCTTATCTCAGATCCCTTAGCCGAGATTGATGCGGGGAATTCAATAGTAAGACAATATATTTAGATTTTGACACTTTTGTTGTTAAGCCCTTACTTTTTATCACTTCCAAAATTACTTACTGTTGTTAAGGTTGGCATGGGAACGATCCATATCCATCTTTTGTGGAACCAATTAAAATAATTTGAATTAATCCCTACCAATATTTTAAATAATTTAGTCCTTATTTCAAATAATTTTAATTTTTTTTTTCCAATAACATATAAATATAACTCAAATGACTATCTGAACTAACTGATACAGATTACTTAATTCCTTGCTGAAAATACAATACAAAATTCCTTAAGGAAACCATTTAAAATTCTACTCGAAGATCTATATGTAAATTTTTCAGAACAGAATCACAGTACTGTAATCAATCATTTCAATCCCTTAAACTATTTCACATAAGATTTGAAACTTTAATTAATAAAAGAATCTAGACTTACAAAATAGTTCTTTACATAACTTTCATGTAATATACTTACACATTAACATCTCTGTCTTTAAATAGCTGTTCAAGACATGTTGAATAAACATTCAGCAAAATTAATAATCTCCTCCTTAAACTACCATTACTATAAAGATACAACCATGACTAGAAATATACAACGATGACTAGAAAGATACAAAACCTATTAAAATTCTACATTTACATGTCTGCAGTACATTCTGGTGGAGGCAGAGGATATCTCTGTTTATCATTGCAGTAATTGTATATCATGAAGTTTTTGTCCACCCACTGCAATTTCTTCCACTGCTCTGGACTTACCCCTTTCACATCTTCTCCCATCGATGCTGCCATTGACTGAACACTGAAATTGCGGTAGCTTGCAACAAAAGGAGCATGTGACCAGTCTATCTTAACAAGCCCCCCTTGAGTTGCCCAATTATCCCCATTCCATAAACTTGAATACACTCCCATGGCTTGTTTATCTGGATATGCCACCCCAGCTGCCTTGTGGTTCCTGAAAACTCTGATTGGCACACTGTCCACCATGAATCTGCAGTTCATGTGATTCAAATTTAGTCAGGAGGGTTAAAAACAGTATCTTGCTGAAAAATGCAGAGCATAAATGAGTGGTTGGATTTGATCATGGTATATACTTAAGCAATTGGGTCATGAGGATTAAGAAATTCCTTTTATTAAAGAGTGAAACATACAAGATGTGCTGAGCAGTCCAGAGTACACCATAGGAGTGAAAGTGCTTGGTGGGATCAAACCAGAGGTAAATCCTCTGCTCTCTCTCTCCTTTCCCACTTGCATACACATTTGTCTGAAGAATGTAAGGCTCTCCTGATTTATTCCCCAGAAACTCAAAGTCCAGTTCATCATGGTTCACTCCCTCAGAAGAAAGCTGCAATACAATTCATTAAACATAAGTTGGGTTTCATGATAAATCAGTCTGTAACACTATCAACTAAATTAAGCCTATAACTTCAAGTACCCACATAATAAGCAGTAACAGTGCCAGCAGAGTTTCCTGGAACCAGCTTGATTTGCATGTTAATGTTCCCAAACAGATACTTACTCTTCGAAGCAAACCCAGACCCTGTTAAACAAACACACCCAATATCAGCATAGCTGAATTTTCTCTTACATAAATAGCTTGAATTTGCCATTTCTTACCAGAATTTTGATCCAGGGTGAGTTGCAGTTTATGCCCGCCATTAAAGAACCTGACATGATCTGAAGCCCAGGAGACATATAATTCTTCGTCTAATCTACAAGTGGCCCCCTTGAGCAATATAAGCAATGAGAATACCAAAAACCCATGGCAGAAGAATCTTCCCATATCTCAGAAACTTCTTAAAACTAGTGATTAATTTATATTTTTTGTAAAGCAAGAGGGGGGTTTTATAGGAGGAGTGATGAAAGATGAAGAGGAATATAAACAGAGTAGTTGGAAACATAACAGGTGTCAGTATGAAAAAGGAGAAGTACGTGTTGAGGCTGAGCTGTGAACAGATGCATGACTCATCGCAGCCCATCTGTACTTCACTCCACATGAGATATTTGCCCTGCCACCACCCAGACAAAATGGAAGATCTATATTTTCCTGTGGTTGAACCTAATCAGTAGGCATATCAAACAAATATGGGCAATAATTGTACGTGAGAGTGTTGATCACAGGGCCAAGGATGTTCTTACCTGTCACTCTCTCTTGTCAAGTGATATCCAACTGAGATGAAAGTGGACAATAAAATATGCAACAACTCTGCCCTCAAAGTCATATCACAGATTTTGGAATTGCTTCCAGGATCCCACAAATATAGTGGAATTTGCATACTCATGGCATTGTATAGTGGAATTTGCATATTCATGACATCGTTTTTGGTGTAATAAAATTATATATTGATGAATGTTGTAATTTTATATAAAGTTAGATATCATTCATTTAACTTTTTATGTATTCTTCTGTATGTATATTTTTATATATTCAGCTATATCATATATGTTTCTACATATGTTTTCACACATTTGATATGTATGAGACTCTTCATGTTTATACAATGATTCTTGTATATTTATATTTTTATGTATTCAATTATATCATATGTATTTCTAGCTATCCTCTCGACAAAAATGTACAAGAGACAAATTTTTTTTCCAGATCTACGAAAATACAGTCATTTTTTTTTCGAAATTTTTGTTGTTATTTTCAATTCAAAATATGTAGATCATGAAGAACAGATCCTGAAAATTTCACAAAAATCTGTTGTGTTTTCAGATTTGTCAAATCTGATCAATGGTACATTTTGTCGCGAAGATAGCCATGTCCAATTTCTACACATTTGATATATATATATGAAACTTTTCATGTTTAAACTATCATTCTGTGTGGACATTGGATTTTTGTTATATTTGTTTAATCTGGTGATATTCTATCGATCTTGCACCATAAAAAATTACTAATGAATTTAAATTCAAAATTCAAAATTTATTAACTATCAGTCATTTTGATCCCACCTCGAACCTATTTAGTACACATTTTGTGTGATTTATTGTAATGAAATGACATTTATAATCATTCAATGTGCATTCACATGTCATCAATTATTCATTAGAAATCTTTACACTACAAAGAATATTAGTATATGAATCATTTAGTTTGAAGCATTAAAATAAACCTAAAATCTACAATAGACTTTACATGATATTCTGTTGTTGATTTCCATTCATGCTTCTATCAATGATTTTGACATATTTTGACAATTTATACTGAAAAATAAACACTTCCCCATGATAAAATCTTATAGAATAAGTAAAATCTAAAATATTCTTGCTAAAATTAAAAAAAAAAGATGTATTAGACAATGTTTGTAGTATGAAACGATTATGAACAATTTAAAATCATGAAAACAAATTGTATTCAATATTACAAAAATAAAAATCAAGAGTATAGTAACTAATTAAAATGACAAAGCATGAAAAGTAATGGAAAAAATAGACATATTCATAAGTATAGAAAGATGATTCAACTAAAAAAATATTATCTAGTGTTACTTGTGTTAATTCATGCTATTGGTATGTTTTTTTCTCAAAAGGTGGTAATATAACATGTTGGATAATAATATTGGATAATAATAACTACTTTATTTAATAAATTAATTGTAAGAAAAAAATAATATTATTTTAATCAATTCAAATTTAGATGTAAATGTGAAATCATTAGAATAATAGTAAGAGAAGATCAAGTAGTGATGATTGTTTAATTATAATATGTTGATTTTTTATGGTAGATTTCTGACATGAAATTAAATAAATAATAAGTTTGATTAAATTTCTTAGCATGATAATATGAGGGCTTCCTCTAATACTAGAGATGTTTTTAAAGTAAATTTAAGATTTAAAAATTATAATCCTCATTAAAAATATTTATTAATTTTTTTATATCAAATTATAAAATTAACATTATTCAAAGGTTGTTTAAGGAAAATGTGAACTTTGGTAGATGAAAACTAACAATTAATGAATCACATGTTGGTGCAAACTCTTGTAAAATTTCTTCATTATGATATTATGTTTTAATATATAAATTTCATTTTTCTTGGTGACCAAATTATTTAGGAATTTGGTATTAATCTCACCTACAACCATTAGAGATTCATAACAAGTTTAACCTAATGTTTGCATTTGTAGAGAATGTAATAGTTGAGTTAACCTTTCATTCTTGGGAGAATGTATGCATGAAGATAATTTACATGAATTTAGACAATAATTAGTAGATGCAAAAAGGCTCAAATATTGTTCAATATCTATTATTAAATCAAAAGTTTTAAAGAATTGTAAGTTAGAGGTAGAGATAGAGTAGTGTGCATGTATTTATCATAAAATTCAAGAACAAGATTGTCTACAAATATATGAAACACTTTTAATTGATCAATGCCGCGATGAACAATTTCACATAGGCAAATATACATTTTTAAGGGAAAATATGCTTTAGTGTTTGAATTAGTGTAAAACTACACTTATTGAGCCATAGAAAGAAGTTTTACTTGGTAGAATGAACTACACTTCTAAAAGTGTAGGATAATTTAGTGTAGGTAATAATTTTTATTGTATTGTATATATAGCCTTGCATTTCATATTGGAGAGCCCATAAAAGGAAAATTTTGAGGATTTTTTTTGTTTCATATTAGTGACAATGAGTTAGGTTTGTCCATATTTTGACACTATTATTTTGGTGCATTTTATGATAATTTAAAGGAAAGAGAAAAATTGAGATGTTGTGTTTCATATGATTAGACAATTGTATATAGTGCAACTAAAAAAATCTTAAATATTTTATTAACTATGCAATACCATAAACAAAATATTGTTCAATATGTAGAATTTCTTTGAAGTCACTCATGGTAAAGAAGAACACGATAGAGGTGGACTGTAAGTGAAAATATCTCTTACTAGGGATAAAATAAACTTTGTAGATGGAGTGGGATTTGACTATAGATTTTTAGTTTTGGATTGGTGTAATGTAACATTGTTTGATGGATCTATAAAAAAAAATCAACTTTAGCAATTATTTTAGCTAACTTTAAAGAAAAAAATATACCACCATGATGATAGCAAGTGGATTAATAAATTTTTATACATTTAAGAATTAAAATGATGAAGGGTGCTCCCCTTAATACCACAAACACATAACAAAAATAGAGAAACAACAACAATTTACAAGAACAAAAAATGGGCTTCTTATTATCTCCACAAATGTGGAATTACAAATTTTAGAATTACAATATGCAAAGCCACATGGGTTTTTTCCCTTACAATATTATGTATGACAAAGCCTCGATTTATTATCTAGATCTACCTAGAACTACCCTAGACAACACTACGGACCTTTCTTATATAGGCAATTTCCACCGCCCGAGAAGGTTCCAAAAATTAAGCCCTTAAGGCTGACTTCCCTAAGAATTATTTTATTTTCATTTCTTCTTACATAGGGTCGGCTCCAAATAATTACAAAATATGGTTTTAGGTAGGCCAACTTCTGGAGGCCATACCTTTTTAACTGTAGCTCTATTTTTCTATTATAACCACTTTTTAGAAATGGCATGACCTAATCTATAGTGTTTGACATGCGCAAGCTCTAGTCAGCCAGGGGTCGATTGCGATCCAGAGCCTCTATGGCCTTCAAAATTGACTTGAAAGATTTCATACCCAAAAACCTCAATAACTTCACCAATACAGATGATGTGGCAATGAAACTCATTTGGTAGGCTGATATGACTAAGATGAACCTCCAATTGTGAAATCAGAACATTCCGGGATCATATGACCAACTTACTAAAAATAGTAAGTTTCCATAAATAGTAGCTCTGCACAAGATAGCCCTTATTGAAAAGAAACCATAAATATTTTTGGGTGATGCAAGATTGCTCTTACACCCAGGATGCTCCTGCATTAGACACCTGGGGTAATTTGAGAAGTGACCCTGTCATGACTTGGGTGTGAAGAGGGAAACCGAGACGGTTAACCTCCTCCCTTGTTAGCCATGACGAATCTTCAACATGTCATCCTTTCCATTTGACTAGATATTCTTCATATGTCTTGTTCCTTATGCTTCTGCTAACATGACTATCTAGTATGTCCTCAATCTCCTTGGTAGTTGAACTAGTTGCTAGAATACTCCACTGTGCTTCTCTGATCTCATCTTCAACACCTCCTTCATGATACTCTGTTAGATCTGAAATGTTAAATACTGGTGAAATATTCAGTTCCGTAGGCAACTTGACCTCATAGGCATTTCTTGAATCATGTTTCTTAAGTATCTTACAAGGCCCAAACTTCTTCATTTTTCAGCTCGTTATATGTACCAATTGGAAATCTCTCCTTCCACAAATGAATGATGACTTCATCTCCAACCTGTAATTCCTTATGCCTTCTTTTCTCATCTACCTTAGCCTTATACTATGAATTCATCTTGGTAATGTGCTTCCCCACTTCCTCATGGATGTTCTTTAAATGTTTTACAAAATCCTCAACTTTAGCACTACTTATTTCTCCTTTATCTATCTTCCTCAACTCAGATGCATTTCTAGGACTACTTCCATATATAATCTAGAATGGTGATTTACCAGTGCTCCCGTTGATAGAATTATTGTATGCAAATTCTGCCAGTGGTAAAATCAAATCCCATCCTGTTGGCTTATCTCCAACTAAACATCTTAGCAAATTTTCCAAACTCCTATTCACCACCTCTGTCTGTGGATGATGTGATGAACTGAACTTTAAATCTATCTTTAATTTCTTCCATAATATGCGCTAGAAATATCCAACAAACTTAGTGTCTCTATCTGAAACTATACTCCTTGGCAAACCATGTAGTCTCACCACTTCTTTGAAAAACAATTCTGCCACATGAACTACATCATTAGTCTTCTTACAGGGAATGAAATGTGCCATCTTTGAAAATCTGTCAACCACCACAAAAGTTGAATCATGTCCTCGCTAAGTCCTTGGTAAACCAAGAACAAAATCCATACTGATATCCTCCCAAGGCTTTTCTGGTATTCTACTTTACTCCTTTTTTCATTTGACATACTTTGCAACTCTGTACAAACTTCTTGACATCTTCCTGCAATTGTGGCCAGTTATAATTCTTACTAACCAAAGCAAGGGTTTTATCACAACCAAAATGTCCAACCAATCCTCTGCTATGCTTCTCCTTGATGAGATTATCCCCCATAGAACTTCATGGAATGCACAACTGACTCCATCTGAATAACATACTATCTTCGATGATGAAATCCAACCACTTCATTATGTCTAGAGTAACCGGTTCTGTACAAGCTTTCCAAGCTTCTCCAAAATTAGGATCCTCTGGATACAAATTCTTGAGTCCCTTGAACCCAACCACCTCAATCTGCATCTCTGTCAGCAATAGTTTCCTTCTGCTAAGTGCATCTGCAACCTTGTTAGACTTTCCACTCCTGTGTTTCAAAACAAATATATAACTCTGCAAAAAATTAACCCATTTCAAATGCCTTTGATTCAACTTTCCTTGACTATTCAAATATTGCAAAGCTTGATGATCAGTATACAAAAAAAACTCCTTAGGAAGCAGATAGTGTCTCCACTTCTTTAATGCTTGAACTATAGCATAAAATTTCTGATCATAAACATAATACTCTCTCTTGGCATCATTTAACTTCTCACTGAAATAAGCAACAAGTTTACCTTCTTGGCTCATAATAGCTCCTATTACAGTACCACTAGCATCAGAGTCTACTTGAAACCCCTTATTAAAATCTGGAAGTGCTAAAACATGTTGTTTTATAACTTTCTATTTCAACAGTTTAAAATTCTTATTTTCCCCAGTAGTCCACTTAAACTCTTTTCTGTCCTTTCTCATTGTTTTAGTCAAGGATCCACAAATACGACTAAAACTTCTGATAAATTTCTGTAAAAGCTAGCCAAACCATGAAAAGATCTTACCTCAGTAGCACTCATTGTAGTAGGCCATTCAAGGATAGCTTGCACTTGCTCTGGGTCCATTTTTAGACCTTCTGTTGAAACTACAAATCCTAGATACACTAACTCTTTCTTCACAAAAATGCGCTTCTTTAAATTAATCAACAATTTCTCTTCCCTTAACTTCTCAAAAACCATACAAATATGCATCATATGCTCCTCCAATGTCTTACTAAAGATCAAAATATCATCTAGGTAAACAATGACAAACTTACTCAAAAATTCTTTCAGAACCTCGTTCATGAGCCGCATGAAAGTGTTCAATGCATTGGTTAGCCCAAAAGGCATGACTAACCACTCATACAGTCCTTCCTTTGTCTTGAAAGTAGTCTTCCATTCATCTCCTTCTCTAATTTGAATCTGATGATATCCACTCTTCAGATCTATCTTTGAAAAATATGCAGCTCCACTCAAACAATCCATAATATCATCCATCTGTGGCAATGGAAACCTATACTTGATTGTGATCTTGTTTATTGCTCTAGAATCTATACACATCCTCCATTCTCAATTCTTCTTTGGTGCTAATACTACTGGTACAACACATGGACTCAGGCTCTCTCGAATCAACCCTTTCTGTAACAACTCATGTACATGTCTATTCAACTCTTCACTTTCTGCTGGTGTCACTTTGTGTGCTACCTTATTTGGAAAATTAGCTCCTGGAATTAAGTCCATCTGATGACTAGCCTTCCTTACCGGTGGTAATCCATCAAGTACATTATCAGATACAATATCTTGAAACTCATTCAACAAATCTGCAACTTCTACAAGTACATCTTCTACTTCCTCTTACCAACTTTTGGAATTAAAGGAAACATACATGTTCATGCCTCATACCCTCTAGGAATTTTCTTCCATCAACAAAACTTATTCTTGCATTACCACATACCTTCTCTTCTATGTCCTTCTATGGCTTTAGCTTATGTCGCACTCCATCCTTTGTCAGGGAATAGGTATTCGTATGACCATCATGTACATCATGCCTGTCAAACTACCATGGTCTACCTAACAACATATGACATGCATCCATATGTATGATATCACATAGTACCTCATCATGGTATCTGCCAATCTTGAACTTCACTAGGCACTGTTCACTGACCATGACCTTGTGGTCATCCTATACCCAGGCAATCGAATATGGATATGGGTGTTTCTGCCTTTTGAGCTTCAACTTAGTGACCATCTCTTCTGACACCAAATTTTCAGTGCTTCAACTATCGATAATCACATCACAACACTTATCCTCACATTTGCACCTAGCGCGAAACAGGCTCCTCCTTTGCTTAGGTTCATTCTCACCACTCAGCAGGACTCTTCTATTAATTAGTGTTTCTCCTCTTTCAGCATCTTCAGAATGTGATGATCTGGCATCTTCATCTACATGTGCAACTCTAGTCTAGCCTTTAGTTCTCCTATCTATCCTTCCTTTTCTTTTGAGGATATTCATATGCCCTATGACCTTCTTCTCCATAGTGAAAACATGTTCCACAGAAGCCTCCTCTTCCTAAACCTTGTCCTCTTCCTCTTCCTCTTCCTCTTCCTCTTTGATCTCTATTATTCTAATAATGGAAATGATAGGAATTGTTTCCTCTCTAATTTTGACTGCTACTGGCCTCATCCTTCTTTTTCAGATTTTAATTTCGGTCTCCATATGACCATCCACCAGATCTTCCACCATGACCTCTTCCATTTTGTCTGCTCTCAAACTTCTTGTTCACCTTTTCCTCTACTTTTAGGGAAAACTGGTATGCATCTTCAATACTGTTCATTCAAACCAAATTCAACTCCTCTTGAATTCTCGGCCTCAACCCATTAAGGTAACGGGCAACTTTCTCCTTATCAGCTTCCGCATGGCCTGTTCTGATGAGGATTCGATAGATCTCCTCTATATACTCTTGAACATATCTTCTTGCTTGCTTCAAACTTTACATTTTCTTTAGTAGGTCAAGCTCATAATCAATAGGAATGAACTGTCGCTTCAATTTATCCACCATCTGATCCCATCTTGTGATTTTATCCTTTCCTCTTCTATTTCACTCCAATTGAATCTCTTGCCACCAAATCTTTGCATGCCCTTCAGTTTGGCTTTCAAAAACTTGACCCGATCAAGATCTTCAACATCTTCATACTCAAAATATTCTTCTAATTCATTGATCCAGTCGATCAACTCCTCTGGGTTAAGATTTCCTGAAAATGCAGGAACCTTAATCTTAGGTCTTTTCCCAATCTTGGAAATGGCCTGAATAAGCCTTTCTTCCTCTTGGTTCATAATTTCACCTTCTCCTTCTTGATCAAAAATTCCTTTTTTAACTTCATCCTCGCTTTCATCTTTGACATTAAGATTCATTCATCTACGAATCTCTTCTTGCAATGCTCACACTTGTCTCTAGAGCACTCTAACCTCAGGTGTCACACCACTAGCTCTTCCGCCACGTTCCTTTTGTGGAGGCATTTTCGCGCTTTATCGTTGAAACCCTAAACCACAGTCTTGGTGCAATCTGCCTCACAATCAGTAATCTATCTACACACTTAGGAACTCCCACTCTAATACCACTTGATGAAGGGTGCTTTTCTTAATACCACAAACACATAACATTAATAGAGAAACAATAAAAAATTGCAAGAACATAAAATGGGCTTCTTATTATATCCACAAATGTGGAATTACAAATTTTAGAATTACAATATACAAAGCCACATGGGCATTTTCCCTTACAATATTCTGTAGGACAAAGCCTCGAATTATTACCTAGATCTACCCAGAACTACCCTAGACAACACTACGGACCTTTCTTATATAGGCAATTTCTACCGCCCGAGAAGGTTCCAAAAATTTAGCCCTTAAGGCCGACTTCCCTAAGAATTTTTTTATTTTCATTTCTTTTTACATAGGGTCAGCTCCAAATAATTACAAAATATTGTTTTAGGTAGCCCAACTTCTGGAGGCCATAACGTTTTAACCGTAGCTTTGTTTTTCTATTATAACCACTTTTCAAAAATGGTAGGACTTGATCTACAACACTTTGACTCATGCAAGCTCCAGTCAGTTGGGGGTCGATCGTGATCCAGAGCCTCTAAGGCCTTCAAAATTGACCTGAAAGATTTTGTACCCAAAAACCTCAATAACTTCACCAATACAGATGATGTGGCAATGAAACTCAACTGGTAGATTGATATGACTAAGATGAACCTCCAATTGTGAAATCAGAACATTCTGAGATCATATGACCAACTTACTAAAAATAGTAAGTTTCCATAAATAGTAGCTCTACACAAGATATACTTTATTGAAAAGAAACCAGAAATATTTTTGGGTGATGCAAGATTGCTCTTACACCCAGGATGCTCCTGCATCATTAAATATAATTAGTTCACTTGATTATTTTTATCATTACCAATACAAAACCATTTTAATCATTACCTCTACAAAAACATCACCATAAGAAAGAGTTTGAAGATGATAACCAAATCTTGGCAATAGATGGCTTTGATTGTGTTTTAAACATTGTTCAACAATATGCATTAAAATAGTTTCACTTTTTTTAACTGATATTTCTAAATTAATCATATTTCATTAAAATATCACTTCCTAATGTTAAATTGTTAGTCTTTTGTATAGAACATTTTGTATGTTATAGTTGCACTAAGGGAAATGAGGAGAAAACATAATATTAGTTAGCATGATATGTTGAGATAAATATAAAAGGTTATAACTTATGATTTATGATAACACCTTTAAGATTATATCTTTTGTGGTTCTTAATTATACTTAACTACACAAATATTTGAGAAGGAAGAATGGTTGCCTACATTTTAAGATTATGAGATATATAAGAGAATTATGAACTAATCGTATTTTATTGTGAAAACAAATATATAATTGTAGGAGAGGGAAAAGGAGCAAACATGCATGTAAAGGCAACCACAAACCTATAAAAACATACAAAATAAAACCTATCCTAACATTAGATAAATTGAGATGGAATGCATAAAAACATGAGAACCTAAACAAACACTCCCTCAATTAGACATCAATGTCCTTTCTTTCTTCTCAAAATGAGTTGATGTAGCTCCTATAATGATTTTGCACTTATCCATTAAAGAAATTTGATAATAGTTATGAGATGATTCAAAAGACAGTGGTTAGGATTTGATGAGAAAATGATCTCAATTTATACAGATTTGAGGGAAAATTCACAAATTAGCAATTTGAGATGCAATTGGGTTCATGTGAAATGATTTATGACAAGATTTGAAGTTGCAAATATAAATATGCCAAAATGAGTAAAAGCTCATTTGGAAACATGCAAAATGGATGAGTAGTTAACTAGAAATTTGCCAAAATGAGTTAAATATCATTTGGAAACTTGCAAAATGGATGAGTAGTTAACTAGGAGAGTGTAAGAGTTGAAAAGGGAATGTGTAAGAGATGGAGAGAAAAGAGGGAGTGGGGGCTATTAAATAGGGATGGAAGCTAGATTTTAGGAATAGAATCTCATGTGGAGAAGTGAGATAATATTTAATTTTGAAAATTATTTATTCCTCACAAATAGAAGTTAGTATTTATGAAATTAGAAATTCCATAAATCATGAATTAGCCAATTAATTAATTGTGAGACCATGGGTAAAATGGATAAATTAAAATTTATTTATCAAAGCTTAGGACTTAGTAATAGGGGATAAATTAATGGTTATTTACCCCTAGAAGAATGAATTAATTGACATGATCATTTAATTGGATATGACATAATGCAAATTAAAGGATGAACATTATGAATAAATTAAATAGTTTTCAGTATTTAATTAATAGAAGAATGGCACACTATTGGTGAATGATGAAGATCAAACACACAATATAGAGGACATGTTATGTAATGTCCCCACCAAGGAACCCATAAGGAATCAGGTCTTATGACCAAAATAGCAACTAACAATTTTTTTTTCCTAACATTACATCACTACTACTATACATATACATTCCTTAATGTTCCCTTAATGAATTCATTCACTAACATCTTTACATAACTTATCCAAATTGAATTTCATTTCCTTTCTTTACTTTCACATTTTAGAACTTAAGAGATAGGGTAAGAAAATAACATTTCATATACAATTATATTTCTTACTTTATATACTAATTTCATTTCTCCTTCCTACACACTGAATAACTATTCATTACAAATTACATTTTAACCTTAGCATAATAAACATTTTCTTTCATTGCAACAAAGAAGAGATAGAAAAGATCATTCAACATTACATATATATATATTTCCAACTTTGATCTTTCAAATAATAACCCTTGAAATCAAGCCTAGAACTATCTCTCCCAATTACATTGCTTTTCTTTTCAATTACATATTTCTGATAATAGATCTCATACTAATAGGTACATGAATGGCCCGAAGGTGTTACAACATATATTTTCATCTTTCCTTTTAAAGATACATAATACAAAATACAAATATCTACATTAATACATAAATTTGAACGCATCCAAGTCACGAACCATGAACATGACCTTGAAAGATTTTTGCCACCCAACCATGTGGAACTGATGAGGTTCCACCCCCCGTGCTAGGAGATAGAACCGAGATACTCACAAGGCCCTAAGAAATCTAAGGCTACACAAAACCCTAATCTGAAAGAAATAACATAACAATATATCACTTTACTAATCACAAGGGTTAGGTTCCTAGCATACCCTCTAGGTGAGTGTCATCACATATCCTAGATTTTGGGATCCTTCCTGGCAACCATGTAACCCTGTTCACCCCTTTATGAATAGGGATCCATCCTGGCGGTTATCCATGGTCCCGGTACTCCAACTGGACTATGTGGCCATTAATATGTTTTCTTTCATTATCTTTTGTTTCCCCCCTTTCCCAGATTCTTTGTTAGGTTATCACTTTTTACTAACCCACCCATAGGATCATCCGATAACCACTTTAGGGTTCCAACACCTATGGTGAGCCACTCACCTAGGGTACCTAGTCCCCTACCCACACACACACAAGCCATGGAAACATCAAATAATTTCAAAAGATCCATCTCATAGGTCTAGGGAGCCCTCTGGTGTACTCAAGCCACTCAAACAAGTCCTAACCTTATATTATGGACTCTACCAAAACCCAAGTATGAACAAAAGCTTAAAAAATCAAAACCATGTATAGAAATTCATCAAACACAACCTAAAACTCTCCACAAGCATTTAGACAACATTCCATAGCTTATTTCAAAAATCTAGGGAAATCTCATGTGCCTAAAATTTGGCTAAGTCTAAATTTTTAAGAAATCTCAAAATTAGAAGTTGCATCTTAAATCCTATGAAGTTGAAACCTATCTCAATCATCCAAGAAGGTACCTAATTCCTTTATACAAATATAACTTAAAGTATAAGAAATTAAAGTATCATAATAACTTAAAGTATAAGAAATTAAAGTATCATAATTTATACTTTAATGTTATACTTGTATAAATCCTGCTTTCCTCGGTTAACACTAATCTACTTGATTGATACAGTCTTGTTGGTTGACATTGGTTTGGTCAGTTGACACTAGTTTGGTCAGTTAACACTGCTTTGGTTCGTTGACACTAGTTTGGTCGGTTGACACTAGTTTGGTCAGTTAACACTGCTTTTGTCGGTTGACATTGGTTTGGTCGGTTGACACTAGTTTGGTCGGTTGACACTGGTTTGGTTGGTTAACACTGCCTTGGTCAGTTAACACTAAATTGACCTGGCTCGGTTAATACTAAACCAACCTTGCTCGGTTACCACTAAACTGACTTGGCTCGGTTAATACTAAACTGACCTTGCTCGATTACCACTAAAATGACCTTGCTTGGTTACCACTAAACCGACCTAGCTTGGTTAATACTAAACTGACCGAAACTACAAAATATGACTATCAATTCTGACTTGTGGGTTAAACTGGGCATTATGGGAACTATGGTTACCTAATCTGAGCACGACCCATTTGAGATCTCCCAGTTTCCCTTTAGAAACGGCTCATCAATCCATCCTATCTATCTAACCAATCTGTTCTAGATCTGGACAAAGAAAGGTGGTGCAAAAATAAATATGAAATTGTAGGTTTGAAATAGAAGTTCTAAAGCCTCGAAGAACTCATGGACATTCTGGGTAAGAAAGGAGATACAACGAGAATGCTAAGGACCCTACAACCTCTTACAAATGTAGAAATATTCATATACATACAACATGGAAAAATATTTATACATAATCCTAAACTCCAAATCACTAATACCGGCACAACATATATATGTATAACATAATCATTTTAAAATTTACATACACAATACAACCCACAGAGAACACATTCATACACAAAGAGGAAGAATGGAGATTCTTCCCAGTTTAGACCCTACCTTGGGTCCTGTGGAGAATCCTCTTCCCTTGGCTGGAGAATCTCTATGAAACTTCAATCCTTGAGTAGATATCCTTCTGGAAATCTTCCTTTGGCAATCAATTCCAAGCAATCCTCACACAAATGACTTCACCAACCAGAGACTCTCAAATTCACATAAAATTTCACCAAAAAATTCTAGAGAAAACAATTACAGACAGCTCAAAAGAAAATAATTCTTCCAAAAATTAACATCCTCCCGCACACAAAATCTTCAATTATTTATCCCCCAACTATGTGGTTGGAGGAGTTTCTTTACGGGAAGCAACATCTCCAACTTCCATAGTTGGTTGGAGGAACAACCAAATAATCTCCCATAAAGACTTAATCAAAGTTTTTAATAAATTTAATTAAACTATCTCTTAAACAAAAACATAACAAGAATAATAGACATATACCTTTCAAGAAAAACACATAGCACAATAGGAAAACAAGTAGCCTAACTTCTAGGAGGTCTCGAGTTCAACTCCCTCCTAGATAGCCAATTTTACTACAAAGGACATTTTCCTTTTATTATTATTATTTTTACTTTTTATTTAATACATTTATTAAATATACTTTATTTAACTCACTTTATTTACTTATTATAAATAACATACCAATTACATAATTAATGAAAACATACAATTATTATTATTTATATAAGCATGGATATATGCGTGTGCACCCACATATACACATACCTATATAAAATACAAACAATTATAACATAATTATTTATTATACATATAAACAGATTAGTTCTAACTCACGACGTAACTCAGACCAACATCAAATCAAGTCCATAACATAAATTTCATTCCACTTTCCCAACTAGGATAACTTCCTAAACATAATTCTAAGTCCATGGGTAACCTCAGGAGTAACTTGGTTAAATCTCCACACATCAACAGTTCGAGGATTTTGAAGGCACACTCAGACCTATGTAGCCAAGTGGAGATGATGCCTGGTACTTGCATCCTGCATCACCAACTGATATGCATATACAAATATATAAATATAAACAAACAGTGGCAAACAAGGAGGGAGAGTGCAACATTGTGTGGATCTCCCGTAGGAGTAACTATGACTGCCCCTCCTCATCCTACACTCACATAAACGAGTGAACATCAAATCATAATAGGGTCAGTAGGGTTAGATCATAATAAAACATCATAACACAAATCAATGTAAAACATTTTACTAATAGTTCATTTCTAGCCATTCATCATTAAATTATAACTCATTTAATATTTCCAAATAAAGTGCAGTAACCAAATATATATGCTCAAATGTCTCATAAAATGATAACTAAATAATAATCATAGTCCATCATAAAATCCAAAGTGTCAAAGCAATAGTCCTACCAGTCTAACATAGGAAGATGCTAGGGTGGGCATTACATCAAAAAAGGGGGCGATAGGCATGGACTATTTTTAAGTGTCTACATTTTGTCCCTCCTTGAGACAATGTGATTCTAAGTGTTGTTTCAAAGAAAAATAAAAGATCATGCCCTAGTGGATTGACATAAGGGAGGTAGGATGCCCCCTCAAAACATTGGGTGGAAATTGACACAAGGACAATTTTTTGAAAAGAAAATGATTGCAAGGATTGATAGAAAAAATATTTTTAGAAAGTAAACATTTGATTAGGAAGAGTTAGTAGTGATGGAATCTTTCTTTCATAAGTGAACTTTTGTCATGGGAGCTTTATTTAATATGAAAAAATAGATGTGTCACACCATGGCACAAAAAGTAAGGACGATAATGGAACCCCTTAACATAAAAACAAACACATTGCATACAAAGAATGTTTCAATCCATCTTGAAGCATATGACATATGCACCCCTGAAATTTATGAAAAACACCTCACAAATAGAACACAAAATAAAAAATAAAGGACCATGAACCATCCTCACCACTCTCATCACTCAATAATTTATCCTAGAGTAGCATAGGAACATGAACAAATGATAAATCAATAAAAGATAAGACTCATTAAACCAAGCAAGTCAACAACCATTCTGATCTTATTGTTAAAGTTGATATTTTGTTTGATTGATGATGATAACAGTGTCTAGTTTCAGGAATGAAGTACCTTGTCTAAGACTAATGGTGTCTAGTTTTGAGTTTACCACACCGTGTATAAGACAAATGACAGGTTGAGAAAGGACAATTTGATGTTGATTGATTGATTGGACAAGTTTGATATGATGTTGATTGATTGATTGGACAAGTTTGATATGATGATTACTGACATGATTGGACAATTTGTTTGTTAATGCATGATTCTGTTAAGGGTGAAATGTTTGTCAAGTCTTTAAACTGTGCCCACTCTGATGTTTGTCCTTCACAAAGGATAATTTTTTTATGACATGAAAATGATTATGTACATATTTATTGTTGATTTTTGATGATTTTTTGACTTTTAGGACTTTGAAAATATTTGATTTTTTTGTGCTTTCTTCAGGACTTTTTATGATTTTTATGGTTTTTTTAATGACATTTTATGTTTTTTCAAGTTTTTAAGGACTTTATATGTTTTAAAAGAGTTTTTTCATCATCATTTTTTTTTTGAATTTTTATAGGACATTATGGAAATTTTAAATATTTTTTCATGACATTTTACAATTTTTTTTTGAATTTTTTCAGGTCATTATGCAATTTGTTTTTCAGATCTTTAGTATTTACATGAGCAAGAATTGGCCCTAGTGTTTAGCAAGGCAAGGCCATTATGGATAAATGAATGGATAGGTAGATGGGTGAAGGACTAGGATCACTTAGTATGTCTTTGAAGTTATTTGGGTTGCCAAGGACTATCCACATAATGGGATAACATGTTTTAAGAAAGCTGAGGGATTGGATATGATAAGATAGGGTAATGAAACAATGCACTAGATGGAAAGTAATGCATAGGAATGGACATGTCAAGAGGTTTTTGAAATATATTTTTTTATTTTTTTGCCCTTATTTTATATAAAGACCAAGAAAAGGATTAATATGGAAAAATGATAGGATATGGGTAGGATAAGAAAGATCAATAAGGGATAAAGGAAAGGGAATGAAGGTTTCAATAAGATAGCCAATATGGACCAAAGGGATGTGGGTAACAAAAAGAAAACAGGACATGTGATACTTCTAGAAAGATCCCTAGCCTTGTCAAGATCAAAGTTGGAAAAAAATGGATATAGAAGTCAATAGGATAAGGGATATGAAGGGCATAAGATGATTGATGAAATGAAAGGGATATGATAGGATAGGAAAATATAAATGAAATTTGCCCCCAAGTATGGAATGCAAGAAGTTCATGAATTACACATGACACTTGTTTGGTGGGTTTTCATCATGGTACTTGCCCAAAGTGCCTGTTTGCTAGGTTTTCACTAGTGGATGAAATTATTTCTTTTTATCCTTAGTTTTTTAATGCCAAGACACCTATTTTCTAGGTTTTCATCAAGGAAACTTTTTTTTCTCATTTTTTCTCTTTTTCTTTTTCATTTTTTTAAACTTTTCTTTTCTTTTTTCTTTTTTTGACACTTTTGACATGTTGGGAAGATAATAGATGCATGATACATGACATATTTGAAGGACTCAAATACCTTGTTCTTTCGATAGTGCTCTTGAAAGGTATGAAATACCGGAACATAACTATGACAATATGCTCAAAGATGTTGGTAAGGTAATGACAAAGAGATATGAAATGAATGATTGGATAAAGTGGGATAAGGGTTTAGGAAAAGGATTGGATAGGATGAATAAAAGAAAGGAAAATGGGCATTGAATAATGGAGGAAGTGTAAAAAGGATTTCTTTTGAATGGATGAAAATGGAGGCAAAAACAACATTGGCACACACCGTGAGGGATGATGGAGTGATGGAGAAAAATAAGATTTTGGATTTGATGAAGGAATGAATATGGATTTTGGGACATAAGGACTTAAAATAGATTTGGAATGTGAAAGGTATTTACATGGATGGATATAAATTTTGGATGCCAACTTGGATTTTTCTTTGGGACACTGTGCTTTAAGGAGCTTCTTGGGAATCCACCTACATTTTAATTTTTCATTCTTTTGTGGGCCCTCGGAATGCATTGCTTTTAAAAGGGATTTAGGAACCCATATTGATTTGGACTTTTCTTTTTTCTTAATAGTTTATTTTGACCTTTTGGATATTTCTTTATCTTTTAGGATCATGTTTTCCTTTATTTTTACATGTCAATTAGACTGGACATGTTGATCCTTAATAGTATGTGGATTTCTTGACTTATGTACTTTATTCTTGGAATCCAAATTGCTTAGATAAGGAATATGATTCATGGATGGACATGAAATGTATGGATTTATTTTGGATGGGTGGATAGTTCTCCAAGATGTGTGCCTTTGCTAACCTTTATGTGGGAAAGGGTACGTGGATTGTGAACTTGTGGATGGAGGAACATATGGACCTAAGATGAATGGAAGGGGTGAAGAAGGAGGTATATATTTGGATTTGGATTTTTAAGGAATACCAATGCCTTGAGAATGAGATTTGTAATTGAGGTCATGATCGTTAGAATTTTCTTTGACATAGAAGAGTTTTAATATACCTTGCTCATTATGTCTTAGCCCTTTGAGTTGATAATGATTTTGACCAATAGGACACTTGCTGGTAGATGCGAATCTATTTTGAGGTGGACTTGATATGGAAGAAACAATAGGATCATAAAGTGGATTGGAATAGACTCGAATGGAGGAATTCAGTTGACATGTATGGGGTTCACGTGAACAACTTGTACAAATGTGTTCAAATCATGAGGGAGATCAAGGACAATAATGGGATCCTATAATAGAATAGGAACAATGATAGGATCATCTAGTATGATAGGACCTTGTGGGAGATATAGAGGATTATGAAAAGGAAATAAAGAGGTGGAGGAATCTTGAGGAGGATTTGGGGGGATGATGGGTTCTTGTGGTGGAAATGAAGGTGAAGGGATACTTTGATCTTGACTTGGAAGGGGATCATTTGATTCCATTATAAAGTTGTTATGCTCTTGGTTTTGAATGGAATCATTTGAAAGGATGGAAGGGAGGTCATTATATTTCTTAGGAAGTAAAAGGTCAATGAGACTTGGAAGGACACTTTTCTCTTGAGATGGAATGGGATCATCTTGGATAGAGTGTTGGGGATAATGGGATCATCATGAGGTTCATAGAAAATGGGATCTTGGTCAACAATTGGAGGAGATTGTTCATTATTGGGATCTTGATTTTGATTTATTTTGGGACTCATTTCTTCATTCATTGGATCATCCTCTTGACATGGGGTATGAATTTGGACATGTAAGGAGGATTTTGGAAAGAATTCAGTGTTTTGACATGAAGGAGATGGACTTCGGATTAGGAACTCTTGAATTGGATTTCTTAAAAATGGAGGACATGGTGGAATTGAATCTAGCATGAAAGGGAATTGCATTAATAAATGTATTATCTTGGATTAATTCTATGGATAGTTCTTGGAAAGTTTCATCATTGGATATGCCATTTGATGGAGATGGAGGAAATTGCTCTTGTGAAACTTTAGAGGATAAAGGGATGGAAGGAAACATGGATGTTTCTTGAAGATAGTTGTCATGAGAGGAAATAGGTGTTTCATCCATGTGATTATTTTGGAATGGGTCATTGCTAGACATAGGTGAATTATTAATTTTCTCATCCTCTTCATATAATGTTTAAAGAAAACTTTTTAAAGGTTTAGATTTGATTTTTTGCTTCTTGGGTCAGATTGTTAGTGATACCACATCAATATTTACATGTAGTGAAGCATTTTTTGATTGAACATGTTCCACAAAAGGTTTCTCATTGATTACACTTGGTTGATGTCCAAAATATGACATGTTTGAATTTGTCTTTGTTTGAGAAAACCTTGTTGGTGAATTTGAGGACATAAGAAGACATTCATTAACATGTAATGTTCTTAAAGAAAAAATTATTTGCACGACCTTGATATTGATTGAATTGTTTGAATGATTGGCACAAGATCTTGTGAAATTGTTTGAGGATAACTTGGTTGCATTGGGAGAAGATTGGTTCATAATTAGGTGGTGGCCCAAACTGAATTATGACATGCACTAGTTGAAAGTTTTGATTTGGAAATTGTTTGAATGGTTGGTTAGGGACTTGGTTGTATGGAACTTGATTTGAGACTTGATTTGGAATTTGGTTGAATTGAGCATGATCTTGGACTTGGTTGCATGGAAATTGATTCGAAGTTTTCTCTTGAACATGATTGAATTGGTCTTGGTTGAAGTTTGTGTTTTCTTCATCTAATTGTGAAAGAAGTTTTGGATTTTTGATCTTGTAATGAGAGATTTAACATCAACTTCACTAAACCTTTCTTTTGAGAATTTAAGGAGTTTTGACATATCTTTGTTATTCCTTTCAATATTTTTAACTTATTTTTCCACAATTTTAACTTCTTTATCCAATTTTCCTATCAACCTTTGGGTCAAGTATGCATGGGATTCTTGTGATTGATCATTTGATTGTGAGTATGTCATTTGTCTTGGGTCAAAAAGAGTTTGGGTTTTCTCTCTTGAAGGATACATCATGTTTGGGTCAAAACCTTGTGTTTTCAAAGGTATACCTTGTCTAGGATCATAGAGTGTTTGTGTGTTCTCATTTGAAATGTACATGGGTTGATAAGATGGAATTTTTCTTTGGGGCCTTGTTACAATTGGCATGATGTCTAAAATGCAACTAAGGATATGAAAGGTATATGCAAAATGAAACTTTGTTTTGTTTTTATTTTGAAATCTTTTGAAATGATATGCAAACTAAAGGATGATTATGCAAGGATGCAAACTATGTTTTTGGAATTTTAGACTTTGGAATAAAAAAAATCTTGCAAATGCAAACTTAAGAATGTAACCATAGGAAACTGAAATAGGACCTTGACTTTTGAGGATCAAAAGAACAAAATTAAATGATAAATGACATGGTCAAACCTACCATGACAAAGATTAGGTATGTACTTAAATGATATAAGGACAAAGGGACAAGATTGGAACAAAGTCAAGATGCTCTTCTAATAGAAGAAGGTATAACTATAAGGTATGAATTTTTGGGATTTTACAAAGTTTAGAAAAGGGTCTAAATGAAAATGACAATACGCAATGGTTTATGAAACTATAAGGAGTACTAAATGAAAATATTTTGGAAGGTTGCAAATGGAAAATGAGGGAGGATAATGCATAATGCTAAGGACTTTGAGAAGAAATTTATATCAAATGCATAGTGCAAAGAGAATATGAGTACTAATATGCAAAAGGTTATCCTAAAAATGTAACAAGGCTCCAAGGAAACTATTTTTGAAACTCCATGTATTTGCAAAATATTGAAAAAAGTTTTTGAGAAAAAATTTGAGCGTTTTAAGTTATTTTGAAAGATCTTGAAACATTTTGAAAGGTCTTGAACTTGTTTGGAGTATTTTTAAAAGGTTTGAATTATTTGGAATATTTTGAAGTTTGTTTAAACAATCACACAAGGCACATTAGATAGAATGGTTATTTAAAAATAAAAATAAAAAACACCACATCCTAGTTAGGCTAAGACAATACTCCATGAATTCCCACTTGGACAAGTATAGCCACACTTACTCAGAGTGGATAGCCTAGAATCTTGCAGGTATGGTCTCCCCATTATAGTTCACTCACTTCTCACATACACAAAGATTCAAATTCCAAGGGTCATCACCTCCCAAGGAACCATGATCTCTACTAAGAGCCACAAAAGTGTGGGATGTCTTCAAGTGTATGGGTGACCCCTTCCATTAGTGAATAGAAGGATTTTGGTTACTATAAAAATAATTTATAGTAAAGGCATCCATTCGGGTGGCTATGATCAAACAATATTCCAAATTAAGGGGGATCTCTAAGTCCTTTCAAAATAAGGGGTTACCCTGCACTGAGGGATTTTGATGTACCACATGGGTATCGAGGGATATTTTTTTTGCCATAATGAGTTCACACCCATTCACTTTTAGAATAATCACAATGATATTTCTTATATACTAGTTCAGAAGGGCTTGACTTTAGCTTGTTACCAGTTGGGTTGTTCTTTGGGGTGAGTACCTTTTTTCCTAGTAAAGATTGCCCTCTAAAAGATAGGAAAAATTTCTCTTCACCCAAGATTCATGAAGGTGAGGGGAAAGGATACATTTGTTCCATCTTTGGGATTATAAAAGGGATCTTCCTAATGCACCAAACACATCAAACACTTATGTTTATTTTATTGCATCAAATGAAGCTTATAACTATTAAAAAATACATATGAAAGTTTTGACAAACACACAATGTATTCATCAAACATCATGCATCCAATGTGTTAGTAGTCTATCATAAAGTCTTCATCCCACAATTGGGAAATTTCTACATGGGTAAATTAGTAACCCAAAACCCCAAGAATATAAATTTCATTTGCTAATTAGAAATGAAATGTTATCAAAATAACACAAGTTATGGTTCTTTTTCTTCCTAATTAAAATTATTGAAATTGTTGTTCATTAACCCAGTTAGAAAGGAAATGTGATCAAAATAAGACAAGTTGTTATTCTTTCCCTTCCTAATTGAAGCTATGTGAAAATTTTAGGGTTCTTTGATCCACCTAATTAATCTAAGTGAATATTGTTAGGTTCTTTGATCTACCTAATTAGACTATGTACTTTTTTTGTTCATTTACCCACTAATTAGGCTATGTGAAATTTTTAGTTCATTTATCCTCCTAATTAGGCTACGTGCAACTTGTTATTCATTTTAAAGCCCAATTAAAAAATTTGATTTGTTGCATGTATAAAAAAAGAAATCCTGCATATATCACAAATTAGACTCTCAAGTGCACAAATCTTGTTCCCCTACCTACAAAACATATCAAAAACAAGAAAAATCCATTAGAATTGCATGCTCACGTTTGATTCACCAAATGTAGGACAGGGAAAAGGGGAAAACATGCATGCAAAGGAAACCACAAACCTATAAAAGCATACAAAATAAAACCTATCCTAACATTAGAGAAAATGAGACATGGAATACATAAAAATATGAAAACATAAACAAACACTCCCTCAATTGGACTTCAATGTCCCTTCTTTCTTCTCAAAATGAGTTGATGTAGCTCCCATGATGATTTTTCACTTATCCATGAAAGAAATTTGACAATAGTTGCGAGAAGAATAGAAAGATAGTGGTTAGGATTTGATGAGAAAATGATCTCAATTTGTATAGATTTGAGGGAAAATTCACAAATTAGAAAATTGAGATGCAATTGGCAATGTGCAATGATTTATGACAAGATTTAAAGTTGCCAATGGAAAGATGCCAAAATGAGTAAAAACTCATTTGGAAACATGCAAAATGGATGAGTAGTTAACTAGCAATATGCCAAAATGAGGGAAAACTCATTTGGAAACTTGTAAAATGGATGAGTAGTTAACTAGAAATATGCCAAAATGAGGGAAAACTCATTTGGAAACTTGTAAAATGGATGAGTAGTTAACTAGGAGAGTGTAAGAGTTGAAAATGGAAGGTTTAAGAGATGGAGAGAAAAGAGGGAGTGAGGGCTATTAAGTAGGGATGAAAACTAGATTTTAGGAATAGAATCCCATGTGGAAAAGTGAGGTGATATTTAATTATGAAAATTATTTATTCCTCACAACTAAAAGTTAGTATTTATGAAATTAGAAATTTTATAAATCATGAATTAGCCAATTAATTAATATAATTAGCCAAATAATTAATATAATCATGAATTAGCCAATTAATTAATTGTGAGACCATGGATAAAAGGGATAAATAAATAAAAAATATTTATCAAAGCTTAGGACTTAGGAATAGGAGATAAATTAATGGTTATTTACCCCTAGAAGAATGAATTAATTTACATGATCATTTAATTGACATAATCATTTAATCGGATAGGACATGATGCAAATTAAAGGATGAACATTAGTAATTAATTAAATAGTTTTCATTATTTAATTAATAGAAGAATGGTGCACTATTGGAGAATGATGAAGATCAAACACACAATATAGAGGACATGTTAAAAAAGGGGGCCATAAGTGTGGACCATTTTTTAGTGCTTACAATAATTAGTGATACATCAAAGGAAACCTATTACAAAAGAGTTTTGAATGCTTTATGTGGATGGTAATGATTTAATTATAGATAAATTATGTAAAAGAGAGGACGTACATAGTAAAATGGAGTAAGTTTACAAGTATTTGTAAGTATTGGAATTCTTAATCTTTATTATTGAAGTACTAGACTTGCCTTTTATTTTTTAATCTACTATTCTTATTTTATCTTTTTTTAATAGGCATTAGAAAAAATATAAATTGTTAATTTATAATTGTATACTTTACTTTAAAATCATTTTAATGTGTGGTTAGACGATTTTCCTCCTTTTATGATTAGTCTTGTTACTAGAGAATATTAATTTTGAAAGAAAATCAAATATTATTTCCTCGATTATCTCAATTATACCATCTCCAAGTATTATGTTTCCTTTACTCATTAATAGACCGTCCCTTCAATAAATGAGCTAAACGAATCAATTATTTAATTTAAGTAAATATTTTATCTTGAAATTTTATAGATATAATTGTGTGAAAAACATTATTAATGACTTTTTGAATCATTCTTCACGATCCATCATCAGGATGAGTAAGCATGAAAGGAGAAATGACAATAGTAGTAGATCAAAGTGATTGAAAAGAGAGGGTGAAGATAGGCGCGGGTTACAAGGGAAGGAAGGAGGGATAAGAGACAAAATAAAAAAAAGATAAATAGCCAATTAAGAGAGGAGGCTAGAAATTTGGAAAAAAAAAAAGAAAAAAAAGAAAAAAAAAAAGAAATAATAAGGAAGGAGAGAAGATAAAAATAAAGAAGAAAAAGAATACTAAAACCAACCTAAAAACAAAGGAACAATCTAAAGCATAAAGAAAAACAAAAAAACTAATAAGCAACCATAAAAATAATAAAAGAGAAAAAAAGAATTTCAAAAATATTAAAATATTAAAAAAATTAAGCAAAAAATAATAATAACAAACCAAAATAAATAAAAAAAAGACACACATAGAGACACATTGACAAACAAACACATGCACACATTCAAAAAAGATGAAAGACCTAAATAACAACAAAAAAATAATAGCTAAACACAAGGTGTGCACACACACACACACATGAAAAAATAAAAGAGCTAAATGACAACCAAAAAATAACATCTAAGCATAAGAGTGAAAAAACACGCACATATACAAAAACAAGAACAAATCAAAGGAACAAGCATCACACACGCAAGAATAACAACCAAAAAACATCTAAACAAAAGAGCCAAAAAAATGGACATACACAAACACAAACAAAAATCAAAAGAACAAGCGTACAAGTGAGAGAAATGGAGCTACTCAAAGAAAAAGAAAGAAAAGGACCACAAAAAGGGGGCAAACACACAAGAATACAAAAAAATAAAATAAAAGAAAGAACAAAAAGGGAAAAAGAAAGAACAAAAATACTCAAACAAGCCACTACTAGAAAAAAATATGAAAGAAAGAAAAAATACAAGCCAAACAACACAAAGAAAAGGAAAAAGAAAAAAATATGGCAAAGGAGAGGATGAAAGAAAAGGAAAGGGAACTAGGGATGGGAAGGGGGAAAAGTTGGGTGGGGTAGGGTGCAAGGAGGGTTGGCCAAGAGAATGAGAGAGCAAAAATAAGGGAGGTGATGGTTGATTTTGGAGGTGGGATACAAAAAGGTTCCATGAGAAACGAAGGTTCCAACTACCATTATTTTTCCTTTTCATTATATTTTGAATGCTAAGCAATGAAAATAAAAAATGAAATTATTTTTTGTGTTCCATTTTGAATGTAATTATGTGATACCATTTTTGAGTGTCTACAATAATTAGTGATAAATCAAATGAAACCTATTACAAAAGAGTTTTGGATGCTTTATGTGGATGATCTAATGATTTAATTATAGATAAATTATGTAAAAGAGAGGACGCACATAGTAAAATGGAGTAAGTTTACAAGTATTTGTAAGTATTTGAATTCTTAATTTTTATTATTTAAGTACTAGACTTGCCTTTTATTTTTTAATCTACTATTCCTTTTTTTTTAATAAGCATTAGAAAAAATATAAATTGTTAATTTATAATTGTATACTTTACTTTAAAATTATTTTAATGTGTGGTTAGACAAGTTTCCTCCTTTTATGATTAGTCTTGTTATTATAGAATATTTATTTTGAAAGAAAAGAGAATATTATTTCCTTAATTATCTCAATTAAACCATCTCCATGTATTATGTTTCCTTTACTCATTAATAGACCATCCCAATAAATCAGCTAAGTGAATCAATTATTTAATTTAAGATTAAGTAAATATTTTATCTTGAAATCTCATAGATATAATTGTGTGAAAAAAATTATTAATGACTTTTCGAATCATTCTTCACGATCCATCATCAGGATGATCAAACATGAAAGGAGAAATGAAAATAGTAGTATATCAAAGTGATTGAAAAGAGGGGGGTCAAGATAGGCGCAGATTCCAAGGGAAGGAAGGAGGGATAAGAGACAAAAGAAAAAAAGATAAATAGCCAATTAAGAGAGGAGGCTAGAAATTAGGGGAAAAAAAAGAAAAAAAAAGGAAAAATAAATAAATAATAAGGAAGGAGAGAAGATAAAAATAAAGAAAAAAGAATACTAAAACCAACCTAAAAAAAAGGAACAAACAAAAATATAAAGAAAAATAAAAAAAACTAATAAGAAACCATAAAAAGAAAACAAGGGAAAAAAGGAATTTCAAAAATAGAAAAATCTTAAAAAAATAATAATAACAAACTAAAATAAACAAAAAATGAACACACACAGAGACACACTAACAAACACACACATGCACATAAATGAAAAAGATGAAAGACCTAAATAATAATAAAAAATAACAGCGAAACACAAGGTGCACACACACACACATGAAAAAACAAAAGAGCTAAATGATAACCAAAAAATAACATCTAAACACAAGAGCCAAAAAACACACACATATATAAAAATAAGAACAAATGAAAGGAACAAGCATCACACACACAAGAATAACAATCAAAAAATATCATCTAAAAACAAGAAAAAAACAAAACATGCACATACACAAACACAAACAAAAATCAGAAGAACAAGCATACAAGTGAGAGAAATGGAGCTACTCAAAGAAAAAGAAAGAAAAGGACCACAAAAAGGGGGCAAACACACAAGAATACAAAAAAAAATAAAAATAACAAACCTAAGCAAAAAAGAAAAAAGAAAAAAATAAAAGAAAGAAGAAAAAGGGGAAAAGAAAGAACAAAAATACTCAAAGAAGCCACTACTAGAAAAAAGATGAAAGAAAGGAAAGATACACTAAAAACAACACAAAGAAGGAAAAAGAAAAAAAAAATGGCAAAGGAGAGGATGAAAGAAAAGGAAAAGGAACTAGGAAGGGGAAGGGGGAAAAGTTGGGTGGGGGCAGGGTGCAAGGACGGTTAACCAAGAGAATAAGAGAGAAAAAATAAGGGAGGAGATGGTTGATTTTGGAGGTGGGATACAAAAAGGTTCCACGAGAAACTAAGGTTCCAACTACCATTATTTTTCATTTTCATTATATTTTGAATGCTAAACAATGAAAAAAAAATGAAATTGTTTTTTGTGTTCCATTTTGAATGTAATTATGTCATTATCAATGTAAATGTGATGTTTTGTGAACACCTAATACATGATTTGTGCATCCATATTGGGATTCTATGCATAATTACAAATATGTTAGATTCATACTGGTATGGTTCCTTGTTGGTACACCTTGTTGAGAGCCAACATTAGGGTTAATGACCTCAATATGCATGGACTTAAGAAGACATTAGGAAAACTTATTAAGCTATGATTTGACATGATGCATTAGTTTGGGACAACTAACCATACATGTACAAATGTATCTTCTACTTTATTGAATGGACCCTTGAGTGGTTTATAGTGTCATCATATCATGCATTATTTTCTTGATGGTACTATTTGCATACAATATGTTATCTTGACAATAGTTTGGTACATGAATGTGTTTTTCTTGAGGCCATAATACTTGTTGTAGGATTTATCTTGTTTTTTGGTATTTATATTTCAATTTTGGATGTGTTTTAATTTAGAAATATTGGTCTTAGACTAGATTTAGTAGTTATGTAAATCTTTACTTATTTTATAGCCTATTAGAATACTAATTGTGTAGTAATTTGACTTTTGATATGTTATGATGTAACAAAAAAATGACTAGGCTAAAAGAAGTGATGGAATTATGTAATACTATGATAGATATACTTTCCATGAAAGCCTTGAGGGAATCACACAAGAAATCCTTAATAATTTACTTGCACTAGAAATACTTATAAGGCATCATGCAAGACTATTACCATGGTTATACTTCAGCATGAAGAACTTGATGTATTTACATAAGATAGTACTATTGTCATTACTTGCACCAAGTTTCTTGAGGGAATCATGCAATATAATTAGGAATACATAATATTTTATATGGCTAGTAGTGAAGGTAAGGCTAATGGAAAATGAAATTACCTAGCCATATTGACTTATTGGAAATAGTATGTGGATTTTACATTTCTTTTTTACAAAGTATAATACAATGATATGTGGGTACTTTATATGTCTAATTATACAAAATAGACTCAAAGAACCATGAAATTGTCAAGATCATGACTTCCCTCCTTATTGGTGAAACATTGTTGGTCGTAGATGTGATGTGAAAATTTTGATGGCTAAGATATTTCATTGGTGACCTTTTATATTGCTTGTGTGGGCCAACAATTTATTTTATCTCATGCTAAAGTAGTTTAGCCAAAAATATTTACCTTTTCTATTTCCATGTAACTCATGTGGTTAGATTTGATTTATTATTGAAATTGCATATATTTTTTCACCTTATTATTAGATTTGAAACTCATTTCATTTGGTATTTTTTATTTGTTATGGCTAAGCCTAATTATTTTTATTTTCAAGTGCTAGGACCTCATTCAATGATGTTCTTCTCATCATGTCAATGAAGAGAACTATCTATTTGATTGTCTGTAAAGAAGCAAATGCATGCAAATTTTGAGGATAAGGGTAGATGGGGTTGTTATGGGGAAACAATCACCCATTTACCTTCCTAGTGATGTATAGTCTAATGTTGACTAAGTATCAAAGACTAACCTCCTTATACTAATAAGATACAAGTTAATTGCAAAAATGTATGGAGGGGCTCCTAGGCACATGGCCATGAAACCATTTTTGTGCTTAGGTCTTATATAGTTAGTTCTATGATGAAATCATGATATCCCCATGAACCTATATGTGTATAATGTGTCGATATCTCATGTGGCCACTAGGCCTTCCCCTGCTGCCATGGACCCTTCTCCTACTATTATTGATTCCACCCATGTCTTTGAAAGACCTACTAATTTTTTCAATCTTACCCTTGAGCTTAATATCCAAGCCAATTCTCCTTCTCCCACCCTAACAATTGACAAAAATGTGATTATTAAAGAAACCAGTAGCTTCAAGGAAGATGAAGATGGTAAGTTGCATGACATTATGAAAAAGCTTGATGGTTGGGACTCTAAAGTATAGGAGTTGTTCAAGAGATTGTAAGTTGTGGAAAAAAGAATCTGGGAGATCACTAGGTTTGCGTTGAAAGTGATGTACAGTTCGATGAATTCACTTTGTCTATTGTAGGAATAGGTTAAAAAATTCCAAAGATGAAGGAAGAGGATGACTATAAGGACCTCTTCAAGTTCCTTAATGAGGAATGGACAAGGTTGATGTTGTCCAAACCTAGTAAAAATAGAAAGAATTAGTTATGGTTTTTTCTTGGTGGTTATTTGGGTTTACTAGTGGCCGGTGTGGCCTTAGTAGTTTTAGTACTACCTTTATTTTTAGTTGGTTTAATTTGAACTTTATGCACTCTAGCCCTACATGGCATACTTGGTTTTTATTAAGAATTTGACAAAGATCAGTGGATTTTCTTGTTGATGTTTAAAGTTTGTTACTATGGTTATTGTTTTTGATGGAGCAAAGTTATAGGTGGCTATTCTAATGTCGTTACTCTACTGACAAATGGTTATTTTTTGTTAATTTCCCATGTTTGTACATGGGTCAACCCCCTAGTTTTGGTTGCTTTTAATATAAAAAGCATTAGATTATTTTAATTATGTAAAATAAATATTTTTGTTTTTTATTAGATGTGCTTAGTCATAATAAATATTTATTTGGGTTGCTTGACTATATGTAACATTGGGTTAGATATTTTATATGTGGATTGCACATGCAATATAATTAATATTTGAGAAAATTATTACCATAAAGTAAATGTGGGATCAATGATTTTGTGAAATAATGGTTTTGAGTCACATGACTTTATCTTACCACTTCATTGTATTTGTGTGAGCATGATTCTATTAAAAGAAAGCACATTTTTAATGGTTAAGGCTAATTGGTTAGGGTTTTTTATCTTGGTTATCATTGTATTGATATTTCTTTTGAGGAGTACATATGTGAAGCATGACATGGGATGTGTAGATTCATGATTGGACATATGAAGGATGTGTTGGATGAGCTTGAGGTTTTAAAGTATTCATGGAGACATTATAAATGTATTGTAAGGTTTCATCATTGAATAATACATTGGGGTAAGTGCTCTGAGATGGTGAGCAAAAAGGGGGGTATAAGTGGGCACCTTTTTTTTCTTAAATAAAGTAAACCTGAACTTCAAAGAGAAATTTGAGGGTCATGCACTCAAAACTAGGAGTTGTGGAAACATTAAGAATTGTAGTACTTTGAATTTAGTTTATAAAATACTAAAAAATTTAAAAGATGGATAGTATTAAGAGTGTCAAACCCATTGCACCTCAAAAATTAATCCTAATTTTTTTAGAAAAACATAACATAGCTGAATCTATGCACTTCACAAAATATATAGTTAGATTTAGTATTTTTCAAAACCCTTTGGTATAATGATAGGTAAGAGTGAGATCTAGAAGCTGTTTATTTTTTGTAATTTTCCATTGAGTATTTTTTTTAATGATTTTTTAAATGGCCACATCCTAAAAATTTGGTGCTTGTTCATGCGTTGGGCATAACTTGCATCAAAATGATAAAAAATGCAAACCTTTTTTTATAAAATGTATAGAATCAAGTGTATAAAAATAATATGTATTTTTTTTATAATTTGGTTAAGTAGATCAAAAGCTATTAAGAAAATGGTAGACATATATCTCTGAGGACTATGAAGACACTAGTAAAAAAATTAAAGTTTACTATGCTAATGTTGTCCAAAAAATAGTAAACTTTATATGGTTATCTAAAGATGAGAAGATGTGTGAGATTATGGTGGTAAATTTACAGATACCCACTTGATGATGTGTAAACTTGATGATGAGGAAGTCAAGAAATCATCTTGGAAGATCAAAAGACATGTAAAGAGAGAGAAATGGAGGGAAAAAGGACTTCTAAGCCTTAGGGTCATTTTCCAACCCTCTTACCTAACCATAACGTGTATGGGTTCCTTAGTACTAAATAACCCACACGCATTATGTAAGACTAAAAGCAGCTTCCCTAGTTCTACACATGCTTTTAGTTCTACAAAATGTGCATGTGTTATGAAGAAATAAAACCATATGCTTGTAAACATAGAACACACTAAAAAGATGTATATAATCACATATATAATGTGTATATGTATCTATATATTTATATCTATATATACATACATACATACATACATACATACATACATACATACATATATATGTATGTATGTATGTATGTATGTATATTTATATACATATATGTATATATACCTGTTACCCAAAAATTCCCTATCATTCATTTTTGGCCATGGTCCTATTTTCCAAAGAAATGCTCAAGTGTCAAAATCCTCTGTGTTTTCTACCTTATAGTGTCAAAAGTCTAGTATGTTTTCTGCCTTTTGGCCCGAAAACCCAGTGTGTTTTTGACCTTCTCTCTGAAGGCTCGAGATGTTTTTGACTTTCGGTCCAAAAATTCTCTGTGTTTTTGACCTCCAGTTTGAAAACCCTCTATGTTTTTGACCTTCAAGTGCGCAACTCCGACCAGGTGGGTCCCAGTTCCTCATAGCCGTGCAAGTGCAGTGGAGATCTGACGGCTGTCGCATAATCTCATGGAATCTTTTGAGCCCATGAGATCATGCGACAATGGTCGGATTAGAATCTCAGTGGGTCCACATTTTTTGAGTGAGGTGGCATATTTCCTAAGCGCGCTATCGCGACCAGGTGGGGCCCAGTTGATGGTTTTCAAAGAACCGCCAGCGGTCTGTCGCATGATCACATAGCCCATTTTTAGGCTATGCGAACATGCGACAAACCATTAGCCACGCTGATAGAGCTTGTAGTTTGGCAGTGGGCCCTTGGCTGGTGATGTGCCCGCTTCTCAATGGCTGGCTAGTGGTAATGTGTTCGGTCAGCGGGGACTTCGGCAGCTACTAGTGGGTCCTTGGGAGGTGATGTGTCTGCTTCTCAGTGGCTGGCTGGCGGTCAGCGAAGGTTGTTGTAGGCCTGGTAGCATGTGGCCCTGTAGATGCAAGATCTACGGTGGTCACATGTTCACATGGGATCTTCTGATCCCATGCGATCATGCGACCACCGTTGGATTCTAAGGGGCATTTCCTATGGTGTGGTCATGGGTCCAACTGAGGTGTTTGGTTCCTATTGGTCTGCGTGGTTGACAGGTGGGACATCTTGTAGGTCCAGGTGTCTATGTGGCAGCGGAGGCAGTCTCTCAGAAGCTTGTCGCATGATCACATGAAGTCTTTTGGGCTCATGCGATCATGTGACCAATGTTATTTTAAAGCAAAGTGGGCTTGGGGTTGGTAGGCTTTGCACGGTTGCATAGTTGGAGGACTTTTCATAATCGCCAGATGTAACCCGGGGTTAAGAAAAGATTAAACAACTTGGTGACTAAAGAGAAGGTGAAACCAAGGTTAAGTTTGCAGTGCAATCTTGAGCCCGAGGTGTCTTGCGTGGCAGAGGCAAGTTTTCAAAGGCTTGTCACATGATTGCATGAAGGCTTTTGAGCTCATGTGATCATGCGACCATTGCTATGTCAAAGTGGTGCGACCTATTTTTCGTGGGCTTTCTTTTGAGGGGGATGTTGCAAGTGCAGGTAGCTAAAAATTTATGACTTTGGAGGCGGTTGCAGTTGGATAGAATTTTGTAGAGATTTAGACTACCATTTTTGGGTCCTTTCAAGGATCTAAAAATTGGATTTGAGCATTAATGACTCAGTGGGCTTGCAAGGAGGTAGATGGATCAAGGTTGTTGATCTGTAGGCAGGATCAGTACAGGCATGGGCATGCAAGGAGAAATATCTGATCAATTGAGATATTTGTAGAATTGTATTTATGATCAGATTTGACTGCTAGGGTTGGTTATTAAATTGGAAAATCTATACCCTAGTTAACTTTTGATTCCTGCCTGCGTGCAGAGGTGTATATAGTTTGTTTTTTGGAGCCTTAGTGCTCAGAGAGTTCACATTTTGTAAAAAGGAAAGTTTCTTTCCTAGAAAGCTATCTGAGACACTTTTCTGTCCCCTAGTTTTCTACTCTTTGTAATCTCCCATTGATAATTCAGATATGGCAAAGCATTTTGTGACACTCTTGTTGTCCTCATGCCTTCTTATGTGAGTTATCTCTTATTGGATTGAAGTTTATGAATGCTGTCAATAGAAATTGGGGTTCCTGGTCCCTCTCACTTTCTGTGATTTTGTGTGTTATTGTGTCTGATCTGATTTAGATGTTTTTGTGGGTATGCTATAGCCCCTAGCAGTCTTGTCTCATTCCTACACCTAGTTGCAGAGGAGGATGTTTGTTTGCAGGTCATAGGTTGAGTCTTCTGTTCAAGCCTTCCTATGAAATACTTATGCAAACCTATCTAGTGAGTGGTGACTTATTAGACCTGATTCCTCCATTGATCTCATCCCTCTATACTGAGATCCAAACCCCTAGTTACGGTGCATCACCTAGTAGGTAGTTTGCTTTCAGTCATTTCCCTTTCCATGTATTCCTTCTATCCCTTTCCCTCAAAAGATTTAATTTCCTATCTAAGAAGCAAACTAAGGTGACTATCCAAGAGGAACCAGCCTAGAACCTAGAGGTGTCATCTCAGTTAGCAAAGGTCCCACAACCTTGAGATGATTCCCTTGTTATACTGGATTATCAAGACCAAGAGAGCTTGAGATCAGAGGCGCAAATTCAGTGTATAACAATACCTATATATGCATGTCTCTCCCCACTCCCTCTCTCTCTCATCTTCCTTCTCCCATCACCATATCTTTCTATTTTGAGCCCTAATTATCCTCCTTATTGAGCTATATCTCATCTCTCCCCCCTCCATCTTCTCTCTCTTCCTCATCTCTCTCTCTCTCTCTCTCTCTCTCTCTCTCTCTCTCTCTCTCTCTCTCTCTCCTAGTTCTACATAATCCATGCAAGTTATGTAGAACTAAATCTTGCATAAGTTTTAGTTCCATAGAACCCACACACGTTATGAGGAAAAATGAACTTTGACCTTTAGCTCAATGTAACCCACTCTCTCTCTCTCTCCTAGTTCTACATAATCCATGCAGGTTATGTAGAACTAAATCTTGCATAAGTTTTAGTTCTATAGAACCCACACATGTTATGAGGAAAAATGAACTTTGACCTTTAGCTCAATGTAACCCCCTCTCTCCCTCTCTCTCTCTCTCCCCTTTATCTCTCTTTCCTACTTCTACATAACCTGTGTAGTTTATGTAGAACAAAATTTTTTATAAGTTTTAGCTCTACAAAACCTGCACACATTATGAGGAAATATGAAATTTTACTTTTATCTCAATGGAAACTTCTCTCTCTCTCTCTCTCTCTCTCTCTCTCTCTCTCTCTCTCTCTCTCTCTCTCTCTCTCTCTTTCCTAGTTCTACATAACCCGTGTGGATTATGTAGAACTAAAAGCTTGCATAATTTTTAGTTCTACACAACTCACATGCTTTATGAGGAAATATGAACATTAACCTTTAGCTCAATGGAACCCTATCTCTCTTTCTCCTTCCTAAACATCATCCAACATGACTAAAACCTTTGAAATAATAAAGTATACTTTTTAAACTTTCAAACTACCAATTTGGAAGGGATCCCAATGGTAAAAAGAAGAGAAGCCATTAATTGTATATGCAAACCCTTGGCATCCTTATGGAAACATTGAAAATTTTTACAATTTTACAAAATTGAACCCATGAGACACTCTAAGACTCAAAAATACTACAAACAAGTTCAAAATTGTCTTTTGGACCTTATTACAACCTTGAAACATCAATATGAGTAACATGGCTTCCCAAGTTTTGTAAATGTAATGCCAATTTGAGTATTCATTTCACATTACTCTATAACTTTGTATCTCGTCAAAGGCCCCTTTGTAGCTCTTCATCCTTATATATAACTTCTTTCACGGGTCCAAGAAGCTCTCCCCACTCTTTTCCATTAACTATGGGCTTTGTCTCTTCATCTTGAGTAATTGGCATTCCTTGGATGACACCAAGATAAATGTTTTCTTCTAAAATATCCTTTTCTCTCACATTAATCTCTCTATTAAGAATATTTTCTATATCTTCCTCTATATATTGAATATATGTAGCTACAATCCCATGTTCATCAAGAATATTCCTTGCACCATGGACTAATATGTCAGTGGGTCTATTTATGGACCTCTATGGAGTTGGTCACCTAAATCAAAACCTTGACATTTATTAGGACTTGTGAAGAAATTGATAAATAAGAGGCTAAGTGGGACCATGCCTAGGGTAAACCCACCCAATTGAATAGGATCAAGGTGTCATCTCACACCCATGATGAATAGAACATGATATGGGCTACAAGGTGACTTTTCGCTAAGTGTATCTGACACTTTTTGTATGAATAAAAATATTATTTCCCTATAAAAGAACTTTGAGCCTTCAAAAAATGAGAGAAGTTATTGTAGGGGGCCCTAACATGACCCTATAGCTTCAAATAGATCATGTAAAGGTGCTATGATTTGCAAGAAATAGTCCCTCGAAGTTCAATGATTTTTTGCACTTAGGGTACATAAGGGACATTGTCGATAGGGTATGTCGTTGAGCATTCTGATGTGCAAAGAGGAAAAGAGGGACCATCCTTGGGGTAAACCTACCCAATCAGATACAATTGAGGTGTTAGTTCACACCCACAACATATAGAACATGATGTGGGCTACTTGGAGACTTTTCACTAAGTGCATTTGACACTTTTTGCATGAACAAAAAAATTGCTTCTGTACAAAAATGATTCTGATCCTTTAAAATTTGAGACAATTTATTATAGGGGGGCCTAAAATGACCCTATAGGTTCAAATGGATTGTGTGAAGGTACCCCAGTTTGCAAGAAATAGTCCCTCAAAGTTTGATGGTGTTTTGCACTTAGGGTACAAAAGGGACATCACTGATAGGGTATGCCACTGAGGATTCCGACGTGCCAAGAGGAAAAGTGAGAAAATGTCTAGGGTAAACCCACCCAAATAGATGTGATCAAGCTTTTAGTTTGGGCCCACATCAAACAAAACACGATATGGGCTACTTGGTGACTTTTCACTAAGTGCATCTGACACTTTTTGTATGAATAAAAAAATTGCTTCCTTGTGAAAATGACTCTGAATCTTTAGAAACCAAGATAGGTTATTATATAGGGTCCTAACATGACCCTATAAGTTTAAAAAAATCATGTGTAGGTGCCATAGTTTGTAAGAAAAAGTCCCTCTAAGTTTGATAATTTTTTGCACTTAGGGTACACAAGGAACATTGTCGATAGTGTATGCCGCTAAGCATTCCACCATGCCGAGAGGCTAAGTGGGATAATTCATAGGGTAAAATTACCCAACTGATGCAATCAAGGTGTTAGTTTGCACCCAATGAACAAAATGTGATATGGGCTACTTGGTGACTTTTACTAAGTGCATTTGATATTTTTTGCACGAACAAAAAAATTAATACCTTGCAAAAATGACTTTGAATCTTCAAAAACTAACATAGGTTATTGTAGGGGAGCCTAACATGACCTTATGGGTTCAAATAGATCATGTGCATGTGCCATGGTTTGCAAGAAATAGTCCCTCAAAGATTGACGCTTTTTTGCACTTAGGGTACACAAGGGACATCACTAGTAGGGTATGTCGCTAAGTGTTCTGGTGTTTCAAGAGGCAAAGTGGGACCATGCATAGGGTAAATCAACCCAAACAAATGTGATCAAAGTGTCAATTTGCACCCATGATGAATAGAATGTGATATAGGCTACTTGGTGACTTTTCATTAAGTGCATCTAACACTTTTTGCACCAACACAAAAATTGTTGCTTTGCAAAAATGACTCTGAGTATTCAAAAACTAAGATGGATTATTGTAAGGGGGCCCAAAACAACCCTATAGGTTTAAACAAATCATGTTCAGGTGCCACAGTTTGTAATAAATAGTTCCTCAAAGTTTGATAGTTTTTTGCACTTAGGGTACACAAGTGACATCATCGGTAGGATATGCCACTAAGTGTTCCAAGATTCCAAGATGAAAATTGGGACCACACTTAGTGTTAAGCAACCCAACCATATGTGAATGAGTTTTCGGTTCATTCCCATGATGAATAAAACATGACATGGACTACTTGGTGACTTTTCACTAAGTGCATCTAACACTTTTTGCATGGACAAAACAATTATTGCCCTCCAAAATGACTTTGAGTCTTCAAAAAATGAGATAGGTTATTGTAGGGGGGTCTAACACAAATCTATAGGTTCAAATAGATCATGTGAAAATACTATAGTTTGAAAGAAACAATCCCTTGAAGTTTAATGATTTTGGGTACTCAGGGTACACAAGGGACATTGCTGGTAGGGTATGTCACTAAGTGTTCCGTTGTGCCAGGAGGAAAAGTGAGACCATGCCTAGAGTAAAATAACCTAACTAGATGCAATCAAGGTGTCAGTTTGTGCCCACAATTAACAAAATACAATATGGGCTTCCTTAACAACAAGAGTTTATTCCTAGTAGCCCTCAAAACTAATTTTTTGGTTCATAACTCTTGACATGTTCACCTCTAATATAAAAAATTGACCTTTTTAGATAACCATTTGGGATACACCTAACATATGCCAAACTTGGAATGTCATGTTTTGGAACAACTTTCTCAAAAATTGCCTATTTCAGGTATTTAAGGGCAAATTAGGCATGTTTTACAAAGCGCCTACCCTCTAAACACTCTCCCAAACCAAAACATTCACTCCAATAGCCTAGAAAAGGTTCAAATACACAAAATTGATAATTTTAATGTGTTTAAACATGTCAAAAGGTGTCCAAAGAGGTAGATATATATTCCCAATGCACATTCCAATAATAAAATTTGGCAGTGTTGATGGCACTTGTGTCTCAATTCCATTCATTCATAAGCACAATATGACTCCAATAATAAATATGTTTGAATTCTATTACATTAAACAATCATTTAAAAGTATACACCATATGAGTTCCATAGAATGACCCAATAGGATCACCTTTAAATTTTAAATATGTACATTTCAAAGTTTCAAGACATACACAATGAAAAATTTGGATCACATTTCAATTGCAAATAACTAAGTATTCAAGTAAAAATATATGCACACAATGAAAAATTTGGATTGAATATCAACTTTCATATATATCAAAATGAAAAATAATCACGTACATATACAAAAATGGCATGAATGCCAAGTCAATAATAGAAAAAATGAGGCATGTCCCATGTCAAGGTTGATATATACAATACACATATCAAATGTATACATAAATTGGTCTTTCAATAATCACGACTAGAACTATATGTCTCTATCAATATCTATGATTATGGTGGATCATCAAAATTGAACCTCTTCAAAGTAGTGCATAGATCTGTAGGCGGCTACAAAAGAAAAATTTAAATACTGAATTAGATTATATCTTTTCTCAAAATAACATCAAAATAACCAAATATTGGACTGTAATTTTTTTGCAGTTGAATTGTTGATTATGTCATGTCTTTCTTCTATTGTTGGGTTGTGTAGTAAAGTTGATGGGCTCCTTCTTGGGAAAACAAGACTCCTAACAAAATGGAAAGGTAGAGGATCTGTGGGAAGTCATGACGGGGCTATGAAAGGTAAAAAAATTGATTCAAGTTAACAACATATATGTCAAGAAACACTAAAAACTAAAAATGAATGGACTAAAAAATAAATGCATACTAGAGCCTCACATGGATCTCCTATACTTTTAGGAGGCATATTCATTAACGAAGTAGCTATGATCATTTCCTATATGGTAAATGATAAGAGATGTTATAGTCATAGAGGAAGCAATTAGGGATTTCAAACAAGAAAAAATGCAATCCAGTAGGAGTTGACAAGAGGGTTTCAACTAAGAAGACAAACATACCTCTTCCCTCTGCTATGTTGGACCCCCTCTTTGATGATTGGGACTCCTAACAAAATGGAATGGTAGAGAATATGTGGAAAGTCACGAAGGGGGTTGTAATAGGTAAAAGGCAATTAATACAAGTTAATAACCCAAAGTTGTTGACAAGCACTAAAAAAATAAAAATGCATGTACTTATATCTAAATGCACATGTTTTACATATATAGAAAAAATGCATACCAGAGCCTCAAATGGTTCTCTTGTACTCTTAGGAGGTATCATTGTTGATGATGTAGCTATGACCATTTCTTGTATGAAAAATTATAACATATATTATAGTCATAGAGGAATAATTTAGAGATTTTGAACAAACCAAAATGCAATCCAAAGTGAATATGAAAATGTTACCTCTTCCCTGTCATAAACCTCAGCGACATTAGGTGCATTCATTAATTCTGTAAACCCCAATTGTTTCTATATATAGAATAAATAAATCAGGTGCATTCATCATGATCTACATGTACATGTTTAATCATAATATATTTCAACAAATAAATTTAAATTGTACTAAATTACCTTTTTTCATTTGGGTGTCCACCAGGATATCATTTTCTACCTTGGTGTGCTAGAAGATTCCTTTCACACATGAGAGGTCCTTGAGCTAGGTGGGGTAACCTAATAGAAACAAAATTAACATAAGAGAAATGAATATATAATATTAAGTCTAAGTCAAAAATCTAGATCTAAATGACTCGCAATATGGGTTCAATTACAACTATAAATAAAATATGTGCAAAATATGATATGACAAAGATTTTTTAGGCCAAAGTCAATGGCCAAAACTATGACATCATCAACTTGGGACATCTGAGCCCCTAACAAGCCCTATAAAACACCAAATAAATATACATATTAACAAAAGATATTTTGAAACCAACATATTATTCTATTTTTAACAATATTTAAAAATATTTACTTCGAGTGTTGAAGCCACCCATGCACGTGGAGTTGAACAAACACCACGTGGTGTAATCACACCACCTACTACACCTTCTAATGCATATTATTCATATATCACTTTAAATTATTCTATAAATAAATTTTTTTTAACTTTTATAAGATTTAGGTAATTAATTAATATTTCATAAACACAAATAAGCACACCTATTTGTGATCTCTATAAAACACCATGGTCATCAAGTTGTCAATGAGGGCCGCATCCTCTACAGTGGAAGCATGACATCTACTCTTGAAATGTGTACATAAATGGGATTTCAAACCATCCTCATTTGTGTCAATATCTACCCCACATGATATACTATGGTAGCTAGCACACATATGATTAATGGGATGGGTTGAGCCAAATGGTGCATCTGATGATGATGGGGGTGGCATAGGTACTGATCCATCCTTTGGTTTGAAAAACTATGTGTCATGCAAAACAATGACATTTTTCAATGACGTATCTTCCTGAAGAGTATGTAAATCCATAGACTCCTTCAGGACTACTGGGATTGTGATGTGAACCATGGGTTTAATATCTTTACACCTTCTATGTTGTGCATAGACCACCCTTTGAGCCCTAGGTCTATCCTACATATAGCCTCTCCCTCTACCTTGGAATTGCCACATGTCAAAGTAATTCAGCTTCCCACCAAGGATAAACTCACAATATAGCTTTCTCAAGAAATATAGAGGAACCTCCCAATTAATACAACGTGGTTGGTCAAAGATGATATACCAACTATCCCAAAAATAATTTTTCATCCCAATGTGCACACACCAATGTATAGGAAACCTATTTGTCTCAGGTCATAGGGTGTTATTAGTTCTAGGATTGGTGAAAAGAGTACATATTGTTAGTTTTTGCATGTTTTTTCATTCATCTTAAAAGGTTGATATTAGGTGTGATAACATGTGGATTGATCATAATTTCCTTATTTGTTATTGTTATGATTGGTTCTTGTGATGAATATACTGAACTATCATTTAGGGACATATTCTACATTTCTAAAGAAGGAATATATTAGCATAAGTGATGCAAAGATGTTGTAGAGATTTTTGAGAATGTTATGGTACATGTTTTATGACAAGGAGATTGGTGCAGGAGCACCAAGGTCAAGGACATGACCTAAGGAGTGCACTAGGATCACTAATAGATCCTCAAGTGGAGGTGAAGACAAAATGGACCTCAAGGGTCATTTGATAATGTGATAGACCAATAATGGTCATGCAATGATGTTTTGATCATATACTGATCATGTTGTAATAGGATCAATGATGTAAGCCTTAATGGAATTTATAAGGATAAAGTGTATCTAGGGGTCACTAGGAGTCATTATGTTGATCCTATGGTATTTTAATTGGATAAGGACCTATAAGGTCAATTATATTTGTATTAAGGCCAATACAGCCAATCAAATGATGTAAAAGCACTTGAAGTGCTAAAATATAGAATTTGCCTATATTGGCAAAATAAGCCTAGAAATCTCATATGGGGTTATAGATTAGTTTGGATTACAAAGGTTTTGTTTAAACCTTTTAGAAGTCATTAGGGTGGGAATTAGATATTATGTTGTTGAGTTGACAATATTTGTTGTCAACTTGACAATAATCTTTTATTCATTTTGTGTTTAACAGTCAGTTTTATGACTGTTACAAAATAGTTAGAGTTGGTTAGTGGTTGTAGTTAGGTTTTCTTTGGGTATTGGAGTCTATTTCATTGTGATCCATCCACATAAGTGGAGGGAGCTATGTCAAGTTGGGAGAGTAAGGAAGAAATAATGTAATGTTTTACAATCAATAAAAAAAAAATTTTCTCTGCATATTGTAATTGACCCGTGGGTAAAGTGAGGAAATGAGTGATTTCAATGGTTGAATAAAGGGTGACTTTGATTGGATCATGATCTAAGATCATTTCCTTTTGTGTTATTTACATATTCCATGCATTACTTTCTATATTTTTATTGTTCTTAAGGAAAAACAACTGACTGTTGTTCTTGACAGTGACTGGGACTTAGGGTACATTCAACACTTGGGATTGTAGTCTCCTAAAGTGGATTGAATCTCCCACCTTATGTGACCAATGTAACTAGTAGGAGATGCCAATAATGTAAAATATCCTTGTATTATAGTTTGATTGTGCAGGGATATGTGAAGGGGATGTATTTGGAAGCTACAAAAAGGTGGTAGTTTATTGATTGAAGGAGGTCAGTCTTGCACTAGTCATTATGGGAAAGAATACACTTAAGGGTGGAGGTGTTTGGTGATGGAACATGGATTTTCATATATAATATGGCATGTTAGAACCATTGGATCAATCTAGAGAGGGTTGTAGAGGTCTTTTTGAATAGACCCTAGGTAGGTGATCCTATAAATAAGGGTTTGATGAATGGGAGCATAAATGAGAGGGTCTGATCAAAATAAGTTAAAAATATATTATATTAAACCATTTTGTAAGACTGTTTGGGGGTATTGAGTCCTGGAAGTAAGGGAGTGTAGGTGTTTCTTTGTTAATGGAGATCTAGTTAGGCCTAGAATGAGGGTTGTAGGGTGATGGAAAGGTTCACCAGTCAAAGGATGGAGATCTGAGTCTGACATAAGTTTAATAACTTTCAAAAAAGAGTATTTGAAAATGTAAAGACTTCACCTTTTTTTTGGGAAGTATTTGGATAATTTCCAAAACAATGTCTGAGAAGGGCTACTAGATAGGCCTAGAGAAGGTTTTTGGGTATTAGAAGTTGAAGTAGAACCATAGATGGTTTGGGGACTTATAGACATGTTATTTGGAGTATTTTTAATGCATTGGGGGGAACAAAGATATTCATGTATGTGAGGACTAAGTGTTGGGTCAGTTGAGAGAGGCCTAGAGAGTGGATTCTTGAGAGGATGTTGGATGTCAAGAGAAGTTGGAATAAGAGGTTGGAGGAAGTGAACTTGATCAAAATGTCTGAGGGGTTGCTTGTCTAAATTCAGAGCACTCTATTTGACTCTTGAGTTGAGACTAACTTTTTGAGCGGAGTCCAAGATGCTTGTAGAATCCTCAAGTTGAGTTGGGTTCCTTGAGGGGATAGTAGAGGGCTTTGCATCAAGTGGTATCAGAGCCCAGAAAAAGGTCTGGGTTTGGGGTGATGAAGATCTAAGATTTTGAAGACTAGGAGTCCTTTGTTTTAAATTTATACACTTTTAATCTAAGGTAAAATTTAGTGAATAGTGAAAAACTTGAAGCTTCCTTTAATGGCAATTAGTTTTTTTTCTATGATTTTTGAAATTAGAAAAATATGAAAATTTTATTTTAGAACTTGTAAATATTTTTATTTTTGTAGGAGGAAATGTTTCAACTTTTGGATATATGTGTTATATTTTTATTTTTAATTTGCATGCTTTGGCCTTTTTATTCAAAGTTGAATCTTAAAATGTATCACATTGGATTTGTGTCTTCTAACCTTGTTGATGTGAGTGTTATGTGTTTTTACCTTATTTTTAATTCCTCTAACATTTTTTAACTATCAAATATGTGTGTGTTTTTTTCAAAGTTGACATTTTAAAACATGACTAGATATCTAATAGTCTCTTTCTTCTCTTTTTTTAATCAATACTTGGTAGGTCCTTCTGATTATCTAAATTTTTGTTTGTTACCATTTATTATTATATGTTAATGATTTTTGTCCATAACCCTTTCATATTACTATTTTATTTTAATTGAAATATCTATGATTATTAATTTCATTATGTCATGCCTTGTTCTCATGTTATGACCACTTTGTTAAATGATGATTTTAGTATGTATTAAGGATGGATTGTAATATGGATTTGGAGTATTTCTTATTCTATCTTTAATTAAATTGAAATGAAATTATTAGTATTGATTAATAGTGTAGGATAAGATTGTGGATTAAAACTATTGATGCTCCTTATATTAGCTTATTTATTTCTCCTACTTTTGCTTGAGCCTTGAGTAACTAGATGATGATTTATACATTGATAAGTAGGAGATATTTTCCACAACAAGTCAAATTGTGATATTTCTAGATCCAATGAGTGCTAAGTGTTCCATTTCATTCTCATGAGAGATGGGTTCGGTGAACCACTACTCATGAATCATGGGTCAATGAGTTTGACTAAAAAAAACTACACAGTTAAATCCTGATAGCAATATCATGATTTATACAATATTTAGCACCCATAATTGGATTCTCTATTAGGCCCAATTTTTGGTGATTTTAAGATTTGATGTCTATTATGCTTGAGCCTAGCAACCCGATTCTTCTTTTCCCCCATCTTTTCCACCATCGTGATACTTGATCCCAATTGTTTTCTTAAAAACCTAGTTACATAACATTTCAAGTGTTATGTACATAGGAACATAACATTTGAGATGTTATGTTCTCACTTGTTTTCGACAAAATTAGGCCTAGAGCCCTATTTTGGGATTTTAGTGGAAATTAGATCCCATGGTTAGCCTGTCTAATTCTTGAATCTTGAAATATAGGATGAGGTATATAATCATCCCATCTCTCCTTATTCTAGTATCCATTAATCATAAAACCATATCCATTATCAAGTGCAATCAATTTTTCATAAGGCATTCAAGAGATCAATAGAAATCAAGCAATTGGATTCAAGATTTGAAGGCAAGCATCCAAAATCTAGTTTATTCTCAATCATCTAAGTCAATTCCAATGAAATATTCTCCATTGAAGAAATCTTCTCTCTCATGATGGACAAGTAGAGGAGTTCTCAATCAAGCAAGAAGATCCTTCCTTCCATCCGCATTAATCTCTCCTTCATTACAAGTAATTATCAAGCATATCTATATGTTGAAGATCTAGGAGTGGTGTTCATATATCCATGCATTTATGAGGTAATATTTGATTCTATTCTACATTCCAAGGTCAACTCATTGAATTCCAACACATTCAAACATCTTTATGGGTATGAGAAATTTATACACCTGTCGATGAGGGTTTATGAAAGGTGAGTCAAACATTTACCTTTTTACATACTTTACTTTATGTAATTTCATTTCATTTTAAAGGTTGATTCCTAAACAGGGGCTTGAGCAAGGAAAACCCATTTTACACAACCTTTTCCCTATTTTTCTATGTGTAGGAACATGTTATGGAGCTATCAGAACTTTTTCGGGTAGGTCAAGAATAGTCTGAGAGTCCCCGAAAGTTTCAACTAAAAGTGTATGGAATAGAAGATAAAAAACATTTTGTTCCCATGTAAAAAACATTTGAAACATTATGTACCTTGAAATTTAAGTCCAAACTAAAATCCTAGCTTAGTACAATAGTTTGAAGCATGATTCAGCTTATTTTTGGTTTTTGGCAGTTAGTTATTAGTCTATTATTTCTATTTTTTCTCCATTTGTCTATGCTGCCTTCTACATTGTATATTTCCTCTTTCCATTTTCAATTTACACATTTTGAGAAAAATATCATTGTCCTATTTAGTTCTTATGACCTACTTGAGCCTATTGGGATGTCTTTCTTCTTATTGTGCAATTTGGAAAAGGAACAATAATCAACCCCCTTTGAGTCTTGAGTAACTAGATGATTATTTATATATTAAACCCTTGAATTCTAATATTATATTATTTTTCCTATGGTGTAATACATTAGATGGTTTGTGCTACCCTTTTTTTTTCCTACTTTTGGTTGAGTCTTGAGTAACTAGATGATGATTTATACATTAAACCCTTGATGCCCATGATTCAAGTGTGGTTGTGCAACTGATATTATATTATTGATCCTATGGTGCAATACATCAAATAGTGTGTGCTACCCATTTTTAAAAGCATGACATATATTATTAGTTTCTTGTTTGAGACCGTACTTTGTGATGTAGGAGTATCTGAGTCCACAAGAAATCTTACATCACCCAAATTTTTATTTATTTATTTTCTATTAAGGTTATGTGACTAAATATAAATGAAAGAATGCATAGGTCTCCGTGTACCTAAGAAAGTATCCAAAATGACATAGGATGTTGAAAATATTTAATATTTGTAGCCTATGGGTAAATACAATTGTATATTTCAATAAGGGATGACTTTTTCTATCATTTCTAATGCAAAAATAATATAAATACCATTCTTGATGTGGGAACAAGAAAGGGAAAGATTCATGGACTTGTGTTTATCGAATTGTTATATAGAAATGGGAAAATACACCTTTTTAGGCATCCACTTGGAAAAATGAATTGACATCTCTTTAGATAATCTCTTGGGGAAGTTGAAAGGTCATCTATTAACTATTTGTTGATTTTATTTATAGTCATGTATTTTTCATCAAGAGTTAGAGTGTGATTTCCAAGAAATATAAGGAATATATAAAAGAGAGGCTTGGGATAGAGGTTATTCACTCAGAGTTAAGTGATTCTCTTCATCAATAAAGAGTAGTAAGAATTGTAGAAGTATAGCTTGTAGCTCTATATTGCAAAGTTGTAAATGATAAGTGGGACATGTGTCTTTTAGAAATATGTGTTGTGTGGAGGATATATACATGTGACTTTATTGTAGATGTACGATAAATTTTTAAGACAAGCTACATAGAGAAGTTGTGGAGCAAGTTTTTTGAGTGCTTAGTTAGAGTTCAAAACATGAGGCAACTTAAGCTAGGACATATAGGTGAAAATTGATGTTGTGTGAATAGATTATTTATTGTGAGTCAATTTATACTTGAGATTGTGAAGTGATTATAGAGGGCTAAAAAGGATCATTGCAAGTGTTCAAAGTACTGATTCATTGTGGTATTGAAGCCATGAAGAGAGTGAATTGGTGAGAGTATAAGAGGAATTCAATGGATTGGTGCAGGAGTGGAGGATTATTGCATAGGTGATAGATGGAGAGACTTGATGCCATTGATGGATAAAATAAAGAAGAAACATGGATTTATGATTGGTTGGGTTTTGAAGATTTCTATGCTAGAAATGGGGAGAAAGAAGAGATCGATGACTATGTTTGAGAGGGAAGAAAAAAATTGAGGAAAGAGGTGTGAGATGCCTTAGAGGAGATAAAGTAGGAGATGAGAAGAGGAAAATTTGTAGCAGTGGAGAAATTTCCTTTGGAGGACATGGATGCACCATATGAGTGTAAGGTTGAGATTGAGTGTCTAGTAATGCTTAAAGGTCAAATATTTGATGAGGAACCCAATGAAGAGTGAGAGTTTCTTGAGGATGAGATTGAGAAGATTGAATAATTGTTTAATAAAGTAGCAGATAAAGTTGTAGTCATGGTGATTGAAGAGGATGAAGAAAGACTATAATAGTATAATGTGAAAAGGTTGCAAATGATAAAGATGAAAATGACAAGGATGTTGTGGCAGAAAGAGAGAATGAGGTAAAACTTGAAGATTTTTAGTTTTCATATTTTTACAAGGTTTAAAATAAGAGGAATGCAATTGTAGATTTACATATGGGTTTTGAGGGTTTGGGTGTAAAACATCTTGAGGATTCTACAAGATATTGGTGGAGGTGGTTGGTTTGTGGTGGAAAAATTCAATGAAGAAGCATATGAGAGTAGAGAGTATTTAGAGGAGGAGAATAGATATTTTTTGGAGGAGGAGGTTGGAATGTGGTGGACATGAGTCCACAAGTGGGAAGAGGAGAAGAGGACACACTAGGTGGAGGAGGTTGGTAAGTTTTTTAGCTAAGTGTTGGAAGAAGTGCTAGAGGAAGAAGCTCTCTTTATCTACATCAACAATGAATTTCACCCTCAAGTAGTGGTTTTGTAAGGGTTAGAACTATATTTTTTTTGTTGATTAAGATAAAAAATAATGGAGTTCATTGTAAGTTGTTTACAACTTGAAAATTAGTCCAATTACTCCATTCCATTGTGTGAGTCCTACTCACATAATTTTTCCTATGTAGTGTCTTTGATGTAGGAGCATCTAGGTCCATAGGAAATCTTCTATCACCCAAAAAAAAATTTATTTTCATTTTCTCTTAAGGTTAGGTGATTAAATATATGCTATTTAATTCCACATCCTCCTCTAGGGTGAATTGGAGAAGTAGAGGAGATGAATCTTTAGCCAACCATAGTACTTCAAAGGAGTTGTTATCACACAAAATAGTGATATGATCGATAGAAGAAGACATTTTGATTTGGAGTGACTCCAAATCTAGTGAATATAAGGTTAATCTTGGGTATGAGCTGCAAAGGCATATACAAAGTAGTGACAATTGGCCATCAAACCTTTGCTGGGATAAATGGCCTTTACCAAAGGTGGGGGCCTTCATCTAGATTGCTCTACATGGTCAAATTTTGACAAGTAGTAGATTAAAGATGATTGGGATCTCTGGCCCCAATTGGTGTATCATGTGTGAACAAGGAGAGGAGACAGTTGATCATTTGTTATTTTGGTGCCCAATTGCTTGTGAATGTTGGGATTGGTTACTAGGTAGGCTACATTTGTATGCTGTCAAAAATTCTACGCTCGAGGATTTCCTATCTTCATGGCCTACTGATAGATGTCACTCAAAATGGGGATTACTCTGGATAGTTTTCCCTTCTCTGCTGGTATGACATGTGTGGAAGGAGTGCAATAGAAGGATCTTCAAGGAAGAAGTTTTGGAGGTTAGTCTACTCAAGGAAAAGACTAAATCTACTATAGAGGAAGTAGTAAACAATAGGATTCTTGGGATGAATTGTATATTTTAGTCAAAATGGGACTCAGACATGGAGAAGATGTGATTGTTAATGCAACTTGGGGACCATAAAATCAATGACTAGAAGGCCAAAAGGAAGCATGTTATATGGCAGGATCCTCTGATTGGATGGATGAAGTTGAACTTCAATGGAGCTAGTAGAGGCAATTCAGGTAGGAGTGGCCTTGGAGCTTTAGTCAGGAATGCAAAGGGTGAAGTGGTGTAGGCTTTAGCAAGGAGTGTAGGAGTCACCACTAATAATGTGGCTGAGATTTTTGCTTTGGAGGCCAAGCTTAGCTGGTGTGTCAATAATGGTATTGACAAACTCATGATAGAAGGAGATTCTTAAGTCATACTTAATCATATTTCTAAATCATAGTTTCATAATTGGAGGTTGGCTAGTTGGATTCCTAGGATCGACAAGCTTTTAAAAAATTGGGGACTTCCACATTCAGCACGTGTTTTGAGAAGGAAATAGAGTGGTAGATCTTTTGGATAATTTGGGGATTGATGAAGATTCTAACATCAAGATTGGTTAGGACAATCCACTGCCACTTGGATTACAAGCCATCATTTGAGTAGAAATAGATTCTCTCTTGAGGGATGGGGTAGGATATCTTTTTTGGTGTTTGACAGTACTAGAAGAGGGGGATGGGATATTAGTATGTGTACTTTCTGAGGCAGTTCTTGTCACATGGCATTCTTTGATTTTTAGAGTATTCATTCATGTATGCAGGGGTCCTTCAAACTAGACATTCAAATTTGAAGAGCTATCTTGTGTAAGGAGCTGACAGTGGTAGGAAAAATTCTAATCCTTAAATGGTCTTCATGGAATCTTTCTCCAGCAAAGTGACTGTGGAAAATCATTTGGGTATTAGGTTCTATTGCAGAAAAGTGGAGGCACTAGAGGAGTCATAGGTGGTGTAGATAGAGAAAATTTTCAAATTGGCTAATGAGAAGGAGCAGGCGACCATAGTTGGTTGAGTATTGGTCAGGAGGGCACATTCACAATAGGAGGTTGATAGCATACCTCTTCCAACCTATCATTCAGGTCTTCAGACATACAATGTCTACCATTGGTATGGTGTCTAGGATGGTGGTAGAAGACATTTACTTAGAGGTGATCACAATGTTGGATGGTATTGAGCCTAAGCTGATAGATGGTTATTTGTTGGGACATTTCTGACTACTAGTAGAAGGTAAGAAAAATATCATACAATAGGCTTGGTCAATCTACAAGGCAAGCATTGTGAAGAAATATGATATGGCCAAATTTGAGGCTCTCCTATAGGAAAATGGGAATCTCTTTCCTGAGGAAGTAGGTGCTAGGCTATTGTCTATTGGTAATGAGATCATGTATCTATATCACTGATCCTTGCTGTTAGTTCTAATATGGAGTTCCATCTCCATATCCCTTTGTAATTCCTTATTTTTTCTATATAATGGGTACTTTTCCCTAGGCAGAGCTTGCTTAAAAAAAAAGGTTAGGTGATTAAAAAAAATTAAGCATAAATAGGTCTCCATGTACCTAAGATAGTATCCAAAATGACATAAGAGGTTGAAAATATTTAATATTTGTGGCCTATGTGTAAAGGAAAACTTATTTTTCAATAAGGGGTACCTTTTTCTATCATTTATAATACAAAAACCATAGAAATACTCTTCTTTACATGAGAACAAGGAAGGGGAAGAATCATGCACTCATATTTATTGAATGGTTACATAAAAATGGGAAAATGTACCTTTTTAGGAGCCTGCTTGGGAAAATTGAAAAGGCACCTATTTAGGTGGCCTCTTGGGAAAGTTGAAAGGTCATCTATTGTCTATGTGTTGATTTTATTGATATACATGTTTTGTTCATCAAGAGTTGGAGTGAGATTTTAAGGAGACAAGAGGATCATATAAAAGAGAGGCTTGTTATAAATGTTATTCATTCAGAGTTGAGTTATTCTCTTCAATGATAAAGAGTAGTAAGGAGTGTAGAAGAATAGCTTGTATCTCTATCTTGCAAATCCATAAAGCCTAAGTTGCTAATATTTTTTAGTTGAAGAATGTCTATTTAATTTAAATAGAAGAGCATGCATTAATTTTCATATCATTGAGAATTAGAAGGAAAATTGTTTCTTGCAATTTCATTATTTATTATCTTTTTTTATTCTATGTATGAATGTTGGGTCAAGTAATCCTCATATGGTATAAGAAAGCACGTGTTTGGAGTGTGTTAGGGGAGTCCCATACATCACTTTGTGTGTGAAACCGTCCTTGTACTTGAAGTGTATCTATGATCTCTCTTCATAGATTGGTGATTACATAGAGTAGCATGGAAATATAGATTAGACTCAATGATATTAATATGGTTGGGAGGTAGCTTACATTCTTCACCAGTCCCAATTTGTAATATCACTTGGGATCTTGGATAGTTATTGGTTTGGTATATTTTCTATATTGTATTATTATTGAGTTATGTGAAGGTTGTAATCATTTTACCATTGCAATTAATCTTCTATTTGATCTTAACCTATGCTTATCAATGTATTCTTTAGATGAAATATTGCAATTATAATTATTGTGGTATTGTATTATGATTAAACATGCACATATAAATGGTTAGTTCCATTTGAGAATAATTTACGTTACTATTCAAAATTTTAGAAAAATGAAATGATATTTTATTTCATGGATGTTTTTTAGATGTTAATATAATAATCACGGCATGGTTGGTTTTCACCTAGCTCTTATTTATATTGGTGGGCCCAATTTACCACGTTATCATATCATTATTAATAGACTCGTTCTCGTGAATTATGTAGTTTAATTATATGTTATTTGGAAAGAAAAAATTTAGGTAAATTAAGATTTGATTTGTGTTATTAAAATAAAAATACATTCATTATTGTAACTTGTCCTTGGTTAGTTTTGATGGATAGAAAGTTAGGCTCTATATCATATTTTACTACCACATCAAAATATATTTCTTAGCCTTGCAAAGAGAAGCAATATGAAATGTACATTTGTAATGCATAAACTTAGTATTTTGAATTCAATTATATTAGATTGTATCATTTGGAATTAGAACTATTTATATTTTGGATGAGATTCATTTCATGATAATACATTTTTTTCTAATTTGAATAACATTTATTTATTGTCTTCAAAAACATGTAGCATGTTTTGACAATTCTAACTATGATATAATTAGCATTATTTTTTATAAATTTGAAATGAAACTAGAAACTTTATTTATTATTATTTGAATACTATGAGTAGATAAGATTAATGATATGATGTTGTATAGTTGACATTATGCTAGGAGTTGAATTTCTCTTCCATGCTTGTCATATTTGTTTTATGATCTCAATACTTATGAATATGTGTTGCTCTTTAAATATTACCATGATTGTGAATTCAAACTGATAGTTATAGTTTTCATTCAACTCTTTTCATAGATAATAATCACCATTTATGCTTGTATTATGCTTGAGATAAATATTATTTTTGTGCCATCTTAGGTTATGAGATGATGCCATGTGCTACTCTCATACAAATCCTTATCCCCATGAAAGAATATGATTAGAAAATAGTGTTTAATATTTTCATTAAAGGAAAGCCTACCCTCTTATATGTGCATCATGATTTTTTTTTTGCATGACATGGTTAAGTCTTCCATTTGTGTTTTTCACCTTAAGTGTCATTGTATTTTTCATGGAATCTAGAGTGTGTAACTTCTTGATGTTACATATGCACATAAAGCATCACACCATCCTTTTAATGAATGGATTTTTGTGAGATTCTCATGATTAAATTTATTATGTAATTAAAATATAGAGGGAAGCATTGGCGATGTCACAAGTTGCATGTGCACGGGGTTTGAATCCTGCCTCCTGCCCTAGCATTTCAAAAGCTAGAGAGCTTGCATTGGGTTCTTTAGCCGTCTTCCCTCCTATAGTGCCTATGTGTAGGAGTACTCCTCTTGTTGGTGTCATCCTAGGTCCTTCTGGCTTGCAGGCTCCTTTTTTTCCAGCTGCTAATCCTAATGCCTCTTTTTTTTATGCTTCCTTTGATCCATCTACCTCTACTAGAGACCATAAAGGGGAGGGTTATTATGCTAAGGTTGCTTCCAAATCTTTGCATGGGCCTGGGGGTTCTTCTTGTAGCACTCCTTCCATTGCTCCGATTTTAGTAAGTGGATCTCTCTCTATCAAACTTTCTATTGTTGGTGAAGGGGATTTAGATAGTATATCTGAGGTCTTTAAGGAACAGGCTCTGATATGTCATTTTTAGGGATTTTGGCCTAGTCTCCCCCAACTGCATGATTGGGTGTCTGAAAATGGGAAACAATAATATTAGATAATGTTCACATTTTTCCTTTAACCAAAGGATTCTTTGTAGCCAAATTTGATAGATCTAAGGATAGATCTAAGATTTTGTGTCAAAACTTCTTTAGTTGGGAGGAGGATAATTTTGTTCTTATGGTAAAACCCTGGCACCCAGATTTCAATCCCTCCACTGAAGTCTTCAACAAGATACACATTTTGGTTAGGCTCCCCAATATCCCTCTTCATCTTTGGCATGATTCTGTCCTGGCTGAAGTGGGGGAGGCTTTGGGGGATTTTTTGATAGTGGATCATGATTCTTCTAATATCTTCCATTCTACCCTTGCCTGCATTCTGGTACAAATTGATACTTCATTGGGTCTTCTAGCTGAAATTAAGATTGAATCATCTAAAGGTTATTGGATACAACAACTGGACTATAAGGGCATCCCTTTCAGGTGTAGAAAATGCTTTAAAACAAGTCATATTGCTACTCATTGTAGCACTAAACTTAAAAAGAAGAAATTTCTCATAATTGGTGGAAGGGTGCTTCTATCCAGCATTATACAGATTTAAAAAGTTCTTCTAAGGTTTTGAAGGAGTTTGCTCCTATTTAGGATTCTCAAATGCCTACGGTTGAAGTAGATGGTTTACACCCTATTTTGCCTCTTGTTGATCCTATTGTAATTGTTGATGATGTTGTTTCTAATCATCTTGTTGATCATGGACCTACTCTTCCTCTGTTGGAAGAAGCTAGTCTTTCTGCTGGCGGTTTTGTGGTTGGTGCTTCTGCCAGCTCAACTAGTGTGTTGGTTAATGAGAGTTATGGAGATCATGTCCCTCTTGCTGGGACTAATTCTAGCCCTATGCAAAAAGTCATGCTGGTTAGTCAAAATCCTTTGTTGGGTGTTGTTTCTTCTGTCGTGAATTCATTGTGTTGGTAGGAAGAGGTGGCAAGAGTTGAAGATGGTTGGATCAATGTTAAAGGTAAAAAACCTAAGAAGTCCTCTTATTTCAAAATGACCCTTTGATTCCATAAAAAAGGGACTAATGGATAGCGTTGTTGCTATCTTCTTTGGATTGCTGCTTCTCATTGTTCTATTTTGCAATGTTCTAGGTTCGATGTAAGGGCTTTTTGTCTTTTGTTCTGGCTGGTTTGTTTCATTTTGGGAGATTTTAATGTTCTATCTTAAGTTTTATTTATTAAAGAATTTTGAGGCCCCTTCAAAACCTATTATTACCTTATTCAAAAAATTTATTATGTAATTATATGTAAATAATTATTTAGAAATAATTATCCCTACACGCATAGGGTTATCCATTTTCACATTGCCTTTTTATCTTGGGATACATTACCGGCAAACTATAATTATTAAAAAAATTATATGATTACAATGTTAATAGAACCTATAATTATAACCTTTACATGATGTGTTTCTATGTCCTTGTAATTAAAATCAATCAATACATTCATTTTACTAAACAACTAATTAAAAAATTATTTGTAATAGAAACTTCAATTAATGCACTAAAAAGAATCTAGTTCTACACATGCATTTTGAGAGAATATGACTATGTGAAGAGTGATATTTTTTATCTTTTATATATTATAAGGATAAGAAAAAACTTACTCTTAATCATGTGAATTGTAATTTCTTTTGTATATTTTATACTTCAAGTATTTGGGTATAAGAAAATTCTACTTTTGTAGACTTATCCATATTCACCAAACTCATGCAAACCTTAAATAATCCATGAAATCTCAATACAAAGCATCCAATTTATATAATATAATTAAGATGAATCTATAAGTGAAATTTTGAAACCATATACCACTAAAACTATTGTATGGAAAATATCAAACACTTCTTTGTGTTCAATCAATGCACCCATGAATGAAAAATGCATCTCACATGGTCTCTTTGACTAGTACCTCTTGACATTTCAAATTTCCATGTCCAGTGCTCCACCATGGAGGTCATAAGTCATGTGAATCTCATTCATCATAAAGAAAGATTCTCCACTCCTAGTTCTAGTTCCTAGAATGGAGAAAGTGTCATTAATGAATAATAATTGGTTTGTACCTACCATCATTATGCTCCACCTTTGTCATGAATGAAATATTTTTAGGTATTGTGTTTAATAAATTATAAATTCGTGTAAGAGAATAATATTAATTTATAATTGTGTACACACATAGGGACATCCACCTTTACCCCCTCCATATTCCTTGAAGTACACACATTACTTGTTATATATAAGTATAATAGAACTTTGGGGTAGCAAGGTTTTAGTATCTATAATGTCAACCTTTGTATGATTTGCGTTGTTATATCCTTATAGTTTAAGGTATTTAATGCATATATTTTATACATTAAAGAATTGAGTAATTATTTGTGCTACAATGCTTTAATAAATGTACTAAAAGGAATCTAGATTTTCACAAGCATCTAGGAGAGTGTGTTTGTGTGAAGAGTATGATGTTTTCACTCTTTTATACATATTTCCATGAACAGTTGAGAGAACATGTTTCTTATCAATACAATACCAATTCTACCTAGCAAATAATAAATACTATCTATTTTCTAGATATCTAAAGAAGAAAAAGAAACTAAGAATTAATATATACAAGTTTTATGAGAAATGCACTTTTCTAGACTTGTTTTTAATCCCTAGACTCCTCTCTAAATATAATAAACATATTTATAAGCCGATTATTAGACTCTTGCCATCCATTTCAAATTATCAAACATTATATATTTTTTTAAAAATCATTTAAATTAATTATTTTTTAATTATAAAATTAAATACCCTTATTTATAACATTTATATTTTTAAAAAACTATTATAATTTATCACTCCATCAATCCCATTTATTATTTACACTTAATTAATTACATCTATTTATTTTATAAAAAATATTTATCACTGATAAACCTATGATGAAATTTGGAACAATAAACTAAAACAATGATTTGATTTACATATATCTACAAAATTCCATGTAAATTGATTCCCATAACTCAAAGCTAGGAAAAACCAAAATAAAATTAATGACATGCTCTACATTTGGGTGCTCAATAGATATATTTTTTACATACAAAGTATATGTTTAGGCAAATAGGCCAAATAGAAACTTATAACGTAGTGTGAGAATAAAAGTTCAAGGACAATACATGATCCATCTCATCATGAATTGAGTTATAATTACTTTGTAGCACATTCAAATCAAAATACAATTTTTTATTTTTCATTTTCCTTGGATTAAGATGTGAAAGTGAATCTCACCACCACCATACCTCTTGATTTACCACGTTTCTTATCAAATATCCAAGTTAGGTCTTGATATACATGGTTGTATGCTTGGTGTACATTAAAAATATAAATGTGCCTTTCTATTATGACTATAATTATTTGAGAAACAAACTTACTTTAAATATGCTATAGGAAGAAGCATAGGAAGAAGCTCTCTTTGTCTACATAAACAATGAAGTTCACCCTAAAGCATTGGTTTTGTAAGCGTTAGAACTCTTTTTCTTTTTTGATTGATATAAAAAATACCGGAGATCATTGTAATTTGTTTACAACCTTAAAAAGTAGTCCAATTACTCCATTCCATTATGTGAGTCCTACTCACACAATTTTTCCTATGTAGTGTATCTAATATAGGAACTTTTGGGTCCACGGCCAATCTTCCATCACCCCAAAAAGTTGTTAGTTTCATTTTCTCTTAAGGTTAGGTGATTAAAAAATGCATAAATAGGTCTCCATGTACCTAAGATAGTGTCCAAAATGACATAGTAGGCTGAAAATATTTAATATTTGTGGCCTATGTGTAAAGGGAAACTTATTTTTCAATAAGGGGTGCCTTTTTTCTATCAATTATAATGCAAAAATCATAGAAATAGTCTTCTTGACATGGAAACAAGGAAGGGGAAGAATCATGTGCTCATATTTATTGAATGGTTACATAAAAATGGGAAAAAGGTACATTTTTAGGAACCTGCTTGGGAAAATTGAAAAGACATATCTTTAGGTGGCCTCTTGGGAAATTTAAAAGGTTATCTATTGTCTATGTGTTGCTTTTATTGATAGACATGTTTTGTTCATCAAGAGTTGGAGAGGTATTTTAAGGAGACACAAAGATCATATAAAAGAGAGGCTAGGTATAAAGATTATTCATTCAGAGTTGATTTATTCTCTTCAATGATAAAGAGTAGTAAGGAGTTTAGAAGAATACCTTGTACCTCCATCTTAAAAATTCATAAATCCTAAGTTGCTAATATTTTGTAATTGAAGAATGCCTATTTAATTAAAATAGAAGAGCATACATTAATTTTCATATCATTGAGAATTAGACAGAACATTTTTTCTTGTAATTTCATGATTTATTATCTTTTTTATTCTTTGTATGATAGTTGGGTGGAGTAACCCTCATATGGTATGAGAAACCATATGTTTGGAGTGTGTTAGGAGAGTCCCCTACAATACTTTGTGTGCAAAATTATCCATGTAAGAAGTGTATCCATGATCCCTATTCATAGATTGGTGATTACATAGAGTAACATGGAAATATAGATTATGTACTCAATGATATTAATATGGTTGGGAGGTAGCTTACATTCTTCACTAGTCCCAATTTGTAAGATCACTTGGGATCTTGGATGGTTATTGGTTTGGTATATTTTCCATATTGTATTATTATTGAGTTATGTGAAGGTTGTAATCATTTTACCATTGCAATTAATCTTCTATTTGATCTTTTCCTATGCTTATCAATGTATTCTTTAGATGAAATCTTGTAATTATAATTATTCTAGTATTGTATTACACTTAAACATGCACATGTAAATGGTTATTTCCATTTGAGATTAATTTACGTTACTATTAAAAAAAAATTTAAAAAAATGAAGTGATATTTTATTTCATGGATGTTTTGTAGATGTTAATATAATAATCATGGTGTGGTTGGTGTTCACCTAGCTCTTTTTTCTATTGGTAGGCCCAATTTACCATGTTATCATATCATTATTAATAGACTTGTTCTCACAAATTATGTATTTTAATGATACGTTATCTAGAAATAAAATATTTAGGTAAATTAAGCATTGAGTTGCGTTATTAAAATGAAAATAAATTCATTATTGTAACTTGTTCCTGTTAGTTTTGATGGATAGAAAGTTAGGATCTATATCATATTTTAATACCTCATCAAAATATATTTCTTAGCCTTGCAAAGAGAAGCAATATGTAATGTACATTTGTAATGCATAAACTTGGTGTTTTGAATTCAATCATGTTAGATTATATCATTTGGAACTAGAACCATTTATATTTTGGATGAGATTCATTTCATGATAATACATTTTTTCTAATTAGAGTAACATTTATTTATCATCTTCAAAAACATGTAGTATGTTTTGACAATTCTAACTATGATATAATTAGGACAATTTTTTATAAATTTGAAATGAAGTTAGAAACTTTATTTATTATTATTTGAATGCTATGAGTAAATAAGATCAACAATATGATGTTGTATAGTTGAAATTATGCTAGGAGTTGAATCTCTTTCATTCTTGTCATATTTGTTTTATGATATCAATACTTACGAATATATGTTGCTATTTAAATATTACCATGATTATGAATTCAAATTGATAGTTATAGTGTCCATTCAACTCTTTTCGTAGTTAATAATCACCATATATGCTTGTATTATGCATGAGATAAATGTTATTTTTGTGTCATCTTAGGTTATGAGATGATGCCATATGCTACTCTGATTCAAATCCTTATCCCCATGAAATAAGAAGATCACAAAGTAATGTTTAATATTTTCATTAAAGGAAACCCTACCCTCTTATATGTGCATCATGATGTCTTTGTTGTATGCCATGATTAAGTCTTGCATTTGTGTTTCCCACCTTGAGTGTCATTGTATTTTTCATAGAATCTAGAGTGTGTAACTTGTTGATCTTACATATGCACTTACAACATCACACCATCCTTTTAACGAAAGATTTTTTTTAGATTCTCTTGATTAACTTTATTGTGTAATTATATGTAAATAATTATTAAGAAATAATTATCCTTACACACATTGGGCTCTCCATTTTCACATTGCATGTTTATCTTGGGATACATTACCTACCAACTCCAATTATAAAAAAATATTATATGCTTACAATGTTAATGAAACCTGTAATTTTAACCTTTGCATGATGTGTTTCTATGTCCTTGTAATTAAAATCATTCAATACATTCATTTTTCTAAATAGTTAATTTGAAGTATATTTGTAATAGAAACTTCAATTGATGCACTAAAATGAATCTAGTTCTACGCACACATTTTAAGAGAATATGACTATGTGAAGAGTGATATTTTTTTATCTTTTATATATTAGAAGGATAAAATAAAACTTACTCTTAATCATGTGAATTGCAGTTTTTTTTTTAATATTTTATATTTCAAGTATTTGGGTATAAGAAAATTCCACTTTTGTAAACTTATCCATATTCACCAAAGTCATGCAAACCTTAAATAATCCATTAAGTCTCAATACAAAGCATTCAATTTAAATTTAATTGAGGTAAATCTATAAGTGAATTTTTGAAACCATATACCACTAAAACCATTGTATGGAAAATATAAAACACTTCTTTGTATTCAATCAATGCACCCATGAATGAAAAAGGCATCTCACATGGTATCTTTTTTTTTTTTTTAAGCCAAAGTGGACTAGCCACTATAACTCACATGGTATCTTTGACTAGTAGCTCTTGACATTTCAAATTGCCATGTTTAGTGCTCCACCATGGAGGTCATAAGTCATGTGAATCTCATCCATCACAAATCAAGATTCTCCACTCCCAGTTCTAGTGCCTTGAATGGAGAAAGTGTCATTAATGAATAATAATTGGTTTTTACCTACCATCATTATGCTCCACCTTTGTCATGAATGACATATTTGTAGGTATTGTATTTAATTAATTATAAATTCTTGTAAGAGAATACATATTAATTTATAATTGTGCACACACACATAGGGACATCCACTTTCACCCCTTCATATTCCTTGAAGTACACACATTACTTGTTATTTATAAGTATAACAAACGTTTAGGGTAGCAAGGTTTTAGTACTTGTAATATCAACCTTTGTGTGATGTGTTGTTATATTCTTATAGTTTAAGGTATTTAATGCATATATTTTGTACATTGATAAATTAAGTAATTATTTGCACTACAATGCTTTAAAAAATGTACTAAAATGAATCTAGATTTTCACAACCATCTAGGAGAGTGTGTATGTGTGAAGAGTATGATGTTTTCACTCTTTTATATAGATTCCCATGAGCACTTGATAGAACATGTCCCTTATCAATACAATACCAATTCTACCGGGTAAATAATAAATACTATCTATTTTCTAGATATCTAAAGAAGAAAAAGAAATTCAAATAGAATTCATAGATACAAGTTTTTAAGACAAACCACTTTTCTAGACTTGTTCTTAATCCCTAGACTCCTCTCTAAATATAATAAACATTTTTATAAGCCAATTATTAGACTCTTGCCATCCATTTCAAATTCTCAAACATTATATATTTTAAAAAATCATTTAAATTAATTCTTTTTCAATTATAAAATTAAATACCCTTATTTATAACATTTATATTTTTAAAAAACTATTACAATTTATCACTCTAATATCAATTCCAATTATTATTATTTACATTTAATTAATTACATCTAATTATTTTATAAAAAATATTTATCACTAATAAACCTATGATGAAATTTGGAACAATAAACTAAAACAATGATTTGATTTACATATATCTACAAAATTCCATGTAAATCGAATCCCATAATTCAAATATTGGATAAAAAACCAAAATAAAATTAATAACATGCTCTACATTTGGGTGTTCAATAGATATATTTTTCTAAATACAAACCATTTATTTAGCCAATAAACTAGATAAAAAAATTATAACGTAGGTAGTGTGAGAATAAAAGTTCAAGGACAATACATGATCGATCTCATCATGAATTGAGTTGTAATTACTTTGTAGCATATTCAAATCAAAATACAATTTTTATTTTTCCTTTTGCTTAGATGGATTAAGATTTGAAAGTGAATCTCATCACCACCATACCTCTTGATTTGCCATGTTTCTTATCAAATATCAAGTTATGTCTTGTTATACATAAAAAATATAAATTTCCTTTGCTATTATGACTATAATGATTTGAGAAACAGATTTACTTTAAATATGCTATATTTAAATGATAGTATATATTAAAAATAAAATATTTCTTCTACAAATAAATTTTAAATTAAATAATATTACAGTAGTTGTTAGTATTTGCTTTTCAAAGAGTAATGTCTTCTTGGGTATGTGTAAATTTATATTATAATCATTTATAAAAAAAAGTGAAGTCTAGAAATATTAGTCCAAAAAGAGGTTAGCTACAATAAACAAGCATCTGAGAAATTTAAAATGATGTAAATGAGATAATGCTTTTCATAATGATATTATGATATTATTATAAATGTTTTACAACAATATTTTTCAAAGATTCTAGTTTGCTTTAGATAATTTTAAAATGAATGGATATTCATGTCTTTAATTATAACAAATAATACATTATAATATAAATTTATGTTAAGTAGGTTTGACTGAAATGGTTAATGATAAGGTTAACATGGTATAAATTTTAATTTTAGTAGATTAAGATTTAAATTTTTAATTACAAAAAAAATTGCTTAAAGTCTGCATTAGGCATCTAATCCAAAGCAATAAGTAAAAGATCTAAAAATCATGAGCATTCTTTAGAACAAGTGATATCAAATTCAAGATGTGATAATTTTTTTTTTTAGCCAAAAGTGGGCTAGCCATGATATTTATATATATTAATGAAAAAACCTGATTCAAAGCTCAATCGGGAAAGAACCAGTAAGAAAACCTGATATCCCAGCAATATACATATGATAATTACAATCGAGAATTTGAATCCACCAACTCATCATAACAAGAAATTGCAAAAAGTTCCAGAGTTTGAGTGGATGCAAGTTACAATGTAACGATTCAAAAATGACAAAATTACAGTACAATTTACATGCAAAAGGCCCTATTCTACCTCCATGTCATTGGGGCACTAGGCAGTGACATTTGGCATGGAGCGAGCAGACCAACCCAAAGATTTTTCCAGTCTACCTTGACTATGTTGGTTGGACTGTGTAGCCACATTCCAATTGCTGCCCAAGTCACCCCAACCAGACGTGTTTGCCAGATGAGCAGAGCGAGGAGAAGGCCAGTCGAATTCTTCTAAAGGGTGGTAGTTTAGATCCAGGATACCTACCACTAGCAAATCTGACTGAGCTGAAGTAGAGGATTGACTGTCGAGCCTTGGTGAGGAGTTTGGGTATTCAAAAAAATCCATCAGCACGTAGATTGTTGCTTTGATGCACGACACCAAGTCTTTCCCCAAAATTGAGTTGGAATTGCCTAGGGCTTGCTCAAAGTAGCGGTTACTCTTCTTTTCCAGTGAACATTTGATGTAGTCATACACAACCATAAAATCATGGTTAATGAGTAGAAGATGTTGGGAAAAGAGGCTGCCAACCAGCGCATTACCACTCCATAGATCATAATTTACCATTGCTTTTTTGAGTGTACTGTCCTGCAAAAATGAAGGTTTAATGACTTTGGCTGCCAGAATCTCAAGAAGATGGACCGATTGTAGAAGGTCCATGGCATTGGACAAGAAAATGGAAATGATTTGTGAGGGGAAGAAAAATATTTTGGTTTGTGGTGAGAGATTCTCTTCCCCAATCACATTTCGAATAGCTTTGCTAATAATGTGCGAGTTGCATATAAACATTGTTTCCAACATTATGTCATCAATCTGCAATGGTCAAACCTCCTCCAAAACACTCGAAGATAGGCGAATGCAAAGATTTCTCAGAAAAATTTCATAATGAAATCTTTCACAGTGCATACATTTCTCACAAATCTCATTTTCTGACTCCATTGGAAGCTTTCGTAGGGAAAATTGATAGATTGGTGCATTATGAAGAGGCATGAAGGTATTTAAAGAAACAAAATGAATGAGAGTAAAGTTTGAGTTATTAGTGGATCCCCTAACACTCTTACCAAATTAATACTGTATTCACTCACCCACTGAATGACATAGTATCACACAAGGTAGTAGTGAAGATAGCATATGAAGAGTACCAAAAACTTCACCAATCAGCCAAAAATCTCCATCTATACATACGGGAGGGGGAGAACTATCATGGGAGATGGTGCTCAAACCAAATTTATCCTCAATATGCAGGCCGAAGTGATGTGTGGAGTAATAGCACATAATATTCTCTTGGCATAAATACATTTTCCATCATCTAGTAATGACAACCCACATGAAGGAGTGGATCCCTGGCATAAATACATTCACCATCATCTGGTAATGACAGCCCACACGAAGGAGTGGATCCCTTATGTAACTGTCAACAACTTCTTGCTATGTCATGGGGGTGATGTCATCAGTTAGACATTTCATATCGGACAAAATCAATCTTTGCATCTTGGGGTCCTTACTAATAAGGTCCTCTGGATTATGTGATTCTAATGTAGAGTTGTTGCATCCCAAATTAGCTAAGTGGTCTGCTAAAGCATTTCCTTCCCTAAGTGTATGTGAAATGTAAACTTCTATGAAAGAATCTAGAAGGTTCCATATATGTTGAAGGATGTATGCAGGTTGCCAATTGTGAGTTTTTCATCTTATGCAAGCATTAACTATGATCACAAAATCTCCTTTGACCTGTATGTGCCGAAAACCACCTTGTTTGGCAAGGACAAGACTAACAAATAGAGCTTGAGCCTCATCCATGTTATTTGTGCCTTGGGGAATTGGGGAGGATTTGATTGTGAGCACTTTGCCTTGATGATCTCTAATACAAATACGTATGCCTGAAAATCCCAGATTACCTCGTGAGGATCCATCAAAATTGACTTTTACAGTTCCTTGAGTAGGAGGTAGCCAATGAACTAATGCTCTGTCCTATGGTTTAGCTGCTAGATGTTGATGACACCATCCAATTGGTATATTAATACCCATCCAATCTCACACAATACTACTATCCCAAGTAGACATTATTGGATTGCATTTAATTTTAAAATGGCTAGCATTCATCACTTTAGATATTGATCTTTTTGAGCCAATAATTAGATCTTCAATAGAGGAGGGGTTGTGGCAAAAAATTCTTTTATTACATCCCACCATAATGCCCAAACCACATGTGCTGGGATACACTTCCATAAACTAGTGAACAAGGAGTTAGTATATAACTCAGGCCATGATTGAAAAAGATCCCACAATTTATTAGGAAGAGGAGTGGAATACTGTAATTTACCAAGTACAAACAACCAACATTGTTGTGAAAAAGGACAATTCAAGAATAGATTATCAACATCTTCAATATCTAAATCACAAAGAAAACATTTGAAAGGTTGTGAGATGTGAAATTTATGCAGCCTATTACATGTCAGTACCCTATTTTTGATTGCTAGCCACATAAAATAGCCTTCCTTAGGAAGGGTTACATGGTTCTAACAAAAGGAATAGGCCCGAGACGGAGCTGAATGGGATGCTTGTTGTTGAATGATTATGTAGCCATCTTTAATAGTATATTTTCCATTTTTCCTAGGGGCCCAGACCAATTTATCTAGTTTGTCTGACAAATATATCACTTTATCTGAAATAATTTTGTAAAATCTTGTTTTATCTTGAGTATTGATGTGCAGCTCACTTGGATCTTTCCAAATCACTTGTCTAGAGAGCAAAGTAACTACTGAGACATAATCTATCAAATTATTTCCCCAAATAGTTTTTGAAGAGGAAATAGTATCCCCAATTGCTTCTAATTTACATAGTGGAGGTGTGCCATTCCAAGAATCACACCAAAACTTAACTTGGACTCTATTATTAACTTCCCAAGAAATGAACTTAACAACTATCTCTCTTGAGGCTATCATAAAATCCCAAATCACTGAACCTTTAGGGGGGTCTAAGATAGATAAAATTCTTGTGGGAAAATTATTGTCAAGGTATTTCTGCTGCATTATTTGGCACCATAAGTTTTGAGGTTTGTTATACAATTGCCAAACTAATTTACCCCCAAATGCTTTGTTACAATTCACCATATCATGTACTCCAGCCCCCCCAAGGCTTTGACTTGTGCCATGCATTGTAAGGAGATAAGCGGGATTTTCTTCTCCCCATTCATATTAGCTATCCATAGAAATTCTTTGAGTAATTTTTGAATCAACTGGATCACTGGTAAAAGTGCCTTGAGTATTGATAGGTAGTAATTTGGGATGGCTGAAAGCACTGTTTTGATAAGGAGAATTCTTCCTACAAGTGAGAGCCACTTTGCTTTCCAAGCCACTATCCTTGATTTAATTCTTTCTATGATAGGTAACCAATAGCTTGTCAGCTTGTTTGCCCCAATGAAAATAGGAATGCCAAGGTACACAAAGGGGAGGGAATCAACTGAAAAATCCAATATGTTTATGATTTTATTGGAAATTAGCTGATTGGTATTGAACAAATAGATCTTTGATTTACGACCTTGTTAATTTGCTGACCTGAAGCTAAAGTGTATAAATCAAGAGTATGCTTAATCTATTTAGCTTCCAAGACATTGGATGAGCTAAAGAGCAACGTGTCATCTGCAAATAATGAATGTGTGACTAAGATGTGAGACCCCTATATTTTAACTCCTTGTCAACAACCTAATGCTTTTTTATTAATGATTTGTCTACTGAAAGTTTCGGCCATAAGATTGAATAAGACTGGTGATAAAGGATCACCTTGAAAAACCCCTTGGGTGGATGAGAAGAAGCCCGCTGGCACCCCATTGATTAGATCTTAAAATCATGCTCCAGTTATACAAGCTTTGACCCATTTACACTAGCTTTTGGCAAACCCAAATTTTTGAAGAACTTTGAACAAGAAGTCCCAGCAGAGTCTATCGTAGGCCTTCGTCATATCCAATTTAATGATAAAATTAGCTATTTTCTCACTGTTTATTGAGTGAAGAGCTTCATGAGCCACTAAAGCCCCTTCCATTGTTTCCCTACCCGGAACAAAACCACCTTGTTCTTGGGATACAATTTTTGGAATTAAATATTGTATTCTCAAATATATTGCCTTCAAAATGATCTTGTAGATTGTGTTGCAAAGTGAAATTGGGTGAAATTCTACAAAATTTTTAGGTGACTTGACTTTAGGAATGATGGCTATATTGGTGGTATTGAAGATTTTTAACATGGATTTTCTTTTTCTAGATTCTTCAATAACACCTAGAAGTTCCCATCCTATAAAATCCCAACAAGCTTGAAAAAATAAGGCTATGAAGCCATTTGGGCCAGGAGCTTTGTTTGGGGGTAAAGAAAAAACTACTCTTCTAAGTTCTTGGATTGTGAAAGGAGCCATTAAGGTCGTGTTATTTGAATCAGAAACTAAAGTAAGGATAGCTTCTAGGTGTACAAATGTGGGGAGATCAGCTGAAAGTGGGTTACTATTTGGAGCAAGCAAATTGGAGAAAAACCTTTCCCCTTCATCCTGAATATCATGTGTATTAGTAATCAAATCGCCATTAGATGCATTATTGATGGAGAAAATTTTATTTGCAGCTCTCTTATGTTGCGTAGATTCATGGAAGTACTTTGTGTTTTTGTCACCCTCTCTTAACCATAGTTCCCTGGATTTTTGCTACCAGTAAACTTCTCTAGAACATAATTCTTCCCATTCTGACTGTAATGATTTCTGCTCAACATAAGAATCATTATCCATCCATGATTTAATGATCTTAGAATATATGTCTCCCAATTTTTTCTTAACATTTTCTTTCTCTTTGAAAATGTTTTTGAAAACTACTTCATTCCATTTCTTGATGTGTTATTTGGTGTACTTCATTTTGCAAGAAAATTGGTGCATTTTAGATCCATTGCAATGCAGTGAGCCAATCCACCATTTCCTAACTAAAGGAATAAAATTTGGATTGCGGAGCCACATCCTTTCAAATTTAAAAGAAGGTTTATGCTGAGAACCTTGCTTGGAAGATATGAAGTCAACTTGTAGAGAAATAGGAAAGTGATCCAAACCTAGTGTAGGAAATATATCAAATTGTAAGGTGGTATTGGAAATCTTCCAATATTGAGAAATAAGGAACTTGTCTAATCTTACAACAATTTGAGAAAAATTAAACCTTTTATTAGTCCATGTAAATGCTCCTCTAGTGGGCTCAATATCCAGTAGATTATTATCTTCTACAAAATTCAATAAGTCTTGGATAGTTTTTAGTGGAGGACAAATACCCCCCATTTTTTTCTGATGGCTTGAGGATAGCATTAAAGTCACCCCCACCCCCCCCCCCCCCCCCCCCAAGATGATATGTTGATCATTTTGTTTCTGAATGAGGTGGATCAAATTTCTCCATAATCTTAGTTTATCATTCGTTGATGTTGGACCATACACATTAATCAATATAAAAGATGCATCAGAAATAGTCATCTTGAGAAATTGCTAGTTAAAATTTTGATTTAGAATCTTCCCTTGCACTTTTTTGGGATCCCATAGGAAAACAATACCTCCTAAAGCCCCAAGACCCTCTGTGTGGACTACATTCCAATTAGCCCATTTACCTATTGTTTTATCAAAAGCTTGCTGTGACATCTTGGTTTCTTGAAGTAAAAAGATGTCAGCCCTCATAGAATCAAGCTCTTGCTTAATTCTACCTCTTTTGTTAGAGGCATTTAAGCCTCTGACATTCCATGATGTAATCTTCATTGCTGACAAGGAGAACCCTTGGTTCTCCTTGTCAATCTCTTAGAAGGTGTAAATTTTCCATCCAATGTTGATTATATCCCTGCATCAATTTCTTCTTTGGTTTTTATGCCCTTAGGTTTTCTCCCTCTTTTCTTAGGTGTAGGCTTACTTGGAGTAGTATTACTTGAAGTCTATTTAATAGATAACATAATATTATGATCAAAGCCTTTCATCTGGGGGCATTTCTGAGAATTATACATTTCTATTTTATCTAATTGATCTTCATTCTCTTGAATCCTCTTTGTTATAGATACTCTATCATTCTCAATGACTACCCAGTCCCTTGTCTTGATACTCTCCATAGAGGATGCATGATCATAAATTTCTACAATCCTAGGAGACTGTGAGAATTGATTCGTGCAAGAAGAATTTGTGGAATAAAAAATACTTTTACACATCTCTTGTGAATGTTGGCTAATCTCTAGAATGACCCTGGCATCCCTATGAAACTCTCATGGAGCCTCAACCTGATCTATCATCCTATAATCTGAAGTTTTGGAGATGTCAAACTCTTGCAAGTGAAAGGTGGGTTTCCTGATGTCTTGATGATGGGGTATAGGATGTTGATCTAAGCCAACATATGTTTGGATGGCTTGGTCCTCTTCAAGAAAGAAGCCCTCCTCTTCTGCAATTTCATAAATCAATTTTTTGGCTAGTTTTGAAATCATTTGCTCTGATAGCTTATGGGCTTTCAAATCATTTATTTCTCTTGAACTAAGTATCTCATGTGAGTTTTTCATTGAAGATGGTCGATCTTGGAACATCAGTTGATACACAATGCAGTCTATTTCTTGAGGGGAAGTAATAGGCTTCTCCCACATTAAATATCCTTGGACTAGATTAAAATCATGAGTCTTGTTGTTTGCATATTGCATAATTGTAAAAAAAATTCTTAGAATATGGAAGAAATAATTGAACATGTTATAGCAATGGTGAACTATGTGAAGGTCTAGTGGCTGATTCTTTGAAGCCACAAGGATCAGCTCAGTGTTAGAGCTTTGTTCCAAATTATGTAAAGGGTCTATGATTGAGCATTGTGAAGGAAACGAGTAGTGATCCTCGCACATAGAGACTACTGCTTGAATCCCCTTTTTGCATTGGGTGTTAAGGTGTCCCAGTTTATGTTGATACATATGAATAATGCATTCATCCTGTAGAACAATATTTTGATTTAGGACACCCCATTTTGACTTAATCTTTAGTGACCTTGCAGGTAGACCCTTTGTGGAATCCATAAGGGCATAGACTCTGACATCATAGTGTGGGAGTTTGAAGGGGATGAGATCATGTTTGACAAAAATACCAACCTTATTAGCAAAAATTTCCACAATCTCTGGGTCTCTGTATTCTAGGGGCAGCAAGGGGAAGGATACCCATTGTGGAAAAAAGGTGCATGCTTCCTTAAAAAGTTTAAAATTGGGAGTCCATGTCCTAGTGAACAACCCAGAGCCTTTGAAGAACCAACCTTTTTTTTTTATGAGAAGCATCCATCTATTCAATAGAGTCAAATAGAGCAACAAAAAACTCCAAATTTGATTATAGCAAAAAAATATCTTTTAACCCATTCCAAGATTGAAATGCCCATGACTTAATATCTAAAAATAACATAGCATCGTTTGAGAACTTACCAATTAGAGTTGAACTATAAATAATGTCTACATGGTCTTGCAACATGTGCTTTAGAAGGGTAATATTGATCATATTCTGAAGTTCATTCTTTGTTTGAGCCTTAGATAGTTTCTGTATGTCTTGACCTAGCTCACTCTGGATAGCTTTAAGTTGCCAGATTTGCGTAGCTTTTCTTGGATTGGAGGGTGCACCATTTAAAGGTTTTGGAAGATTTTTATCCATGGCAGACCCTTTTTGAATATGATGATCTTTGATGTGGCCCTGGTCATCCACCTTAGAGATGGAAGGAAATCTGATTTGAATCGGGGATCTAGGAGGAGTACCCTCACATATATCAAATATCGGTTGTTTATTCATAAATCTGGGGTTGCCTCTCTTGCCATGATGTTTATACTATTTCAGATGCTTCTAGAGGGTTCAATTTTGATTAAACATAATTTCCTGCCCAAATCTTGATTCAAAATTTTTCTTATTTGCCATGTTTTGTAGTTGATCCTTCATGGGTTTGTATCTCATAGCCGCTTGTCTAGATAATTCCCCCACTTCAAAAAGTGAAGAGCCTTGAAGAGAAGAATGGGTTATGTTCATATTAGGTTAAACCCTTTTTGATGGAGGAATGTTCTGATAATGAAACCTGGGGTTGAGAAAGAAGGGCTTCACAGGATAAACATAAGCTTTACCTCTGAAGATATTGGAACCTTCACAAGAATCAATGTTTGGGGTAGCATTGGGAGCATTTTTTTTCAAACAAGTGACTCTGAAGACCATGATTTTGATTTCCCACAGTGTGGTTGGAGGCATTTAGCCCTACATATGAAGGAGTCTGAAACCCATTCTGATTATTTCCCTTAAATCGGATTCTAGCTAGTTGGACTATTGGAGGGCCACAAAAAAGCTTTGCAGGGTTATAGAAAGGAGGAAGGTCTGAGTGGTATAGGCCACTGAAATGCATTTGACCAGTGTCCCCCTGCACCTGACTACCTAGTTTCCAAGATGTGTCATGATTTGCTTGGGCACTTCTCTGTTCCACTTGCCATGTTCCTGCTCTTGCACCTCTGCTCATTCCTGCTCTTCCATGTGCCATTGATCACTTAAGATGTGATAATTTTATAAACTAAATTCATACAAAATATATTACTTTTAAACTAACCATTGCAAAAACATTCTAAATAAAATAAATTTAAAATATAAAAATAATAAATATGTAATTTTCAACATTACTATATAAAACTATATCATTGAAGGAAGAATTATTTTTAAATATATTTAAATAGAAAGAGTAATAATTGATTCATTTATGCACTTTCAATATTAAATATTTTAAAGAAATAATCTAAAGTTAAGAAATATAAAATAGGGGAAGAGTACTAATAGTCATTATAGCTAATTTTGTGTATCCTAAAATTCTAAACAGTGTACATCATATTGTGATGATTCTTATTAGTTGTCTTCATATGAGACTTACCTGTTTATATCTATTTTTTTGGCTCCTATGTAGTTATAATGAATTTTGTGGAATTCATTATACACCCAAGGATCAAAAAGAGGTTATTTCAAGGTGACAAGTGATAAATATTGCCTATTACCCCATTAACCTTTCACTTTGACCAGCAATTTTTTGTAATTTTTTATTGCTATATGCCTAAAATCTCAAATATAAGTTTAAATTGTTATTCAATCTCTCATTTAATTAAAAAAAACATTTACTTACCTTAGGTTTATGTTTGTTTTATTTTAGTGCAGAGTAGCCATGTGACTCTCTACATTGGCATTGATTAAAATGTGTTTATTTAGGTTTAGGGTTGTGTTCATTCCTATGGAGGGGATTATCTCCCATGCTTCTTACATTCCTACCCTTATTTTATACCCTACCTTTTTCTCACCATGCTACTTCTCCAGTGTGTGATGCTTCTATTAGATGCTCTCCAAGTTTCAGGTAATTTTGAGCCATGTTTTGCCTTACATTTTGTAGACAAAGTGATGTAGGAGCATCCTAGATGTAAGAGCAATCTTGCATCACCCAAAAAAGTATTTCTATTTTTGTATTCAATAAGGGCTATCTTGTACAGAGTTGCTATTTATGGAAACTTGCTATTTTTAGTAAGTTGGTCTTACGATGTTGGAATGTTCTGATTTTACATGTGGAGGTTCATCTCAGTCATATCAGCCTGCCACTAAAGTTTCATGGCTAGATCAGGTCTAGTTTTGAAGATATTGAAGATTTTTGGTATTGGCAGCAGGGTACAGAAACTTTGAACTCAGTTTTGAAGGCTTTAGAGGCCCTGGATGAGGTCAAAAATTTGGGCGATGGGTGCTTGTGCAAGTCAAGCCTGTAGAGCGCTTTGTGGCATTTCCGAAATGGGGTTATAATAGTCAATCAGGTCAACTAGTGATGACTTATGGTCTCTGAAAGTTGGGCCACCTGAGATGGCGAAAAATAATTTTCCTTCAAAATTTATATTCGGGTTTCAAAGGTTATTTTAAGCTGACTTTGATGTAATAAATTGAAAAATAAAATAATTCTAAGTTTGGTCGGCCCTTAGGGCTAAATTTCTGGAACCTTCTCAGGCAGTGGAAGTTTCCTATATAAAGAAGGCCCGCAGTGTTGTCTAGGGCAGTTCTGGGTATTGATTCGAGGCTTTGCCCTACAGAATATTGTAAGGGAATGCCCATGTGGCTTTGCATATTGTAATTCTGAAAGTTTGTAATTCCACATTTGTGGAGATAATAAGAAGCCAATTTTCTGTTCTTGCATTTTGTTGTTATTGTTTCTCTGTTTCTATTATGTGTTTGTGGTATTAAGGGGAGAACCCTTCATCACAAAGGTACAATGTAAAGGCCTTGTTATTGGATGTCAATAAAAATTTGTGTTATCAAGTTTTGTTGTCAACCATAGTTTTGGTTGTTCTGTTCAGATATCTAAGAAGATTGTCTGTCTATTTTAATTGAACTTCCAATCGTAGTTTCTTATTGTATTTGTATCTCAGAATGTTTCTATATTTCTATTATTAGTAAGGTTTCCATCCTAGTAGTGTTAGAGCATCTAATGCATGGCTCTTTAATGTGTTCTTTCTACACTTCGTGATTTTTTAGCCTTTGAGGGAAGAGTTATTTGGTTTTTCTTGGTGATTGTGGGAAACATCACCATCACCATATAATCTACAACTTTGAACATTTTATGGTTTTATTCCAAAACCCCCCCATTTATATTCATGATATTTTTGGGGTTGGGAAACTTTTACACACCTTTTTGGTTGATTTCATAATGTCTCATCATTCATTGCTATTTTTTGGCCACTTCTCCATCGTGCAATCTACTTTCCAAATACTATCTATAGTTTTAAGAAACATCAAGCTATCATAATTTCTCATTATCTTTTGTAGACAATGGTATTTGTCAATCTATTTTATCCAAGTAATCTTTCTTTTCTTGCATCACTATGCAAATAATCTAGGTTCAATTATTATGACTCCATTAACTTTTTACTTTTATAACATTATTATGAAATCATCATTTATTTCATGAAATTATTTGTTTATGGGATTATTTCTGATAGTCTATTGACCATTTTAATTGATATTAACATCATGTATTTCTCTTGGATAGTGTATGTATACATCTTGTATTGGTCTCCATGGTCTCATTATTTAGACTTTATTTCTAAAACTAGATATGTTTCATTCATGAATATGTATAATTCTTTTAAACTGTATAATTTAAAGTTACCAAATCAAGATTTTTTTATTACAAGATCGATTCTAAAACTCTCCCTTTTAATCTCAAGAAACAATCTATTTAATTATTCCTTCTTAGTTAATTCCAAAAATCCCTCTCTATATTCATTTTTCAGATTTGGATGATTTTGTAAGGAAAAAAATAGCTAGTCACTATGCATCGACACAATATGAGTCCCTTCCTCAAATACCCATGCATCTTTACATTACTACACCCTTATTTTATTTCCTTATCAACACAATTTGAAAAGCTCTAAACATTCACATTAGTGATGATGATGATGATGATGATGATGATGATGATATATATATATATATATATATATATATATATATATAGTTTACTAAGTTTATGTTGTCATAATTCGAAATATGATTAATATCACAATTATATCTTTCTCTCATATTATTATTCATGTGTAACTTTTAAATTGTAAACACCACCATACAACTTCATTATAGGCATGCACACAAATACACAAGCCCATGTGACTGCGGACACACATATGCACACCCATGCATACACACAATGCACATGTGTACACACACACAAATCCACACCCCCTCCTAGAATACACACACACATAGACACACTCATACACATGTGCAAATACACACCCAATCAACTAAATACCCATTTTAAATTTTTATAGTAATATCAAAGCTATATCTTTTTTCCATTTACATTACTATTCATGTTCATATTTCTAGTTGTATACAAGACACTACATTTTCATTATAGATGTGTGTTTGGTTTCAATTTCCAACTAGACACAACCATATATGTCTTCATTTTTTTATTTTCATTGAAATAGTGTAAATGAATTACATTCCCTTACCCATACACACCCACATACACACATAGACATAGACACACACATACACACACACACACACACACTTTTTTCACAATCCAAATTCTATTTCAATAAAGGAAAAAAATCCAAGTGTTCACCTCTCCTATCAAGACTATATTTGAGCATGTTCAAGTGCTCCAATTTTAAATTATGGAATTTTGAGATAGTAGTTTACATTTATAAGGCTTGGATCTCATTTCCATACAAATCATTTTGGTGAGTGCAACATAGACAAATATCCTAATTCATTCTACGTTGAATTTGAATGTCCTTGATAAGATCTCATTTAATATCTTTGAATAAATAGTTGCATTGATTCATTAATAGGACTTTCTTTGGCATATGTGTCATATATTATAGTATAGAAATAAAAATTGTTTCCATAAATAAATCATTATATTTTAAATTAATAGATTCATTTTTTCCCTACATAGTTCTACAATGAGGACATTTCATAGATGTGACAATTTCTTAGATAATATTTTGTTACTATATCCCTCTCCTAAATTTCATCCTACCCATAAGGATATTTTGGAGCAAAAGGGTGATAACACTAGCACCTTTCTTGATTCTTTCCCTTCTAGAGATGAAGCATTGATAAATCATGTGTGTCCTCCACCCAAAATATTTCCTACTTATGATGATATCTTGGAGCAAGAGGATGATAGCATTAGTAGTTTTTCCAATGCTTTCCCTTTAAGACATGAAACACTGATGAATCATGCTAGTTTCTCTCCCAAAAATTTGTTGGCATGTGATGTTTTGGAGTACTGGAAATATTCTAAGGGTTGTCATTTATGGAAACACTTATGATAGTATGATCACATGTTGTGGAGATTTCCACTGGATTCACAGTCATGAAAATGACTAAGTCCAGAATCAGGAAAATAGGGTATTGTGCCACAGTTTTGGATAGTGATGAAGACTTACAAGGTATTATGGCTTGCAAAGTTAACTAGAGGTATTTTGGTATACTTACATGCTTCAGTTAAGATCACATGAGTTTTGGATATCTGGTGTGTGAGATATAGTGTTCAGAAGGTATGCAAAGAGAGTAAAATAGTATATCAGGGTACATGAATAGTTGCGATAATCAAGGAAAGCATAATGGATATGGTAATGTGCTAAGACTTGTAAATAAAGTATAATACTGAATCTTTGGTGATATAAGAGCATTGGCTCCATATATATCTTTTACACATGTTTCTATTATGTTTTGAATGACAATTATGGAGCCGATTGGAAGGCTAATTTTGTATAAATATAGATTGCTCTTGTGAAAGAAAAAATATGGATGATAATAGATAAAAGGTTTGTGATAAGAATAACAAAATTTAGATGCGAGATCAATAGGAGGTTGAGCTACAACTGGAACTATCTAAGCAAGATAAGTGCTTGTATTGTTCCTATTTTGTGAACTATTTTGGGACAGTATTGATTGTAAGAGTAGTGAGCTCACCACCTTTAACCAAGTGTTTTGTATGCCCCTAATAGGGTTTTTGTAATCCTCTAACAAGGAAATGTAATATGTAACAATCAGCTCCTAATAGGGCTAGATCTCTTAACAGGGACATTATTCTTTAGTGCATATTTGTGGGTACCATCCCCACCGGGGTTTTCCCTTTAATTAGGGTTTCCTCGAGAACAAATCATGGTGTCATGAGTAATGTGTTATGCCTATATGTTCTTTTCATTTTTGCATTACTTTGGATTATTTATAATTGTTTAAAGTTGAAAACAAAGTTCTGTAATACTGATTCACCACCCCCCCCCTCTTAGTATTACCTAATCCTAACAATTGGTATCAGAGCTATTGGCCCTTTGAGATAAAGCTTAACAACTTAAGGGAGATCAGAATGGATTCAGAAGAATTTCAAGTAAACTTTGAAGCTGCACTTGAGGATCTGGATAAGATGAAAGCTGAAAATGGTGAACTAAAATTCAAACTAAGAAGAGTAGAAGGTTTTATGAGGAAACTTAAAGAACAGCTCATGACTATAAAAGATCAGAGACAAGACCTTATGGAGAAAATCAAAGAAAATTATAACAATGAAACCTCAGATAAAGTAAAGATGCTAGAGAAAGAAAAAGAACAAATCAATCTCTTGATGATCAAGGAGATTCAAAAAGAAAAAGATGAAAGAAACAAAGTTGAAGAGTCACTAAAACAAGCCAACCTTTAGATAGATAATATGAAGAATGAACTTGACCATTACAAAGATAAATACCAGGAATTGGATAATTACAGTCAGATCATCAAAGGTGAACTCACTCAAGCCAGGCTACTCATTGAGGAGTTACACATAAGAAATGATAAGAGTAATGAACAAAGAATATAACACAAATCTAAAGAAGACATGAGTGGACCCAATGAAGCTGGAAGTTCAAAAACTCAAGAAGAACCAAAAGAAGCCAGAAATGAGGAAAGATCTATTCCAAATGAAAGACCTACATATGAAGATTCTAGAGAGCAATTCAAACCCTTCAGAGGTAGATGCTTCAGATGCAACAAACTTGGTCACATGAAAAGAGACTGTAGAAGTAATGGTAATTCTAAATCCTTTACCAGCTACTGTTTTAATTGTTATGAGTATGGACACAAAAAGGCAAATTGTAGAAAGCTTGATCAATCCAGGTATAAGAAAGACTATATCAGAGAAGAAACTACATCAAAGATCACATGTCAGAAATGCAACAACTTTGGGCATACATCAAAGTACTGTAAGCTACAGACCAGTCAAGACAGAAGAAGACCACCCATCTATTACAAATGTAATAATCTAGGTCACATTGTGAAGTTTTGTAGATACATTGGAGATAACAACAAAAGAGGACCAAGAAGATTTAATGAACCAGAAACACCAACACCTATAGTCATAAGGAAAAATATTAGTAACAATGGTAAAAGCTTAAATGATTACTTAAGTGAAAACAAGAAATCAAAAAATGAGAAGATATGGCAAGTAAAAGTTCTAAATAAGGTTGTGTTTTAGGGAGAGATAGCTTGTGATGCCGTGTCTTCGCATGATGAATTTTTTGAGGCATTAGCCTAGAAGGCCTCATGGCCTCATGGGGAGCAGTGGATACAAACAATAGAATTTATCCAGCCCTTGTATAAGTAGAGTAAGCTCATGCAAGCTTGTATATGATATGTATAGATGTTTTCAAATCTGTGGATGAGATTGCAGCACTTGAAGATCCATCTTCTATGTTCCCAAGTTTTTCATTGATTAGATGGTATGTGAAGTTGAGCTACCAGAGTTTAATGCTCACACTCAACTTGCAATGAATAAAAAACTTGAAAAACTTCATTTCTCCACCACTTTTTGATCAATGAATAAGGAGAGTAGAAGTGTGAAGGCAAAGCAGTAATCTAGCTGAGATATTTTGTGCTCACATAAAGATAAGCATCAGATTTGTGCCCATTTAAGGTATTTAGACCTAATCTCTTTGAAATTCATGGATGCACCATTAATCAACGATGTGGTTGACAGACCTAGGTATAAGTTCAAAAGGCATCCATACAAATCCTATGAGGATGATCTAGAAGGGGCATTTTCCCAAAACCCTGTAGGTGTGTTGCATGTAGAGGATATTAGGGAATACATACACTGCAAGTATGAGATTATCGGGGAGGTCAACATCTTCTATGAATTGAATGGTATGATAGATGTGAATGGGTCTTTGATAGATGAATTCAAACATTTGAAAGACTTGTCGATACTCAAGTTAACCCATCTCACTAAATTCATAGAAGTTGAATGGTTCAAGATCATTCTGAGTAGAGTTCATGATCAATTCCTATGGATAGGAGATCAACAAGTAAAGATATGTGCTTAGCTTATTCATGATATCACAGGGCTTGACAATGAAGGAGCCCTACCTATTAGTGAGAAAAGTCTAAGAAAAGATGTTGAAACCCTCATGCACTCCAAATGGAACAAGAGGGCTATGATTGTAAATGATATATACCTTCAAGATGTCAGATTGGTAGCAATGCTTATTGGCTACAAGATGTTCTATAGTTCCAGACTTAATTCTGTATCAGATGGAGTTGTCATGATGGCTTATAGAATGGTTAAAGAAAAAAAATGATATAACCTGTGCAAACTTTTGGCACAATAGTTTTTGGAAAATGTTAAGATTATTAAAAGGGATAAATCCAAGACATTCAGGTTTGGGTTATTACTAATTCACATGTACCTTCATATTATTCACAACTTTCCTAGTATGCATCCTAGAGCATGGAAAGACAATGAACCCACTAATCTAAAAATCTCAGAGCATTATAGAAGGAAAAAAAAAGGATTGGATCGATGGAGAACTATTTGGCATGATTAAGATCTTGCAGAGGCAAATGAAAGAAAGATATAGAATTCCTAAAATCCTAGTAGAAAAGTATGAGGACACCATCTATTTCATGGTTGAAACTGATTGTGTCTATTTTTAGGTAATTGAGCCTAAAAACAAATGGTGTTATCATATGGGATATGAAGTAAGTGTTGAAGTACTATCTATGCAAGTAGAACATGTATTAGTAGCAGAAAAGGATCCCACTCAAGAAAGATGGGGTACATATAGAGAAAAATATGAAAAAGTTAGAGAAGAACAAGATAAATTAACAAGAAAGAGGAAAGTCAGCAAGATAGTAGAAGAAATTACTGTGAAGATAGGAATCACAAAGAAACAGTATTTAGACTTGAAAAAAAAGATGGAGGCATCTTCCAGTATTGCCACTAATTCACCCATCTCATTGGAAACAAAGAAGACATGTACCACCAATAACTTCATTGATTTAGCAGTTCCCCAAAAGAAAGAAACACATGAGATTGAGACTATAAAGGTTCCTAGAAGATCATCTAGGAATGTCAGCCCAAAAGAAAAAGAAACATAGGTGAAGAGGAAGAAAAGGAAGAAAAGGGTATAGAAAAGGAGGAAGAGAAAACGGTTCAAAAGAATCCACAAACCTTGTGGAAACCTAATATGAAATGAGTACAAAAGAGGGTTATCAAAGATGGAAATTTGACATCTACAAAAATATACTATGAGAGATATAGCCCTGAGGATCAAGAAATCATTGAAGACACTATCATTGAGCATTTGTTAGTTTTCAAAAAGAATCTGTTGGAGGTGGAATCTAGTGTTCCCAAAGAACTATACAACAAGCTATAAATTAGAAAATAGTTAGCACATTCAAAGGATGAGAACATTAGAAACAAAATAATTGATGACATGTTGCCTATTTTTTCTATCTAGGAAAGAGAAAGAATCCTAAAAGCACTAAAACCTCTTTTAAGAACAAAGACTAGACTAGTCAAAATCATGGCTAGAAGATATGATGAAGTAATTGAAGATACCCAAAAGGCATGAGATGAATTTTTAATGAAAAACATACCTAAAAGGGAGTCATCTCCTAAGACTACTAAACCTATGGTCTTAGGTTTAGGAGAGAGTTCACAAACAGTGGATAAAAGTGCTCAAGTTAACTTGCAACCAGACTTCTTTATCATTGGTGTGCCTGTCAGCCTTGACACTTCACAAGATATAAATGATCCATTCATGGACAAGATGGACAGTGTGATGGAAGTCAAAGATCAAGAATAGATAGAAGAGAGGAAATCAAAAGAAAAAAAAGCAGAAAAAGTATAGGAAAAGGAGTTACACCAACAAGGACATCAAGAGAAACAACCTAAGGTAGATGAGACCAATGAAATTAGACTCGATTCATCTCTATTGTTGGAAAGTGTTGCCAAACTAGTAAGTTCTAATGTGGACAACATGGATGAAGATGAACTGATGAGACTCTCATTCATGGCATTTGCTAAAGCTAAGGAGAGATTAGCCTAGAAAGGAGACAAAAGAGCCAAAATAATGGGTAGGGTAGTAGAAATAGTAAACAAGCTACTACCCTCTCCAATTATCCTAAAAGATAAGGATGAAACTGAGAATCTTAGTATTGTACTGGATAGCTTTGATAGTCACTTTGACTCATTGCTAAAAACAACAGAGGAGAAGGTTGAAAGAAATTTCTTTGAGAGGAAGTTAAGCGAAGTTCATAAGTCCATCTCATGGGACTTAGACATTCTTAAGGCTACCACTCTTAAAGCCAAGAGTTGTGTGACACAAGGAAGAAAGCTATATAGCCATTGCAAAAATCCCTGTAGATATTTGAAAAATGTTGAGGAGGCCATAGCAAAAGATAGGGTCAATCTTGACAGAATAATGGACAGTTGTGAGTCATCTTCACAAACTATGGAAGAAATTGACAAAGAGACATCCGGGTTACTAGAGAAAATAAGGATACTGGAAATGGAGAAAGGGAGAGTTGTTGATAGATTTGGTTCACTAAGACACCTATTAACTCCCAAGCTCTCAATACTGGAGACTCATCTCTCTGAGATGATAAAGGTTGAAATTTCAATGATAGTACCTACTCTCACTAAGCTTAAAGAAGCAAAGACAACATCATATGCACTGAATGGGCTAATCCATGTTAGTGAGCTACTGATAAGTTCATGGTTCAAAGAGATTAAGACCTTGGAAACATCTTTCCATGATGTCTTAAATCTGGTAAGCAAAAACTAGACCACCTATGCTTTAGTATTGATACTTTGAGATTAACCTTTGCCATTGATGTCAAAGGGAGAGGAAGAAAAAGAGAAGGAAAAGAAGAGAAGTGCTCTATGACACTTAGTCATTTTTCTAAGTGTTGCCATTAATGCCAAAGGGAGAGATTGTTGGCATGTGATATTTTGGAGTACTGGAAATCTTCTAAGGGTTGTCATTTATGGAAACACTTATGATAGTATGATCGCATGTTGTGGAGATTGCCACTAGATTCACAGTCATGAAAATGACTAAGTCTAGAATCAGGAAAATAGGGTATTGTGCCACAGTTTTGGATAGTGATGAAGACTTACAAGTTATTATGGCTTGCAAAGTTAATTGGAGGCATTTTGGTATACTTACATGCTTTAGTTAAGATCACATGAGTTTTGGATATCTGGTGTGTGAGATATAGTGTTCGGAAGGTATGCGAAGATAGTAAAATAGTATATCAGGGTACATGAACAATTGCGATAATCAAGGAAAGCATAATGGATATGGTAATGTGCTAAGACTTGTAAATAAATTATAATACTGACTCTTTGGTGATATAAGAGTGTTGATTCCATATATATCTTTTGCACATGTTTCTATTATGTTTTGAATGACAATTGTGGAGTCGACTAGAAGGCTAATTTTGTATAAATATAGATTGCTCTTGTGAAAGAAAAGATATGGATGATAATAGATAAAAGGTTTGCAATAAGAATAATAGAAGTCAGATGTGAGATTAGTAGGAGGCTGAGCTACAACTGGAACTATCTAAGCAAGATAAGTGCTTGTATTGTTCCTATTTTGTGAACTATTTTGGGAAAGTATTGATTGTAAGAGCAGTGAGCTCACCACCTTTAACCAGGTGTTTTGTATGCCCCTAACAGGGTTTTTGCAATCCTCTAACAAGGAAATGTACTGTATCATCTTAAAATGGAAGCACTTCCATGATAAGAGTGTTTAGCCCTCCGAGTAAGTGGTTTGGGGTCATGTTAAGCACTTTGATCAGGTCTTTGCATGTATTTGGCTTTTCTCCCCGCTTTCCACTTCTTCCTTGTACTCGATATCTTCATTCTAGGTGAAATTAGGGTTAGGATCTTAAGGATTCTATTGAATTTACCTCTTTCATGGCTCTATTTTCTAGGTAGGATTTAGAAGTAGATCCTCTTGGCCTTCATCATAGTAATCATAGGATTTTATGTCTATCCCTAACATTCTAACCTGTTTTGGCATCAGTTCTAGGTTTTTGGGCATCCCCGGGACCTCCTGACTAGGTTCTGAGTCAATCTAGGATCAGGGTCAAATTTGAGGTCAAACTTGACTAGATTAGGATCAAGCTTGAACCTAACTAGGTTAGATCCAACCTCAATTTTGACCCCTTCTTTCAAATGTCCAATTTCCATGATTTCTGGGCATCGGGCTTTCGGGATATTTATTTTCCCGCCTTCGGCTCGGCCATTTCGGGTTTCAAAATGGTAAATCCTTTAATTGCATTTAATCTAGTTATATTTTCTAAAGGTTAGGACCTAATTGGGGTTTAATTCTTCAAGGTGGCCCCTCTAGAGGAGTGTGCCCTAGTTCACTATAAAAGGAGGCCTTCCTCTCTCATTTTCTCCATCAAGTTTTGTGAGCACATCACATCTCAAGCAATTTCATGTGCAAGCTCTCAAGTGCAAGCAAGTGAATTCAAGAAAGCCTTCAAGAAGTCAAGTGTTCAAGCATTCATCCATTAAGGAGATCCATTGTTAGCTATTGAAGGATTCAATCTCTTTGGAGCCCCCTTGATGATCCATCCTTCTCCATTCATTCAAGCCTTCTCATATGCAAATATCAAGTCAAGATTGGTGTTGAAGATCAAATGCCATTGATTAGAGACATCCTTCATTTATTCTACATCCATTGAAGCATTCCTACTTGTAGATTTGAGGATTTGAATCCTCTATAAGGACTTCAACATAAGCAAGGTGATTTATTTCAATTACTTTGTTTATGCACAATATATTTCAATTCAATTTCAAGGTTAATTCCTGAAGTGGGGTTTGACCAAAGCAAACCCCCCATACAACAAAAACCTCCATTTTCTTGTAGGTACAGGTGCAAAATTTTGGATCTGAGAGAGAATTTGGATACCCTTTTCAGCAAACTTCTGAGATCTACGAATAGAATCAGAATCAGACTTCAAATAAAGAATGTAGTATTTGACCTTTTATGAGGGTGAAACCTGACTTGAGCTCATCTTGGAGAAAGATTTTTGGGTTTTCTCTGTTTCAGCATTTCTAGTTCGAAATAAGTTGCAGAATTTCCTGAAAGTGTATACAAACATCAGAATTTGACATTTTCTAGATCTACCCTAATTTGAGGTTAGTATTTGTATTTCAATTATCCCCTATTTTCAAACACAATATCCTCCATAGGGAAATATTGGATTTACTCTCTCTCTCTCTCTCTCTCTCTCTCTTCCATATTCTTCATAAATTGATTCGATTGTGTATTAACCTCTTGGTTGATCAAATTGGATCTCTTCTTTGGGAATTGGGTTTGAGAATAGATCTCATATTTCCCCCCTTACATTTGAATAGGGTTGAATACATTTTACCCCTATTCATTTTGCTGAACCTGACATACTTACTCCTTTTTCTTTTGTGGAATTGGGTGCCTTATTGTGCTTTCCTTTTATCTTGTTAGTATTAGATTTTTCCTTTGTGTTAGATCTTGCATGCTAATTAGATTTCATCTTCATGCTTTATATGTTCTTAGTTTAGTTCATTTGCATTACATTGGTTTATGAGCTTTACTACCACCAGTCATACTTATAACATTCCGGTTAGAAGAAGTCATAGACTCATGGGTGCCTTTGAGCTTGAATCTTCTTCTCCTTTCCTTAGGATCCCAGATGATAACCTGATTCTTCATGATTCCAATCCTCCTATGGAGAAAAAATCTTCTCACTCATCTCATGATGAGGATGATGCTTTAAGAGTTCCTCCTAAACAAGTCCAAAAACTTTCCACTAAACTTGATAAAATGGGTAATTAGCTTCTTCAAGAAAACCATAATCAGGATTCCATTCAAGCTATAGAGTCTCTTAAGAAAGTTCTCCATGATAGTGATCAGGGTGTTAACCTCTTGCATGGTATTACTCATCTTGTGCATTCAAATGTTAAACCTTTAGCTCAAGAAGCTCAAGATTTAGGCTTGATTCCTCCTATCACTCGTGTTGAACCTCCTTCTAATCCTTTACCTAGTATTCCTATCTATAATCCTTCTTTGGTGAATGTGATGGTTCCCTCTGTTCCTATGAGTGTTCCTCCTATGTTCCTTCCTACATCACAACCTTCATATCATAATGTTCCTTTCACTTATTCCAATCCGCTTCCAACTACAGTTCCTAGTGTTCCTCCAATTGTATCTTCTATTCCTGCAGTTTCTTACACTTTACCTAGTGTATCTAATGTTGCTGCTACTCCTATATAATCATCATTTTGGCTCAAAAAGTATCATCCTTACAACAACAACTTGCTTCCTTAACTCAAAACAAGTTTAGTATTCCTACATGTGACATGGGAAGTCCCTTGTCTCGTGATATTATTCATACTCCTGTTCCTAAGCAAGATGATATGCCTCATCTTGAGAATTATAATGGAAACAGAGATCCTATTCATCATGTTAAAACATTCCAAATCCTTTGTAGTGATTATGCTCATGACCATAGGATTTTAGCCAAACTATTTGCTAGAACCTTTCATGACAAGGCCTTACAATGGTATTGTTCCTTGCCTCCTTATTCAATTGATTCATTTCCACAACTTGCTAATACCTTTATTCAACAATTTCAAAATAATATAGGCCCACAAGTGTCTTTGACTGATTTAATGCATTGTAAACAAACTAATAAAGAAAAATTGACTGAATTTATTGGTAGATTTAAGCATTTGCATGCTCAGATTTCCTATCCTGTTCCTGATATTGATATTCAATGTATCCTTATTTCAAATTTGCAAAAGGATATTAGAGATAAGATTCTGCTTACTGAATTTACCTTTTTTCAACAACTTTGTGCAGCGCTTCATCATTATCAATTACAAGTGAGTCAATTTGAGAGCAACACTCCAATGGCTCCTATTCCAGTTGATAAGAGTGATGCTGCTCCTAATTCAAACAAGTTTAAAAAATTCAACAACTATGTCAAGATAAACAAACAAGCGAATGCAGTTGTTGATCAAGTTGCTATTGCATCTTATAATGCCACTTCTGCATCCACTACTTTTCAATTAAATCATATGTTTACTCCTCTTTCTAAATCTTTACATGCTATTATGAATAGGTTGTTACCTGCTAATATGATTACTTTACCTCCTATTCAACCTCTTTTACCTACTATGATTGCATCTAAATCTTTTGATCAAAATGATTTTTGTCAATATCATCGTCATAATGGTCATGATACTAAGAAATGTTATTCTTTAAAACATAAGGTTCAAGGTCTAATTGATTCTAAGGTTTTATCTGTTGATAATCTAGATAGTAGTGGGAATCAATCTATCTCTCCTCCTAATCAGAACCTTCAAATCTATATGAACCCTTTACCTACACATGATACTAATACTATTGTTCAACCATCTGCTATGGAATTGTGTATGATTTAAAGATGGATGATCTCAATCATGTTGTTAATCAAGTGGAGCATGTTGATCAATCTGTATCTCCACCTCAACCTCAACTTCAACCTCAAGTTCAATCTCAACCTCAACCAAAACCTAAACCTAAAATGAAACCTCAACCTAAACCTCGACAACAATTTAAGAATAAAAGACCTTGAGAACTTTTGATTACCTTTAATGACTCTGAGATTATTAAAGCTCCTGATGGTCCCCTTTACATTGCTGCTAGGATTGCTCAAAAACCTACTCGTGGTTGTCTTGTTGATCCTACATCCTTAGTCAATGTTATCACTGAAGAAAATATTTTTATGAAAAGCTTACAGTGTGACTTTTATGATACATCGGATGTGTGGATTTAGACTTGCAATGGTTTTCTTTATCCATCATTTGGCTCTATTACTTTACCAGTTGAACTTTCTAGAAAAATTGTGAACACTACCTTTGTTGTGGTGCCTACTTCTGATTAGTTTCAAGTTAAGCTAGGTTTTCCTTGGTTGACTTCCATGCATGCTGTTGCTTCACCTATCCATAAGTGTCTTAAGTTCATTCATGATGAAGTGAAGATGATTAATCATAGTCTATATCAACCTTCTAGGCCTAGAGATTGTGCTACTCTAGATTTATTTTGGCCTTCATTACCTAATTCATGTCCTCCTTGCCCTGATAATCTTTTTCGATCATATCAAGCTTATAAACATCATAAAATTCTTGAATTAAGTTCATCCCCTAGGGATCTTAATCATGGTCATTTACCTACACTTGATTGGCTTGTCCTTCATGGTAGCTTTGTTGTGTGTTTGCCTGCTATATTGTGCTTCTCCCGCAATGTGTTTGCTAAATGTTGTTAGATTCTTTTATACGATCCTTGTTACTCAATCGGTGCAAGGTGATGAAGGAATCAAAATTGTTGTTTAAATTCTTCTATATGTATCTCTATTCTTCTATGCATTATTCAATGTTATGTTGTAATTGTGCTATTATTTGTAAATGTTTCCTTGTGTAATTTGCTTGGATTCGAGATATGGTAGCACTAATTCTTTTTGGTCTTCGTGTCATGGTCTGAAAAGATTCTCCTTCGTATATCTTACATAATCTTTCCTACTTTGTGATTGTAGTTCTACTTTCTTTGGGGAATGATGTCAATTCATTTGCAATAATATCATATATATATTATCTTATGATCATACTGACCCCATGGTAGGTAGATCCCTTATGTGTTCTCTATATGTTTCTATGATATTTCTCTTGATTTGTCTACATCTAGGGGCATCTCGATGTGGAAACATAATCAATGGAGTTGTTTATGTTTTCATTAAAGCCACTGCTTCTATTAAAGTGTCAGCAATGACTTTAATGTGGGGGCATACACTCTGATCACCTATTGCACACATGTACTTTTCAATACGCATATATTTTTCAAGATACTTCTTTTCCCTTTTTGGATTAGTAACTAATCCTTAAAGCACAGATTTATATTTTAGGATCTCTTGATCCCTTCAATTTCAAATACACATATATTATGATCCCTTAAGGTCGAAAGTGTCCTTAAGAATGGATCTCTTTTGTTTTTATTTTTTGGTTTTATTCTTATGGAATAGAATATTCCTAAGGATAAATCCTTCATGGGTTGACTAGTGAGTAGCCACATTCACTAGGCGGTTCAATTCCATCTTTCTAGTTGCGCCTTTTTCTTGTGTGGTTCACAATGGGACATAAGTTCTCATTGGGAGAGGTAATCACACTTTCTTTCTCTCTTTAGAGATGTTTCTATTATTGTGATCTAGGAGTTGATAAAGACTTGAGTCCCTAGGGGCTTAAGGTTTCTCTTTGTCCCTTGGATTATGATAAGATTATCTTTTCATTCTGATCTCCTTTACCAAGAGTTTGCATCGAGTCCATACTCTTGCTAAAGTGGGGGCTTAATGTATCATCCTAAAATGGAAGCACTTCCATGATAAGAGTGTTTATCCCTCTAAGTAAGTGTTTTGGGGTCATGTTAAGCACCTTGATCAGGTCTTTTCATGTATTTGGCTTTTCTCCCCACTTTCCACTTCTTCCCTGCACTTGATTTCTTCATTCTAGGTGAAATTAGGGTTAGGATCTTAAGGATTCTATAGAATTTCCCTCTTTCATGGATTTATTTTCTAGGTAGGATTTAGAAATAGATCCTTCTAGCCTTCATCATAGTAATCATAGGATTTTATGTCTATCCTTGACATTATGTCCTATTCCAGCATCAGTTCTAGGTTTCTGGGCATCCCTAGGACCTCTTGACTAGGTTCTGAGTCAATTTGGGATCAGGGTCAGATTTAAGGTTGAACCTGACTAGGTTACAATTGAGCTCGAACCTGACTAGGTTAGGTCCAACCTCAATTTTGACCCCTTCCTTCAAATCTCCAATTTCCATGATTTTCAGGCATCGGGCTTTCAGGATATTTGTTTGCCCGCCTCCGGGTCAGCCATTTCGGGTTTCAAAATGGTAAATCCTTTAATTGCATTTAATCTAGGTATATTTTCTAAGGGTTAGGCCTAATTGGGATTTAATTCTCCAAGGTGGCCCCTCTAGAGGAGTGTGCCCTAGTTCACTATAAAAGGAGGCCTTCCTCTCTCATTTTCTCCATCAAGTTTTGTGAGCACATCACATCTCAAGCAATTTCATGTGCAAGCTCTCAAGTGCAAGCAATTGAATTCAAGAAATCCTTCAAGCATTCAAGTGTTCAAGCATTCATCCATCAAGGACACCCATTATTAGCCATTGAAGGATTCAATCTCGTTGGAGCCCCCTTGAAGATCCATCCTTCTCCATTCATTCAAGCCTTCTCATATGCAAAGATCAAGTCAAGATTGGTGTTGAAGATCAAATTCCATTGATTAGAGACATCCTACATTTATTCTACATTCATTGAAGCATTCCTACTTTTGGATTTGAGGATTTGAATCCTCTACAAGGACTTCAACATAAGCGAGGTGATTTGTTTCAATTACTTTGTTTATGCACAATATATTTCAATTCAATTTCAAGGTTAATTCCTAAACTGGGGTTTGACCAAGGCAAACCCCCCATACAACAAAAACCCCCATTTTCTTGTAGGTACAGGTGTAGAATTTCATATCTGAGAGTGAATTTAGATACCCTTTTTGGCAAACTTTCAAGATTTGCGAACAGAATCAGAATCAGACTTCAAATAAAGAATGTAGTATTTGACCTTTTATGAGGGTGAAAGCCGACCTGAGCTCATCTTGGAGAAAGATTTTTGGGTTTTCTCTGTTTTGGCATTTCCAGTCTGGAATAGGTTGTAGAATTTCCTAAAAGTGTACACAGACATCAGAATTGGACATTTTCCAGATCTTCCCTAATTTGAGGTTAGTATTTGTATTTCAATTATCCCCTATTTTCAAACACAATATCCTCCATAGGGAAATATTGGATTTACTCTCTCTCTCTCTCTCTCTCTCTCTCTCTCTCTCTCTCTCTCTCTTCCATATTCTTCATAAATTGATTCAAGTGTGTATTAACCTCTTGGTTGATCAAATTGGATCTCTTCTTTGGGAATTTGGGTTTGAGAATAGATCTCATATTTCCCCCCTTACATTTGAATAGGGTTGAATCCATTTTACCCCTACTCATGTACTATGTAACAATCAGCTCCTAATAGGGCTAGATCTCTTAATAGGGACATTATTCTTTAGTGCATATTTGTGGGTACCATCCCCACTGGGGTTTTCCCTTTAATTAGGGTTTCCTTGAGAACAAATCATGGTGTCATGAGTAATGTGTTATGCTTATATGTTCTTTTCATTTCTGCATTACTTTGGATTATTTATAATTGTTTAAAGTTGCAAACAAAGTTTCATAATACTGATTCACACCCCCTCTCAGTATCACCTAATCCTAACAAAATTATCTTACACATGAGTATATTTTGGTGTGAGAGGATGATACCAATGCCCTCTTTTCTAAAGATGAAGCATTAGTGAATAAACATCCCAATAAAAGTATATTCAATAAAATTTATGTTCCTAGTCATACACATGTGATACCTCCAATTTGTGTTCATCTTCATCCTAATGTTCCTCAACCTCAAACTAAAATTATTAATTATATCTACTAGAGAAAACAAAAAATGACAACCATAAACTAAAATAGTGATTATTGTCCAAGGCATTAAAGACCCACCTAGATCTCTTGATTACTATTTATACTATGTAAAATAACTCACTAAAATTAGTAGACTTTATCAATAAGTGTCACAACAAGATCATTATAATGTAGATTCCCACATGCATAATAGTTGTAATAATAAAACAAGCTTCAAATGTTCTTCCTCCTTCTCAACCCTTATTCCTCCACCCTCTGATCTTTGACAATATGTTGGTAAGGAGTATGATATTTTTAGTAACTTCATGCTACTCCAACTAATATGTCCCTTTTTGAATTAATTCAAACTTCACCTACATACCATAGAATGCTCCAAGATGCCTTAAAATATTTTTGTTACACCTTTTGTGAGACCAAATGAGTTAGCCACCTTGTTTGATTCTATGCATGCAAGAAATTGGATAGATGCCTTCTCATAACATTAGTTACTTTCATTAGAAGTTAAAAAACAACATGATCATCTTATTATTATATCCCTTATTGATAAATATCAAATCAATCATACCCTAATTAATGATAGATGAAGTCTTAATTTTTGAAGCATAAACCTATTACATAAAATCAATATTGATACCTCTAGATTATTGAACCAGATTCTCTCTCTATTCATTATTTTGACAATATTGGTAGATATGTCTTAGGAGCAACCAAAATACCTATTGTGGTAGGACATGTGACTTTACCTGCCCCTATACATGTCATGCCTAATACTCTTAAATACAATCTTCCTCGAGACATGTTGTGGATTCATGTTATGCAATAAATCTTGTCTACTCTTAAATGTGTAATAAATTCATATATGGCAATAAAGGGTACAAAATTGAATCTTATCCTTATTTGTATAGTCATATACAAATGGAAGTAGGATCTAAATCTTCTTAAGTTTGTGATTCTATCTATAACCATCATAGACACATTGTATCCTATTGATAATGCTTTCTCAGGTGGTGATTTGGGCTCATTAGACTCTATACTCTTCTATTTAAAAGAATACAAAGTCCCACAATTTACATCCAAATCCTCAAAAGAGCCTCGTATTTCATTATCCCAAGATACTTTGAATTGTAATCCAAGTTCTTCTTGCAATACATAGATCGATGATGATTCAAGCTCTTTAGATTTCACCTAGTTTGGACCAATTGAATATAAGATTGAACCTTCTCATCCTAACATATCAACACCCTTATAGGATCCACATTCTTACAAAAGAATGGATTCTTCCTCTCCTCCTACTAATTCTACATCTAATTTGGAGACACCTCATTGGATTGGTTTTAAATTTCTTTCTAAACTTGGATACAATGAAAATAGTTTAAAGTGCATTGAAACAAGTGATGATACTCTTGCAAAACCTACACTACTCTTTTAGATAAACAAGGTTTAGGTATCCACCCTCCTTTATGCCCTTCTCCATTATTTGAAGCTTCTATATCTTCTTATCAGTTCTCAAACCTTTCTCCACAAGAGAAAGTATTACATCTTGCTCCTCATCTTCTATCAAAATAATAGTATATTTTGGTGTGGCTTCTCAAAACATATTTTCTTACTGTTCCATATCCAAAATGTAAGAAATTTCATAGCATAATCAAACAAATCTTTATTTTTGGGTCCATCATTGAGTGCTTGGCTAGTACATCAATGAATGTTAAAACTTTAAAATCAAAATACAACTATTTATTAAATACTATACCATTCAAATCACAAGTGACAATGATTTTCACCTTTTTGTTACCCATTTTTGTTTCTAGCTCAATTTGTTGGATCTAATTATGTTTTACAAATAGAAAAAGAAAGGCACATAGCTAATTATGCTAAGTGTTTTCTACCAAAAAGAGATACTATCTAATGAACAATATATAAGATGCAAGTGTGCACAGTAAAGAAGAAAATCATACAACTTTGCATTAAGGGCCCATTTGGTTCTTGGTATTAACCTAGAATAGTCATTATTTAATGCAAGAATTAGAAAATTAATCCCCATTTTTGGGCCAATGCTTGGATTAATTAATTCCCAAAAAAACTTGGAATTCATTTTTTATTCTAGAATAAGCTTTTCATGGATTCAAAATTACAACGAAATGTATAAGTTGTCGGGTCCATGCATGAATGGTTAAGGGATTACAATCTTATTTTTTTATAATTTTCTTTTACAATTTTTTTTAATAAATTTTTTTAATAATTTTTTTTTATAATCTTATTTTTTTAAAGTAAAGAATACATATTTTAATTTAAAAATATATAAGTTAAAAATACATATATATTTTAATTAAAAAACTAGCAACAAAAATGATAAGTTCAAAAATTAAGAAAATATTTTTTTTATAATTATAATTTTTTAATAAGTTAAAAATACATATTGTTTGAATTAATTAAAAAAATGAAAAATAATCCTTATTCCAATTCCACATTATGGGATCCAAACGCAGAATAGATTATTCCAGCTTTTGTTTTCAGGATTAATTAATCTGAGAATAGGTCCTTATTCTAGAATAGGCCTATTCTGGATAAATTAATTCCTTGCACCAAACAGGCCCTAAAAGAATTATTTTTTTATTCATGAATTGAAATGTATGGTGTCCCACACAAGCCATGGGATTGAATGGTTTAATGACATAGAAAAAATGTTATCTCTATTTGAGCATTAAAGGTTGTCATTAGTATCAAAGACATCAATCAATTACCTATGCTATTCTATTCGATAAAAACAAGCACTTCAAGCTAGTCGATCAAGTCTTTACACCGAGCACCGAGCAGTTTTACCGAGCATCAGTGTTCACCAATACCAAACAATAGTAAACACCGAGAAGACTGGACACCAAGCACTAGTGTAATTATTGAGAAGTATATACAATGTTTATCGAGGAAGATAGAAAATGACATAGTAATCAAGAAAGGCACATTTATCTATGTAGATGGTTACAATAGAATCAAAAAATATTTTACCAAGATCAAGGATCATTTATTGTAAGATTCCATCATTAATTGCGATGATGATCTTTATGTATTTGCTAGATCTAGGTTAGGGTTTTCTCTAAGATATTGTAACCTAATTTTTGTTAAGCGACAAAAATAGTATGCTATATATGTTTTATTTTTTATATCATTTTGAGGATATAGAGGGAAGTAGCTTGACAAGGAAGTTATGAACAAGCAAAGAAGCTCTTGAAGCATTAGCCAACTTCAAGATATCAGTTATCAAATAGAGAAGAACAGAATATAGAGATATTCAAATTAAGCAGAATTAGACAAGGCTATCGAGTAGTTCAGAGTTAAGATCTTCATAGAAAAAGGTGATATCTATTCAGTACTTCATAGATCTGTATCAGACAAGGTTGAGTTGTCATTAGCAGATATATCCTATTATTTTCTAACCATTGTAACAAATTTTGGTAAAATCTCTTAACAAAGTACTAGACCTAACAGTCTTTTTGTAAATCTCTTAACTAAGTGCACACTCAAGTAGTGTTGTTAAAATCCTATAGCTAGGTAGATCTAATTGATTTGAAATGTTACTCCTAACAGGGTAAGATCCCCAGAAGTGATCACCACTTGTAGCCCTAACATGCAAACCTTTTCTATTTGCAATAGTAAAGAATTTGTGGGTGCCATCCCCACCGCAATTTTTACCTTCTAACAAGGGTTTATGCATTACCAAAATACATGTGTTATGTGACTGTTATATTGTTGATTTTATGTTATTTACCTTTGATAGTTAAATGAATGAATGACACATGCAATGGATTCAAGTTATAGTTGAAGGTTACTACTGTTTACTATTTAAGGTTTGAAAGTTAAAATTTTTTATGGGCACTGATTCACCCCTCCCCTCTCAGGACCCTATCTCTCCAATCCAAAAATTGTTATCAGAGCCCAATTCTCTTATTGGACAGTTTAACCACTGAAGGGTAAAGATCTAATCATGGAGAGATATAAGTTGGACAAAACAATAGAGTCAAAAGATTCAAATACAGATGTTTATAGAGTAGTATAAACATGCTAAGGATGGATTGAAGAAATTACTGGTTCAAAGAAAGAACTTGGCTATTCTAGAGAATGAGACTGGTTACCATGAAGAGGAGATTGATGATTTATTTAATCACATTGGATCTAATTCAAGAAGTATTTCTGATGGCTCTAAAAGTGCAATCTCTAATTTATCTAAAAATAATCTTCACTTAACTGAACAAGTGAAAGCTCTGTAAATTGGTCAGGAATCATAGATGGTGAGAATGATAGATGTAATGAACAATGCTAGACATGCTAAGAAAGAAAGGAAACTAGTTGTTGAAGACCGAAGACATATAACTGAACAACTTCAAGCAAAGGAAACTGAGATGCAAAGACTCACCAAGCATCACATTGAAATGTCCAATCAGATGATGATTGTAAACATGGAGGTCAACTGAGTAAATGGTGAATTGTCAAGAAAACTTGAAGATATTGGAATACTCGGGGAAGAAAATGAGAAACTGAGAAATGAAGTAAAGACACAACAACAACACAATGAAATGATGAAATTATCTAAAGAAAGTTCTAAAAGGATTGATGATTTTTTGACTAATCAAAGAAGATTTGGAAGTAAAGCTAGATTAGGCTATACCGATGAAGGAGAATCATCCAAGCAAGCTGAACAAGTCAACAACAATCAAAATCAAAGACCTAAGATGCTGTCATGTTATCACTGTGGAAAACTAGGGCATACTTCAAATGTGTGCAAAAGCAAAGCACAAGGTAAACCTCCAGTCACTCCTAAGTTTAATGGATATTGTTATTATTGTAGTAAATTTGGACACCAAGCTTATGAGTGCAGAGAAAAATTGAATAAGAATGCTAACAATCCTACCATGGAGAAACTATGTTATACTTGTAATGAACATGGACACGCTGCACAAGAGTGTAATGCAAAGATGAAGCAAGTATGGACACCAAAATAGAAGATCAAACACAAGCCTTATCAACTGAAGAGACAAGGTAACTCTTATATTTGGGATTACAACACATGGGCTAATTGTATTGCATATGGTAGATATGGACACATTGTAGCAAACTATATGAGGAAAAGATGGGCTAGACAATCATGAAGCTGGACAAGCATTGGAATGGCATGTTTACATTGTCATAAGGTTGGTCATCTAAGAAAGGGCTGCAGAGATCAAGCACCAGAAGAAGGACATGTATTTGAGAGTGGAAACACTATTGTAGATATCATGAGAATCAAGAACACTATGTGGAAGAAGGCATCAAATGAGAATGAAGAGTCAAGCAATGCTATCAGTGAAACCTCATCCAATGGATTAGGTGACATCGGTACCTCCACCTAGGGTGAATTAGGTATGTATGGAACAAACATTTTAAATGATCTTATTTTACATACAGTTCCTTATATATGATGAGCACATACCAAATCTGCATGAATAAAGATGCATTATGGTTTATATGTTATAAGCTAACAAAGTCACACAGTCGGTAAAAGTTAGACCAAGCAAAAGGTTACCCATTGGTAATCACTATTCAAGGTTAACCAAGTATCAGTATCAATCGAGTAAGAAATCATGTGTTAACTGAGTTGTTGGAAGTTTATGGTAATCACCGAGTTGACAGTTGTCACTGAGTTAGTAGTAGGCCAAGCATTAATGACAAAAAGTTTTGAGTGGGAATGCAAAAAAGCTATAAATACATGGAGAACTAAGTTTATTTTTCACCTAGCGATTTCGAAGAGTGATTATTTCATAGAGCGAGTTCGAGAAAATAATTTTCAAGATCATCCAAAGAAGTTGCAAATTGAATTGAGCGCACTCTTTGCATATTCCAAGTTGAAACCCTTACCAAGCACATTCATCACTGTTTGTTGAAAACCTAGTTTGTTGAAATGGCATCTACTACAGGCACTTCTAAGATTGTGTAAGAAGTAAATCTCATCATTTCAACTGACTATGATGAACCTAAATACAAGTTACACCTAGAAGTCACATCAAAAATAGATTTAGTGGGCACTTTCTCAAGCATCCCACCTAGGGTTTTGCTAGTCGAGGATGTACGATCTTACATTCACTGTAAGATAGGTGAAATTGGTGATTTTGAGATGTATGTTGCATATCAAAAAATTTGTAGTGAAGATGGGAAACTCAAAGATGAGTACAAACAGGTTGAGAAGACTGGACTCACGCAAGCCCTAAATTTTCTGAAAAGTTTCATAAATGAGTGGATTAGGGTTGTACTCAATCACTATCACGAGGGCACATTTTGACTAGATAGTCCAATTAAAGTAACTAAGAGAATGATTAATAGGGTGATAGGTTACCCTACAAGTGATAAAGACAAATCTTTTTGAAGTTCCTCTTGAGCAGATGTTGAGAAAAATATTGGCGCAGCATGGGATGACCGAGCACTAAAAATTGCTTAAATTGAGGATCCAAAAGTTAAATTTATAGTGCATGTAATTTGTTATAAGTTCTATCAGTCGAGTAGACTGAACATCATACCTTTTAGTGCTATGGACATAGCATTCAAACTGATTAAGAAAGGTCATCAGTTGGACCTTGCTGAGTTACTGTTGAAATAGTTAGATGAGAAGATGAAGATAATCAGGTCGGCAAAGTCTAACACCTATAAGTTTGGATCACTGTTGGTGTGTATATTTTTCTATCTTCAGAAATTATTTCCTTCTATCAGTCACATAGATTAGCCTACCAACAAACCAATTGCCAATCAAATTAATGATATAATGAGAGGTTTGGGAGATAATTTAAATAAAGTTATGGATGAATATTTTGAGCATTTTAAGATTAAGATGAATCTACGGAGCAGAATTCCAAGCTCACTAGTCGAGAAATATGAAATGGATATTTTTTTTTCTAGTAGACACCAACCACACTTTAATCAAAGCTGTTGAGATGAGAACAAAATGGCTAGCCCCCATGGGATATGAAATGAATATGGATTTCATTTTGAAATCAATCAAGGCTTTACTGGCTACACCTAAGGACATAAATGCCGAAAGGTTTGGAACCTATGAAGAGGCAAAGACAAGAATAAAAATAGGTCTTGTTATTGGCAAAATGACTAGAAAGTCCAGGAAAATGATGAAGACACTAACTAAAAAGTTTGGAGATGAATCTAACTCATCTGATGAGTCACCGGTTGAACCTGCAACCGAAGGTCAATTAATTTTGACTAACAAAGCACATGATAGTGAGGAAACCAAGTCTGACAAAGAAAAGGATTCAATACCAATTTTTCCCACTCCAACTCCAAAGAAGAGGTAGTTGCAAGTGCACTCAAGAGAAAAAACAAGGTTAGCAACCACAGCTTCACCACCTTTGTAAAAGGGAGTTGTGAAGGAAACAAAACCAAAAGCAGCTACACCAACCAAGACATATGCAAAAAGAGGAACTAAGGTCACAGCTGGAGCACCGAAGAAAAGGAGAAGATTGATTAGAGAAAGAGAAGACCTTGAAGATGAAGAAAATGATATAGAACAGTTCAAAGTTGTCATCAATAAGAACAAGACAATAGATGAAGTTGATGTAGACATAATTAAAAATGGAGATCTCACAGATTCGGAACTTAGTCGGTTTGACAACATGTCCACAGAGGACCAAAACAAAATTGAGGAGGAAGTCATTTAGATGATGATAAGCTTCAGATGAGTTCCATTGGAGTTTTCTATGCAACTACTAGAGGCATTAGAAGAAAGAATAAATCAGAAATAGACCTATGCCTTGGACACCAAAAAGAAGATGAGAGAACAAGCCCTAGTTTTGGTAGCTCCAAATTTATCTCTTGATGAAATTGATGAATATATGATGCTCACTTACTATAAGAGATTCAAAGTAAAAGGCCAGGCTATGCAAGTATTAGATGAAAATCTGGAAAATATTGATGAGTCTAGCCAACTCATCTGAACATCAATCATTGCAGCTAGAGAGCAAGCTAAGAAGAATGCATTTCTAAATTTGTCTAAGAAGAGAAAGAGATCAAAAGGAAAAGGTATATACATAAGTGATGCTGATTTGACAAAGAAGACCAAAGAGATAGATGTACCACTTACCGAGGTAATTGATACAACACTTGTCAATGAAGTAATAAGTATTTCACAAGATTCACAGGATCCAGTAGAGATCCAAATTAAGGAGAAACATGTTGAAGATGTACTCATTGAGGACATTACTAATGGAGATCTTGATGATAGAGATGAAGATGAAGATGTGAACATTGCACCAGATTGTACACAAGATGAAGGTCAAGTTACCAAGTCTACAATCACATCATTACTAGGTGAGCTTCCTTTTCTTGTAGAAGCAATTGAGATATTATCACAGGAACAACCCGATGGCTCAAACCCCGAGTAGCCAAAGGATACAATAGGGGAACAAGGAACATAGACACCTACTGAGACAAACAAGCTTGAAGAGAAAGAGGCAACGCAAATAGAAACTAAGGATCAAGGTAATCAAGGTAATCCTAATGTAACTGAGGCTACTCCACCGGACACTACATCAGAGGCTTTGACTTAGTCAATCGACACAATGGTCACCAAGGAGAAGCAAAAGGAAGATACAGTGTCACCCGGGTAGGTTACGCAATGTTTAGAGGTAAAGCCAATCATACCTTTCAAAACAAGCTCACCTCACGAGCATGAGAAGAAGAAGAAGAAAAAGAAAGGAAAAGGGCCAGTCACCTTAGAAGAAGTTATTGTTATACTAGAGTGTGACCCAAGGACCCTAAGCCCCAAGGAATTGAGAAAATATGGGGAGTTGTGTACAAGGAAGGCAACACAAGAAAAATTGAGACAAGAATGCAAAAGCAAGGAAATAATTGAAAATGTAAGAGATATCTTACAACAGGTCATACCAGAGGCACATATCGATAAAGATACTCCAATAATGGACCAACTTGCTACACTTGCTGAAGAAATAAATGCCCTAGATGTTGAAGCAGACAAGAGAATAGAAGAAAGGGTAGAATCCAACATTTAGGACAAACTTGTAGAAAAGATCAGCCAAGAAGTGGCAATCAATAAGGTAAAGCTATTTGAGTTAATAACTAAAATTTAGGGTATTACTCAGTTAATTTGTCAAATTTTGATAAAGCTATGCATTGTGGACACTTTCACTATGGAGGTCAGTGAAAAGATAAAACAACTTGATAAAGACATCCAAGCTAGTGCATAGGAAGCCTTAATCGAGCCTCAAGCAATTGCCAAGCACATCTTGAAAGTTTAAGAACTCTGGCGGTTAAGAGAAGACCTCAGAAAGCAAGAGGAAATAATAAGTGACCAAGTGACAAAATTGCAAACTGAGTTGCTTCCATATTTGAAAATCTTTGAAAAGCACATTGTCAAGGCACAAACACTTATTGCAACACCATAAATCTCTATGTTAGACAACATTTTTCACATGCATGCACAAGTCGGTCTTGAGCACATTGCTCTCACCAACTTGAAAGAGGAATGGGAAAACCTCTTGAAGTCATTGACGAAAACCCATAAGCACATTTTTTATTAGTTGTAAGTATACATTTTTGTATTTGGCATTAATATCAAAAAGGGGGATAACAATGCATATGCCAAATATGTAATTAGATGCTAAGTATACTACACATTACCAGGAGCATGCACTAAGGGGGAGTATAGAATTTTTTTTTTGTTTGATAAGTATCTATGTATATGGCGGAGATAAATTTTTATTTTTTTGAGACATAAGGTCTATATACATTTAAGGTTTTGATACTAATGCCAAAGGGGGAGATTTTTATCTCTATTTGAGTATTAAAGGTTGTCATTAGTATCAAAGACATCGATCGGTTACCTATGCTACTCTAGTCATTAAAAGCAAGCACTTCAAGCTAGTCGGTCAAGTCTTTACACCGAGCATCGAGCAGTTTTACTGAGCATCAGTGTTCACCGATACCAAGCGATAATAAACACCGAGCAGACTGGACACCTAGCACCAATGTAATTACCGAGTAGTATATATAGTGTTTACCGAGGAAGATAGAAAATGACATAGTAATCAAGAAAGGCACATTTATCTATGCAGACGGTTACAACAGAATCCCAAAATGTTTTACCAAGATCAAGGATCATTTATTGTAAGATTCCATCATAAATTGCAATGATGATCTTTATGTATTTGCTAGATCTAGGTTATTTTTGTACACCGTAGATCTTACCATCTCTAAAATATTGTAACCTAATTTTTGTTAAGTGGCAAAAGCAGTATGCTATATATGTTTTATTTTTTATATCATTTTGAGGATATAGAGGGAAGTAGCTTGACAAGGAAGTTATGAACAAGCAAAGAAGCTCTTGAAGCATTAACCAATTTCAAGATATCAGTTATCAGATAGAGAAGAACATAATACAAAGATATTCAAATTAAGAAGAATCAGACAAGTCTACCGAGCAGTTCAGAGTTAAGATCTTCACAAAAAAAGGTGATATCTATTCAGTACTTGATAGATCTATATCAGACAAGGTTGCGTTTTCATTAGCAAATATATCCTATTATTTTCTAACCATTGTAACAGAGTTTGGTAAAATCTCTTAATAGAGTAGACCTAACAGTCTTTTTGTAAATCTCTTAACCGAGTGCACACTCAAGTAGTGTTGTTAAAATCCTATAGCTAGGTAGATCTAATCAATCTAAAATGTTACTCCTAACAGGGTAAGATCACGAGAAGTGATCACCACTTGTAGCCCTAATAGGTAAACCTTTTCTATCTGCAATAGTAAATAATTTGTAGGTGTCATCCCCATCGCAGTTTTTACCTTTTAACAAGGGTTTATGCGTTACCAAAATACATGTGTTATGTGACTGTTATATTGTAGATTTAATGTTATTTACCTTTGATAGTTAAATGAATGAATGATGCATGCAATAGATTCAAGTTATAGTTGAAGGTTACTACTATTTGTTGTTTAAGGTTTGAAAGTTAAAAGTTTTTGTGGGCACTGATTCACCCCTCCCCTCTCAGTACCCTATTTCTCCAATCCAACAAAAAATACTATACATTTGAAAATGGAAAAAACATATAAAAGAATTGGGAATCTGTCATTGCCTGGAGGTTGGAATGACAAATCTTGTAGTTGGATGGTTGCATCCCCAACTTCTTTTACTTGTTTACTCCAAGAGTTGCCTTGTTACTCCAAATAGCCTATAAGAGATGATGAAAATTATGTTAGAGATCAAGATGCCAATAAATTTATATGTAACCATCATCAAACATATAATTTTCTCACACATAGAATCAAACCAGTTATGTAATCATCTTAGATATCAGAGAGAAAAGAAAAGAAACAAATCTAAAAATTCATTATTTTGTCTAATGTTTGTTTACTGTGTAGGTACGGGTAAATTTTCATTATTGATTATTTCATTAAATATTAGGAATGTCATAACATGTGGGGTAAAATATGCTCCTACAAGGGCTGAGCCTAGCATGATGTCACTATCATTTAGTGTTCTGACAAAGGTGAGTGTGCAATTACTGTATCACCATGTGACGTTATAGTCCAATCAAGCAGGTATGTGTCACTTATAACAGTGATTTGATACAGTCTGTCATAAGAAACATATATTTTCTCAATAAGATTACAATGACAGGATGATGTAGGGAAAAAAAAAGATGTGAATATCACCATAGTAACTATGATTTATTGATATTACCTTGTACTAATAACATTCATAATAGTAAACATAGCATGTTTGAAAAATGTTGTCATGAAGACAGTAATATGAGTGACGCTATTAAAATAAAATGACAAACAATCAATATCTGAATACCAGAATAAGAGCAGCAATGATTCATGTTACATTATATTGTCTTGTTCACATAAGCACAAACAAGGAGCGATGCCAAAACAGAGGGCACAGTTCAAGTACAGACAAATATTTCCCATCTTGCAATGTAAAATAAAACAAGGGGTAGTTATAATAGAATGCATCCAAGGAGTAATAATGGACAAGTCTCAAGAGTGTCATGGTGAATGAATGAAATTATAATACATAAAAACATAAATGAGTGATTACACATACATGATAATGCTATTATAGTACATGGAACACAATGATAATAGTGATATAGGAATGCATTACCAAGTATCCATTGAAACCAAATACAATAGAAGTAGTTACAAGAAAGCGGGACAATCACATAAGCATGAAGAGTAATCATTCAAGTGCTGTCTAGTGTAAGACAATGATTTGTATATGCCATAAACAAGGGTGATAAACGTAATCGTGACAAGGCATTACCACTATAAAAGACATGGAGGAAGATATACACAAGAAGTATGGTGAAGCTCACCTTAGAGACAAAAGTGGAACATGAAATGAAGATCAATGATATCGAGGGTCTAATATAGATCAAATGAGAAATGAACTATCATTGGAGCATGGAAAATAATGTGAAAAACCCACAAAAGTGACAACCTTATTGCTACTTACAACACAACCACAATAGTGAATCCAAAAGATAATGCTAAAAATCTCAGTTAGCATATGATGCTGCTCAAAAATCTTTAAAATAGCTAGAGTCACAGTCAAGATCTCATGCATGGTTTTGAATGATGGGGTATTTTATTAAGAGATGAAGATAAAAGTATTGTGACAGTAGAAAGACAAATCAATAGGATGAAATAATGAGTAATTATACACAGAGACAAGAGCCCTCATAACCACTAAGGACGGACCTCCTAAAATCTTGTTGTTATGAAAAACAAAGAGATAACCATATGAATTGAAGATAGTGAAAGAGAAAACACATGACAAAGATTACCTAAAGGTAAAGAATTTCGTCTTTTAAAAGGGCTTTAGGGTTTCTATGAAAATAATTTGGTATGCTTTTGTGCATACTTTATATAAACAATAGGGCCCGATCATAGTTAATGAAGATGAAGGAATCCATGGATATTGTGTTACAAATAGATAGAATCCTAACAATTATAGTGATGCAAAATTATTGACCATGAGATCAAAACAGCGTGCATATAGAATGCAACAAACAAAGAGATATTTTTACAGTTATATTTTTTGAACTAAATCCTATATCAGATGAGGAATAATTGTATAATGAAGCACACATTGGTAACAAGAAAATATTAGATATTTTTAAAAAGGTAGAGAAAAAAGAACATTGATATAAGAATTTTAAAATAATAGAAATAGAAGGATATTTTAAAAAGAAAAGCTACGATGAAAGAGTAGGTAGAAATTCATAAAAGTTTCTTTGTGTTTCTACTAATTAAGACATACATAGGTGTTTCAAGTAGGGTTTCACACATGAAATACATAGGAAAATGAAATAAAAAAATGTCCAATATTATCAGAGAGCTCAAAGCATCAAATATACATAAAGAAATAGAATATTTTCTCCCTTTTCTTTTCTTAAATAGAGCTCGAGGATTCCATAATGAGCACATGCATGTACACCAATCAATAAAATCTATGTGATACCTATGAGAAGCTCTAAGAAATTCTTCAACAAAAGAAACAACTATTCCATCAATGTCCTAAGTAACCCTTGGTGACGCTTAGGATAGAGAATATGAAAAATGAAATAAAAAATGTGATGCATTTTATTTTAGGGTTTCATTTACCCTAGGAGTCGTCGACCACTTAGGCTTTTTTTGCCTATTTTAATTAAAACATTTCCCTCATAATATATCCTTTACTTGTGTTGAAGAGATTTATGTTTTTGTGTTCTTTTTATTATTTTGAACCTATTTGAAATGTAAAAAATATTATTAAAGTGATGCGATTATAAATCACTTCATTAATATTATTTATGATGCATAAATAAAAAGAAGCATTTTTGGGGGAGGTCAACAAGATGAGACTAGGAGTTATGAGGAGAGTCAAAGAGATAGGGGAGTTGTAAACATGTGGAGAGTATATAGGGTTGTTGGGAGTCCATTTAGAAGGAGTTGGAATGTTTTATGGTGCCTTTATGGCTGAAATGGTCAAGGATTTACTATTTCATCATTTTGGAGTCTTGTTTGAGTCTCTTAGTGGGCTTAAAAGTTGGATTTTTTAGTTCATATGACCAAGGAGGTTGAGGTTCCTAATTTTATGCAACACTTGTGGAGAAGGCTTGAGTACCATTCAAAATTCATTATGAAGTTATTTCTTACCATTCTCTCTAGCTATATTCTAATTTTGCATAGTTCTTTTACAGGAAGGATGAGTTTTATAACTCACATTTTCAGATTATGTGTTGTTGTATTAGCACCTTGTATTTGAATAAAATAGTGATTTCACTATCTCATTTTTTATTTTTTGTGTGTTTTGTGATGGTAGATAGATTTTTCTTGTATTTTTTACAAATCCTTGTGATATTGTCACATCCCAGGACCTTTAAATGGAAAACACATGTATTCTGCAAGTTATAAGTTGTGTAAAGAGTGTAAATAGTTTAGTGTTGTAAAAAATGGATTTCCTTCACAAAAATATGAACTCAAGACATCTCATAAAATGTTGATGCAGAAAATATACCAAATAGATGATTTGTGTGGAGAAAAATATAATTATTTGATTATTTATATTGAAGTAGTGGCCTCAGTATGACACAATTTTGGTGCATCACCTTTAGGAATAGGTTTTAATTTCATGTTTCTTTCTAACCCTTTCCCTAGCATGAGCTTTAGTTTAGGTGAAATACCTAGGAAGCTGACCTTCTCCATAGGTTCACTTCTTTTTTTGCCCACCCACAACCAAGAAGTGTTCTAATGTGTTATTAGATTATTGAATATTGAGTTCTATAGGGTAAAAATCTTAGGTCATAATAGTTTTTGGCATGCCCAATGGGACAAAGAACTAATTCATACTTCTTTTCAAACTTTATGTTACTTCTATTTGGTGTGGAAAACTATAGATTTTTCCTTTTGAGGCATGTTTTCAACATACTTGGAAGCTATGAGAAAATATCTACTGGTTTCAAGCAAATAAAGTGATGGTATGTGGAAAATCAAAGTTTGTTTTTCTAGTTTTCAATGATTTTAGTGGTTTTCAATCTTATATGAATGCTTCAACATCTCTTATTTTTATGAAAACATTCCTTAATCATCCACCATATCATGAAAGTGCTACTCATATACCCTCTCATCAACCATATCATACTGAGAATATTTCTATACTAAAAATAACCCTGCAGAAGTAGATTACTAGCAAGTTCCATATGCTCACCACCCACCCACCCTTGCTCAACCTATTTGGAAACATACGCATGCTTATAATCAGTCTTAGGAAGACTATTTTATGCCAAATCAATAGTACTATCTTCCCAATAAGTTACCAGATAATGGAAAAATGGAGATTGCAAGCATTAAAAGTGTGTTACTTGATTTCACAAGACATGAAATCTAAAGAGAAAAAAAGTATTGCATGCAACAAGATGAGATTGCATTTCAAGATTGCATTTCAAACTCACTGTCATCAACAAGATTTGGACATGTAAAGGAGGAGATATGAGGAGAATCTTGCAAATTTGAAGGCACAAGTAAAGTGTGAAGAAGAGAAAATGTTGCTAATGCATGTTCAAAACCAAAATTTAGAAGTGGATTGAGGTGTTACATTTCCAAACCCATTATTTGAGAAAGGGGCTCTGAGCTTCAATGTATTAATCTTCAAACAAGATGAACATTTTTATGAAGAGAAATAAAAAATGTTGTAGTAGGAATAATTAACTTATCAAGCCTATCAATCCCAGGAGGAGATGAAGATGTAGAGGAGACAATATGAGGACAGTCTTTCTAGGGAGTTAGGTACAAAAGAGTAGCAAATGAGGCTTATGAATGATCTAGTAAAAAATATAGAGGTCCAATCTACTCCTTACATTTTGGAACATCCTATAAAAGAGAAGGTCCTCAAATTCAAGATTCTAATCTTTAAACAAGGTAATCTTTCCAAGTCCTCTAAATTTAACATTCCAATTTTTAGAAAGTCTTTGTAGGAATTTGAACCTACACAAGGTGAGCCTCTTCTTTTTCAAGAGCTGAAGTGCTTTAATGAAGCTCCACAAACTTGTCAAATTCTATCAGCTTCTACATCTTCTTGTCTTAGTATTGTTTCATCATTCCTTGATGAACCTATTGTTTGGAAAAAAATTGGTTTAATGACCAAGAGAATTTGGGGCAATAGGTAGAAGATAAAGAAACTATTGGTAATAAGTCTTCTTATGTTTTAGAAAATGAGAAATCAGACCTGTTGCAAGACCATGGTAAGAAAGAAAAATTGGGTCGACATGATGAAAAAAGGGTATCATGTGATGAGAATAAAATATTGACTAATTTGTTTATTGAGCTTCCATTTTCTATTGAAAATGATGAAGATGAAGAGCACCTGCAGATATCAACAAGAGAGTTAGGGAAGCACTATAAAGTGGCTGGTTAAATATATATAGTACTACAATTTGGTTTTATGTGCTTCTTTCATTGAGAAAGATGAAGAGAATACAACCTTGATCAAACTAACAATGAATTTGGAGTAGCAAAAGGACATTTAAAATGATGGCAAGTTGCTATCTCACAAAAGTTAGTGTGATTTCATTGTTAATTTTATGGGATTGGAAGAAGGTTGTCATGGTGATAACGTTAGTTATTTTATGCAAAAAATTAAAGAAGAATTAGAGGAAGACCTTTTTTGGGATGGTTAGGAGCTATTTTTCTTAGAGATTGATGACAGGATAGCATCTCCTAAGTTAGAAACTGATGCAGGAGCATCCTGGGTGTAAGAGCAATCTTGCATCACCCAAAATAATTTCTATTTTTGTATTCAATAAGGGCTATCTTGTGCATAGCTGCTATTTATGGAAACCTACTATTTTTAGTAAGTTGGTCTTACGATCTCAGAATGTTCTGATTTTACATGTGGAGGTTCATCTTAGTCATATCAGCCTACCAGTAAAGCTTCATGGCTAGATCAGATCTAGTTTTGAAGATATTGAAGATTTTTCGTATTGGCAGCAGGGTACAAAAACTTTGAACTCAGTTTTGAAGGCTTTAGAGGCCCTAGATGAGGTCAAAAATTTGGGTGACGGGCATTTCTGAAATGGGGTTATAATAGTCAATCAGGTCAACTGGTGATGACTTATGGTCTCCGAAAGTCGGGTCACCTGAAATGGCAAAAAATAATTTTCCTTCAAAATTTTTGTTCGGGTTTCAAAAGTTATTTTGAGTTGACTTTGATGTAATAAATTGAAAAATAAAATAATTCTAAGTTTGGTCCGCCCTTAGGGTTAAATTTCTAGAACCTTCTCGGGTGGTGGAAATTGCCTACATAAAGAAGGCCCGCAGTGTTGTCTAGGGCAGTTCTGGGTAGTAGATCTGAGTATTGATTCGAGGCTTTATCCTACAGAATATTGTAAGGGAATACCCATGTGGCTTTGCATATTGTAATTCTAAAAGTTTGTAATTCCACATTTGTGGAGATAATAAGAAGCCAATTTTCTATTCTTGCATTTTGTTGTTGTTGTTTCTCTATTTCTGTTATGTGTTTGTGGTATTAAGGGAAGCACCCTTCATCAGAAACTCAAGATCCAAATGAACAAGAGGAGAAAGCAGCACCACTTCTTACAAGTGAGACAACCAAAATAATTGATCCCAATCTAGAAGCTAGCATTAGACCTCAAAGTTTTGTTCTATTAAGAGGGTGCCCTACTTTGCACTTAGTGTATCTAGAGGTCAACAAGAATGAGCCACCATCTCTTACACTTGATCCAAAGGAAAAGATGGAGCACAAGGAAGAGTAGTGGAAACTTGTACATTCATTTCAAGATAGTCATTTATGAAGCCAACTCATATGGGTAAGAAACTTTTCTTACATTATTGTAGAATTATTTCAGTATTTTTTCAAGTGCCCATCTTTAATCTACTCTTTAGTTTTTTGTAAGCTTGATAATCATTGCAAATTGAAGAGAAAAGGGAGTCATTTTCCAAAACTAGTAAATGGATTTGTTTAGATTATTTTGACTGCTGGCTAGTTTAGGGTTGGGTAGGTTTAAATTTAAATAAGTATTCTTTTTACATAGTTAGTTATTTGGTTTTGACTTCAGTAGGTGAATAAGAAGGTGCTCTGTTGTAAATCATTATTGTTCAATCAAACATAAATGCATCATTCATCTCAATGAACTAGTGAGTCCACTGTTATAAATGATACATATCTATTCAACAAAACCATAATGAATTACAACATTCTATAAGTGAGTTACAATAGTGTAAAAGGGCATTTTTGAGGCTTTGTCAAGGTGTTTTGACTCTCTATCCAATGGATAGTTTAGGCAGCTAGTCTAGGATGTTTAGCAGGTAAGTATTAAGTAGATGTTGCTAGAAATATTACTCATTTTTGTTTCCATCTCAATTAGGTGGATCTGGTCAAGTTTTACAAATAGAAAAAGAAAGGTGCATATCTAATTATGTTATGTGTTTTCTCCCAGAAATAGATATTATCTAATGAACAACAAATAAGATGCAAGTGTGTACAATGAATTTAAAAAAACATACAACTTTGCATTAAAAGAATTTTTTTAATTCATGAATTCAAATGTATGGTGTCCCACACAAGCCATTGGATTGAATAGTTTAATGACATAAAAAACAACTATACATTTGAAAATAAAATTAAAAAAACATGAAATAATTGGAAATATGTCATTTCTTGGAGGCTAGAATGATGAATCTTGTAGTTGGATGGTTACGTCCCCAACTTCTTTTACTTGGTTACTCCAAAAGCCATCTCAGTGCTCTAGATATGCCTACAAGAGATGATGGAAAATAGGTTAGAGCTCAGGATTCCAATCAATTCATATGTAATCATCATCAAACATATAATTTTATTACACATGGAATCAAACCAGTTATGTAATCATCTCATATATCAGAGAGGAAAGAAAACAAACAAATCTGAAAATTCATTATTTTGTCTAATATTTGTTCACTATGCAAGTACATGTAAATTTTCATTACTAATTACTTCATTAAATATTAGGAATGTCACAACATGTGAGGTACAATGGGCTCCTACAATGGTTTATCTTAGCATGTTGTCACTATTATTTAGTATTTTGATAAAGGCAAGTTTGCAATTCTTACATCACCGTGACATTACAATCCAATCAAGCAGGTATGTGTCACTTATAACAATGAGTTGGTGTATGTCACAAGGAACATATATTTTCTAAATAGCATTATAATGATATAATTATGTAGATAAAAAAAAAAGTGAATATAATCATAGTAACTAAGAGTTATGGATATTACATTGTGCTAATAACATTCATAACACTAAACATAGCATGTTTGACAAATGTTGTGATGAGATATTAATATGATTGATGTTATTAAAATCAAATGACAGACATTCAATATCAGAATACCATAATAAGAGAAGCAATGATTCATGTTACATTATATTTTCTTGTTCACATAAGCACAAAAGAGGAGAAACTCCAAAACAGAGGGCACAGTTCAGGTAAAGACAACTATTTCTCAAATTGCAATGTAAAGTCAAAGGAGGGACAACCACAATAGAATGCATCCAAGGAATAATAATGGACAAGTCTCAAGATTTTCATGGTGAATGAATGCAATCATAATACATGAAAAGATAAGTGATTCAATACATGTATAAGATAATGAACAATTATAGTACATGAAACATAATGATAACAATGATATAGGAATGTATTATCAAGTATCCATTGAAACCAAATGCAATAACATTAGTTACAAGAAATAAGGATAGTCACATAAAAATCAAGAGTAACAATTCAAGTGTTGACTAGTGTAAGATAGTGATTTGTATAATCTATAAACAAGGGTTATAAATACACCTTCGACAAGGAATTACAACTATAAAATACATGGAGAAAGGTATTCACAAGAAGTATGGTGAATATCTCCTTAGAGATAGACGTAGAACATGAAATGAAGAGATGTGATATCAAGAGTAACCATTCAAATGTTGACTAGTGTAAGATAGTGATTTGTATAAGCTATAAACAAGGGTGATAAAAACAACTTTGACAAGGCATTACAACTACAAAATACATGGAGCAAGGTATACACAAGAAGTATGGTGAATCTCTCCTTAGAGATAGAAGTGGAACATGAAATGAAGAGATGTGATATCAAGGGTCTAATAGAGATGAAATGAGGAATGAACTATGATTAGAGCATGGAATATGATGTGAAAACAACACAAAAGGGACAACCCTATTTCTAGTTACAACACAACCACAAGAGTAAATCCAAAAGACAATGCTAATAATCTTAGTTAGCATCTAATGTTGCACATAAATGTTTAAAATAGCTATTTTCATAGTCAAGATTTGATTGAATGATTAGGTATTTCCTTAAGAGATGGAGATCAAAGCACTGTGATAGTGGAAATGAAAATTAGTAGGATGCAATAATAAGGAGTAATTATGCATAGAGACAAGAGACCTCACAAATACCAAGGACACTCCTACAAATCTTGTAATAATAACATGAAAAGAGACAACCATATGCATTGAAGATTGTGAAAGATAAAAAACATGATAAAAAGTGCCTAATGGTAATGAGTTTCCTCTTTCAATATGGCTTTAGGTTTTCTATGAGAATAATTTGGTACACTTTAATGTAATAATTTACATAAACAATGAGGCCTGATCATAGTCAATGAAGATGAAGAAATCCATGGCTATTGTGTTACAAATAGATAGAATTTGAATGATTATATTTTTTTGAACTAAACCCTATAGTAGATGAGGAATGATTGTATATTGAAACACACATTAGTAACAAGAAAATATTGGATATTTCAAAATAGTCATAGAGAAAAAAGAACACTAGTATAAGTATCTCATAATAACAAAAATAGAAGGATATTCTACAAAAGAAAAGCCACGATGATAGAACGGGTAGAAACCCATAAAAGTTTCTTTTTGTTTCTACTAATTAGTACATACATAGGTTTTTCAAATAGGGTTTCACATAGGAAATATGTAGGAAAATAAAATTAAAAAAAAACCCCAATATATTTAGGGAGCTTGAAGCATCAAATATGCATAGAGAAATAGAATATTTTTACACTTTTCTTTATAAAAATAGATCTCATGCCCATGCCATAATGAGAACATACCTACACATTTCAATGAAATCTATGTGATACCTATGAAAACCTCCAAGAAAGTATTCAAGAAAAGAAATAGAGACTCCATCCAAACCCTAAGTAACCCTTGGCGGTGCTCGGAATAGAGAAGATGAAAAATGAAAGACAAAATGTGATGGATTTAATTTTATGGTTTCCTTTTAACCTAGGAATCATCGACCACTTAGGAATTTTTATTTTTCCTATTTAAAAAAAACATTTCCCTAATAATATATTCTTTACTTGTGTTGAGGATCTTTATGTTTTGTGTTATTTTTATTCTTTTGCATCTACTTGAAATGTAAAAATTATTATTAAAGTGATGTGATTTTAAATCACTTTATTAATATTGTTTATGATGCATAAACATAGTTATTTTTGGATCAAAGGGATGAGACTAGGATTTATGAGGAGTGCCAAAGAGATGTGGAGTTGAAAACATGTGGAGAGTATATAGGGTTTTTGAGAGTCAATTTAGGTCGAGGATTGACCATTTCATCATTTTGGAGTCTTTTTTTGAGTCTCTTAGTGGTCTTAAAAGTAGGCTTTTTGAGTGCATACAACCAAAGAGGTGGAGGTTCCTATTTTTATGCAACACTTGTGGAGAAGGCTTAAGTATCATTCAAACGTCATTATGAAGTTAGTTCTTACCATTCTCTCTGGCTATATTGTAATTATATAGAGTTTTTTTAGAAGAAGGATGAGTTTTGTAACTTACATTTTCAAACTATGTACTATTATTGTAGCACCTTGTATTTGAATAAAATAGTGATTTCACCTTCTCATTTTTCTATTTTCTATGTGTATTATGATGGTAGATGGATTTTTCTTGTGACTTTTTACAAATCATTGTGATATGTCACATCCCAACACCTTGAAATGGAAAACACATACATTTTATAGGTTATAACTTGTGTAAAGAGTGTAAATAGTTTAGCGTTGTGAAAATTACATTTCCTTTAGATAACTAGGAACTCAAGCCTTCTCATAAAATGTTGACGCAAAAGGTATGCGAGAAAAAGATAAGTATTTGATTATATGTGTACAAGAAGTAGTGGCACGAGTCTAACAAAATTTTTGTGCATCACCTTTAAGAATAGGTTTTAGTGTCATGTTTCCTTCTCACCCTTTCCCCAATAATTTTTTTAGTTTAGGTGAAGTACCTAGGAGGCTAACCTTCTCCGGTTTTGTGTTTGGCCACCCACAACTAAGAAGTGTTCCAATGCATCACTAGATTGTTGAACTTCTAGTTTAACATGGTACAAATCTTAGGTCATAACACTTTTCTCTATCCTTTCTAAATAACACTTCTTTATACTATGGTATTCCCCATTTGACATTTATAGCCTTGTGTGAGGACTCATATCATTCATATGGATTCTATCTCATAGTCTACTATTCTTTTTCTATGATAGCAATAGAATTGTTTCTAGTGTGGAATTTTTAAGGCGAGAAGAATATTTGTGTGTATGCTAAAATTATTGAGAAAACAATTATAATCATTTTATTATATGTGGATGGCATGTTTATTGGTATACACTTAATTTTTTTTGTCTATGCTTGACCTTACTTGATTGCACCTTATCTTAGGCATTAATTAAATAAATATTTATTATTTATTTAACTAATTTATTAATCACCTTTATCCTCTACTTGAATTAAATAATCAATATTTATTTAGTTAAATTAACCTTAATCCAACATTCTTGAGCTAAATAAATAAATTAATACATAATTAATTGATAGATTTAAGCTAGTGAATCCTTGATCTCATCTGCATGTGATAAGATTCTCCTTTCAAATAAATTCTATCTTTAAATTTAACCATAATGTTATAAATTGTAACCCTTACATTTTTACAATCCTTTTTTGGCTCTTCCCGTACTATGTCTACTTGTAGGTCTTTCCAACCTTATTTTTCCCCCTTTACTACCAAATTGTAGTCATGTGTTCATGAGATGATCAAAACCTAATCTTTGAGATGTGCATATCATTTCTACCTTTGTCCCAACCCTTTTTGGGTGGACTATAATGCTAGGAACAATAACATCCTAGTTCCTATAGATGAGTCCCAAATTTGAACTTTTCATTGTGTCAAAATTTTCTAGATTTTATTTGATTTTAATATTTGAACATGACCGTTGGAGGTTAATATAATTTTTGAAATAGCTTGAGAACCTTATATAAGAAATTCATTTCTAGTTCATTTAAACATCTCTCACTTCTCACATATCTTAGAGTAAACATTATGAGTAAATTTATTTAAATCTAAACCCTATGGAGCCCCAAGTTACAACAAGTTTCATGTAAGAAACCTTTTATAATTCATCTTGTTTTTCCATGTCATGTTGTGACATGAACACTTGAGGATCCTGTCCAAAGAGCATTGCAATCATAAAAATTATCAATCCTGAGGTATAATGTTATCAATCCAGCATTTTACTTAAGATTGAGCCTCTACCATGCAAGGGTAAGCTCTCTTTTTTCCAATTATTATCGTGCTATGGTGGAGGTTAACACCAACTTGGGGTTTGACTAAATAAAATCCCTATACAATCCAACACTACTTCTCTCCCTTTTGTAGCAGGATTCAATTTTGGTAAAAAAAGATTAAAAATATAAAAAATGTAGATTGAGACAAATATATTTATACTTAGAAGAAGCTTACAATCATAGATATTGTGGCTTAGCCACATAGTCTAACACTTTTCCAAAAACAATTCAGGTTCAGATAATCTATGTGACATCTTAACCGAGAATGTATTCATGATATTTGTATCATACACCTTAAGTTTTAAGACACTTAGCTACATAGTCAAACACTTTTAGGCTCATATTGAAAATACAAGTTCCTTTCTAATTCCTAGTTCCAAATTTGTTCTTAAAGTTTAAATATTTGTTTTGTAGCTTACTATTTATGTTGATTATTTGCAAATTTACATCTTTATACCTCATTCTTGCATTTTTTCATTCTATCTTATCCAATCATATCAAATCACACCAAAAAATAAGAATCAATAATTCTGCTCAACTCTCATAAGGATTTGAATTTGGGCCTATTAATTATAATTTAACGTATTTTGATGTGAATGGTCTTGATTTCTAGTTTAGACTAGTGAGCCCCATTTCAAATAGATTACACTTTTGTGAACTTGGGGATTCTTACATTTGCATAATTTTGATTGGGAGTCTTCAAATCTAATTTTTCACTATATAATTCACAAAATTTGACTGTTTTGCAAATTTAATTGTGATTACATTTTTCTTTAGCTATATTTATCAAAATCATGTATTGAAGGGTAGCTTCTTTGACATTATGTTGCTTGTTTTGATCCATTTTATTTTAATGTATGGCATAATAAGGATGTCAAACATGTTTCCTAAATTTATTTTAATTCTCAAATCTTTGATACATGCTTCATGTCGTTGTATAATGATACCCTTAAACATGTATATTGAATTCTTGGATTTCATTAAATATTTAATGGATGTTTCGAGTGGTACCTTTGATAATCCTCCTAGGAGTGAAGTTGAAATGATTAAAATTTGCACTTATCCTAGAGTATCCATTAATCATGATGAAAGAGTTAATCTGGATTGATGTAATCTCTTTTTAATTTAGATCTACAATCTATAGCCTTATGGAAAAACTTATTGCATGTATATCAATAACCATAAAATTATTTAGAGCACATAGTATTATATCTTTGAGGTGCATTTGATCTCTTATTCATGTAGTAATTTATTCTCACTATTTATATATAATCAATGAATTTATGACCAAGCTTATTGGAAGAATAACAATAGCCTTGAGAGAATTGAAAATAAATGAGATTAGTAGTTTGTCTAGGGAAGAGATCAATAACCTTTGTATGATTATTATCAAATATCTTCTTGATATCTTTGGTGTTCTTAGAGTCCTCAACACAAGCTTCAATATTCTTCATCTTAGGAATGTCTTTAGATGCATTTGACTTTGAATTTTTGGTTCCTTTCAAGTCCAAGATCATCATTAAGGTATTTTTGGCTATTGATTATTTTATCAAGAGAATTTGATATTTTCATGAGTTTTTGACCATTTTTAACTTGAACCTTTTGATTTGCCAACTCTTTCCTTGGAGATAAAATCTCTTCTTCAATTTTGAAACATTCAATTGATTTTTAATTGAGTTTACTATTTAGCCAATCCCCAATATTATTTCATTCCTCAACTTGAACTTTCATATCAGTGATTGTTTCTTTTGGATCTTTGAATTTGGTGTCTAGTAAATTTGAAAGTTTCATTCATTCCCCAACTTGAATCTCAAATTGGTGATTGCTTCTTCTAACTCCTCAGTTTATCCTTAAGCTCCCTATTTTCTTTTTTGTTGCTTCAACAAGAGGATGTAGTGTAGATATGAGTCTCCTTCCATGTCAACCTCAGAATCTTATTCATTGAAGTTTATTATGTTCTTGACATATTCCAAACTATTAGGAAATATATTAGACCGCACATGTTCCACTCCAAGATCTATCTTTGTTGTTAGGATTGTTCAAATAAACCTTTCTCTAATACCATTTGTTGAACACATTGGAATACTGAGAGGGGGGATGAATAAGTATCTTGATGAAAAATATTAATATTTTTATTGCACCTAAAGTTAAAACCTTATTTCATACATCTAGAATAATGTTAATTAGAAGGAGCAAAGAATTCCACATAATAGCACAAGAGAACTCTAGATTTATGTGTAAATCCTAATAAGGGAAAAACCATAGTGAGAAATTTTCTTGTATCTACCATCCAAATCTATCCTCAAAAGTGAAAACAAAAGTACATAATACTTTACGGGATACTACCCACAGGAAGTTGCAACTTCCATAAGACGACATGTATTTACAAAGATTTATAGCTAAACATTGAACTGTTATAAAAATGCATCTATTATATGTTGATAGTATAGTTCCCTTGTTTTGCACACAACTCCAACTTATTTTATTAATTTTTTTTAATCTTAGACTCTCTCTCTCTCTCTCTCTCTCTCTCTCTATATATATATATATATATATATATATATATATATATATATATATATATATATATATATATATATATATATATATATATATATATATATATATATCATTTGCAACATCTCAAAATATCAGCTACACTAGCTCCAAAATAGTTTTTAATTAAAAGAATGAAACACTTTATCAATCGGCTTCAAACACGTAGAACATGAAGGATATCAAGTTGTTGATCATCCAAGGTTCAATTGGACCCCCAAAAATTGGAAAACATCCTTTAAAGAAAATACAAATAGTTAGGACCATACTACAAGTGAAAGATCAAGTGTTGTCATCTCAATCAACAACACATCACCAAAATTGTCAATTTCTATCCCTTGTCCTACTAGAGCGATAAATATCATCACACAAATTAAGATATGGGTATTGTTCCTTACAAAAAATCCCTACAAATTATTTTTTTAGTATCTAATAGTTATGAAATGGTGCAAGTATACAAATAACTTGTACCAATGAGGAGAAGGTATGTTGGATTAATTGTATTATACTAACTCTTTGAAGATAGAACTATGGTACCAAAATGTATAAAACTTGGATAGATTATACCTTAGACCTCATTAAAAATTTCCTCAAATTCATATGACCATATTTTCATTTCAAAGGAATGCAGCACATTTTGACTTGCTTCCAAGACTCTTTACTCTTCCTAGGTATAGTTTAGTGAACAAACAATTCTAAGTTTCTTTGTGAAAGAAGCTATAACATGAAACTCTTAATATAACATCTGGATTGATTGACAAACTTATCTTTGAGTTGCAAGACAAAATCTTGCTATTCGGAGAAATACAAACTAGATTACAATTACATTATTCTAGAAGATGCTTTGTTTTATGCTTTAGATATTTTCCTTCAAAACACAAGAAAATTTTGAGACTCAAATGAGATTCACCTAACTCCTTGAAACATACAAGAGCCAACCTAAATAATTGCACACCAGAAGACATTCATAGTATAAGGAAGTTCATAACGAAACTCACAAGATATGGTGTAAGTGACTTTCTATAAGTAGTACTCTTCAACCATAAGACAATTAAAAGATAAGATGTGACCATTGTATAACCCAAGATTCTCATAGCATAAAAATTAAATTTAGAAGATTATTGTGCAATAGATACTAACTACACTTCTGGACTACTCCATGCTATGTTGTCATTTGTATTGTACTTTTATACTTCTTTATTCATATCATCATATATATAATGGACTTTTGAGTTGGTTCACTGTCATCAAAAACACTGACTTATCTATATTTGCACCATCCTACATGCACCAATCCATCTCTTTATATTTTCACCAACACTAGTCAATCCAATCCATTTCTTTACCAAAAATTTACATCAATGACAACACATTCCAACATATTTCACCCTCTAGAAGTTGTGGGCGATGTTGATGACTCTTTTTGTGAAATACCTCCATTCCCTCTCACTCATATAAGGGTAAAATATGATTGGATATGACTAACAAAGGCTAGCATGAAAAATGTTTTCTTTGACACCACTATAATAACCAACATTAATTATTTTTTAAAGTTCTTGTTTTCTAGTTTCTTCCAATGAAGTAATTTGATGTTTGTTTTCTTAAAATTGTATTCATGAGAAAAAATATAACAAAGTACTTTGTAGCATAAAATAAAAAGAGTAGATTGCAACTAGATTCAATTGAACTTCACAAAACATTGTCAAATATTACATATAAGATTTAAATGAACAATAAAAATAAAAATAAGATTTAACATTTAATTTTTAGACCTGAAATAACCACCATTCACACAAAAGGACTCCTCAAATTTATTTTTAAGCACCAAAGGAAGGCATAAAAGGGGTAATTTCTTGGATGATAGAATGTGTACATCACTAGATGCTCCAAGTCTACTTGAACATAATTTTTTTATGAATAGTAATACAAAAATTAGTTATAGATATCTTCCTAATGCTTTATAAAATCCCTTAATCACTATGCACAAAACCCATGAACTAGCAAGGACGTGGTACCCATTTCTACAGGTGATTTGGCACAAATAAATCAATTCTTCAAATTTTAAAAATAATAGCTCAAAAGGTAGCACTTGGTTAAGAGAAGCACAATGGAAAGATACCCAAAATGATTTCTATCATACTCCAAGATATATTAGTAGAAAGGTAGTATCCATAAACTAAAAAAAAAACTTCAAAACTCAGAAACATCACACTAGCACTTTGAAAAGGCTTCTAAACTCACCAAAACTCAAACCAAACTCCAAAAAGCTACATACCACACTAAAACCATGAAACCATATAAGAAAACTAACAATATCTTAATCTTTCTCAAGCTAAAACTCTACAACAAGTAGCTTTCTCTAGCCAAAATTCACCAACAAGCCAAAATCATTGATGTGAGGCCTCACCCCAACCCATCATAGCACTATTGACACATTCACATTTTGATACTTCATGATTTGATACTTTGATACACTTTCTGATCATTCTGATAGAGACTCATGATATTATGTTTTATGATGATGATTATATTGTGTGGATTACATTTTGATGTGGATTAGGAACTAGAACATATTGTTGATTTTGGTTATACATGCTTAGATATGTGATTTGATGAGAAAGACTTAATCATGATTGAATGTGATTATTTCATGGATTGTGCTCTAAGTTAGGAAATAGCATAGATAACATGTCATGATGATTTATGAAGATACTATGTTTAAGCATTACTAAATGAAAATTGTAATTAGGATTTGAATTATGCATATTGATTAATGTTGCTAATTATGATTTGTATGTATATATTTACATGCGATTCATTACCTTGGACTATTAATGCTCGAGTTTATTGTGAAGGAAAGAAAACCATGGAATTATTCGAAGAATCAGGGCTAAGCACATGTGAATTGAGTAAACCAAGGTTTAATCTAATGAAGAGATTTAAACCTCATTGTAATGTGATTTTTGTTCGTAAACGTAATTTGTATGGATGTTAATAGTTTAAATCCATGTTGCTAATTGGAAATGTCATTTGTGAATGTGATGTTTATTTTATGGTGTCACTTGACACTTGTATTATCCATATGGATGGTGACATGTCAATTAGGGTTTGGGCAAGAATCACCTAACCTTATAGGGTATTATATTTGTCCCACTTGCATGTAGATGTCTTATAAGGATCACATCAAGTTGGAACTCGGATTTGAACTTTAGAGGTACTTTAGAGGGGTTAAAAGTGACCCTAGAGTGTATTTTTGGCCAAAATTAGGTAACCCTAGGGGGGTACCTTGAGTTGGGGGCTAGTTTTTACCTATGGGAAAGTCTAGATCACCATTATGGCCCTCCAAAAAGGTTACTTTTTAAAAGTGGCTAAAATGGAGATAGCCACATGCATTTGACTTGGCCCACATTCTTTACTAAACTCACCATTAAGAGGGGGGACAAGAGGTAAGACCAAAGGACTAGAGGGTGTCATGCCCAAAATTAAACCAACAAAAAATGCTACAATTTTTTTTTTAAAAGGTGAAATGTTAAGGGGTAACGTTTAGAGGTCAGTTATAAGTTGACAATAGTTTAGTCAGTCAAGATCTAGGGTCAAGTATTGGAGAGCGTAAAACTAATGAGATGAAAAATGACAATGGGGGTCCAGTGGATTAAGTTCATCACTGTCGTTATAAACATCAGAGTTCAGATAGTGGAGCCCTAGTGTACACAGTTTCCATGGAGACTTCTATTCAAGATAGATTCCAAATATCTAGGGCTCTAGCCACCTATCCAATTCCATACCAAATTACCCAATTACTTAATCAGTGTAAGCATACCTTGATTATGACTTTCGGCTAAGGTTGAATTAGTAGTTGTACTATCCATTAAGATCCAATAATGAACCTAATAATGTTAACTAGAATCCAAATGCTCTCTAAACATCGGAAGCTAAATTATCATCTTCTAAACACCTTCTAGGGAAATGGAGTTACTTAGGGTTCCTTGATACGATAGTCCAAAGTGACAAGTTGGCAACTTAACTTAACCAACAATTTAGTAATGACATTCTAGTGGTCAACACCTAGAATTCGAATGCACTGAGCTATAACACCCAATTGATTTTTCTTATGAGAATAAGTCTAACATACAAGGCTTTTAACTAATCAATAATGAAGGTCCTATTAGCTAAACATCCATTTCTTAAATTGACTATAGATTAGCAAGAAGTTATATTACTAGAGAGTTTGATCATGCCCCCAATAACACTATAATTAGGTAATTTGAATCATTACTATTTAAGTTTGAACCATAATGCCTCTAATTAACAATCACTTTCATTAATCACCAAAAATAAAGTTAGTGTCTACTAAATATGATTATCATCTAAGGAGCTTATGTTGACATCCAATTAAACTTAATCTATCAACTACGAATCTTAATCTCACTAAATAATTCTCTTCGTATCAAGCCCCTAATAACATCCTAATAGTGAGAGTGGAATATTAACCACCTTCAAATTAAACTATTAACTAAATCTTATCACTCAAAAAAAAACCTAAGAGATTCCTCCTAACTTACAAACCTATCCCTTCTAACCTAAGATCCTATTAATTAGAAATCAATAGATTATATGGGGAGTTTAACATGTTAACACTAAACCCCTTGCTCGCTAATTGTTTGGTTAATTTATTAGAAGAAAGTTCCATAAAATAAAATAATAAATAAACTAACTAACTAACAAGACATGCCACCTGTAATACCCCAAAAATGGGCTATAAGTTCATTAATCTCCTATATCTTCAAATCGAACGAAATCAACATCGAAGTCCTAACCTAAGGAACATCTGAACATCATCGAATCCTAATTGATTATCCTAAATTTTGCATCAGGGAATATTCCTAGCAATATTCCTAATTTATCTAATTATCTTTAATTTAATGATTATTTGGCGATAAATCACATTTATCCTAAAGTTTGATTAAATGAATATTTTGAATATTTAATTAATTAGATTTAATTTTGCCACTTAATTATTTAATTAAATTTAATTGTATTTATTCCTAAGTATTATAATTCAAATTTGACAATAAATCAAAATCCCTATCATTAATTAATTAAATTCTTATTTAATTAATTAAAGCAAGTTGTCATATTTAATGATATTATTTTTGAATAAAAGTTTGAATAAATGATTGATTAACCCATAAATCAATTATTTAATTTCATAAATCAGTTAAGTTGAGAATAAGTCACTTTATTTATTTATTAATTCATAATTATCCATGTGCACAATCAAAGAGGAGTTAAACTCCAAATTAGAAAATCAATGCAAGTTGTTAGCTTTTGGAAACTCAACATACATTTTGAGTTCAAAAGTTGATCTAAACTTCTAATTCGAGTTGAACTTTACTTTTGCATGATTTTTGTGAGTTAATCATCTCTTTATTCCTGATAACTCAAAAAATCAACCTGAGTTTATCAATAGTGATTTATGGCTTTTCCATGCACCTCCAAAGCCCTGGATTTCTATAAAATCAAGGCTTCAGCTCCTCATTTGAGATCCACAATTTTGCATACTTACACTTTCAAATTCAATTCAAGAGTTGCACAATCACGCTGGAGAATTGGAATTGGAGGAATCAAGGCTCTTACGAATCAACATTTTTGTGAGATCAATCTTGTTTTTGCATATCATTGTTAGATAGATTTCATATCAAATTTTTCATATAGATTAGATTCATATCAAGCTTTCATCCTAATTGCATCTAAAATCGAAAAAAAATAGATTAATTGCATTCAATTCATATCTAGCTTTTGCATTCAAATCCTTCATTTAGGTGTCGTCAAAGTCACTGATCTCGATTACAATCTGAGAACATCAATCTCGCACCTATTAGAAGGCAGTAAATCGCCTGGTTAGTTTAGCTTTCCATTACTTGCAGATTTCATTTTTGCTAACCTCTAATGTTTTACTAAAGTGTTGTGTATATAGATCAAGTACAAAATTCACACACACATTTCTGGCACCCACCGTGGGGCCCTGAAACGGGTTTCCAATTCAATTCTATCAATTTCTATCTTTTTCTCCTCGGTTTCTGTGCAAAATTATGAGTTTTAATTTTTGTCCATACCATTATCATATGATTTTTTGACAAAAGTCATTTGACATTGGGCCCACTATCGTACGACAGTTGATTTTATCAAGGATCATTTCATCAGATACCCACTATCGTTTGGAAGTTGGATTGTCGTTTCATAGGACACCTAGTGTCGTACGAGTTCCTGGATTGTCATCTAGGAGCATACCCACTGTCGTATGAGTTTTGGCATTAGGTTTTCAATTGTCCTTTCATTTTTCAAGGTAGTTTGTCAGATTTGATTTTTAGATTTCAACTAACGGCTAATCTTAACAATTGGAATTCTCTATTTTTGATTGACTCCTACTGGTTTTGATTGGAAAAAGTGCAAGAATTGCTAAAAATAGGTAAAAATCTACTAAGCGCATTGTGAAGAATTCAGGTAATCTTCTCAACTGATTAGACTTCAATTTTGGGACTTAAAATGAACATCTCATGTGTCTAGCTTGAGTGACTTTTTATTGCTTTCGTATCACAAATTTCATTTGGGCTATAAAAATGAACATAGTTTTCTTCCAGCATCTTTCTTACACATAGTAATTAGGCCCCATGAACACTATTTGTGGATCTTGAGAGAGTGGGTTTCCAACAAAACTCTTCTCAACAAAGGATCCCTTGTAGGTGGGGAGGATACTTTGAGAGTCTCACGTTCTACTAGATCAGTGTGTCTTCAACTTCTGATCGAGGCATTCTCTCTCCGGAGGGGTTGATAGATGATGAGGGGTTGATATCATAGATCTTTGTGAGATAATCTTAGTCATAGCATGTCAGATTTATCTATCTGCTATGTTTGGGTTGAAAGTGGAAAGGTTAGAAGAGTATGCTCTACTCCCTTTTGGGCAATATCAGAAACTTGAATCCTTGAATCTGGAAGCAATCCCCATGTGGTATACTTTGTGAGTCATCTTTAGAGAGGGTTAACTATAGTGGATGTTCCCTGATGGGCCAACCACGTTGACGGAACCTCAAGCGATAATAGCCATTTTTGTCATGGTAGTGACAACTGCTATATAAATGTTCTTGTGGAAGAAATCTTCACAAGGTGTGGTTCATTGTGGGTTGTCAGATCTCCCTAGTAGCTCTTGATTGATTAATTTCTCAGACTGTGTCAAAACCCTAGTGCGCTAGGATTGGAGTTCACCCCTTTGGATCATAAAAGTTGCAAAGTCAAACCATTACTAAAAACCCTAGAGAGGCCAAATTTTTCTTTTTCAGGAATATGTGTGTTATTGCAAAACCTTTTGGAACATACACAATTAGCACTCTTAAGGATTAGCACAATTTAGTCACTTGATTGTTCATGCGCAAGGTTTCTTTTTCCCTTGTTCATTATTTTTAGACATGCTTGAAATCACTTGCTTGCTGTTCTGCATTCTTGTTTATCTATTTGACTACTAAAAATGAACAAACTTGGTATAATCTTCAAATCTGGATAGTACAATTTGCAAACAATCTAAAATTGAAAACCCTAAATCTTGCAAAATTTGAAGTGAAATCCTTTTTGGAGTCAAAAGTCATTTTAGGAGGTCAGAAATTCATACGAGTTTTGCCAAAAGTCATTTCATTATAGCCCAACTGTCGTATGGTAAGCCACCCAGTGTCGTACGAGTCTTGATGCCAAAAAAATTAAAAAGTCAAATCCTACTTGCAACTATCGTACGAGATTTTCAACTATCATTTCATAGCCTACCCACTGTTGTACGAGCCTGCAAAGTGTCGTTTGAAAAATTTGAAAAGTTGTTAGAAAATTGTCAAAATTGCTAGATAACTAGCTTTTTCAACCTAGTTCCAGAATCTGTCAAACAAATCATTGTGTCAGGAATACAGAAATAGCTATTGAGAATCTTATCATTTTCCTAAAGTGATCTTTTGAATCTGATCCCACCTTCTATTTAATCGATTTGAGTCCTTTTCATCTCGTGTCAAAACCTTGTTAGATCTATCAATCTTCTATCAAATCTTCAAAAATAGATTAAGTGTTGTGAACTCGTGTCCGCTATCTTTTGGGTGATCTACCCATACATCTAGGGCATAGTATCCTTCACCCATGTCTAATCAAATCATCAAATCAATCATAATCTTGACAAGGTTATGTCATCCAATTTTCTTGAATCAAATCATTCTTCATTTGTCTTCATCATTTTCTTCTGTTTTGCCCAAGGTTAATGGTCGAAACTAGAGCTACCTCACACAAGAAATCAGGAGAAATGTGCCAGACCTTACCTTTGACTACTATCCAAGGTCCAACTCTTGAGCAACTCATCAATTCTGGTCTTTACGAAGATGATGGTCTTGGCAACTTTCGATTAAAGACTGGTTACGTACCTCCTCCATCAACTCAAGGAGGTCATCAACAAAATCCTCCTTGATCTATCCCAGGGAGTTTTAGAACTCCTACCATGTCTCAAGTAGGGATGAACTAGGGCTCTCAAGGGCCTCAATCTCAACATGGTGCATATCAGGCACCCACACTTGAAGAAATTGCCCGATATCAAAATAACGATGAATTCAAGAAAATGATGAGGCATTTCTTGAAAAAAGATAGGGAAACATACTTTCTAGAGTTGTCTCATCAAGGAGCTAAACTTCCTCCTAACTTTAATGTTGAAGATATCATCACACATGAGGAAGAAACTCCAATCATGGCTGTGATGAAACAAATGCATGCTATGCAAGTCAAATTGAATAAGCTTGAAAAAGAAAAAGAACCCAAGGAGTTCTCCATGGAGGCCCTATGTCCTTTTCCATTTGACAAAGACTTGTACATGCCGCCATTCCCAAAAAGAGTGGAGATGCCAAAGTATGATAAATATGATAGACACTCTAATCCTCAAGATCATGTCAGAGAGTTTTGTACACAATCCATGGATTTCATGCATGAACTGACCTATCTGATGTGTCTCTTTCCTAGATCTCTAGGAGGAGCATCTATTCATTGGTTTTCAAGATTAGCTCCTACGATTACAAATTTTGAGGAGTTGATTAAACTATTTTATCAACAATACTCCTACAATATTCAACATCCGGTCACCATGATCGATATCTGTAACCTCAAGCAATATCCAGGAGAACCATTCCTAACATTCCTCAAGAGGTGGTGAAAGAAGTTCTTTCTATATGATAGACCAATAATCTTTATCAATAATCTTGTTCCAGAGATCAACTACCTATTACAAATGCAAGATCATGCATCTTTTGATAAAATGGTAGATAATGCGATCAAGATTGAGAAAGTACTTGTCAAGAAAGGAGACATCACACTTCAGAAAGACAAGTACAAATCTGGATCTAGTTCAAAGGATAAAAACAAAAGTTGGAACAAGAACAAAGGCATTGTCATAGATGGTGTTGTTGACACTATCTGTACCCCATCAAAGGCACCAGCCTACAATCTGACTCTTGGTTCTCAAGCCATTAAAGCCTCAGAACAAAAATCATCTAAACCATTTCAAAAGAAGCCAGAATACAAATCTTGGGATAAAAAGAGAAAATTTACTCCATTGGGAGAATCTTTAGAATCAGCTATGAGAACTCTAGTGGCTGATAACATCATCTCTTTACCAAAAATCTAACAATCTGATCCAAACCCTAAGCCACATTGGTGGAAAGAAAATGAATTCTATGATTTCCATCAAGGTAAAGGTCACAAAATTAATAACTACTTATGGTTGAAACACACTATTGAAGATTTGATCGATAAGGGAGACATCACAATTGACAATCCTAAAAGAAATAATGATCACACAACTTTCACAGAACCATTTCTATAACATGGTCAAGGAGTTTCATCTTCCCAACCTAACATGGGGGCAAAAGTCAATTATGCTTACCTTGGAAATAATGCTGTCATCAATATGGTTGAACCATGTCTCTTTGAAAGTTGCAATGTCATCACTATTGTATGAAGAGAAAGAGATCATTCCTTAGCTAATGCAGTTAATCGATCACAAGCTCAGACACATCTGAAAGGACAAATCCTAGATTCATCTAATGTCCCTAAGATACCTTTCAATCTTTCATCGGCTTCCAAATAGAAGGCTGCTTCAAAATCTTCCAGTCTAAAGGACACAAGGCCTATGTCTTATAGCATTTTCCAACAACTCTAGCACACAAATGCCAAAATCTCCATGTTTGAGTTTCTTCAAATATCTCCAGCTCACAGAGCCATCCTAGACAAAGCTTTGCTCAGATCTAATGTTCCTGATGACCTAGATTTAGATAGATTCCAGACTATGGTTGGACATCTTACATCTCTGCAATATATCTCCTTTTCAGAGGAAGATGACAACTCCTTGAGTCACACACACATTTCTAGTGCCCACCGTGGGCCAAGACACATTGACCCCAAGCAAGCTTAGTAGGAGTGGCCATAAGAAGGGCTACCATCAGAGCCCATCCCATCAAGAAGTTGTTCTGCTGATGGCCTAGCATGACGAGCTCCCTGATCATCCCAACAATAATGCACTCTAAATGGTGTGTCTGACCATATCTCTGTACAAGGGCCTCCCAAGAAATGGACCCTGTCAATTGTGTATCATCACCAAATAGATGCCTAAAAGCATGAAGACCAGTCTTCCCAGTACTCACATACTCAGGACACTGACTGCTATGGAAGGGGATGCATAATATCCTATGAATGTCCTCTAGAGTCACAGTGATCTCTCCAGTTGATAAGTGGAATGTCTATGTCTCCGAATGGAATTGCTCAATCAGTGCAGTCAAAAGGCCATGATTTACCCTAATATCAGGTAAATGGATCAAATACTTGAACCCACATGCAGCAAGATGAACCCTCATAGGGTCAAGTAGCGAGACACATAATGTCTGGGTCATCGGGTATGAATGTCAGACATGAACATCTGGATATGTGACCTATATCATACAAAAACATGGAATTCTATCAGAAATTTGGTTCAATAACAGGCTAATAGTACAGAAATTGGACAGTTGGATACTTTAGAAGGTAGGTCAAAAGGTCAGATATCGGCATTAGAAATCAGAAAAGTCAAAATTTGGCCCTAAGTATCAGTTTTAAGCTCATTGTTTCTCATACAATAGTCCAGACTAGCACCGAAAGTCGTACGACACTCCACAATAGACCATACGACAATCCATGGTCATATGACACTAGAATCAGTATCATACGAGTTTCCAGGGACCCGATGAAATGTTGTACGACACACGAGTCCCCTTCATATGACACTGGGTAATGCATGAAAGGACAAAGCAAATGAAATTGAAATGTCGTACGAGTCTGGGATGGGACTCGTATGAGTTTTCAAACATGCGAAATTCAAAAATAAAAACACGTATGGACAAATTAAAAAATGCTATAAAACATGAAAAATTTGCATTTTCAGAGGGGCACAGAGGTCCACCTACCGAATGTCCATACTATCGAGGTCTGTCATGTCTCTGGCTATGCTCAAATCGATGCGAACTCATAGGTACCTTCAGATCTCGTTGTTATGCCATTTTCTTGCTCAGAGGGCTCCACAAGATCTCCAAAGTCAAAAGGTTCAAATGATTTGAAAATGACCCTTCAGGCCTTTATATAGCATTTGACCTAATTTTCAAAAGTGCTCCATTTTTCATGAAAATTGCACCCCTGGCTAATTCCTCCTAACTTACAAACCTATCCCTTCTAACCTAAGATCCTATTAATTAGAAATCAATAGATTATATGGGGAGTTTAACATGTTAACACTAAACCCCTTGCTTGCTAATTGTTTGGTTAATTTATTAGAAGAAAGTTCAATAAAATAAAATAATAAATAAACTAACTAACAAGACATGCCACCTGTAATACCCCAAAAATGGGCTATAGGTTCATTAATCTCCTATATCTTCAAATCGAACGAAATTGACATCGAAGTCCTAACCTAAGGCACATTTGAACATCATCGAATCCTAATTGATTATCCTAAATTCTGCATCGGGGAATATTCCTAGCAATATTCCTAATTTATCTAATTATCTTTAATTTAATGATTATTTGGCGATAAATCACATTTATCCTAAAGTTTGATTAATTGAATATTTTGAATATTTAATTAATTAGATTTAATTTTGCCACTTAATTATTTAATTAAATTTAATTGTATTTATTCCTAAGTATTATTATTCAAATTTGACAATAAATCAAAATCCCTATCATTAATTAATTAAATTCTTATTTAATTAATTAAAGCAAGTTGTCATATTTAATGATATTATTTTTGAATAAAAGTTTGAATAAATGATTGATTAACCCATAAATCAATTATTTAATTTCAAAAATCAGTTAAGTTGAGAATAAATCACTTTATTTATTTATTAATTCATAATTATCCATGTGCACAATCAAAGAGGAGTTAAACTCCAAATTAGAAAATCAATGCAAGTTGTTAGCTTTTGGAAACTCAACATTCATTTTGAGTTCAAAAGTTGATCTAAACTTCTAATTCGAGTTGAAATTTACTTTTGCATGATTTTTGTGAGTTAATCATCTCTTTATTCCTGATAACTCAAAAAATTAACCTGAGTTTATCAATAGTGATTTATGGTTTTTCCATGCACCTCCAAAGCCCTGGATTTCTATAAAATCAAGGCTTCAGCTCCTCACTTGAGATCCAAAATTTTGCGTACTTACACTGTCAAATTCAATTCAAGAGTTTCACAATCATGCTGGAGAATTGGAATTGGAGGAATCAAGGCTCTTACGAATCAACATTTTTGTGAGATCAATCTTGTTTTTGCATATCATTGTTAGATAGAGTTCATATCAAATTTTTCATATAGATCAGATTCATATCAAGCTTTCATCCTAATTGTATCTAAAATCCAAAAAAAATAGATTAATTGCATTCAATTCATATCTAGCTTTTGCATTCAAATCCTTCATTTAGGTGTCGTCAAGGTCACTGATCTCAATTACAATCTGAGAACATCAATCTCACACCTATTAGAAGGCAGTAAATCACCTGGTTAGTTTAGCTTTCACTTACTTGCAGATTTCATTTTTGCTAACCTCTAATGTTTTATTGAAGTGTTGTGTATACAGATCAGGTACAAAATTCACACACACACCACCTATGGATTATAATTAGTAATAACATATATTAACTAAAAGTTAATTACCCCAATGAAGTTGATAAACATGGTTATTATCAAGGGACACATGTCAAAACCTATTAAGCTTCTAATACAACCCTATAACCTAAGTCTATCCTACTCTCCCCATCCCATCATGGCCCACTTGCCAAGTGGGTGGGGAGGTGGAGGGTTCCACTACCCAAGGCTCATGCGCAAAGGAATGGGCCTTTTCAAAAGGCTTGCGTGAGATTACTAAGGGAAAATTTAAGTTTCGAATGACCATATTTTAGGGCCCCACAACTTGTCATGATCCAAGTACAATCTCCCAAAACCTGCACAAGGAACAAGGGAATTACAAGGGACAAGTGCAACGATGACAACAAGCATTACGCTGCCTAGAACCATGCAAGAGGGTTGCTTGTCAAAGGCTTGCAATTAATACCATGTCAGAAAATTTAAGAAGCATGGTAAGTAGGAAAGAAGAAGGTGGTGCATGGTTGGGTGGGAAAGGAAAGAAGGCAAGTCAAGGCATGACAGGATGGTCCCCACTAATAAGCTTCCCTAATATAATTTAATACAACCCACTTTCTCAAGCTCCTGTGCCAAATTTGAAGGTAAGGAAAAATTTACAGCAAGTTGGTAATAAATAATATTTTTGATAGGGCTTTCATATTAGGGTGGGTCCTACTTACATCTAAGTGGAGGTTAGGAGTAAAAAAAGTTATTTTCATTGATTTAAGAATTACTTGTTTTATTATCATTTTCATTAGACTAGGAATTAGCTATTAGAATAAGCTTAAGGTAGGAGTTTAGTTTATGTTAATCCTACTTAGGAAGTATAATGGGATGGGAAGGAATATTATCTCTGGTATGGGAATAATTTTCTTCCCATACAAAATCCAGAGAGCATTTTGCTCTTAAAAATCTGGAGATTGTCATTGTAAATATATGATTTCTCCTTCCATTTCTTTGCTTGTTTTTTTTTTTGAGAGCCATTTAAATGCATTGATTCATTAGTGTCTTATACTAAGGAGGTTTATGGGTTGAATATTAGTTCTAAGATACTTCTACATAGCAATCAAATGTGTTCATTTGTTCATTGTTTCATGCTACACTTTGGAGGAATAAGAATAAGATCTTGTTCAAATGGAGATTGATTATAATGGATATAAAAATTTACAATCAACATTTAGAGAGATTACTAAATTCATTCATCAACCAAGATATGTAATCTAATGCAATTATTTCATTATCTATTCTATCAAACCTTGAATATCATTTCACAAAAAAGGATAACATTTTTATTGCAATAATGGAATACTCTAAGCATGAAAGTAATGAGTCATTGTTTTCTCATTATGGTAACATTTCCAATACATATCTTTCAAGATGAAGAAGACTTCATACATATACATGACTAACATACAATATTCCAACTCAAAATTAGGAAAGCATTTCACATGTTACTTGAAGATGCTTTTCAATGCATTACAATATGCAACAAGAGGAGGATCTTACTACAAAGAACAACAATACTAAAACATAAGGTGTTTCCATACAATCACATCCAAAGAGTGAACTCCTTTAAATCTTCTTCTACATGACTCTTGACATCAATACCTAAGAGGAGAACCATGGGATGCTCACCTCCCAACCTAGGTCTCTATGAGACCACCCTCGAGCTTGGAGAACCAAGGCTAAATGGGTATGCTTCAACAAAATGCTCACAAAAAATACACAAATGCATAAACAACAATTAACTCCCTCCCAAGGCTACACAAATGAGTCTTACAAACTCATTGAAAGAGGGTGAAGGTGGGCTTGTCCAAAGAGGAGAATGCCATTACTTCCATATTTCCTCAACATGAGTATTTCATTACCTCTTCAAGGCTACATTATCAAACCTCTATGCACAAACTTTCATTACCAACATGAGTATTTCATTGCCTCTTCAAGGCTACATTATCAAACCTCTATTCACACACTTTCATTATCAACATCCTCAAGATGCAAGAATACAAATGGCTTCATGGTGCCCATACCTCATGAATTTATCCCTCTTCTCCAAGAGAAGAGACTCTCACTACAATGGAGAGCCCAACTAAACCCTTCACCCAAGGCCACTTCTTCCCTTCCCAAGGGTGAGTAATGCCTTACTCCCATGAACAAAAAATCCCTCATTCAAGAAAAATAAAACCATAAACATGAATTCAAACTCAAATCCCATCCCATACAACACAATATCACAACAAAACATAAAATCCATATGCAAGAGAAAACAAGCACAACATGTTAATCTATTGGAAACAACAAGAAAATTTCATGGCAATGAGTTGACCAACCTTCACAAGTGTTATGGTAAGATGATCTTTGAGAAGAGCCCAAATCCCTTTTTTCTTTTCCTCCTCCAAACCTAATAGTCTCTAAAATTAGAGAGTGGGTGAACACCCTCTAACTTTCCCCATGAGCCTCTAAAAAGACCCCCAACTTCTACCCACCTACCAACCATAAATTTAGACTTGACCCAAAGGTCCTTTGGCTTTTCCTTGTCCCCCATCATAAATGTTTGATTGGAAAGAAGTGTGGGATTGGGTAAAAGGTCAAGACTTAGTCTATTTTCGTAGCATGAGGAAAATGGATTATAAAATGGGTCACCAAAGCCACTAGGGGGTCCTAGTTGTGTTAAAAACCTTCCTAACCCATACCCTTATCACTATGGTACTTAGATTTTGCTAAATTTGACCATTAGGACCTCTTTTTGGCCTCTAGAAGTGGCTAGAAGAATTTAAATCCAAATGATCAAATTGATAGAACTTTGCAAGTATCTCTAACAAGGGGATTTAATTAAGTTCCTAATGGGTCAGTTAGGCTTAGGTTTATATTGCCAATCCTAAGTAGACATGTCAATACATAACACATAACAAGTGTCAAGTGACACTAAAAATAGCACATCACAACCAAAATGACATGTCTCAACGACAACATGAAATTTACTTAATAACACACATGCAATTCACCTTTACGACGGGTTCACATTACAATGAGGTTTTCAATCCCACATCAGATTAAACCTTGGCTTACTCAGTTCACATATGTTTAGCCTTGATTCTTTGAATAATTTTATGGTTCTCTTTCCTACACACTAAACTCGAGCATTAGTAGTCCAAGGTAATAAAATCAGATGAAATATACATTTATCAACATTAATCAATATGAAGAATTTAATTCCTAATTACAATTTTCATTCAGGAATATTTAAAACATAATAATTCTATAAACATCATGACATATCGTGAAATAATCAAGTCTAACCATGATCCGATCTTATCATCAATTCATATTTCTAAACATGTATAATCACAACCAACATAATATTCTAGCTCCTAGTCCACATCAAAATGCAATCCATGCAATATAATTATCATCATCAACCATAATATCTCAAGTCTCTAGCGGGATAATCTAAAGTGTATCAATATACCAAAATATAAAGTATCAAAGTGTGAATGGATCTATAATGCTATGATGGGTCGGGGTGAGGCCTCACAGAGGGCATGCCTCATTAATTCCTAGATCTTGAGTACATTTTTTAGAGGTCTTTTTAGAGGGCTCAGAGAGACTTAGTGGGTGTTCACCCACTCTATAATTTTAGAGACACTTACTGTAGGAGAAAGGAAAAAGACAAGGGATAAGGGCTCTACTCAACCTCATTCTTCCATTTTGCATTGGACTAAGGTTGGTGGTCTTAAAATGAGGAAGTTTCTTTGTTTTGTAAATTTATGTTGAAGATAATATTGTGTAGAATGTATGTGTGGAAATGCATGTTTTCCTTACTATTTAAATGTTTCATTGTTGATTGTTGTTGGGTATTAGAAACTATGGATTGAATCTTTTTTTTTGTTTTTCTTTGTGTTGATATGCTTGTTCATAGGATTTTAAGGCATCACTCACCCTTTGGGAAGGGAAGTACTAGCCTTGGGTGAAGGGGTTAGTTGGAATCTCTATTGTAGCGAGAGTCTCTTCTCTTGGAGAAGAGGGAGAATTTCATGGGGTATGGGCTCCATGAAGCCATGTTGAAAATCCTTGCATTTGGAAATGGAAATGACAAGAAATGTATATGGAAGGAATAATAATGTAGCCTTGGAAATGTAGATTTGTATGGCATTCTCCTCCTTCGAAAAGCCCACCTTCACCCTATTTCAATGGGTTGTATGAATCCATTTGTGAAGCCACAGTTTGGGAGTTTAATGTAGTTTTTCTTATGTATGTGTTGTGAGAATTTGTTGTTGTATGCAACCATTTAGCCCTTGATTCTCCAAGCTTGGGGATGGTATCCTTGAGACCTTGGATGGGAGGTGAGTACTCCATGGTTTTATCTCTCATTTGCAGGTATTTGGAGACTATGCTCATGTGGATAGCTTTGGGAAGAATTCTCCATAGTGTTGTTGTTGTGAAAATGATCCTTAGTGTTACATTTTTGAAACCCTTGCAATGGGAAAAGCTCTCCATTGTAGAAATGCATACTTGTAGTGTTGTAAAATGATACTCTCTCTTCATTTAGTTATTGTGAAGTTGTATTTTGAAAAAATGTAATGGAGAGAATCTTGTTCATTCTTCTTGTAACTCTTATTCGTGGAATGCTACAAATTTGCATTTCATTATTGCAATAATGTAAGTTGGAAATCAATGAAAGGAATAGAAAACATGTTGAAATTTTGTCTTGATGTTGCATAATAGTGTTCCTCAAATTTGTGAAAACAATCCCTCTCTAGCATTTTAATTCAATATAGTGTAGAATGGGTATTCATAGTAGAAAATGAAGTAATGTTGCTAATCTCCTTGATATTTCAAAGTAGTGTTTTCTCAAAAAAAAAGGAAATCATATGAACATTATATCAATACAAATCCTCTTGATAATTCAGTAATAGTATTCTTGTGAAAACAATAGAAAAAAAGGAGATAAACAAACAAATAAAACTAAGTGTAATGACAAAAAAAAAGCCAAAATTGATACCTATAGGTCTATGGAAAATGTATGGGAAAAGTTCTAGTACATTTTCCCTTGCCACAGTCAATAAACTATTATTTTATTTCACCTCTTGCTTCTAATTAACAATAATATAATATATAAAAAAACTACAACTATACCAAATCCCTAGACTACAATAGGTGGTGGGTCCCATTTGGGTCACCACGCCAAAAGATTCAATATATATAATTAAAGTTAACTTGCCTTTAAAAGGAAACATAGGCCTTTGGTTTTAATAAGTTTTCTTTAAAAAAAAATTAAATTAAATTAAGTTGGGGGGGGGGGGAGCACGGGCCCCACACCCCATCACCCTACTACATCAGAGTACTGCTGCCACACGATAGGTAGGCCTGCTAGGATAGGTACTGTTGCCGTGGATAGTGGCCCTTGCGGTAGCAGGGTATCGCTACCATCGGCAGCAGCAGGCCCCACTGTTAGTCCCAATGGGACTTTAAAAAATATGTTATTAAATATTTTTTTTAAAATTTAGTTATTTTGTTTAGTTTAAATTTATTCTTAATACCATTTAAAATATGTTTTTTTGTATTATTGTTAAATTTAATTAAATATATTAAATGTAATTTAATTCATTTGCAATATGAAACTTAAGTAATTTTTTTATGTTCAATAATAGTTTTATTAATAATTAGATAGCACATTATATCATTAATTAAATAAGCACACTAATATTATTCTAGTTACTTCTTTTATGGTTATAACAACCTTGTTATTAAATTTAAATTATATTTATTCAACTTGGAGTTATGTAGTTAATTTATATAGTAAGTCTAATTTTCTAGACTTAATTCAAGACAGATTGATTTTTTACCTATTAAATCCAATTAGTGCTCTATATAATTAATTTAATAAATTTTTGAATTTAAATTATACCTTTTTTATTAAAATATTGGCATTGGGTGTTTATGGAAAAGTATTAACATTTTAAAACTTGACCACCTGTTACTTAATTAATTTATTAACCTTCTAGTACCCATGCAAGATTTATTGTGAACGTTTCCATGTAAGTCACGTTTTTGAATGCCTTTGAACTTAAATATGTTAGGTGACTTATGATCACCCTTGCCTATCACACTACCCCTTTGGAGTTGTTAGTTCTCATTGAATCTTCAAACTGGGATTGGCCATTGTAGTTCTTTCTAGGAAGGTACCACAACAATGAACTTAGTAGTCTTGAAGCCTCGTGATAGTGTGTCAACTAAGCCTTTTCCTAAGTTTATTCTTGTTGGCATTATCAGCTTTTGGTCAAGTAGTACCTCTTAGGGTTAGTTAACCGTAACTATGTTGTGGAGGGAGATTGGTCAACCTAAGTTATGTGTGTGGGATAACCACATGATCTTGTCGGCCATGATACCCCTTGCATTTTTTCCTTTTGATCTTTTCTTTAAAAAAAAATTTGTTGTGATTTTGCGTGTTATATTTTGGGCATGACATTTGATATCAGAGTCAGGTTTTCAACACTAGGACCTTAAACCCTTCACGATTCACTTATAACTTTGCACTATTGTGTAGGATGCTTGTCATCACATGCAATGGTCATAGGCATGGATGAGGGAATATGAATAACCCTTCAATACACATAGATAGGGAGTAGGAGGCAGAGGTTCCTAGGGAATCTCAAATTCCCCCACCGAAGCCACCTCCTAATCCCAACCAGGATATCTTAGCTGCATGACAGAATCTTGTGGGCATGATCCAGCAGATATTACCACCTATAGTGCAATAGGTAGAACAATAGTCCTTGAAGGGCCATGTGATAGCTACTCTAGAGAGGAGTACTAGAGAGAGGAGTAGGAGCCCTCCACCTAGATAGTCTAAGTGTCGCATAGATTTTAAGGCTAAGTCTATACAGCAGATAGAGCGCCCACATGACTTGGGTGCTCGTACAGTTAAGAGAGAGACCCATGACATTGGGGATCATATCGAGGAGTTATTACGACTCCAACCACCTCTATTTTTAGGAGCTACTAATGGTGTCAAAGTAGAGGCATGGATTTTGAGATTATAGTAGTGCTTTGGATTACATTCCTATAGGAGAAATCTAAAGGCGAGACTCACCATTCACCTCCTTCGAGAGGGAGCCTCCATTTAGTGGGAATAGGAGGAGGCCATGGGTGGTTTAGATATAGATACACTCACATGGGAGTCTTTTCTCAGGAGATTTAGAGAGAGATACCTATCAGAGCACTTCAGACAATGGTAGATTGAGGAGTTCCATGACCTCCAACAGAGAAGTCTTACCATAATGCAGTATGAGAGTATATTCCTTGAGATTCTTCCTTATGTGGATTACATGAAGGATGAGAAGCTACATATGCATCATTTCATCAAGGGTCTCAATTCATCTCTTCAGGGACCAGTTCATCTAGGATTTCCTACCACCTTCAGAGAGGTAGTTGAGAGGGCTTTAGTAGCTGAGGATATCCATACTAGACAGGAGTCTCAAGATCAGTCTCAACATCAAAATCCCTCTTCCTAGCAGTCAAGATAGTAGAGACCCCCTTGGAAGGGGAAACATAATCATTTAGAAGGATCCTTTAAGGGTCAATAGTATTAGCAGCAAGGCTCTCAGCAGGAGTCTAGGCAGAAATCATCTCAGTGATAGTAGGGCTCTAAGCCCAAAAAGTGCCAGTCTCAAGGTCATAGGCAGGATTAGAGGTCACAGGCCCCCTACACACAACTAGGTAGAACTCAACAATCCTATAGGGGTGGATACAGTGGATCTAGTAGGATTGGAGGTCAACGTTATTCTAGTCCTTAGGGAGTTTAGGTACAAACATGTAGTCCTTGTTATACTTGTGGTGGTATGGGACACCTAGCTAGAGAGTGTCCATAGGGATAGACAATAGGTAGTCAGAGATGAGCTACATCTAAGCCAATAGTAGGTGATTTGGGTAGATCTCACAGGGTATTTGCAATGGTTGATAACCACCAAGCCAAGCATCAGGCCATGGTCATAGAGGTCATAGGTGGAGTCAGATGGATAGCTAGCCTTGGAGCCCATTCGCATATTAGCTTGACATACCCTATCACTTTGAGGCAGAGAGCTGGACCAGGTTAGGGTCTAGTGGGATTTTTATGATGAGGACATGGCTTCATAGGAGGAAGTTCATACATAGAGGGGGAGGATGTGAGGCCTCACCATGACCCATCATAGCACTATTGACACATTTTAATTTTGATACTTCATGATTTGATACTTTGATACACTTTCTAATCATTCTGACAGAGACTCATGATATTATGTTTTATGATGATGATTATATTTTGATGTGGATTAGAACCTAGAACATATTGTTGATTTTGGTTATACATGCTTAGATATGTGATTTGATGAGAAAGACTTAATCATGATTAGATGTGATTATTTCATGATTGTGCTCTAAGATAGGAAATATCATGGATAACATGTCATGATGATTTATGAAGATACTATGTTTAAGAATTACTGAATGAAAATTTTAATTAGGAATTGAATTTTTCATATTGATTAATGTTGCTAATTATGATTTGTATGTATATATTTACATGTGATTTATTACCTTGGACTACTGATGCTCGATTTTAGTGTGAAAGAAAGAAAACCATGGAATTATTCAGAGAATCAGAGCTAAACACATGTGAATTGAGTAAACCAAGGTTTAATCTAATGAAGAGATTTAAACCTCATTGTAATGTGATTTTTGTTTGTAAATGTAATTTGTATGGATGTTAATAGTTGAAATCCATGTTGTTAATTGGACATATCATTTATGAATGTGATGTGTATTTTATGGTGTCACTTGACACTTGTATTGTCCATGTGGATGGTGACATGTCAATTAGGGTTTGGGCAAGAATCACCTAACCTTATAGGGTATTGTATTAATCCCACTTGCATGTAGATGTCTTGTAGGGATCACATCAAGTTTGAACTCGGATTTTAACTTTAGAGGTACCTTAGGGGGGTTAAAAGTGACCCTAGATTGCATTTTTGGCTAAAATTAGCTAACCCTAAGCGGGTACCTTGAGTTGGGGGCTAGTTTTTACCTATGGGAAAGTCTAGATCACCATTATGGCCCTCCAAAAAGGCTAATTTTCAAAAGTGGCGAAAATGGAGATAGCCACATGCATTTGACTTGTCCCACACTCTTTGCTAAACTCTCCATTAAGAGGGAGGACAAGAGGTAATACCAAAGGACTAGAGGGCATGTCTCAATAATTTCTAGATCTTGAGTACATTTTTTAGAGGTCTTTTAAGAGGGCTTGGAGAGACTTAGTGGGTGTTCACCCACTCTCTAATTTTAGAGTCACTTAGGGTCGGAGAAAGGAAAAAGACAAGGGATAAGGGCTCTACTCAACCTCATTATTCCATTTTGCATTGGACCAAGGTTGGTGGTCTTACCATGAGGAAGTTTCTTTATTTTGTAAATTCATGTTGAAGATAATATTGTGTACGATTTATGTGTGGAAATGCATGTTTTCCTTACTATGTAAATGTTTTGTTGTTGATTGTTGTTGGGTATGAGGGACTATGGATTGAATCTTCTTTTATGTTTTTCTTTATGTTGATATACTTGTTCATGGGAGTTTAAGGCATCACTCACCCTTTGGGAAGGGAAGTAGTAGCCTTGGGTGAAGGGGTTAGTTGGGCTTTCCATTGTAGTGAGAGTCTCTTCTCTTGGAGAAGAGGGAGAATTTCATGGGGTATGGGCTCCATGAAGCCATGTTGAAAATCCTTCATTTGGAAATGGAAATGACAAGAAATGTATATGGAAGGAATAATAATGTAGCATTGGAAAGGCATGGAAACACTTTTGTTATAAATGTAGATTTGTATGACATTCTCCTCCTTGGAAAAGCCCACCTTCACCCTATTTCAATGGGTTGCATGAATCCATTTGTGAAGCCATGGTTTGGGAATTTAATGTAGTTTTTATTATGTATGTGTTGTGAGAATTTGTTGTTGTATGCAACCATTTAGCCCTTGATTCTCCAAGCTTGAGGGTGGTCTCCTTGAGACCTTGGATGGGAGGTGAGCACTCCATTGTTTTCTCTCCCATTTGTAGGTATTTGGAGACTATGCTCATGTGGATAGCTTTGGGAAGAATCCTCCATTGTGTTGTTATTGTGAAAATGATCCTTGATGTTACATTTGTGAAACCCTTGCAATGGGAAAAGCTCTCCATTGTAGAAATGCATACTTGTAGTGTTGTAAAATGATACTCTCTCTTCATTTAGTTATTGTGAAGTTGTATTTTGAAAAATGTAATGGAGAGAATCTTGTTCATTATTCTTGTAACTCTTATTTGTGGAATCCTACAAATTTGTATTTCATTATTGTAATAATGTGAGTTGGAAATCAATGAAAGGAATAGAAAACATGTTCAAATTTTATCTTGATGTTGCATAATAGTGTTCCTCAAATTTATGAAAACAATCCCTCTCTAGCATTTTAATTCAATATAGTGTAGAATGGGTATTCATAGTAGAAAATGAAGTAATGTTGCTAATCTCCTTGATATTTCAAAGTAGTGTTTTCTCAAAAAAAAAGGAAATCATATGAACATTATATCAATACAAATCCTCTTGATAATTCTATAATAGTATTCTTGTGAAAAAAATAGAAAAAAAGGAGAAGATAAACAAACAAATAAAACTAAGTGTAATGACCAAAAAAAAAGCCAAAATTGAGACATACAGGTCTCTGGAAAATGCATGGGAAAATTCCCATACATTTTCCCTTACCATAGTCAATTAACTATTATTTTATTTCACCACTTGCTTCTAATTAACAATAATATAATATATTAAAAAACTACAACTATACCAAATCCCTAGACTATAACAGGTGGTGGGTCCCATTTGGGTCACCACCGCAAAAGATTCAAATATATGTATAAAATTAAAGTTAACTTGCCTTGAAAAGAAAATGTATGCCTTTGGTTTTAATAAGTTCTTTTAAAAAATAAAAATAAAAAATAAAAAAATTAAATTAAATTAAGTTGGGGGAGGGGGACCCCACACGCCATCCCCCTACCACGACAGAGGGACCTACCATAGTAGAGTACTACTACTGCACGACAAGAAGGCCTACTATGACAAGTACTATTTCTGTAGACAATGGGCCCTGCGGTAGCAGGGTATCACTGCCACCAGCAGCTGCAGGCCCTGCAGTCAGTCCCAATGGGACTTTTAAAAAAATATGTTATTAAATGTTTTTTTTTTTAAATTATTTATTTTGTTTAGTTTAAATTTATTCTTAATACCATTTAAAATATGTTTTTTTGTATTATTGTTAAATTTAATTAAATATATATACAAAAATGGCTTTGCTCACGAAAAAGCAAGTAGGCATCTTTCAGCATTCAGGTGTTCGCGGGATCAGTATTTTCAATGTTGAATTACTAGATTGACAATTGGACCATTTTCAATTAACAAAGTATGCTACGTTTAGGGCTCAGAGTATCCACGACCCTTCTAGGTTCCCAGCTTTGTCTAAAAATTCTGCATCTGCTAGGGGAAGAAGTGAGTGGTTCAAGGATCAACGATGTCCTAGGGTTCTCTCTTAGTTTGCTCATACATCTTAGGTGAATAGTGCTCCCAATATGAATGAATCAAAGAGGGATAATAGTCAAAACTATTAGAATGAACCTACTTGTAATGATTATCTTCAATCAAAACCCAACTAAAAGGAATGGATACCTGCTTATTTCCAAAATACCAAAAGGGAAAGAAACAAGCGAAATCATCAATCCATCAATCATGATATTTACTCGTGAAAGACTCAAATCCACCAGATCCCTCTTTTTCATCAGTTTTGTCATCTTCAAAATGGAAATACAGATCGTAGATCTCAGCACTAGGAAAAATTCCTATATTCTCCTCCACATCGACGATCTAGTAGAGTGGGGTCTCAGGGTGAATATCTAAAAAAGGTGTATCCTTTACACTCTACGCTACCTTACACACCACCGCATAGGAGAAATAAAAAAGATTCTGGAGATAAGCTACTGCCTATACAAAAAGATGTATCCTCGAATGTTTATTCTCTGCCTCACCAAAGACCTAAACCTATTAATGAAATGGAAGTTAACACCATTAAAGGGCTCCATATTTATACAGAAGGGCTATGGAATCAATGTCACTCTTTCAGGATTTTTGGGAAAGGGTATGGTTTGGGAAGAGCACTCGCAGGTATTAAAGAGTGGCTTCAAACAACCATTGATTCATAGTTAAGTATAACACTTCTCTTAGATAACTGCTTCTATTTTGAATGTGAAGATTTATTCATTAGACAAAAACTATTATCTAAAGTACAAATTTTCTATCTAGGGCATGCAATTAAGTTTCTAAAATGGGAACCTAACTTTAATCAGAATATCTTCAATAACATTGAAACTTTGGAATGGGTTAGGATTCCAAATATGCATAAAGAATTATTACACAGCCAAATCATTTATCAAATTGGGGAAGTTTTTTGTGAAGTAATAGGACTCGAAGAGAACTATCTAGACTCTTTCGAGGTCAAAATTTTGGTTAGGACCCTAGGCATATCACAAAACCTTAAATCTATAAACTTAATTAGTAACAACACTTCTTACCACTTACTACCAAAATATTATAGAGATGATATTGCAGACTGCATCTTCTTCTTCTTTTTACATAAGAGAATCATAGATAAGAAATGCTCAAACACAACAAACCTTAAAAATATTCTTGGGTAGAAGCCAAAAACATCTACCAAGATAGACAAGGCTCCATTAATAGTTTCGGAAGGGGAAATTGGTGAGTACCCTAGGTTCCTGAATTATTTAGTAAAGATACCTTAGATATCTTTTAATAAGGATAGTGGAGGGTTTTGCTTTACTAACCATTCCCCTGAGTAAGATAAGGAGAATTTAGATTCAAGGCACTCACCTGTATATATGAGAAGAAATGATTATACCAAACATGGAAGAATGAGTCATTGTTGTACTACAGGAAGCCTCAAAGAAAATAAAAATATTGAAATAGGAAAAAATACATCTCTTTTAGCAAAACCTATTGTTAAAGGAGAATCCAAAACCAAAACAAGCTTAAAATCAGGATCTTCAAAGAAAATCTTAGAAGCAAATAGATCCTCGAAAAGAAATTTGGTATCATACACAAATGACCAAAACAAGAAAACATGCTCGGATTATGCCCTGGAAAATATTGATTTTTCGCTCTCATCCGATGATGAAACTAGTGATATTGAAGAAACCAATAGAAGGAAAAGTGTATTGATAAAAGAAATTTTCAAAAAGGATATAACCTTCTCACTTTATAATATCCTAGAAAATGCAGTAAAATCCCCAAAGAAGGTATTCAATTGAGTAACAGGTTTGTCCTTAACCACGAGGGGCATCAGGGAAAATATCAATAATCAAGAATATTTTGCATTGGATGAGGAATGGTATAATGACAACCAAGATTTGATACTTAGACCAATACCCTTAAGTTTTATTAAACCAAGCTCAAAGGATTTGGATAGGAATATTCTTTGCAAAGAAAACATTAGTTGTGAAGAGGTAGAAGAAATCAATGATCTTTTAGGTTTAAACTTTGGTAATTCAGAGGAATAGAATATAGCCTCAGATATGATCCTAGAGATAACAATGGGAAAGACTCTCCAAAGTCTTGGGACAAAGGGAAAGATATCAGGAGTCATCCCCATAGATAGCACCTTTCATAGCAACTCTTCAGAAAAGGTAGTGGTTAATGTCAACTTATCTCCTAAAACTAGAAACATCCCTTATGAAGATCCGTCAGATAGTTTAGAAATCTTAAAATCTGAAAATGAAAAAATTGAAGTAAACACAATAGTAAATTATATAGGGGAGTCATTAACAAAGGAATTAATGGAACAAATGCTGGATGCGATTTTGGATCCAAAAGAATTAGAATACCAGAGGAAGCTCCTTGTTGAGGGAATCAATTTGAATAGGGACACTCTAGAAGGATCTGTAGAAGAATTGCTAATAAATTTGGAGAAAAAGGAAACATAGGGGTAGGAATACCTAGGCATAGCTCAGCCTAATGAGAGCAAGAAATCCTTGGATTGTGCAAAAAAGGCTAGGAAAAGAGGAAGAAAGCCTAATGCAGAATTAAGAGGTTTGGCAGGGGAAGCCATAGGATAGGTCAAAGTTACATCAATTTTGAATGCTAGGAAGGGGAAGAGCCTTCCCAAAGAGCCATGAATGTCCTTTCATGGAATTTTAGGGGCATGATTGCCCCTAACAAGTAGCGGTTAATCAATCGCAGTATCAAAATTCACAATCTTGAGATTATGCTAATTCAAGAAACTAAGTTAGATAACACTGAAGTAGGAAATTTTAAAAAGAAATTAGGGCTAAGAGAAATTAAAGCCTTGCCAAAAAAGGGGGCTTCAGGTGGCTTGAAAATTATCTGGTATCCTCAAAGCATTTCAATAAAAATTACTGAAAAAAAATAGTTTTGGATGAGTGGTACAGTCAAGAATCTTAGACTTAATTTGACCTTTAATTTAGTAAATGTATATGGACCTATTCAAAACAAAGAAAAAATTGTAGTATGGCAAGGGATAGAATCTTATCTCAATCAAAAAAAGGACACTCTTTGTTTTCTAGGTGGTGAATTTAATGTGATAACAAAGATTTCTAAGAAAAGAGGTGGTGTGAATACCCTTCCATTAGCATCCAGAGACTTCACACTTTGGAGAGATAGGAACTCCCTCCTTGAAATCCTGACAGAGGACAATTCCTTTACTTGGAACAATAGAAGAATGGGATTTTGCAATATAGCAGAGAAATTAGATAGATTCTTCCTTAAAGGAAGCTTGGCCAATCATGATATTTCTCTTTTAGCTAATATCCTTTCGGTATCTGGCTCTGACCACTATCCGATTCTTCTTAACATCTTAACACAAACTAGGCCAAAAAAATGTGCCTTTAAATTTGAGCAAGCATGGATAAGGGATCCGGATATCCTAAAACTTATTGAATCCTGATGGTTAGAACCTGAGATAATAGGCTTGAAAATATATAGATTAGTAAACAAACTAAAATGGATTAAAAGAAAGTTGTTAGAATGGAACTCGTCTAAATTTGGCAACATCTTCGAAAAGAAACTAGAACTAGAATCAAAATTAGGGAAATTCAATTCTCGGGTTATTAAGGATGGGATGGATGCTGAATTGTACCATAAGGAGAAGAATTTACTTAAAGATTAAGAAGAGATTCTCGCTAGGGAAGAAATTTTTTGGAAACAAAAATTAAGAGAATCTTGGTTGGAATACTAATAGGATTACTTGTATAATTAATGATGAAGGTAAAACCATAGAAGATTCAAAAGGCATAGCTGCAGAATCAGTAAACTTTTTTGATAACATCTTGAATAATAGAGACTCTTCGAATCTGGAATGTCAAGAAGAACTTCTTAGAAATATCCCTAAAATCATATCTAAACAGCATAACCAAATTTTAACCAAAAAATTTACTATAGAAGAGATTCATTACGCCTTAATGCAAATGAATCCAGACAAATCCCTAGGACCAAATGGTTTCTCAGCTATTTTCTTTCAAAAGTGTTGGCACTTTATTGGAAAGGAAGTAACGAAGGCCTTAGAAGGGGTCGAGAACTCAGGAAAAATCCTTAAAGAAGTAAATAAAACCTTCATTTCTCTCATTCCCAAAAAAGAGAAACCAACTAGCCTTAATGATTTTAGACCAATTGCACTTTGTAATACCTTATATAAACTGCTTACCAAAACTTTGGCCCTTAGACTCCAAAAACTTCTTCCTTTGATCATTAGTGAAGAACAGATAGGGTTTGTTCCAGGAAGATCCATCTTTGATGGGGTAATCATAGCTCAAGAAGCTATTCACTCAATCCTTAAAAATAAGAACCCAAGCATGCTTATTAAACTAGACATAAAAAAAGGCATAAGACAAAGTCGATTGGAGATTTCTATGCAAATGTATGGAAGCCTTTGGCTTCGCTAGAAGCTGGATCAACTTAATTTTTGAATGTATTTCCACCCCCATGATTTTGATTTTAGTGAATGGAACCCTGGAAGGTTTTTTTGGCATTTCAAGAGGTCTAAGGCAGGGGGACCCTATCTTCCCTTTTTTATTCATTATCATGGTGGAAGCTTTAGGTAGGGAAATTTCAAAAGAAAAGGAAAAATGAGCTATTAAGGGCATAAAAAACTTCAAGACAAGAAATTAATCTAGACAAATCAGACATCTTCTTCTTCAATACTGATATAGAAACTCAAAATGATATCTGTAGGATCCTAAATTTTAATCAGGGTAAGCTTCCTTGTAAATACCTGGGTCTTCCTTTAGTTAAAGATAACAGAGCTACAAATATGTGGGATCCCATTATTGATAAGATAAAAAACAAAATGAGCTCATGAAAGGGAAGATGATTTTCCTCTGTAGGAAGAACTACCATGGTGAGGTTATTCTTGGTAGCTATTCCAACCTACCATTTATCCTGCATGCACCTTCCCTCAAACAAAAGATCAGAAATAACTAAGCACTTAAGATCTTTTTTATGGAAAGGGAGAAATGAAAATAAGAGAATCCCTTTAATATCATGGGATAACATGTGTAAACCAAAAGAGGAGGGTGGGGTAGGTCTCAAAAATATAGGAGATCAAGGATGTTCCCTAGGTGCTAAACTTCTATGGAGACTCTTTAGAAATTTGGAAGCTAAATGGGCAAAAATACTCATCCATAAATATTTAAAACATAATTCCCACATTAACATCTTTAGAGAATCTAATCCACCAAAAGGATCGAGAATATGGGATTTTATGACGAAATGTAGATATATAATTATGGAGAAATTAACTTGGTGCCTAGACTCGGGGGATGAGGTTTTGTTCTAGGATGACTCATGGGGAGGATATGAGGTTATATCCAAGAAATTAAATGACCCCTCCCTCATTAACCTCTTGAAGGAAAAAAATGGCCTCTTCCTCAAAGACTACGTTACCTTTAATGGTGAGAACTGGGTCTGGAAATCCTTAAAGAATTATGGGATTTCATCCTCAGAGGAGACAACAATCATGGATATTCAAAGTACAAAAAGATTTCATTAGACAACTCAAAAGACACATTAGTTTGGGATGGATCTAAATTAGGAGAATACAATACAAAGGATGGATATAAACTCATTTTCCAAAACTACAATAGACCCAAGACCACTTTACCTATCCACCTGTGTTGGGATAAGGATGTTTCACCGAAAGCAGGGTTTTGCACATGGCTAGCAATGAATTACAGACTTTTAACCACAGAAAGATTTAAGAAACTAGGTTTTTCTTGCCCTAGTAGATGCTCACTTTGTGAAAATAGTGAAGAAGATGTGGACCATCTATTCTTGAACTGCCCTTTTACAAATCAATGCTATAATTGGTTTCAAGAGAACTTAGGATGGTCCTCAGCCTTTCCCCAATCCCTCAAAGCAATGCTGCAAGCATGGCCAATCCTTAAAAAAGAAGTATTTTTGCCAACTTATGGACTATTTCTCCCTCTATTTTAGTATGGGAAATTTGGAAAGAACACAATAGAAGAATATTCAAAAGAGAAAAACTAGAATGGAAATAGATATGCAATAAAATCGAAGCTGCAATCATAGAAAAGATGAATTGCAAAACAGCCAAAACACTTAAAATGGATCTTAGCATGAGTCATTGGGATGGAAAAATGTGAGGGAAATGGGAGGGCTTGGCCCTTCCACCCTTTATTGGTATAAAAGAAAAAAACATGACATCAAAGAGAGACAAATGCAAATGGAGACCTCCAATGGATGGTTGGCATAAGTTAAACTTTGATGGAGCATCTAGAGGTAACCCGGGGAAAGCAGGCATTGGGTATTGCATTCATAATCAAGATGGGGAGGAAATAGAAACAATTGTTGCTCCTATTGGTATTGAAACAAATAATTGAGTATAACTTTACACTTTAGTTAAGGGCCTGCAAAAGAGTGCCTCCTTGGGGTTACAGCTTCTAGAAATAGAAGGGGATTTAGCTATTATCATTAATGTGCTCAGGAAGAGAGCTTCTCCAAATTGGAGATTAAATTCCCTTCTTTCTCAAGCATTGACTTGTTGTGAGTCCTTCCAGGGGGTCTCATTTAATCATATTTATAGAGAAGGTAATAAGAGAGCAGATGAATTTGCTAATTTAGGAGTAGATGGGATCACTTTTTCATAAGAATAATGTCTCATCTCAGGTGTCATAGCTAGGTTCAACTAGCCTTCCCTAAAGGTTCAGGTCCACTAACTTTACACTAGTGGGGACATTGTCTCTTATTAGAATCTATGCATAGCATAAACTAAGATTCTATTAGGAAAATACTCCCTTAGGCTATAACATTTTTACTAGTATTAAGGTACCTCCTTTTTGGAAGTGACTTCAGTCTTATTATTTATCTCTATCTTAATTGGAACAACACACTTAAAAGTCATTTTAGGTGGCAATATTATTAGGTTATGAGCTAGTAAATAGTGTATCCTGCATACAAAACATTTATCACTATGATTAAGCTCCACTTGGCTTAACGATCTTTTCCAATTATTAAGGTGCCCACATCAACATCATTAGAATAATTGTTTCATTATAAAGGAGGTTTATACTCTACAAAAAGGACAGAACCCTAATTTCAATTTATAAGCAAGGAAGGAATATGTCAAGAAAGTTGGATATATGTCCTAACATAGATCTAGAAACATGGCTAAATTAGGGAAAGATAAGTTTTAAATATTAGGAAGCAGGGACACATGGTGCTTTGATTTGAATAGTGTGAGGAAAGGGGATTGTGCTAGTCTCAGAAGGAGGTCATAAGTTTGGAAACTTGACTTAGCACCTCTGCTTTCCTAGTAATTGGAAGATGGCTTTCATGGGCATTTTGTTCATAAGAGGGCATTATTCAACAGCTCCATAACCCATACTTGAATCACTAATAAGAGGTATGGAATTGTGATGAATCTATGATTATGGGTTTAAGGAAATTCTTAAGGGGAAGTTGTTTACTTAGGAAGAGATGAGCTTTCAGAGAATGGAGGGCTATGCCATTATTGAATCATAAGAATTATCTGAATAATATATCTTAGGGGGGAATGAAATGCTCCCAATACTCCAAATATGGCGAAACAAGGAAGGAAACCATTATTAATTACCAAATAGGTGGAGCAACTAGGAGTTTTAGATGAGACAAAAATAAATAAAGGTAAAATAGGTGGTCCCCTACTGCAAAACAATCCAGGTCTAATAAGGGATGGGTTCAAGATCAGTCACAAAGTATTGTCCATGCGTAGGTTCTATAGCTCAAAGACTTATCTCAGTCTTTAGCCCAACTGAGTAAGCCTCTCTTGTATCTTTGCAGGAATAAGTTAGGAAGAGGGATACTCTTATATTTCTCAAGTAGCTTATATTTCTTAAATTTCAAAAAACATTAGAGTATTTTGTCTAAAGACCATATAGACAACGCATAGTGTCTTATGTCCAAATTTTAGACTAAAATAATCAAACTATTATATTGGGTTATATATATGTATATATTTTGTTGATGCGTATATATATGTATACATATATAAAAGTCCTTGGTTCCTCTAGTCTATGGTAGTAATCTTAAATATGGATTAGGAAATTTTCTATGGATTCTTACTGAAATTTGGCTAGTCTAAATTTGAATACTTAAATCAATGCTCAAACCATATATCAATTAATAATTTACGAATCAATTGGGAATAATTGAGGATGTTTGAGGACTTAGCCCTTACAATGGGAAGTGTTAAGGTTGCAGATTGACTTTTCTAGGTTATGGATATTAGAATTTACCCTTCTGTTTCCATCCCAGAATTAGTGTCATATTATCACCCATTGGAGATTTAAATGAATTTTATAGAAATAGGTATATAGGTATTTATTTGAGAAACTTGGTATCCTTGTTATTGATTATTAGGACTCTACATCTAGCTTTTGTATTATCTATTCTACGGGCTATGTTCTAATTTTTAAAAGAGCTAGAATTCACATAGTTCACAATCTTCCCTTTCTTAAAATTATACTCTTATATTTACAGGTCCTCAATAAAAGTAAATTGATAGACTATCTTATGTTTCCACACCTAGGTTTTTAGTATTTCTAATGTACCACTATACTCATGATAGAATATCTCAAGATGCTCAGCTAGTTCTTAGGCCCTTATTTGGTGTGTTGACCTTACTTACTCACCAACATCAGTATTCAAGAATAGTCCTATTAAAAAATTTTCTCCATGAAGTAATCCTTAGGAAAACTTTAAATTGTATCGGGACTTGGATCACATCAACTAATGAGGATAAGGCTCTACTCCCATAATCAAATCTTAGAGAAAACTGACTAATGAGGATACTTTTCCCTCTTGGCTCCTAGGTGATATAATAATGACTTGAGGCATTCCATGTTCCTCGAAAATAATCAATACTCTTAGAAAATATTATTATAAGGAATTAACTAAGCTCAAATCAAGATAGTCAATAAGATAAGTTCTTGAACCATTTAGATAGGGTTCTAAGGGTTACACATGGCAAAACTAGAGCATTTAAAGGACATACACTCTAAGATAGTGATCAATTCTTTACGAAGATAAGTTAAAGATGCACTTAAAAGTAATCATCATTAAGACAAGTATGAGTAAACTGGAAGCTTCAACCACAAGCTAATTAGAAGGATGAAGATGAATCTAGGTGAGGCCATAATGATATCTCATGTCTGGTAGATGTGGAGACGTTAATAGGATAGAATTTAGAATTTGGTTCTATAAATATCCCTTTACTAGACTTGAAGTGCATAATTGTTTCATGTAATGAATCTATTTTAGGAGGGAGCTAGGGTCACCCAAAAATGTAGTTGAGACTGATAACATTCGCATCTACAAGTAGCAGAGTGATGGCATTCAAAGATGGCATTACACCAGAAAGATGGAACCAAGTCTTGGACCCTCTCCTAAACTCCACAAGGAGAGCTTTAGTAAGGGCCATTGGTGATCACCACTTTGATAACAATTTCACCTATAGGACTAATGGCAACATCATCGGCCAATTTATCACCATTTTAGTATTGGTAGGAAGAAAGAAAGAGGATATCTTGAAGGCAACCCAGATTCTCTTCATTGAGGGTCTTCTTGGAGGAATAGATAAAATGATATGGGGCATAGATAACAACCTCACTATCCATTTTCCTGAGATCACTATGAAAATGGAAACTTCAATGTTGATGGGAATTTCCCAAACTCAACACACTCCTCTCATCACATTCAAAGATGAGAATAGGTTTGACCTTAACTGGCAAGAGATGGAAAGAAACTTAGATTTCATATATAAAGATCTCATGCAGGAAGACATGGAAATAGAATGGCGACTAGACTACTGGAGAAAGGAAAGATTCATTATCCTGGTGGAATTAGACAAAGTGAAAGTGGAGAACCTTCATATAATGGTGCTTGAAGTCAATAGGTACACCCGACATTCAAAAAAATCCTATTTAGATGATGAAAGCATTGTGATCATGAAGAAAGGGGATAACATATGGAAATGTAAAATGATTGGGAAGGGAGGAGATGAAGAAATAGAGTAACAAACCTGCTGGTACTACGGTCTCTTTTTGGTCTTAAATCAGTTTTATATGTACAGAAAATAGCGAGATTGTAATAGATTAGTAGCTTCAGTATTAGTATTGTCTAAGTCTTTCAACATATACGAGACAGTTTCTATGGACTTTATGATGGGCAGAACAATGTAATATAAGTGGTGTTTACTCTAAAAACTAGTCAATATTAGAAATTTAACCTTTCTATGACATAGGGCTTTCAGTTGTATTATAGCTATTACTCTGTGATTTCTTAAATTCCATTTTTCTATACTAATTGCTAGTTTTAGAAGCTATCAATAAGGAATAATTTAAGAGATTTAAATTTTTCAAGCTTTGTCTTAATTTTCCCTGGTAACTCCGTTGTATCCTAGTTCAAATGGCAAAACTGGCAAGACTTTCTTAAAGCCCTATCAGCTATAGTATTGTAGGAACTATTATATTATTAACTAATGTTGCAGAGAAAAGGGGCTAGGGCCTTAGGTCTTATGCCGACTACCAATTCGGATTCCTTGCCTTGATCCACAATAGAGGGAACATTATCAAATAGGAAAGACTCTTCCTTAGGAAGTATTATGTTGATATAGTTTACTCTTAACAAGTTTAAGAACGATTTTGAATAACTAATATAGATATAATAATATTAAAGAAAATTTATACTCCTTCATACTTATGTCTTCTCCTCTGTTTTTTGTTTTGAACCAAACCTATACCCAGGAGTGATTATTTTTCATAGATTATGATCAATCTCTACTCAAATAATGTAATTTCTATTCTAATTAAGGTTTGGTTCTCAAAGAACTATGAAGGTACTCTCATGATTATCTTTGGAGAGCATTTAAAGACCTTTAGATGTCTATGGAAATGATGACATAGTCAATCCACAACATTGACAGTGTTTTTTTTTCTCAGGTCATGGTCCTTCAGTTTATCATGAGATTAGGTTAGGCTCTCTAGCCTTGATGATAGGTGCTTAATAGTCTTGCAAAGACTTGTAGAGCCAAACAGGGAAAATTCCTATCTATGTTCTATCCTTCAGCCCAACTTAAACTCTATCCTATTTTCTTTTATTGGCAAAGGCTAATTTACCCTTTGCAGTTTTGTTTTAGTTACCTTTTTCTTAACTTAATGGTACTCTAAGAGACAGTACAACAATTTCTGAAGAGGATTCCCCTATTTAGGATTGTTCTTTCATAAAGACAAAATGGCTTTACCATATACAGGCTTGTCCTGTGAGGCTAGATTCAATTTTCCTTCATTTTGTTAATCCTATACTTGCATACATTATTCAGTTTAATTCAATTAACATTTACTCTCTAATTAGCAATACAATTTTAATTTCAACTTTAAGATACGTTTATTTTTCATTAAGGATATACTCACTAATATATTATTCTTCCCGATAGTACCCCTTGAAACCTGTATCATGATGAATGTTGGAGCTTCTTTAAACTCTGGGTGTAAGGTAGTTAGGGGTAGAAGGCCACTAGCTAGCTTATATTTTAGATAGGACTTAATCAGATACATCTTGCCTCTTAATTACACCTATCTAGTTCTTTTTCCAAATATGCATATATCGATATTAATATTAGAGATATACATACATACATACATACATATATATATATATATATATATATATATATATATATATATATATATATATATATATATATATATATATATATATATATATATATATATATATATATATATATATATATATATATATATATATATATATATATATATATTTATACTAATATAGAATTCATATTGCAGTATATTTTTATATGTATCAGTTTATATTGGGATTCTTAGTTAGCTATATTTTCTCCAATTTTTGGGGTATTGATTCTCATATTTATGAAATTTATCACATTCATCAGGGGTATATCTTATGGCTATATTATTTAAGGAAAAAATGTAATAGAATATCCTTTAAGGTGAGAAAATATAATATTTAGTTAAAATCAAACCAAACAATAGAAGATGAAACATAGAGTGTTAAGGATTATTTGTTGCCAATAAACTAATGTTACCCTTTCACCTTCGGCAAGAGGAACTGAGGATACTCGTTATATATAGGTGAAGCTCTTTCATCCAACATAGCATCTCCTTAAGAAAATGGCAACACCAATAAAACTGAGATGCCCAAACAAGCAAGCAGCCTTTGATGGGAAAATCTCATCGAAAAGAGCCAAGAAGATTCTATTGATTAAATATAATATTATAGTAAGAGCAGTATCTATCATCCTAAGTGAGGAGTTCTTAAGAAACACTAGCAGGCATATGGTCAACTCAAATATACTAGCTATGTTTATAGCCTCAGCCCTATAGGTGGACCTTGATATAAAAGCTATTGGAAATCTCTGCAAAAGAGCCTTCAAGAAAAAGTATTTAGTGGATTTGAACAAAGTGCTGAATAGTATACGAACAAATTTATCCATACCTAGATCCAAAGATTATAAAAGAAGAATCATCAACCAGAGCTATGTTTCTACATTTCCTATTTTAGAAATGGAAGATTGGGATAGATATCTGGTAGAAACCCCCTCCATAAGAAGGAACTTGGATTTCCTTCTGTATTTCACCCATGTTCAACCTCCTCCAGATGGGAACTGGATGACTGAGTTTATCACGGATGATGACATAAGGCTAAATCTGGTGAAGGAAGATAAAGCATCGATGATGTCATCAGATTCCTCAAACAGATCCTAAATAAGTCATCTTAACATAAAGGACATCAAAGGATCCTACTTAGTACACTGCATATTATTTTTGGATGCAAATCCTTTGTATAAATCTCTCTTTATTCAAGTTTGTCATTTGTTGATTCCTACCATTTTTTGATACTACAATAATGATTAAGGCTGAACTTCAATTATGAAAGCAATCCTCACTAGATCAAGCCTCCACTTAAGATTGAAACCATAAAACTGTAATTCCAATAGATAGATCAATAAAAATGAATGCTTTAAACATATATATGTCTTTTCCCTCCAAACATTAATCATACATATCTAGGAATACTTAAGAAGATAAATTTCTAATTTGAATCTATGATAGCTATAAAAAGACTAGTTTGTAATCTGAAGCATGATCCCTTTGTAACAGCTCAAGGTCTGTAGAAAAATCATCTAGTGATTGTGGCTACAGAGAATAAAATAAAGTTAGACTGTAGCGGTCCAGTGTAAATCTCTTATCTAGGTAGACCCTGTTCTTTAAAGCCAAATGGCTCCCACAATAGAGGTTTTCAATTATGAGGTAGATAGCTGTAACTTATTTCATTTTTATATTAAGATCATAGATGACCGAACCTGAAAGCAAAGGATGTTAAGGGGAATCAAACTATACCATCAGAGGTATTAAAAACAACAATCTAAATTGTTTTTGGAGTATAAAGGATTGACTCTCCCTAGCTACTCATACAAGAATTTATCTTTTCTACCTTTCCTATTTACTATATGCAAAACTAGTATCTACACTAAGTTGTTTTATGTTAAACACCACTTGGTGTTTATAGATTTATCCTCTCTGAGCAATTATAAGCTAACTACTGATAATTTTAGAATAGACCAAGAAGGCATTTTGTTCTTTACTTTATCATTGTGGAAGGATGTTTGACATTAGAGATAAGTGTTTTATTAAGGGGTGTTAATAGATCTATTTCTCCATATTTTAAATTAGATTCCTTGGTTTAAGTGAGCATCGGACAGGTCTAGATAGCATAGGAATCTTGAGACTAATGTTAGTAGTTAGGTAGTTATGCTCTTTTTAGTTTATTTTGGGAGATTAGCTGACAGTAATCTTGAGATATATATTACCTATCTACTTTAGGTGTATGTGCTGATTTATTCTTTTAGTTAACTTCAGTCTTAGCCTCCTACGCAATCTCGTATCTTGAAGTTGATTTTATTATCAGGTATCGACTTCAGGCAACATATTTCCTCTCTCTCTAGTATGTCTTGCTATTTGGTATGGGTTAAAATCCAATTGTACCTCACCAAGCTTATCCTTTGGAATTTGGTTACATTTGTAGAATATCTGGAAGACTCGTAATTGGAAGGACCTTTTCTGGGTTCTATTTCTATCTTCAATATTTACATCATAGATGTCCTATTTATTTTTTGTAGACTTTTTATGTTGTTAGTCACAGATAAAATCTTCTCATCAATCGCTTATTTTAAAGTCTAGATATAGGTGTATAAGCATCGACTTCAGGTAAGCGATTACCAGGTAGATCTTATGTATCGTCCTGTGATTCCTTTTAGGACACTAGGCTAACTTGCCTGATGTTTCGTATAGGTGGTTCTTTATTTAGTTCTCATGATGTCAATTTTTATTTATATTCATTTTATCTGGATTTCTATTGTGGTTAGTGTTATCCTAAAATCAGTATTTGCAGGGATTATAATGGTGCTTTTAAGGTTCTTTGTTCGTGATTATATAAGTGTGCCTCGAAATAAGGCCAAAATAGCTTGGATAAGGATATTGCTCTGTATATATGATGACCTTTTAAAGAGGTTTTAGACTCATTTTATTTTAACTATGCCAACTAACCAGGGGCACTTAGCTTAGCTGAAGGGGTTAATTCATTTTTTTCAAGCTTTTTTAACATCAGATTTCTTACTAAAGTAATAGAAGTGGGATTATTCTAAATTTAGTAAACTAGTATCCATAATGATGTATTTTACATATAAGTTCGATGCTAGTCTTTTTAGATATAGTCCAGGTCAAGATAGCTAAGCTCAGAGCTTGTTCATTACTAGATGATGTAGGTACAAGCACTTCTTTCAAGAAAATAAATCTAAATTTTAGGCGCCTCCTAACAAATATTTTCTTTCAAGTAAGCTCATAGTATTTGAGATAGTAACAATATTACAAATATACTAATAAGGATCTTAGCCAAAAATACAGTCATTTCAGGAAATAATGAATCAAGAGGCATCCTAAGGAAGAAGTCCCAACCACAATGAAGGGTTGAAGGTATCTACAAAACAAGAATAACTTTGGACAAGATATAGATTAGTTGCTCATGAAATTTGTAATATATAACTCTCATGAATCTGATGTTGGAGGGTATGCCCTCCTAAATTATTATGTATTAGATTCCAGACTATGGTCCTAGGCAAGGCTGGAGGGTTTCTCTACCCCGCTCTTCCCTACCAGCGCTTGCACTGAGCAGGGTTTTTGTATATCTGATTATTTGCTTAATAAAATATTGGCTTTGGCCTTTTACCAAAATAAAAAAATAATAATTAAATATATTAAATGTAATTTAATTCATTTGCAATATGAAATTTAAGTAATTTTTTTTATGTTCAATAATAGTTTTATTAATAATTAGATAGCACATTATATCATTAGTTAAATAAGCACGCTAATATTATTCTAGTTACTTCTTTTACGGTTATAACAACCTTGTTATTAAATTTAAATTATATTTATTCAACTTGGAGTTATGTAGTTAATTTAGATACTAAGTCTAATTTCCTAGACTTCATTCAAGACAGATTGATTATTTACCTATTAAATCCGATTAGTGCCCTATATAATTAAATTAATAAATTTTTGAATTTAAATAATAATTTTTTATTAAAACATTGGCGTTGGGTCATTATGGAAAATTATTAACATTTTAAAACTTGACCACTTGTTACTTAATTAATTTATTAACCTTCTAGTACTCATGCAAGATTGATTGTGAACATTTCCAAGTAAGTCACATTTTTGAATGCCTTTCAACTTAAATTTGTTAGGTGACGTATGCTCACCCTTGCCTATCACACTACCCCTTTGGAGCTATTAGTTCTGAATGAATCTTCAAACTAGGACTAGCCATTGTAGTTCTTTCTAGGAAGGTGCCACAATGATGAACTTAGTAGTCTTGAAGCCCCATGATAGTGTGTTAACTAAGCCTTTTCCTAAGTTTATTCTTGTTGACATCATCAACTTTTGGTCTAGTAGTACCTCTTAGGGTTAGTTAACCATAACCATGTTGCGGAGGGAGATTGTTCAACCTAAGTTATGTGTGTGGGTTTACCACATGATCTTGTTGGCCATGATACCCCTTGCATGTTTCCCTTTTGATCTTTTCTTTTAAAAAAAAATTGTTGCAATTTTGCATGTTATATTTTGGACATGACAATTGAATATCTCCAAGCCAAAAGAACCAACCAACTAGGGAAAATATTTCACCACCAAAACTAGCTAACTAGAAGGGAATTTTTTCTTTTATCTAGAAATAGATGAACTCATAAAATCAATCAAGAAAACTAACAATAAATTATCAAAGAAAACATAACCAAATGAGTGCTCAAATGAGGATTGATGTGGGAGAATCGAGTGGTGTAAGCACAATCTTGCATCACCCAAAAATATTGTATTTTTCTATTGTTTTATATTTTTATTTAGTTGTTTTGCAACCCATGATGACACTTAAAAATTTAGGAAAATTAAAATCTTTAAAAGAACGAAATATTAAACTACCATTTTTAGCAAATCTACCTAATTAGATTTGTATAGACATGCAAAATAACACCAAGGGGAAAAATTGAAAAATAAAATGATTGGTGAAAGAATCATCATTGTCTTTTACTATTTGGAAGATATTAGAGTTTTAGTTCCAATAAATTTCTCCAATGAAGTTTGTAAATCCAAATTGAGGACCTTATAAGCCCCAAAAAGTTAGAAAATTGGGCAAAAAGATCTTTAGATGTATTTGGCATTGTAGACCCCTTCACAAGCTTTCCAATGATATATTGCAATAGGAAATTAGATGCTCAAGTCAAAATTTATGCCTTTTTAAAGTTGTGCCACCAAAAACTAAGTTTTGATGAAAACCTACCTAGGAAAGAAAATGAGTTGCCGGACTATCAGGCAACAAAAAGAAGTTATTCTTTTTTAAATAGTCTAAGGCAATTATTGTTGCTAAAGAGGTGAATGCAAGTTTACAGAGGACAACTCCAATAGTACATACTATGGGTCCAAACTGCAGGGTTCTTAGAGAGATGACTTTCTTTGTAATGATTAGAGCCCATGTGGTTGTAGCATATAATTTTATGAATGTTATAGTTTTCATTTCATTAGGATAATAGAAAGCACATATTTATTTCTTGTATTATTTATTTATTTCTCTATTTTCATTGTTTGTTTGGGTTTTTAAGGGGAGTACCCTTGATCAACTAGTATTAGAGAAAAAGTTCTCAAGTGTGTAAATAGATTGCCAAATGTAATCCAATTTACACCAAGCCTGTGGTTGTGGGTTTGTGAGAAAAGTGAGGAAAATGCCTCCATGAAGGAACCATGGTGGAACAAATATTGTTGTGATAGATGAGGGTTCATACCACTAAAGACACAAGTTCAAGCAGTACAAGAAAATTTGTGTAGAAGAGTTTATGTTAGAGGGATAGAAGAAAGTGAGGATGAATATGAAGGAGTACAGTTCAAAGTGTTATTATTTTCAGATTTCTACATAGGGTTTGCAATTTAAAGATGTTATTTCAAAGTTGAAACATAGAATAGTAAGGACATGAAGAGATAGTACCTGGATCATGCTTGTTTTGTCCTCAATAATCATCTAGTAGACTGCTCCAGATTTCCTTCTATAATGACTCTGAAATGATTAAGTTCATATGTAATGTATGACTATTGCAAATCAAATCTGATTAGGTCTGTTGTAGGTGAAAATATCCTTAGCATGTTATGTCTTCTATACCTTAGATTATTTGCACCATAAGTCATATTAATATATGAGTGATGACATCTTAATTCAATCGAAAGAGGGCTGACCAGAATCGGCTGGAAACATTTACATGTAACTTAACACAAGTCATCCCTTGTGATATAACACAAATTCATCCCTCTAGGATAATTCAAGGTCATCCCTCTAGGACAATGCAATGATATTTATTATCTTTTATTTAGAGTTTAATATAATGATTAATGTATGTTGAGATAAATAATAAATAACATACCTATTATTTATTATTCATCTCAGCATACATGTTGTTGATCTTTTTGAAAATGCCACAAATATCAACACTCTCTCTTTGTCTCAGGGGAAGATAAAAAATATATCTCATAATGTAATCACAAGATTTTTATCACTAGATTTCATTCTCAATAAATATAGAACCATTAAAGAAAACATAACATAATATATTCATCATGTATTCATACCTGATGTAATCAATGTGATTAACCATCCTCAAGATGTCCCAACCTTACTACAAGATGTAAGGTCATTCAAACATCGTTCACATGAAATGAGAGGTAAGAAGCATGATGTAAACAATAATCACATATAGATATCAACTTTAAGCATAGCATTATCTCAATGATATATCTCAAATCTATGTAATTAGAAATTAAAACAATAGATCTCAAATCTATGTAATCAACATAACAATAGATCTTTAATAGATCTTTGTAATCATAAGAAGCATAATCAAAACTTTAATAATGGAAGAATCTTCACAAGATGTAAATTCAAAATAAAAATACTAACCTCAAGCTATAAATCTCCTCCTAATGAGATCCCATCCACAAGCTCTCGAAAGTCTCATCCACAAGTTCTCTGAAGATAGTCTTTATTGGTGATTCCATCCAAGAGCCTCAATGCTCAAATATGCACGAGCCTCAATGCTCAAAGGTGCAAGAGCCTCAATGCACAAATATGCACGAGCCACCTCAATTCTCAAAGGTGCAAGAGCCTCAACTCAAATACCTGTAAATATGTTAGTATAACAAAATACTTACATAATAATTTGATCATTACTTTAACATAATGAGAATAATATTCTCAATGGAAAGTAATATTTGATTTATTTACAACAAAGAATTAGAAAGATTTAATGTTCAAGAAGGCCCCACTAGTATATTTGACCTTATTTTTCTACCAAAATTTTTGACTATCAAATAAAGATGTTTAGGTTCGTCAGATTATAGAAGGAAAAATTTCATTTTTTTTAATCCATGCCCATGTTGGTCTAAATTTTGACCAATACCATATAAGTTGAAATTTCGACCAACACAGGCATAACTTAAAAAAAAGATTTCATTTCTCATTTCATTATTACCCAGCATGAAGAATTTTTTCAAGGGTTGCAGCGCGTGAAACCTCATCATCCAAGGAAGATTTGATACTATGTATAAGGGAACTCTTTTCGACGGTCAACTCATTGCCATGAAAAGAATTCAAAGTTGCTCTGCTGAAGGAGACAAAATTTTTGAATGAAGTGGAGATTATCAACAACATAAAGCACATAAATTTGGTAGTTTTGAGAGGTTGTTGTGTTGCCAACAATGATGTGGAAGGGCACCAGAGGTTTTTGATCTATGATTTCATGCTGAATGGCAGCTTGGATGACCATGTATTTGGGAGAGACTATAAAGTACCGATGTCATGGCCACAGAGGAAGAATATTGTGCTTGGTATGGCCAAGGGTTTAGCTTATTTGCACTATGGCATTCAGCCTACAATTTATCACAGAGACATTAAGGTGATGAATATTTTGTTGGATGCCGATTTAAATGCTTATGTATCTGATTTTGGACTGGCCATAATGAGCATCAAAGGGGAGTCTCATCCGACCATGTGAGTTGCAAGCACTCATGGTTACCACTGAGGGTTGCCACTAGTATTTTTTGTAAAAGGAGGACTGCATGTGAGGGTTGCCACTATTATTTGGTGTAAAAGGAGGACCGTCTGTGAGGGTTACCACTACTATTTGGTGTAAAAGGAGGACCGTTTGTAAGGATTTCCTTACCTTAACCTATGGTATGATCAATTTTTTTTTAACCTTCAAATTTTTCTGGATTTTCCTTTAAGTTATTCAAGATCCAGTTGGCGAGGTGTCTGTACTTACATGGAAACTATGAGACAACATATTTGAATTCAAAGACTCATGGAATTCAAAGAGTGGCCCAAACATATTTGAAGAACAAAACTTCTACACTATCATGTTGGAGGTTGCTATCAGTTTATTAGAGTTAGAAAGAAACTATGTAATGGTTTACAAACATTAAACAACGAGTTCTCTCTGCATATTGGGATTGTCCCATGGAACATTGAATACAACATTGAGTCTATATGTTTGATTGAATGTGGTCTTGGCTAGGTTAGAACCGGTATTATGGTTGTGAGTTGCAGGAGAAGGTGATTTCTACAAAGCCCTAGACTATTGACCCAAAAAGTGAGGGTTTAGTGAATAGATAATCAGATGAGTGTGTGTGAGAAAATAAAGTTGAAAAATGGTTGTCTCATACCCTTTGGAAAGACTCTTTGTGGTCATGGAACCCTATGTTCACCATCTTTAAGGATCTTGACCATATAGATAGGACAACCATAAGCAAGGAATCAAAGACCAGATGGACAACTTTCTTTGTTGTTTTGGATAAGACATGTGTCTTTGTTTTGGAGTCAATGTATTAATATAACCAGATTATACCTTTGTTTATATAATTGATAGATTTATCTTTCAATGCTATCCAACCTTACATAGTTGTTGATACCATTTTGAATATGTTATTGTAAGTGATGGCACCAAATGAAAGAGGACTCCAAATTTTACATCATGTCATGCCAAGTCAAGCCATAGAATTTCAGATGCATCCAAGTTTGAAACTACAATGCTTAGCCATTATTAGTAATATTTTATGTTTGTTTGGTGTTTACTCTCATGCCCATCAATAAATCTAAAAATTTTAGTTTTTTTCCCCTTGATTAAGCTGACTGCGTCAACACATTACAAGACAAAATGAGAAAGCATTAGTCAATTTTCACCTTGAAGTGTCTAGTTAAAATGTTATTTTTCACTTTTGTGAGGTTGAGAATACTAAATACTAATAGTATTATATGGCCTATTTCTTTAACCTCAATGTTATGCATTTTAGTATATTTAGTTTTTATGTTATTTTTTTTTATTTTTTTTATCAATAAACGGCTGAAGCCTTGATTTTATCTATTTAAAATTTATCTTTTTACATTTTCCTCCATTCGTGCGGGCACTGGTAGGAAAGAATGGGGAAGAAAACCTCCAGTCTAGCCCGGGACTTTTGTTCAGAAATAAATCAAGTTTAGAGTTCCTACAAGCGTAGGATTACAAAGCTCCACTTGATGGAGTCGAAGAGGGCATTCCCTCTTTAGTACAGATTAATGGAGGCATACCTCCATGATAGTGAACACAAATATATTAATCTTTTATATACAATGGTCTTTTAAGAAGAACTGATGAGCATTCCCATCCTGTGTCGTACATTTATTTAGATTGAGATTACATATACCTTGCTCTTATCTTTAGAGCTAATGAGCCTTCCTTTAATTTTAATTGTGCTTTTGAAAAATCATGTTATTTTCTCTCATCCTCGCTCTTCAAGTATTTGCCTTAGCTTTGATAAGTTCTTGAGCCTCTTTTTCTTTATTTTTGCCTTTTTGGTCTGTTATCCTTTCCTTGTATACCTGCAAAATAGAAAGACACCATGCAACCTCTATTCTCCTAATTTACAGTTAATTAATCATTTTCATGATTCAATCCTCATAAAGCTAGTTCAGGTTAGGTATTGATAAAATCAAAGAATTTCAAATCTTAATCCATGAGTTAGTCTACTAAATAAAACATTACAATCTGAGTCCATTTCTATTGACAGTCATGCTATGAACATAAGAAATTTATGGGCACTTTACAAATCTTTTAATTTGTCATAACATTTTATGTTTTAAAGATTATCATTTTTGTGATCGATGAGACTTCATTGTAGGTTGGCATGCCCTTAATATATGATGATTGTTTTGACTAAATGAGATGTTAACTTCTTACATTCCCTATCTTGAAGTCTGCTATGTAAGAGGGCAGTATATATGTGTGTGTGTGTTTGTGCGTGTTTGTGTGTATATTTTTGCATTTTTATACTATACTCACAAATGTATCTATACTTGTTTACCTTTAAATTCATTTACATTTATTTAAATCTAATCTTGATTTCCTATTTTGAAATCATTTTTCTTCACCTTCCAAGTTCTTCTTTCCAACTCTCATGAATTTCTTCAATTTCTTGCCCGTCAGCTCCTAGGTTAGCTAACTTATCTGCGTCTATATTGCCCTCCTTGTAAATGTGATTCACTGTATAATCTCCTATAACTTTAAGAGATTCCAATATTTGTTCAATAGCACTATTTAGTTTCCAGTTCGGCATTCTACCCTGTCTTATTGCATTTATAATAATAGCTGAGTCTCCTTCAATCACAATTCTTTTAAGCCTCCATTTTTTGCACCAAGCTAGACCTAATCTTATAGCTTCTATTTCAGCTTCGTTATTTGTCTTAATTCCTATAGGCTTTGCTAACCTTCCTAATAACTTTCCTTTCGCATTATGTAAACATATCCCTATACCCGCCACCCCTGGGTTTCCCCTAGCTACCCCATCAAAGTTCAACTTAATCCATCCTTGCTCCGGTGGTTTCCATTTACAGTTTTCCCTTGATAAGGATTTATTGTCAATGCTAGATCCAATCCAGGGAGGAACTTTCAAGCCATACCACTTCTTTCTCTGGTTGTTGTCTTCTAGTGAGAATTCCATCATTGATTGTCCCAGCATATTTCTATTGTTTGTAATTTCTACTATATTTGCCTCTAATTTGTTCAAAATACTCTCAATGTTCATCCTTTTATCTTGAAAAATCCTATGGTTCCTTTCCTTCCATAATTCCCAGATTAACAGAGATGGGATTATGTATCTCATTTTACTATATAAATCCTCCTTACATGATCTTTGCCATGAAATAAAAACTTTTGTGATATCATTTTGAAGAGCAGTCTTCAGATCTAATTTCTCTAGAACCCAAAGCCAGCATTTATTGGCATACTCACAATTTAACAAAATATGATTAATCATCTCAAGTTTTTATGTTATTTTTATATAGATAAAGATATAGATGTTTTATCTAAGAATATGTAGTATTTATCATTCATTTTATTTTATAAAAATAATATTCATTATATAAAAATTCTTTCAAAAACACATTAACAAAGAGAGAATCAGTGCATTATTCAGCAATCAATAATATTGTGGTTATAATACAATTATAATTTCTTATGCCAATTCTATCTAGAGAAATTATGATAGGAAAAATCCTTGTAGAATCACAAGTCTACAATATTTTCCAACTATCTTACACATCTTACATAACATTAGATATTTATAAACACATCATAATACATATTTTATATCGCATCAAGTATAATCTCAAGTGAGAAACCCCTTTTGCATGAGTGCATAATAAATAATACATCAGGTTTTTTAATATATTTGAAACAATCTCAACATTCTCTCCCATGTTTTATACCTTGCAAGAGCAAAAGAGAAACACTAATAGCCAATAAAGTACTTTCTTAAGATAGAATTGCACATAGCTTCACTACCCTATTGAAACTTCTTTTTGTTCACTAGATCTCTCAAATATCTACAAGATTCACACAAATTATTTACCTTCTCCAAGATAACTCTCTTGTCCTCCCCTTCATCATGAAAAAAATGAAAGTAAGCATCGATATATACTCCATTCACATATGAAAAGATTGATTCATTGTGAATTTGATAGTACTTTGACTATCCTCAAGTTGACACTATTGCAAGTTACACCAGCACTACTATGTCTACAATTGATTTGTAGTATTGATACTAAATTTTGTTGGCTATAATTGAGTTATAGTAAAAATTACAATAAAATATTAAATACATCATATATATTTACCATAAATATTTTAAATCTATTGACTATTAATATGTATTTCCTACTCAGATTAGCCATAAAAGTTGCTCAATAAATACTCACTATTTGGATAATGTCTAGTCTAATGCAAAATAGTGTATACAAGGTATCCAAGCACACTAGCATGAGGTACATGAGTTATGTCCATCTCACTAGATATAGATGGGCATTAATGCTCAATTGAATGATACGTTCCCATTAAAATGTGAACTTCTATTAATCTACAAACTCTCATATTAAACAACTGCAAAATAAAGTCAACATAGTTCCTTTAACACAACCAAAGTTAAAATTAAGAATTTTGGTGAAGTCAAGGAAGTAAGTGTGAGATCAAAATCAGTCAAGTCCCTAAATCTAATTCCAAGTTTAAAAGGGAGGGCTTCTAAAGGCTTGAAAATGACAAAGTCTGGGATGATGAAGTAAAGGTAAATTTCGAAGGAGCAGAATTTGCTCTCTTCTTGGGATTTTTATCTCAACCACCCATTCATTTCCACCTAGGTGTAGGACTGCAACAAACAAGGCATGAACGAGGAGACAAACATAAATTTTAATTTCCATTTTGCCTCCTTGTCTAGGTTGGCCAAGGTAAGGATTTGAAAATAATTAAATTTAATAATCTTTATTAGCCTTAAGAAACTCAAGTCGGCCCTCCTAGGTAGTCATGCCTCCTGGCCCACAAATCACCTATATAAGGAGACTAAGTGACCCCATTCTAATATCATCTCAAAATTAAATTGAGCTCTGCAATTAGCAGTGAATTTCCCCTTATAAGGCAGCAAAGTTTCATCCAAATTGGGAGGAAAATTTTACCAAGTTTGAGAAGAGATATTTTTTACAAGAGGCATCGAATTGCATCTCAATGTGTAGTGATTATCTTCATCAGATTAGGCAATGGACTAACTTGGGAGATGGTGTATGAACATGGGGGAGAGATCAAAATTTTGAGAAAGGTGAAATCTTGGCAGATTTGAGTAGATTTATTTCAAAGACTGTGATGAGGAGGATGGTGAGAATCAAATCTAAAACTTGTTTGAACTGAAAAATTACTTATTTCTAGATTTTAGCATAATTTTCACCTCAAATTTTGCAAAGAAATGAAGACAATTGGCTTCTAACTTGAGATAATCGATGATTTGATCTATTTTTGCTTGATATGATGTAATTTCCTTCATGAAATATTCAAATTTCTGACAAGTTGTTGCTTATAATCCCATGAATTAACTAACTTTTTTTAGGCTTAATTTGCTCCTTAATGTGGATTGTTTATTTGTGTTGTTTAAGTACTACTAGCTGAGACTATTCACGCCATATACATTGTAAATTGGTTCAAACAAAGAGGCAAAGAAAATAGAAGGTTAAGGTGGTAGAAGCTGCATAATTCACACATTGTTTGTCAAAGCCATTACAAGCATGTTAAGATTTCACAATTACTCTTTTAACATTCTAAGGTGTCCATCAACATTATTGATTTGATTAATAGGTTTCATATCTTGTAATACAACTAATAAAATAGGTAAGGGTTTACAAATTTGTTCACAAATGAACTACTTCCCACAATGCCCAATAAGAATTGTTTAAGAATTGTTGGGACTGGTCCTTTGGCATGTATTAAACATAATAGAATTTTCAGCATATTATTATCAGTCTATTTCTTTGTTGTAAACATGTCATTGGTTCAGTTTTATAATTTCTTTTTGTGTTAAATGCATTTAAAATAAAGGTCTAATTCTATAGACTACTAGCACAAAGGAAGATTTGACCTAGCCAAATAAAGGTCTAATTCTATAGACTATTGGTCAGAAAAATCTGCATTGTCTTATGATTGTCTTCTTTATATAGTAGCATTTAAATGGAACATTAAGCATAGTAATAATATGTTTAATCTATTAGTAATTAGCAGAATAAGCATATTATTACTATGTAGAGTTAGGGCTAAGTTCGCACACGCAAGAAAAAGTCTAGTGCCCTATAGAATTAGTCTAACAGTAAATTTATAACAATGCGGATAAGAATCAATTTGTAATTACTATGCATTAAACATGATAAACTGATAAAGGTGTTATCTGCATTTAATCTACCAATTACTAATAGATTAAACATATTAGTACTATGCTTAATGTTCCATTTAAATGCATTTAACACAAAAATTTTTTTTACAAAATTGAACCAATGGCATGTTTACAAAAAAGGTCTAATAGAACTCCCAACAATTCTTAAGCATACTTTATATGATATGATGAATTCTTAAACAATTAAGGTTGGAGTAGACATAGTTATCACACAATTTTTTGTGTGGTACAAGGAAGATTTGGCTAGGTCAAATCTTCCTTCATGCTAATAGTCTACAAAATTAGACCTTTATTAAGAATTCATTATATCAAATAAAGTATGTTTAAAAATTCATCTATTTCTTTGTTGTAAACATGCCATTGGTTTAGTTTTGTAATTTTTTTTGTAGTTTTGTTGTAAACATGCCATTGCTTCATTCTATTTTTTTTCAGGAACAAGTTGGCCCTTAGCCAGATCAATACTGCTGGCAATCTCATTGCCAAAGTAGCCAAAGACTATGTTAGGATGATAAAATATGGGGATTCACTTTACCACTGCAAATCTTTGAAGGTTGCTGCACTTGGACGGATGTGTACCATTGTTAAGAGAATTGGACTGAGTTTGGCTTACCTTGAACAGGTGAGGTAGCATATGGAAAGGTTTTCATCTATTGACCCAAATACCAGGACAATTTTGATCTGTGGGTACCCTAATGTTAGCAAGAGTTCTTTTATTAATAAGATTACTAGGGCGGATGTGGATGTGCAACCTTATGCTTTTACTACTAAGTCTTTGTTTGTCGGGCATACTGATTATAAGTACTTGAGGTATCAGGTTATTGATACCCATGGTATTTTGGACCACCCCTTGGAGGACAAGAACACCATTGAGATGCTCAGTATTATTGCATTGGCTCATTTGAAGGTGGCTATTTTGTTTTTCCTTGATGTTTCGGGGTCCTATGGTTATAGTATTATGCAACAGGCAACTCTATTTCACAGCATTTCCAATAAGCCTCTTATTGTAGTTTGTAATAAGATTGATTTGCAACTGCTAGAGACACTACTAAAGGAGGATGCAAAATTGGTTACGGAGATGAGATCTGAGGCTAGGAAAAATATGGGTGGGTTCTTTGGGAATCAGAAGGGGGGGATGATGGCACACTACTCTCTATGAGTGCTTTGAAGGAAGAAGGGGTGATTGTGATGAAGAATGCAGCATGCGAGAGGTTGTTGGAGTAGAGAGTGGAAATTAAGATGAAGTCAAAGAAGATCAGTAGTTGTCTCAATAGGATTCATGTTTCAATGCCCAAGCTATGAGATGAGAGAGGCCCCCTTGTATTCCTCAAGCTGTTTTGGATGCCAGGGCATGTGCTGCACCCAAGGAGGCCAGGAAGATGGAGAAGGATATTGAGAATGAAAATGGTGGGGCTGGAGTTTACTCTAAAATCTTGAAGAAGTAGTATATTTTGGAAAATGAAGAGTAGAAAGAAGATGATATTCTTGAGATCGTGGATGGACACAATGTTGTAGACTTTATTGATCCAGATATCTTGCAGAGGATTGAAGAAATGGAGAGGGAAGAAGGGCTTAGGATGGCAACTGAGGGTGACAAGGATGATGAGATGGGGGAAGTGGAGTTGAATCCTAATGAAAAGGAAGCTCTGGCTGAAATTAGGAAGAAGAAGAAGATGCTTATTGTTGAATATAGATTGAAGAAGAGTACTGTAGAGAGTAGGCCTACTGTACCAAGGAAGTTTCACAAGAACAAGGAATATGGCTTAAACAGAATGGGAAGACATCTTTCTAGCCTAGGCCTAGATCCTTTGGCAATTAGCTTCATAATAAATGAAGTAGATGAGAGCTAAGAAATTAGCTTCTCAGGTAAAATCTTATAAATGAACTATGTGTACCCCAATTCTTGTGCCCTCTGTGCATACCTAAATGATATATTTGAAACAATAAGGGTAAGGCTTAAAGAAGTTAATTTTGCATCACAGTCTGTAGTTGTTGTAGTAGCAAAGCATTAGGGACCACCTTCAACACAATATGAAGGTGATCATATTGTGCTAAAGGTGGTGCTTGATGCTCTACTGCTGCAAAAACTACAGACTGTGATGCAAAATTAACTTATTTAAGCCTTACCCTTGTTGTTTCAAATATATCATTTAGGTACGCACAGAGGGCATAGGAATTGGGGTACACATAGTATAAAATTTTTCTTGGGAAGATAATTTCTCAGCTCTCATCTGCTTCATTTATTATGAAGCTAATTGCCAAAGGATCCAGGCACATGCTAGAAAGATGTCTTCCCATTCTGTTGTGGATAGAGAATGTTAACTGTGAAAATCTCTTGGTTTCAGGTAATGTAAACATGTTGAGTCTTCTCAGCTCCACTTGCTATCCATGCATATTCTAGTTGTGTTGCACGTGCAATCTTGATTCAGAGTGGGAAAATCTTATTTTGGATGCGAGGGAGAGAAGCCAAACACATAAAGAACATGCACATAAACACGATAGTTGAGAAACATAAATGTAGATATCACAACAGCTAAGAAACATAAATGTAGGCATCATGGTCACAACTTTTTGGAGACAACATAATTGAGTGGTATACCCAGATGATGCAAAGCAACCACTACTCCTCTAGTTCCAAGTTGACACTGTGGGATCCAAAAACTATAGATAAGGAATAAATTTAGAGAGTAGAGGAGGGCCATAACGACCAAAATAATACAGGACCAACCTCAAGTTAAATGAGGCAACTGTAAACATTTTAATAGATTTTCATTATTAAATAATGAAATTTGCATATACTAGTGTTCTAAGCCCCCTCATTACATGATTTATTATTGTAAGCCCCCTTTGACTTATGCATCTAGAAAATAAAACTACAACCTATTGGGATTGAGACAAACCTTAACAAAAAAACATTAGCTAAGAAGGATCGCTTGCCAATATCTATTCAATACAAGGTCCTCCAACCATTGCCTCCAACCTTGTATTCAATAGGTATTGGAAAGTGATCCTCCTTAGCTATTGTTGTTTTATAAGGTTTGTCTCAATCCTAATAGGTTGTAGTTTCATTTTCTAGATTTGTAAGTTAGAGGGGCTTACAATAATAAATCATGTAATGAGGGGGCTTAGAACACTAGTATATGCAAATTTCATTATTTAATAATGAAAATCTAGTAAAATGTTTGCAGTTGCCTCATTTAACTTGAGGTTTATCCTGTATTATTTTGGTCACTATGGCCCTGTAGTATTTTGGTCATTATGGCCCTCCTCCACTCTCTAAATGTATTCCTTATCTATGGTTTTTGGATCCCACAGTGTCGACATGGAACCAAAAGAGTAGTGGTTTCTTTGCATCATCTAGGTATACCACTCAATTATGTTGTCTCCAAAAAAATGTGATCATGATGCCTACATTTATGTTTCTCATCTGTTCTATCCTAGGACCCCTTATGACCCTTTACGATCCCTAAAAATACATCTTAGAGGTCTTCAAATGTTGTAAAGGGTCATAAGAGGCTCCTAGGAGGGGCTAGATGAGCTTGCACCTTCACATGGTTGGCCTTGTTAAGTAGAAAATGTTAAACTATTCTTGAAACAAAGAGAAGCTCAATAATTTAAGGTCCCAATCCACAGACAAATTAAATTAGACTTACTATCCGAATTGGACAAATTATTTTTGTTGTACATGGCACTTGGAGTCAAGTGTGTCTCTAAACATTGTGAGCTTTCCATATTCTTTAAGTGTTCTGTCACAATTTTATTTGTCAAAGATTGAATTAGGGATTAAGCATTTTCTCACAATTTTATTTGTACATTAATGAGAATCAATGATAGATATTTTTTAGATTCTAAGAAGACGTATATACAGTGGAGGCCAGAAGAGATTTTTGTGGAGATTTACTAGATGTGGAGATTTGCTAGAGTGGCTTTATACATATGAGGGTTTCCAAATTGAGTACTAGTGTAGAGATGATGATTCAGTAATCTGCATCTATAAAACCTTCACAAATATCCCTTCTTTAGCCTCCACTCATACCTCTTCTCAGAATCTAGAAACTTTGGATACTGTTTCTCATCCATGCACAAAATGTGCTAGTGATCATATAAAATTACTTTTGTGAGACTGGGATCAATTCTGAGAAGGTAAACAACAAGATAATATTATTGTATCTTTCATTTCTTTTATCCATTCATATTTTTTGCCTCCTCTTATATTAGATACTGTGTAGTGTACATAAAGGCAAGGTGGAGATTATTCTTGATGATTGATAGGTATAAAGTCTTCTAGGCCTTACCTAGTAGCTAGGACTAAAGATAAGATGCTTAACTCTTTATCGATGTCCTCATAGTGTAGGAATTTATCTACTTCCCACACTTGTAGACTATGAGTATAGCCATAAAGAAGCATCCCCTCCCGTGGCTTGAATAATGTAGGCCATGGGAGGACATGCTAAACTCTTTATGTTTGTCCTCGTAGTGTAGGGATGTCAAGGTAGTCTGACTTTGGAATTTGAAGGAGGTCACTGATGAAGAATATTCCAACTTCTACCATTCACTTTCAAAGGTTTGTGAACTGCAACTTTAAAGTTTGGCTAGTAACCATTTATAAATGAAGAATATTCAAAAGAGGTGGATCCTTTGAATGATAGGATGAGTACGCTAGTTGAACTGGAGGAGAACAGGAGAGAATCTCATGAAGAAAATATAAGACAATAGCAGAAAGTGAAAATACTGCATGACAAAAGGGCAAAGTGCAGAAAATTCGAAGGAGATTGGGTTTTGAAATGGAATGCAAAGGATCAAGACAAGGGAAAGCATGGAAAGTTTGAATCTTTATGGCTTGGTCCATATGTCATCACTAGTAAGAATGAAAAGGACTCTTACTATTTGTAGGATATCGATGGACATGATCAAGAATTGTCCACTCATGCTGAGTATTTAAAGGGTTTTTTCTTTCAGAACTGAAATCAGGTGTATCCCTAACTCCCCTTTTACTTATTATTTTTGTTGTTTTCTTTTAACAATGGGTCTAATTTTTCCAGAGATATTTGAATTCTCACTACACCCACAAGGGGTACATGTCCCCAACTAGAGCCACTAGTGGAACTCGGTATTTTGCAAATATTTTCCACCTCTTACTATTTTGATTATAGTTAATTATATTGACACTTTCATGTAAAAGTTGTTTTTCATTTCAAAGACTTTCTTTATAGCATAAAATGATTATATAGTTGTGATCAATAAAAGAATCTCTTACTGTGCTCCCTTTTTTATTGCAAAGAAAATCATGATCTGTCATCTATATCAAGGACACAGGTCTCAAGGTGCATCCTTAGGGCTTACTTATCACATGGAAATCTCTATCCATGAATCTTGGCTTTGATTTTCTTGAAATTCCATGATTTATATGATTTTTTCACATATCATTATAGCTATAGCGATAAGACATCAGATATCAGGTTATGCTATAGTGAAGGTACTAAGGTCAACTTGGGTATGGTATCGTTGTAGCATATAGCGATTGGGTTCATCAATGTGCGAAGAAAACTCATTATTGATATGGTGATGAGTGATAAAGAATGGTGTATTGCTATAACCTATACCGATCATCAGTGAGCAGGATCTTGCACACAGATCTGGTTGTGGCGATCAGCGATGACATTGTCAGTGTAAGTCATGGCGATGGGTAAAGGAAGCGTGATGTGAAACCTTCGTTGTATGTTATGGCGAAATGTGTCATTGGAGATCGAAGGGATATGATTTTATTACAGCAACCGACGATGAAAACATTACATCGCTATAGGTTTTCACGATGAGTGGTCCCACAGATGAAAAGGATGGATCGCTATAGAAATGGCAATAAGGATTTCGGTGATCGAAAGAAGAAGTATTGTGTTGTGACGATCAATGATAAGGTGGGTTGATCGCTGTATGCTATGGTGACAAAGAAGGAAGGTGCTTCTTTTTAACATTCCATATTTGGTCAAAATTTTGACTAACCTTAGTCGAAACTCTCACCAAGTCTGGTCTAAATATCGACTATTCTGTGTCAAAATGTAGCATCGTGGGTTTGGCATCTTGGTCAGACAAGCCAAATATTTCGACCAACATTTGTCTAAATTTCAACTAATTTTGGTCAAAATTTAGCTTTGTGGTTTTGGCATCCTGGTCGAGCAGGCCAAACATTTTGACTAACGGTGGTCGAAAGTTTGACGAATAAACCCGCCAATTGTAGATGTCAATTTCAACCAAGATTGGCATAGAAAATTCTACGTTAACAACGATATGTCAAAAGATTGACTAGAAAAATAGCGACAAGACCATTCATAGATCATTTGACCAATCTTGGTAGAAATTTTGACCATTTGTTCATCAAAAATAGGTGCCAATTATACTAGTGCCCATATCTAAACTCCCTCTCAAGGTGAAGTCTAAAGGATAAGACATTCTTTTACTTCTTAGAGAGATCTCTCTTTTGAAATTTGTTGTTTTGATAGTCTCTCCCTTTCCATCCATTATTGAGAGAGTTCCTTTCTTGCTTGATCTACCTAAATATGTACTCAAATAACCTGCTATATTAAAATAAGACAATTGCTTAAGAGAGAAAGTTTCCATGATAAATGTAAGTTAGATCCTGAATGAAACTTAGAAACATGTCTAACGAATAGGATTTTTCAATAGTCTCTTCCTTATATTTGAAGTTGTATGCATAATATGATAAAAACTCTTCACCAGCAAAGGATGCAACCATTCAGCCTTGGAATGGATACCAAATGCATTCCTTCAATCATGGAATCAGTTACGCTATTTGGATAGCTCAATTGAATATTTTGGCAATAGATTTTAATTTATATAACTTACACAATCCTTTTATTTGATATGACTATTAAGTATGTATCATGTCACATTCCTTTATATCAATGAGTACAAAGTTGGTTTTCAAACTGATTAAACTTGATTTGAATTCGATAGCCAACTCTTCTATGAAATAATTGATTATATCGAGGGTTTCATAGATCAACCAAATAAGATCAATGAAGATAATTTCTGTATCAAAAATGCTGCAAATATATATACAACTATATCGACTATATCAACAAATGGATAATATTCTTAGAATAACAAATCAAATTTATGATAGAAATGAATCTAATATGTTGCTAAATCAGTCTTAGAGATCGATGAGTGAAAATTTTGATTTGAATGATAACTTGTTATAATGACTGATCTGAAAGTGCTGAGAATTCTAATATAATTAAGGATCGATCCTTATGGATTGGATGTGAAAATGTGATCCAGCAATAAAAATGCCTGATGAGTCTATGAATTACACTTTCATGGATTGGATGAATTAAAATTATAATCGCTATTATAGTGATCTGCAATAGATATGATTATCGTTGTCTTGATCCTTGTATTATCTTATTTATGTGATGATCTTCTTATGGTGTTGTCTCTGATTGATGTGATATGCACATGCGATCTTTGTATCTTTAAAATGGTGGATTAATTAAGAATTAAGAACCAGTTTCATGTATTTCAAGGACAATATTAGAGTGAGCATTGCCAGTATTGAGTTTTAAACAACATCATTTACCATCTTTTCAAGTATATACATTCAGATCAGAGATAGAAACCAATCTCTATAAGTGATGCCCTCATATTTACATATCCATACAACAACATATTACTGCTAGCAATATCATATTTGGATCATGTTTGACAATTATTTATTTCTGAGAGAGCAAGATAATTTATTGCACTAAGTAATGATATATAAATCATCGTGCATACTTTGATCTATAATAGGTCACCCAAACTCTAGTTTAAACAGTGATTTAGTTGTGCAATGATAATTTTGAAAGATGGTTCTTCCTTTCTCTAATTGGTATATCAGTGAGAATGATTATCCAAGATTTGAACTATTCCCTTCATATTTTCCCATGAATCGCCTATTAGAGAAGAAGGCTTGACTACAGATCATTTTAAAATGTAAGATTGGTTTTCCTAAATATGAAAATGATTGGTTTCTTACCTAGGCTCTGATACCATGTTAATATTTTCAGATTTCTATCTAGGGTTTGCAATCTAAAAATGTTCTTTCAAAACCAAAACATAAAAAAGTAAGGACATGAAGAGATAGTACCTGGATCATGCTTGTTTTGTCCTCAATAATCATCCAGTAGAGTGCTCCGAATTTCCTTCTATAATGACTCTGAAATAATCAAATTTATATGTAATGTATGACTGTTGCAAATCAAGTCTGAATAGGTCTACGGTAGGTGCGAATATCCTCAGCAAGTTATGTCTTCTATAACTTAGATTATTCGCACCACAAGTCATATTAATATATGAGTGAAGACAACTTAATTCAATCCAAAGAGGGCCGACCAAAATTGGCTGGACACATTTACATGTAACTTAACACAAGTCATGCCTTGTGATATAACACGAAGTCGTCTATCTAGGATAATTCAAGGTCATCCCTCTAGGACAATGCAATGATATTTATTATCTTTTATTCAGAGTTTAATATAATGATTAATGTATGTTGAGATAAATAATAAATAATATACCTATTATTTATTATTCATCTCAGCATACATGTTGTTGATCTTTCCTAAAAGGCCACAAATATCAACACAAAGAAGTAGCGATAAATTATGAATATTGAGTCATTTCCAAGATTGGAAAGAGGCCAGAGATTGAGGTTTCTACATATTATAGAAATCTAAATCCAAAGGACTTAATCAATTAAATCAATGATATGGAGGATTCCTTTGAGTATGAAGAGGTAAAAGATCTTGAAAGGGTCAAATTTGCAAAGATCAAGCTAAAGGTGTAGATCCCTATAGTTTTGTTGATCATTAGTGTTTTCACACTTAGTCATATCTAGGCAAACATGGTCGGTCATCACTGCGGCCAAGTTGTTTTGTATAGGCCAAGTTTTTTATTGTATACTTACCGAGCAGTAGTATTGCCGAGTAAAGTCATGGTCACTATATGTTTGTAATATGCCGAAGAGTATAGTTGTTGTCGAATTACATATATCAACGATTGCCGAGTGACAAAGAAGTTGAATCAATGTCGAGTACAGTTAATGTCGAGTGCTAGAGATAACTTTTGCCGAGTGAGCCAAAATTGACATACAAGTCTAGAATGGCACAATGATCGAGGTAAACCATTTTTGGTAACAATAATATTTTGTATTTTGTCTATTGAGACAATCACGGAGGTAATTATGCATCTATGTTATTATCATTGATCCCTATGTAAATCCTAGAGCCAATCAGAAAATTGTATAGTTTAGGCGGCAATAGAAATAAATTTGTACCATAGATCTTGAAGCGGTAAAACATTTTTGTTGCTATATAAGGGAAGATCTAGACAGAGATAAGTGTGTGAATCAGAGATCTTGAACATAAGAGATATTGAGACTGGATGAATGTTGTAATCAAAAGAGAATAGTCAAGTATTCAGACAAAGATTAGTGACCGAGTAAAGCAGTGAAAAGAGTAGAATCAAGAAAGATCAGATAGAAGAGATCACAGACATACAGTAAAGAGAAGATCTGTAATCAGCATACAAGTGCAAACTGAAAGATCAGGTACTAAGACATTTTGACCAGTGTATCAGTGTAAATCTCTTAACCGAGTAGTCCTAGCAGACTTTTTGTAAATCTCTTTACCGAGTACTTATTTCATTATAAGTTTATAAAACCTTTAATTGGGTAGACTAAACAAGTCTTTTAGCTTTTAACCAAGCAGACCTTTCACAGGGTAGATCATGTTTGATCACATTTTGTAAGCCCTAACATACAAAACTTATTACTACACTAGTGAAGATTTGTGGGTGTCATCCCCAGCCCAGTTTTACCTTTCAAGGGTTTCTGGGTTACCAAAATTATTGTGTTACGTGTGATTTCATGGATGCTGCTTGACATGTTATGTTACTTAGAATGATCAAGATTTATTTACATGATGCATAAAGTTTTAACAGTTTAAAAGACATAGAGATGAGTGAAATTTGATTCACCCCCCCCTCTCAGTATTACTTTCCCATTCATACTTCCAACAATTGGTATCAGAGTAGAAGGTTTCTCACAAGGAAGTCTAACCACTTGAGGAAAAAGATCTTGAGATGGAAGCCTACAAACTGGGAAAGCTTATAGAGAACCAAAAGATTGAAGTACAACTAGCATTACAACAGCTAGAAGCAGCCAGAGGAGAACTGAAGAAATCATTGAGCAAGAGAAGAGAGATTGCAATTCAACAAAATGAGCCATAGTACAAAGAGGAAGACATTTCTGGACTATTTGGCAATGGTAACTCTGCCGAGAGTGATAAAGCTATAACAGAACTACTGGAGAAAAACACCATACTGAATGATGAAATCAAGACTCTAAAGAGAGGACAAGAAATCCAATCTGTTAGACTCTGTGAAGTAGTGGAACAGAAAAAGAAAGCTGAAGATGATAAGGCAATGGCTGAAGAAGACAAAAGAAAAATTTCAATAAGGCTAGATGAAAGAACAAGTGACATGCAAAGGTTGACCAACAATCAACTAGATATGGTAAACCAACTACTGCTGGCAAATCAAGAATTGGGTAGGAAAGATATGGAAGTCAATCAACTGAAATCTGAAAATGATCAGCTAAAACATGAGTTGAGAACTAAAAAAGAAATCAATGAGAGGATGAACAAACCTAATGAAGCTATAAAGTATTTTGAAGAACTGCTAAGGTCACCTAGGAGATCTGATGATAGATCTGGACTTGGACTGAATGAACATTCATCTACTGAAGAAGGAGAATCATCAATGAATGAAGAACAGAAGACTGCTAAACCAAAGAACACCAAGCCCACTTGTCATCACTATGGAAAACTAGGACACACGAAAAACATATGCAGAAGTAAACATGGTAAGTCTAATCCTAAACCTAAGTTTAATGGACATTGTTTTAACTGCAACAAGCATGGACATCAAGCACATGAATGTAGATCAAAAGTTAGTTCACATAAGTTTCAAGGAAGTTGTTTCAATTGTCAGAAATATGGGCACAAAGCATCTGAATGCAAATCAAAACCAAGATGGACATCTAATGAGAAAACTAAGCTAGTCAAAAGGCACAACTGTTACAATTGGGATTACAACACTTGGTATAATTGCCACTATTGTGGTAAGTATGGACACATTGGAGCTAATTGCATGAAGACTCATTTTAGAGGCAAATCTAAAAGTTGGATGAAAGGAAGCATAGTCTGTTACAAATGTAATAAGGTCAATCATTTAAAGAAAGATTGCAGATCACCCATGCCGAGTAATAATAATAACTAGAATGAAGAGATTCATGAGAAATTAAAGAATCAGATGAACCAGACATGGAAAAAGAAAGAAGGAACCACAAGTGAAGCAAGCACAGATGATGTCACCCAATTCAATGGATCAAGTGATCACACCTCTTCTAACTAAGTATGAAGGATATGTTTGGAACTGATTCATGCAAAGCTTATCTTTCATCAGTTCCTAACATAGTAGTAAGCAAAAGTCCATATCTGCATAGACAAAGATGCATTAGGACACATCTGAGAAAAATAATAAGTTTCACTTATGATGTCGAGCATCAGTATTTTGACCAAGCTTGTATTTAATCAAGGTCAATATGAATTCTGTCGAGACAGCTGTACTCCACCAGAACTTGTACGAAGCATTTATCAGCATTAATGAGGCCCTAATCCTAATTTTTCAGATCTATTAAAGTGGAAAATTGCTGTTATTTCATTTTACTAGGCTAATTGAGATTTGAGAGAACAATTCTGAATCTGAGCAACCAGATCAAGCAAAGCATTTTCGAATCTTTTCAGCGTGCCATCAGCAAAATTTATTTACAAGGTCAGTGACAAAAAGGTACTTTACTGAGTAAAATATTCTATTTTTGAATATTTCAGTTTGAAATGGCATTGTCTTCATCCACACCAATCAAGAAACAGGGAAAGGAAGTTTTCAATGTGCAACTCATGAGAAATGAAGTATGTAAACCGAGCATATTCAAGGGTATATCTAAAAGTGCCATAAAAGGATATTTGAACGGAGCCCTGTCGTCAACTCCAGAGAACGTATTAATGATGAACGACATGAGATCCTGCTATATGTGCAAAATTGGGGAAATTGGTGACTATGAGATCAGGGAAGCGTATGATAAACTTTGTGTTAACTGAATGTTGAAGCTGGAACACAATGTCGTTGCCGATCGAGGGTTAGTTCATGCCCTAGATTTCCTGCAAAACTTTAAAGTTGAATGGATAAAGATTATTTTGGGTCGAGTGCATGACATGAAATTATGGCTGGAAGATGGATCGGTAAAGATCATGAAGGAAATGATACACAAAGTTACTAGTTACCCTATGATTGAAGGGAAAAGAACAATGAAATGTGCAAGCAAAGAAGAAATACAAGCACACACACAGGCAACTTGGAACAAGCACGGAATGACCATCTCCACCATTATAGATCCAGTAATTGACTTCGTCGTTCGAGTTATCTCACACAAGTTTTATCAGTCTAGTTGATTGGATAACGTCCCCTGTATGGAAGTGGACCAGGCATGGAAAATAGTTAAGAAAGGGCACACATATGATCTTGCTAAGCTCCAACAAGTTCAACTTGCCGAGAACCTAAGCTCCATTCGGATAGCAAAGAACTCTGTGTGTAAGTTTGGTTCCCTACTGATCTGTATATTCTTCTATGTCAAAAAGTGTTTTCCTACACATGGTGATGTAGTATGGGATGATAAGAAGCCCGTAAGTGTTCAAATTAATGAGTTTATAAACCAAATAGGTGATGATTTTGAAGGGATAATGGACAAATATTTCATTGAATTTAAGAAAAAGATGAGAAATAGGACTAGAATCCAAGTGTCTCTAATTGAAAAATATAGCAAAGACATTTGTTTTCTTGTAGACACAGACTTTACTTATGCATAGGCAGTCCTACCTAGGGTTTCATGGTTAATGCCATTATCCTATGAACTCAATATTGATGAAGCAACTGCTGCAATCATAGGACTACTAGCCAAGGAAATTGATGCTAAGGCACCTTACTTTGGTACATTTGAAGAGGCCAAATCAAATATATCTTTGGGATTACTAGATGTCAGTACAGAGAAGAAAAGATAGAAAATAGTGAAAAATTTGGAAGAATATGTTAAAGAATTTGAGAAAAATAAACCATTAGAGTTAACCCAAGGATTGGGTGAAGATGAAAAGAGTGCAAACAGTGAGAGTAAGAAAGAGAAAGAAGAAGAAGAAAAGAAACTAGAAATTATTGAGTCTCTACCAAGAGGAAAAGTGTTAAAATGAAAAGTGACAGTGACACCATCACTTAGACCTCGAACTAGGAGAAATACTGCCGAGACCCCTAAAGTGTCTTCTACATCTGTTAAGATAAAATCTGAGGCAGTGCCGACTAAGGCCATGAAGAAATCAAGAAGGAAACTTGTTCTAACAAAAGATGAGGATGAAGAAACTGAGAGTGATGAAGAAGTGAAAAGGCAAGTCACACAAAAGGGTGCACATCAACTCACTATTGATGAATTATGTCACAAACTTACTAGTATAGCTGCAATTGATGAGGTAAAAAGATTAAAGTTTGGACAAATGAGCATTGGTGATAAAGAGAAAGTTGAGGATACCGTTCTTGAAATGTTATGCATTTTCAAGATGCTACCAATTGAAATTGAAAACATAATTCCAAAGGAATTAAGCACCAGGGTCGCACATAAATGGGAGTTTTCTTTACAAACAGAGAAGGAAATAAGAGAAAGCACATTGGCACAAGTTGAATCCACCCTCACCCCCAAAGACATCAAGCAGATAATTAAACAATACAGAGGAAAATTTGATCCTAAGCTTAGAGCCTATCTTATTCTTCAACACAAGGTTGAAGATGTTGTGCAGGAAAGTTTAAAAATTTGGAAAATAGTGTTTGGACTATTGGTTGATAAAGATGAAGGACAGGTTAATAGCACTTCACAGGCCGCAGAACTTGAAGCAACACACAATAAAATGGAGACTGATACTCCTAAGGAAATGAAATCTCAGGATACTTTTGAAGTCCATATTGTTGACATATCGGAGAAGAAGCCCACTAAGAATTTGTTCTTAACTAAGGATGACTTAAAGAACTCAAGTGCAACTGACACACCCCTGCCAGGTAGCAATCATGTACTATTGCAAGTCATGGATTATCCCACCATCTCAAGCACACAATCTGCTGATGGAAATCATACTATACCTAGAGTTGCTACTATTGTTAAGTCAATCAGTACAAGTCTTATCAAGGAACCCATCAAGTTGGTACCCCTACCTCTATCTGTCGAGGAAGAAATCAAACCAAAAGACAAAATTCAAAGTCCTCCCAAAGTAGTACACAACACAGAAGAACACAGAACAAAATTGGATGAACAAGCTGTTAGTCCTAGTGCTAAGGAAAAGGAGAAAGGAGAAAGGAGAAGGAAGCACCAAAGTTGAAATTATTAAAGAAAAAGAGCCAAAGGAACAAGAGGCAATTGAAGCCCTTATACAAATGCCAAGTGGAAGTACCCCACCGAGAGCACAAAAGAAGAAAGATGAGGTAATAATTGATGAAGTAATTGTTATACCAAAATGGGATACAAATAATCTTTCTTTTGAACAATTAAAGATAATGAAAGATTTGCTGACAAGAAAAAGCAGGCAAGAAGAACTCCACAGAGAGCATCAACAAAAATAGGTTCTTCATGAAATAAAGGATATATTTAGTGAGGTTTATGATCTATCATATGTAAATAGTTCTGTTCCTATATTAGAACAACTTGTACATATTGTCCAGAAAGTTAATAATGATGCTTGTTTTGCTAGTGATAAGTTATATGAATGGTCAGAAAAGTGATTTGAGACCAAAATGCTAAACAAGATATCTGCTGAGATAGCAGTTAAACAGGTTGAACTGTCAAATTTGGTAAAAGAGACTGAGCAATTAGTTGTGAACGGACAGTCTCTGTTGGCCACAATATGTAATGTTGAATTGTTTATAGATGAGAATAACCATTTGCTTAAGACTCTCAAGAAAGAGATCAAAGCTACAAGTCAATCCCTGACTTTGGATCCAAATACCAGTACTGGACATTATGTGAAAGTGATGCAGACACAAGGAAAATTAGCCGAGTTGATGTCCAATGATGGAAAGATTCGTTCTCACCTACTTTCTATTCAAACTATCTTAACACCACATCTGGAGGCTATACAATGAAAATTGGCAAAGGCTAAAACATTACTTCAGAGTGATCCAAATCTGTCCACTGTCGAAGGACTCATAAATTTAGCTACCGACTTAGAAGTGTAGATAGAAGTTTTGAACCTTGCTTCAACTGCATGGATGGATGCACTATACATGGTCACGCTGTTGCATTGACCATTTCTTGAGAAGATTTGTGATCTTCCTACTGATGAAGAAATTAATCATGTCAAAAATAAGGGGGAATCATCATGACATGAAGTACGAACAGGGACAGGTAACACAATTTTGAATGGTAACAAAATTTTGAATATGTATATATATCTCAGGGGGAGTAATAGGAATATTAGGGTATTACAAACATACTTCTAAATATGAATGTCATGACAAAGTGTTTTTGCTACTAATGTCAAAGGGGGAAATTGTAGATCTCTATAGTTTTGTTGATCATTAGTGTTTTCACACTTAGTCATATCTAGGCAAACATGCTCGGTCATTACTGCGACCGAGTTGTTTTGTATAGGCCAAGTTTTGTATTGTATACTTACCGAGCAGTAGTACTACCGAGTAAAGTCATGGTCACTATATGTTTGTAATATGCCGAGGAGTATAGTTGTTGCTGAGTTACATATATCAATGATTGTCGAGTGACAGAGAAGTCAAACTGATGCTGAGTACAGTTAATGCCGAGTGCCAGAGATAACTTTTGCTGAGTGAGACATAATTGACATACAAGTCTAGAATGGCACAATGATCAAGGTAAACCATTTTTGGTAACAATAATATTTTGTATTTTGTCTATTGAGACAATCACGGAGGTAATTACGCATCTATGTTATTATCATTGATCCCTATGTAAATCCTAGAGCCAATCAAAAAATTGTATAGTTTAGGCGGCAATAGAAATAAATCTGTACCATAGATCTTGAAGCGGTAAAATGTTTTTGTTGCTATATAAGGGAAGATCTGGACAGAGATAAGTGTGTGAATTAGAGAGAACATAAGAGATATTGAGACTGGATGAATGCTGTAATTAGAAGAGAATAGTCAAGTATTCAGACAGAGATTAGTGACCGAGTAAAGCAGTGAAAAGAGAAGAATCAAGAAAGATAAAATAGAAGAGATCACAGACATACAGTAAAGAGAAGATCTGTAATCAGCATACAAGTGAAAACTGAAAGATTAGGTACTAAGACATTTTGACCGATGTATCAGTGTAAATCTCTTAACCGAGTAGTCCTAGCAGACTTTTTGTAAATCTCTTTACCGAGTACTTATTTCATTATAAGTTTATAAAACCTTTAACAGGGTAGACTGAACAAGTCTTTTAGCTTTTAACCGAGTAGACCTTTCACAGGGTAGATCATGTGTGATCACATTTTGTAAGCCCTAACAGGCAAAACTTATTACTGTAGTAGTGAACATTTGTGGGTGTCATCCCCACCTGAGTTTTACCTTTCAAGGGTTTCTGGGTTACCAAAATTATTGTGTTATGTGTGATTTCATGGATGCTGCTTGAAATGTTATGTTACTTAGAATGATCAATATTTGTTTACATGATGCATAAAGTTTTAACAGTTTAAAAGACATAGAGATGAGTGAAATTTGATTCACCCCCCCCCCTCTTAGTATTACTTTCCCATTCATACTTCCAACAAAAGGGTCATGCAAATATTTGATGGAAAGAAGTTCAAGAAGAAAGAAATGAAAGAGGAAAAGATAAAATAATAAGATGGGATTGGATGGTGGGAAAATTGAAGATACATTTCGTTCTTTTTTACTATGACCTTGATTTGTGGAAGAAGATGCAAGAGTTGAAGCAAGATGGAGAAACTATCAAATATTATACAAGAGTACAATCAAGTCCTGATAAGAACATGTCATTATGAGGCCAACAAGGAGAAATTTGTCTCTTACATAAATGGGTTAAATATGATTATTCAAGAAGAGTTCAATTTGGTTAGAATGTCTAAAATTGAAGATGGAAGAAGTTGTGGTGAATGGTATTATGAACACAAAATTTAAGAATAGAAGAAGAATGGAGAATATAATAGCACTTAGGACTATAAGAGAAATAAAACCTACTATCCTAATGATCAAAATAATGGGGATAAAAGTAGAAGAGGGGTCTTGCATGAAACCCATTTTTAGTGTGAAGGACATAAATCATATAAATGTCCCAACATCCAAGGAGGAAAAATAGAAGACCCAAGGGTAATGCATGAGTTACATATATAGATGAGTATGTTGAGTCTTTGCATTTTGAAGATGTTGAAAAAAGAGAGGTTCTTGTTACTAGAAGAGTATTGTTGAATGAAGAGAAAGAACTAGTTCAAAAGAAGAATTTGTTTCAAACAAGATGTAAGTTTTAAAGTAAAGTTTTTAATGTGATTATTGATGGAGGTTGTATATATAACTATGTTTAAGAAGAAATGGTGAATTGATAGTTGGGGGAAATCTCTATTGTGGATGTACACCCTCTTAGTGTTCATGTCTAGATTTAGTATAGTGTAGTGCTAGTGATTGATTCTTTGTAGAAATAATGTTAATTATTTAAGTTGTTCAAAATTATTTCCTTGCTAATGAAATATATAATTGTTTTATATGGTTGGATGTCATGACAACCCATCTTGGTGCTAATATGATGTGTTGAAGACCAGATATGGAGATGGGATATGGTGTTAAATTTTATAGCAAAGATGATATCATATTAAAATAAGGATTAGAGGCATCAAGATGAAGATTAGAAGCATCAAGATGAAGATTAGATGCATGACATTGTTTTGATGGTATTGTGATGCTACAGGATGTTGTAGTGTCTCTCTTGTTTCTCCTGAGTAAGAAATTGATGATACAAAACTGTATTGGTCATTGCAAGATGTTAAAGCATGAAATTGTAGAGAACTGATTCATTGACTACCTAAAAGAATACTCCACATTCCTCTACATTTAATGTTATTGTATCGTAACTTGGAACATAGATTGTGTTTGTTGTGGATGTTTCACTCCTATCTTTGCTAGTGATGATGCATGTTTATAATTCTTGTGTAGTATCTCAATTTATTTTTTTGGTGAAGTGTATTGCAAGTTTTTTTATGGTATTAAGTTTCATATTTGTATTTTTTGGCTTTCTAGTTGTATTGTCCTAAAATGTTAGCACCCATAATTGGATGATTTATTAGGCCCTATTTTTGTGATTTATAGATCTAATATATGTTATGCTTGATCTTGGAAACCCGATTCCTCAATTCTTACATATTTTCCACCATCCCAATACCTAGTTTGAATTTGGGTTGGTTTTCCTAGGTATAGAATGTTTCAAACGTTCTATACCTAAACTTTTTGGCCCAAATTTGTCCCAAAGCCCTATGTTGGGGTGTTAGTGAGAAAAAAGATCCCATGATCGACTTGGCTTATTTTTAATCCTGAAATGATGGATGAAGTATATAAACACCCTATCACTCCTCATTTTGATATCAATTTCTACTCTCAAGACTTCATGATCAAGAAGCATTTAAGAAATTAAGTGAGGTTAATCAATTTGATTCAATATTTGAAGGAAAGCATCCAAGATCTAATTTCTCAAAATTCATTCAAGTCAGTTCCAAGGAAATTTTCTCTATTGAAGAAATTTTCTCTCCCATGATAGCCAAGTAGAGTAATTCTCAGTCAAGCAAGAAGATCCTTCCATTCGCATTCATCTCTCCTTCATTACAAGTAATTATCAAGCATATCTACATTGAAGATCTAGGAGTGGCATTCATATATCCATGCATTTGTGAGGGAATCTTTGATTCTTATTCTACATTTCAAGGTCAAGTCCTTGATTTCAAGAACATTCAAATAACTTCATGGGCATGAGTGACTATAAATTCAAATAACATTCCACATAGCCTTTGTTTTTATTTTGCATTGTTAAAAGTGTAAAAATATTTCTAAGTAATGAATATAAATTACTTAGTAAAGATTATGTTTAATGAAAACTGTAATCATAGAAAAGTGGATAGGATCATTCATGTGATTAATCAAGGAAAAACCAAGGCTAAATCAAGGCAATTGAATCGAAACAAGCATTTATCCTATCACAATTAAAATCAAGCTTTAATTCAATTTAATTAAAAAGAAAAGCCATAAATTCAAGATAAATTGATCAAATCATGATAAATCAAATCAATGTGCAATTAATCTAATTAATTGTATAGTTCAATTTAAATCAATTTAACCCATTCAAGGGGTGCACATGGCTAAACAAATTAATTAAGTCCTATTTTCTCTCAACACCACATGGGAGGAAAAAGCCTCAACCAATAGGATTTAAGGAAAGAGCTCACATGGATCAAGCCAAAATGAATCGCAATCACTCAATTTGAAAGAACATCTTGTCCACTCATCTTGTCTTCTTGTCCCAAGCTTTGAGGACACAATATTTAAATTGTCTTAAAAGGGTGGAACCAAAGACTTAACCCCAACCTAATCATGATCAACTCTACTACACCCCCTACCCTTGCCAAATCCTATAAAAGCAAGGCCTAAATCACTCATAATTAATCCACAAATCTGAGAATTGCATCTAACCTCTTGAGAATTACAGCTAGAAAGGCGAAATATAAAAGTTAATTAGCATTTCAATTTGGAATTGAACTATTTAGCTTGTTTTATCATTTACTCTCATTCTAGGACTGTCATTAATGGAGGCTTTCTTAGAGCTTCACCATTAACACTCTTAGCTAGAGATCCATACAGTGCTTAATTGCTCTTTATTTGTTAGAATAGCTCTTCCTTTGTGGTAATTTAGTTATTTTCAGGATCTGTCTTGCTTACCATGGTTCTCTTCTCACTTACTACATGCATGATCCCTTCAAAATGCTCCATAAGAGCGTCTACCTTTCTAGCCCATGGCTCAAAACTCTTCAGTGGGTCATAAGTTTTATCAAAATTCCTAATAAAATCTACAGTCTTCCTATAGATCACCCACTTTTCCTTCTTAATTTCTTGAGTTTGGAGATCAAACTCATTCCTTATTATGTCCTTAGGAAAATTGAATTGGTACTCCATAAGAGAACACCTTATCTTCTCCCTAAACATTCCTGACAAAAAACCTTCAGTGTCTGCACATCTAACCGTAGCTATAGGCATCCTGTAGCGTTGCAAGACTTGGTTTAAATGCACCCATCCTCCTTTAGTAATAACATATTGGTGTGGGAGGGTGATATCTAGGAAGAAGGTTCCCCTTCCTTTACCAGTGAGGGTTGTTTCTTGCAGGTCACCAATCTGCCTCAAGATCTCTACATATCCTAAATTTAATGGAACCTAGCAAGGAAAAATCTATGGTGCCTTCTTGCAACCATACACTCTAAAAACCATAGAAACTAGATACAAAATTATGTCACCGAAATTGTGAACTATGGTAATATCTTGAAAATATTCCTTAGGCCTAATCAACCTTAATAATTCCCTTGGGATCCTTGGATTATCAAAAAACAAAAATGTACTAAGCCTTGAGGCAAAATCTCTATCAAACATAATGAAACTAGCATCAGTTCTATCCCATGACAAAACTGTGGTCCATAGCTGAACTGGGAGAGTTTCCCCATTCCTCTCTTTGACAATGTTAACTGTTGAACTAAAAAAATGTTCACCCTTGTATAAGAACATATGCATCAGCATAGAGTACCACCCAAAGGGTCGATTAACCTTCATATTTTTTATCCCCATCAATCCCTCATGGATTAGGTTAGCCAAGTGAGAGGCAAAGTCAAAAATTAGTGCCAATTGGGGATGTAGAGACTACACCATCATAAACATATAGGGAATAGGCATGTGAGTGGCCTCATCATTCCCTAGGATTAGAGTTAAAGATTTGTAAAAACCTTGCGCACATCTACTGAATAGATCCAACCTAAAAGGCTCAGGTGTACTTGGGCTAATGACACATATTGATCCAATTTGGTCCAAAAATTCTCGTAAGGGCCCTATTCTCAAGTAATCTCTTTGCGCTTCATATATTTCAGTGAACTCATTAAAATCTATCTTTTCTAACCCAACAGAAGGGTCATTCAATGAGAATACTTCCTTGATTTCATCTTCTGTAATGCTAATTAGGTCATTTCCATTTATATCCTTAACACATCTAATCATAGGATCATAACACTTAGCAATTTGAATTAGCAACTCTGCATCCATAAATACTCCAGGGACAACCAACTTCCCTATATCAAATTGCCAAATATTACTAAGGGGGGCACATGAATTTCTCTGTGAATACGCTGACCTGAACAAAACAAGACCATTGTGATCATTCCCCACCCTAGCATCCCTCATCCAATTTCCTCTATCATGTAGCCCATCATTTACATAATCCCTAGGTTTTCTTGGAACCAACTCTTTCATCTTTGATGCTCCATTATCTGAGTGTTGGAGCAACTGCATTAGGTCCTCAAAAACACCTCTATCTTTACACTCTGTCTTCCTGGACAACTCCCTTTTTGGCAGCATCTTAACTAGGGCTTTCAAAATAATGTGTAAATACCAAAGAAAACCCTAAATATTACCAAGTAATCAACAATAAAAAACAACAAGCCTTTCACACTTCTTTTCCTTAAAACTTCAAGCAATTTACAAGTTAGAAATTTGGCCTACCAAATGTTTACAAAAACTCTGCTTGATATCATCTCGAAGAGAAAAAACCAGTCTTGCTCACCAAAATATTCTGAAAGAGGTAAAATCTTCAATAAGTAAATCAGGGTATATAATAATTTGCCAACCGTTTACAATTCATGAACATGAAACTCATTAAGTTCACCATTACTGAGAACTAGCAGCCTCAATGTTCACAAGATGCGAGCAACATCACAGAGCAAAAATTCAAATTTGAACTGTTGATCCTCTTTACTTTTCGATGCATCAGACGGTTAACAAGTTTAGTAGCGTAACCCTATGTAAGTTTTCCCTAGATGAGTTCTCGACCAATGAGAACATTTAAAAATAGCATGTGTAGAAAACTTTAACTTATCTTAGGCTTTGATCTAGGCAGACAGGTGTAATGTTGTCGCTAAATTGCATGTCAAAAAAATTTAGGATTGCTTGGTTGAGACATAGCGACAACCGTTGATGCACCTTAATCAGACAATCATTACAAATCTAAAAACCTCGGTCCCACTTCTACTTTATGAACCTTTCATCAAATCAAAAACTACCATGTTTCATAAATCAATAGGTGGAAACCTAACTTCTTCCTTGTTGTCAAACATACTGATAGCTGACAGGTCATCTCTTACTTTTGACCAATCAAAAACAAACATGTCAGCATGACCTGGCAACTGAGGACCCACTTTTCAGTCCACATCTTACAAACAAGATCGAACGGTCATCGCTATACCGCAAGTCTTAAACATCATGCATCTTATCCCAGTGGTATATTGACAACCACAAGATCTACTTGAGCTTTAACTATCTGAGAAATCTAACCCCACTTTCAATGTCATCCAGGACAAGTGTCAATGAGGAAAAATTCCCACAAAAGAAGGAAAGTCAAAACACCATCATGTCAGAAACTTTGAATCAGATGCCTGTCACTAAACCACAATGCTTAAAAGGTAATCAACTTGGCCCAATAGTATAATGACAACCATTGATTCCTTTCATTGTTTAATTGCCAGTACAACTCTGATGATGGGCCCACTGAGACAGATGTCAACCTGTCGCTAATTCGCATGTCAGAAAATCTGACAACCAAGAGTCTTAAGATTTAACGACAGCCACAAGTTTTTAAAAGGTTAGTCATTTGGAGACTTTAACAAGAAAACTTAGGCATTAAAGGAAATATTAAAAAGGGGGCCCCATTCAACAACCTAATGACATAACACATGAAGCGTTCACTTTAAAGGGGTCAATATTGCACATGCGTCATCAGGAAATGTTAATGAGCAAAAAGTAATGCTCAAACATAATAGAGCTTAGGTCAAGCTAGGGTTTATCCATACCACTTCACAATTAGGTCTAAGAACCTCACTTTTTAAACCCTCTAAAGTATGAGGACAAAAATTTAAAATAGTACTAACAGTGGCTCATACTCGGGGACATGTATCTCCTACATATACAATGAGAAAACTAGAATCTCCTAGAAGAGTAGACCAATTCAAAAATTTGACTGAAAACAAGGAACTGTACATAAAACCCTAAACTAGGAGCTTCACAGAAACTCAAAAAATCCTTTTAAGAGAAGTAAAGCTTTAAGAACTACCCATGAACTGGCAACTCCATGAATTCTCTTGTCAGATTCTTCAACAGATATGAACTTGTTCCCCATTTTTCTTCAATAATATAAGGGCCTAACTAGATGGGATCAAACTTCCCATGCTTTCCCTTATCTTCCAATCTTGCATTCCACATCAGGACTAAATCACCATTTTGAAAACTTTTCTGAGTAGTTCTTCTATCATATAAAACTTTACACTGGGGCCTAAATCTTTTCATTTCTAGCATGTGTATCATTTCTTAGTTCATTTAATTGGATCAAGTCATTTATTCTAATAGTCATCTCATCTTCCAAATCATCATCATAGGCTTGTATGAACTAATACATCTGTAACAAGTTTTTTCTGGGGAAATCTTGCATTAATTCCATAGACTAAGTCAAAAGGGGCACACCCTATTTCTTTCTTTATTGTAACCCTGTCAGCCCATAAGGCTTGCAACAACTTAGAATCCTAGGCCCTTTTATTCTTATCTAATACTCTTGTCAATATTTTGATCAGACTTTTGTTATTGGATTCAGCTTGGCTATTACCCTATGGATGATAGGGTGATGAGTATGAGATTTTAATACCATTATTCTGAAAAAAGTCAACAAACTCTTCTGACCTAAAGCACATTGCATTATCAACCACCATGGTTTCTGGGCAACCAAATCTTGTAAGGATATTCTGCATCATAAAATCTATTACCACCTTACTAGTTGCTCTCTTTGAAGGGATTGCTTCAACCCACTTGGTGAAGTAATCAGTTGCTACTAAGATATAAGAATGTCCTCCACTAGACTTATTAGGGATTTCTCCAATAAAATCCATTCCCCACTTTTGGAAAGGCGCCTGAACGGTAACAGGTTTGAGAGGCAAATTTCCACTGAATTTCAATTTTCCTGCAAATCTTTGACAAGGGTCACATTTCTTTACAAAATGAAGGGTATCTCTGAAAAGTACTGGCCACCAAAAACTTGACTTGATGATCTTGTGAGTTGTAGTCTTTTCCATATAGTGTCCTCCACAAACTCCATTATGCATTTCATCTAGCAAGAGCTTGGCTTTATCCTGGTCTACACATCTAAGCAAGACACCTTCATTACTCCACCATAATTTACCACTTATAATTGTATATCTTATGGAATGAAGCTTAATAGTCCTTTTCTTATGTTGCCCCACTTTTCACCCCATAACCATGTTGTCAAAGTGGAAGATTTTGATCTCATAGTTAGGTTTGGTCATGTCTCAGTCTAGGTCTAAGTCTTTCATTGGATAGGCTATCCTTGTCAGGGTTCCCTTTCTCTTGCCCTCTCATCTTTAAACTGGGTGGGTGGTTTCAAAGTCCTGTCATGATGGGTAGGTGATAGACCCCAACCTAACAAGGATAATATGCTCTTATTGGTGATTTTTCTCAGGCAGAATGGAAATTGGAGGTCATGATTTTTGGACACTCATAAGGAATTAAAAAAAGGCTCTTCATTTGGATGATGCAGTAACAGAGCTGAGGCAAAAAGTTATCCTTGAAAAGTTTCAAGTCACATTGGTTCTAACTCTTAATCAAAAGATAGTGATCAATGGATTACCAAGTTATATTGAAATAAAGAACAATGCTTAATGGTCAGCATCGAAAACACCATTAAAATAGAGAATATTGGTAATTTGATTTGTATCATCATGAGAATGGAAGAATGAATCAAAAATAATGATGGTGCACTTAAAAAGTCTCATTTTAGGCTCGGGTCTTAGCTCTTTTTTGAGCTTGAATGTATATTATCTAATGCATCTTTTACAGCAAATCAAAGTCAATACTTTTCATGATTCAGATTCATCGATCAGTTCTCTGAAGTTTGACAACTTCATTAATTTAAACAGATTGTAGTTCGAAGTCAAAACAATGAAGATAATGCAAGGCAAAAAATGGCACAGTGACTACTCCATGGGGATTTCACACCCTCTGCATACATTTTCGACCAAGAACATCCCTCTACCAATAGTGCAGTCCATGTGTGCCAAAGATAAAGTGGTCACATTATCACATGGATTAAAATATTTCTATGCGATCATGCGACAACGTAAGTCATTGAAGATGCTTGGCAATAAAGTGGGATCCTTCCACATGTCCAGGTGGGACCAAAGATGCTTGTAGAGTTGACCAATCATAGAGCGGTTGCATGATCGCATGGATTAAAATATTGCTATGCGATCATGCGACAAGGTGAAATGAGTAACACCCAAGCTTGGCATAAAAAGAAATGTTATTATTTAAGTGTTTCAAACAACACGTGCTTTAAGTTAGAAAGATACTCTTGCACTTAAAAGTGATGGGTGGAAATATGTTTAAGTGCTTATCTTCAAAGCGGTCACATGATCGCAAGAATTAAACAAGTATCATGCGACAATGTGAATGGAAGCCAAGAGTGATTTGGACAGAGTAAAGTATCATAAAAACATTCCAAGATAAGTCACGAGCATGCTTTCATCTTTTGAGATTTGTCAACACATAAATTGATTAGCAAGGCCAGATGAAGGGACAAAGCCAGGCTAGTTCCTCCTATTGTATTTTCGTAAGTCCTTGGTTTTAGACTTTTCAAATTATGGAATTTGAAACATTTTGTATTCCCGTGGATGCCATACGATTGTAAACTCTATATATACCGCTGAGAAAATTAATAGAAAGGTCGGCAAAATTGTTTGTGTAAGAGACTTGATATTGCAGAGTCAATTGAAGGGTGTTTTATGTCAATGATTTTCTATTCCATTTAGTTAGAAATTATTGATTCTATGATTCTTTCTTTTAATCTGAATTACAGTAGGAAGGAAAGGATGTTTCATTCCTTTGTCATGAGGATATGAATAAACCACAGTGGGATGTGCTTTGGGATATTTGGGGAAGGATTCATTAGAATTCTTTAATCATTTCATTTACATTTTTGTAGGTAGATGCTGAGCATATAAATTCATAGGATTTGTGAGTTTGCTACTTGGTTTTAGATTTGAGAGCTTTTCCTGCCTGGGTTAAGTCCTGTTTAGGCTTAATTCAGTTTGCCTCTTCTACTCTCAGGTTAAGAGCATACCCCGGGTTAGATTTAGGAGAAAAACATTATTCTTTGAATATCATACACATAGGGATCTGTACCTACCAATTCAGAGAAAAGCCAATAAATAGAGAATGGCTTTTCAACTGTTGTAACTAGATATTGTTCATAGTTTGGGCCTTAAGAGTTATTATCATAAGAAATAAGAAAGGAAAAATCTATTTACTAACAGATTTTTGGTGACTCTATTGGGGAGAGAAACAATCACTTGATCAGTAAGCTATATCATCCTAGAGCGAACAAGATTCCTCAGGAGTATTAGAGAACAGGGTGGGCACGATTCTACATTTGATAGATTAGCAGAGCTTGGTTTTCCCATCCTAGAAGTTCCTAGAAAGAAAGGAGAAAGGAAAAGTCTGAGTAGGCCTTCATCTCCTGTTAGAAATCAGAGTTCTTCACAAAACACTTGTCAAGTGTTAACACTTCACGGTACCACTACTCCTTCAGTTGTTAATTTCCCACCATATTGTACTAGAACTATCATGGCTGTTCCATGGGCTACTGCAGTAGGACCATTAGGGCTGACAGCTTATCATCCACTTCCTATTGGGTCAAGAAAGAATTTCTCTAAGTTTTTAGGAGATGGAAAAGTCACCACTAATGAACATATCAGAGCTTTCTTTGCTGCTATTAATATTTTAGGAGTGGCAGAAGAGGATGTTGTTGTGAGACTTTTTGTTGAAACTTTAACAGATAGTGCAATGGACTGGTTTTATCATCTAGAAGATGGTTCCATCACTAATTGGGATACAATGAGAATAGCATTTGAGGATCATTTTAAGACAGCAGAAGATGAGCATCATTTATTGACAAAATTGACATCCATAAAAAAAAAGCCTCAAATGAGCATGAGGGATTTTGTAGCTGCCTTCAATAAGATTGTTAGCAGAATCCCTATTGCAGATAGACCTACTACTGGTAATATTAAAACATTTTTCATAAGTGCAATGCCTCTGGATATCAATTATGAGTTGAGAAAGGCACGTCCCATAGATTTAGCAGATGCACAAAAGAAAGCTATCGAATGTGAAAAAGATTTAATTTCAGTAGGAAAATGGAAAAGAGAGTTACAAAATAAAGGAAGTTCAAGTAGTACCTTGTCATCTGATGAAATAATTCAAAAATTGTCCAATGAATTGATTGCTATGAAAAAGCAATTACCAGGATTCAATAATTCTAATCAGCATAATTTTTAGAATATGCCTGGAAGAAACATGGACAATAGATTTCTGCAACTTACAGGCCCTCAACCTAGGCTGCAAATTGAAGCCGCACCAAAAAAAGGAAACATGTGCATGTTTCATTTGACTACAGATCACACTAATGAGAATTGTCTGGGAATTGCCCGTATGATGCAGTTATTGACCACCAATGAACTGAATATAGCAGCTCCTGTTGAAGAAGAGGATACATACTCAATTGGCAACTCTGGAAATTTATTTGTGGAGTATGAATTTGATTCTGAATCTAAAGGTGAATGTTTTGCTACTATTGATGAAAATTCATATACGGTGCTCACTCGGAATCAAAAATTAAAAAATTAGTCTTCCAACCAGCCTCATAAAAGTGATCCTAGTCCTATGATAAACAGTGCTGATACTAATCAGAAGGCATCAAGCTCTTAGCCAGGTAAAGATAAATTATCTTTTGATGTTGTTCAATTCTGTGAAGAATCTAAAATTCAGATTTCTTTTTTGGATTATTTAAAATCGCATCCTTCAGAATTTAAAAGATTAGTAGAACGGTGTAAAGGAAATATTTTAGAATTAAAAAATAGTGCTACTGTGGTAGAAGGGGATGAGACATTGACAGCTGATTTGTTTAAAGAAGAAGAATCTACTATGTTAGCAACGTCACCTAGACAAAAACCTCTTCCCTTCTATGTTTCACTCTATGTTAATGGATGTAAATTAAGTAATTGTATAATAGATTCAGGTGCATCAGATAATGTCATGCCTTATTCTATAGCCAAAGCTTTGAATCTTAATCTCACTAAGGTGTATGGGAAATTTTATTCGATGGATGCCAAACAAGTTCCTTTAATTGGTCAAATCAAGGATGCATAGGTGGCTTTGGCATCTCATCCTGAAAAGAAATTATTGATGACTATCCTGGTAGCTGACATTCTGGCAAGTTATGGGCTTCTCTTAAGTAGAGGTTTTTGTAGAGACCTAGGAGGGGAAATAAAGCTGGATTGGTCTCATGCTGTCATACCAATTGGGAATAAGAAAATCAGATTGGAGCCTAAGGAAAAGGCAAAGTATACAGTCATGAAATCAGATGATCCTAAGGCTCAAATACTTTATCAAGAACTAGAATTTGGTAATTACATGTTGTTTACTAAAGAATCTCTAAATGGGAATAAGGATGAAGATGGTAATGAAAATAAATCAGGTGAAGAAAAGGAATTATCAGACTTACGGGTTCTTGAATTTGATGGAAGTTGTTCTTCATCAGGATCAGGTGTAGGTATTGTATTGATTCCTCCTCAAGGAGAACTTGAACCTATGGCATTCAAATTAGAGTTTGGAAATACCAATAATACTGCTGAATATGAAGCCTTACTACTGGGATTAGCAGCAGTAAAAGAAAAAGGTGTTAAAGTGCTGAAAGCTCAAGGTGATGCAGAGCTTATTGTGAGACAAGTTAGAGGACAATATTTAGTGAAGAATCACAGATTAAAAAACTACAGAAATAAATTTTGGGATCAGATAGAAGGTCTGGACGCCTTTTCTATTGAAGCAATACCAAGAGAGATGAATACCAAAGCTGATTCATTGGCTGTCTCTGCGTCTTTGTTGTTGCCTCATCCAGACTTTAAAAATAAGAAATATCAAATTGAAGTTGTATATTGAGCTGCTATCCCAGATAATATAGATTCATGGCAGGTGTTTGAGGATGACAAAAGCTTGCAATTATTTCTAGAAAATGGCAAAATCAGTTCTGAATATCAGCATGAAAAAGATGAGGAATATTCTAGCCATGGATTAAATGAAAAGCAAGTTAATGAAGTTCAAGTACCAGGTGATATTATTCTTCCTTGTTTTGTATCTTTAGAGAAGTTTTTTAATAGGCATGATGCTTATATAAAATAGAAAAGAGCTAGAAAAGAGCCTAACACTGGTGAGTATGAAGGAGTAAGTATTGGTGATGATGATAATCCTAAGTTGATTAATATTGGCAAATTTTGTTCGCTTGAAGAGAAAGAAGTTGCCAGGCTACTCTTTCTAGAATACAGAGACATTTTTGCTTGGAGCTACGAAGATTTGAAAAGCTATGGAGGTGGAAAAGTGAAACATCAGATTCCTTTGAAGCTTGATGCAGTGCCTTTCTGACAGAAGCAAAGAAATTATAATCCTAAAGTTGCAGATGCCATATTCTGAGAGGTGGATAAAATGCTGAAAGCTCAGATCATTTATCCTATCCATCACTCCACATGGATAGCTAATATAGTGCCAATGCGGAAGAAGAATAGAGAAATCAAAATTTGTGTTGATTTTTGGAATTTGAATCAGGCATCTCTTAAGGATAACTTTGCACTTCCCAATATGGATTACTTACTACAAACAGTGGCTGGATCAAAAATGATGTCCATGCTTGATGGATTCTCCGGTTACAATCGGGTTGAAGTTGAAGAAAAAGATTAGCATAAGACAACATTTACTACACCATGGGGTACATTTGCATATCGTCAGATGCCTTTTGGGCTCATCAATGCTGGTGCCACCTTTCAGAGATGCATGAGTAAGAAATTTGCTGATTTGAAGGATCAAATCATAGTAATATATTTAGATGATCTTATTGTATTTTCAAAGAAAAGAAAGGATCACATTGAGGATTTGAGAAAAGTATTGCAGAGATGTCGAGATGATGGGATTTCTCTCAATCCAAAGAAGTCTGTGTTTTGTGTAATGAAAGGAAAACTTCTTGGCCATATAGTCTCTCAAGAAGGAATCAGAATTGATCTGGAGCGTGTTGAAGCCATCAGAAGATTAAGTTTTCCAGTAAATAAAATGGGAGTTAAATCATTCTTTGGCCAAGTCAATTTCCTGAGGTGTTTTGTACCAGATTTTGCTGAAACAACTAAATGCATCATAGATATGATGAAAGGTAATTCAAATTTTAAGTGGAGTGAAGAAGGTAAGCAAGCTTTTCAAAATATTAAAAATGTCATTGCTCATGCTCTAGTATTATGTTATCCGGATTATAGCAGAGATTTTATTATTTACTGTTATGCCTTTGAACATACTTTATCCACCATACTAATGCAGAAAAATGATGAAGACATACAAGCTCCAATTGCTTTTATGAGCGTTCCTCTGATAAATCATGAGTTAAAATATTCTCAGATTGAAAAGCATGCATTTTCAGTGGTCAAGGCATTGAAAAACTTTAGATTTTACATCTTGCATTCACATTCTATAGTTTATGTGCTGGATGTAGCAGTTAAAAGTGTGCTGACACAGCAAGAGGTGGGTGCAATACCAGAGGTTCATGGATAGAAAAAATGCAACAATATGATATAGAAATTCTCCCTACCAAACTGATAAAGGGTAATGCTTTGTGTAGAGCAATTGCAAAGGATAAAGCTGAAAAAGAACCAGAAGGATCTGAAGAAAAACAACTAGTTCTAGTTGTGGGTCTTCGAGATACATGGTTTGAAGACATTGCTTACTTCCTAATGTATGGAGAATGTCCAGAAGGCATGACATCAAGACAAAGAAGAGATCTCAGGTTAAAGGTAGCTAAGTTTGTGATTTGGGATGGCAAGCTATTAAAGAAGGCAACTGATGGCACTTTCCTCAGATGTGTAGATAAGCAGCAGCAGGAAAAATTATTGAAGACTTTCCATGACGAGGCCTGTGGAGGGCACTTTTCATCTTCAGTAACAACATTTAAAATACTGAGACAATGTTATTATTGGCCCAGTATGTTTAGAGATGCATATGCCTGGGTAGCCAAGTGTGAAAAATATAGAATGTTTATAGGGCGTCCTCAATTAGCTGCTCTTCCATTGAAGCCTGTCATTATTGAAGAACCTTTCCAGCAATGGGGCCTTGATTTCATCAGGCCAATCAATCCAGTATCTAGCGCTGGTCATCAGTACATAATCACCACCACTGACTACTTCACCAAGTGGGTGGAAGCCAAGGCAACGAAGGTGACAACATCTAAAGTGGTATGTGAATTTCTTAAAGAAAATATACTGGTCCGGTTTGGTGTTCCACTTAAATTAGTGATGGATAATGCCACTTATTTTTCTTCACTTGAAATCACTATTTTTTGTTTTGAATATGGAATTACTGTTGGTCATTCATCAGATTATTTTCCACAAGGAAACAGCTAGGCCAAATCCAGTAACAAAAATCTGATCAATATTGTTAAGAAGTTAGTATCAGATAATCAAAAAAATTGGCATAAAAAGATTCATGAGGCATTGTGGGCAGACAGGGTAACACCAAAAAGAGCAATTGGTATATCACCTTTTGAGCTTGTTTATGGGACTGAAGCAAATCTTCCTTTACCTTTGGAACTGGCCACAAACAAATTAAGGACGGTGATTGAAGATGACATCTATAAAGATGGTCTAGAAAAAAGGATTCTTTATTTGAGCAAGTTGGAAGAGGAAAGAGCAGAGATAGTTGATCATATCACTCAACATCAGATGTGAGTGAAGGAGATATTTGATAGGAAGGAAAGGCCATGGAAATTCATGATAGGTGATAGTGTGTTGTTGTGGGATAAACGTAATGCTCCTAAAGGAATGCATAAGAAGTTTGACATCCTGTGGAAAGGACTATTTGTGATTCATCAAGCATTGGGAAATAATTCTTTCAAGTTGGCTTATCAAGATGGCAATGTACTACGGCTGACCTTCAATGGTCAAGACTTGAAACTTTATCAAATGGAAAATTGAAAATAGGTAACCCCTGTATTGTACATAGTTGTGTTTTTCTCCTTTGTGTTCTCTAGGTTAGTTGCTTTTCCTTGTTTCCTTTTCCTTTGTTCCTACTTCAGTTTTGTTGTGTTGCCACCCTCTTTGTTTACCTTTTTGTGAAAGCAGAGATTCAAGATTCATTTCTTAAACATGGGAATGTTTAAGTCCCCAGTCAGAGCTAGCTGTTTCCCCACTTTTCACCCCATAACCATGCTGTCAAAGTGGAAGATTTTGATCTCATAGTTAGGTCTGGTCATGTCTCAGTCTAGGTCTAAGTCTTTCATTGGATAGACTATCCTTTTCAGGGTTCCCTTTCTCTTGCCCTCTCATCTTTAAACCGGGTGGGTGGTTTCAAAGTCTTGTCATGATGGGTAGGTGATAGACCCCAACCCGACAAGGATAATGTGCTCTTATTGGTGATTTTTCTCAAGCAGAATGGAAATTAGAGGTCATGATTTCTGGACACTCATAAGAAATTAAAAAAAGGCTCTTCATTTGGATGATGCAGTAACAAAACTGAGGCAAAAAGTTATCCCTGAAAAGTTTCAAGTCACATTGGTTCTAACTCTTAATCAAAAGATAGTGATGAATGGATTACCAAGTTATATTGAAATAAAGAACAATGCTTAATGGTCAGCACCAAAAACACCATTAAAATAGAGAATATTGATAATTTGATTTGTATCGTCATGAGAATGGAAGAATGAATCAAAAATAATGACGGTGCACTTAAAAAGTCTCATTTTAGGCTTGGGTCTTAGCTCTTTTTCGAGCTTGAATGTATATTATCTAATGCATCTTTTACAGAAAATCAAAGTCAATAATTCTCATGATTCAAATGCATCGATCAGTTCTCTGAAGTTTTAAAACTTCATTAATTTAAACAGATTGTAGTTTGAAGTCAAAACAATGAAGATAATGCAAGGCAGAAAATGGCACAGTGACTACTCCATGTGGATTTCACACCCTCTACATACATTTTCCACCAAGAACATCCCTCTACCAACAGTGCAGTCCATGTGTGCCAAAGATAAAGTGGTCGCATGATCGCATGGATTAAAAATATTTCAATGTGATCATGCGACAACATAAGTCATCGAAGAAGCTTGGTGGTAAAGTGGGATCCTTCCACATGTCCAGGTGGGACCGAAGATGCTTGTAGAGTTGACCAATCATAGAGCAGTTGCATGATCACATGGATTAAAATATTGCTATGCGATCATGCGACAAGGTGAAATGAGTAACACCCGAGCTTGGCATAAAAAGAAATGTTATTATTTAAGTGTTTCAAATAGCATGTGCTTTAAGTTAGAAAGATACTCATGCACTTAAAAGTGATGGGTGGAAATATGTTTAAGCGCTTCTCTTCAAAGCAGTCGCATGATCGCAAGAATTAAACAAGTATCATGCGATCATGCGACAATGTAGAATGGAAGCCAAGAGTGATTTGGATAGAGTAAAGTATCATAAAAACATTCCAAGATAAGTCATGAGCATGCTTTCATCTTTTGAGATTTGTCAACACATAAATTGATTAGCAAGGCCAGATGAAGGGACAAAGCCATGCTAGTTCCTCCTATTGTATTTTCGTAAGTCCTTGGTTTCAGACTTTTCAAATTATGGAATTTGAAACATTTTGTATTCCCATGGATGCCATATGATTGTAAATTCTATATATATTGCTGAGAAAATTAATAGAAAGGTCAGAAAAATTGTTGGTGTAAGAGACTTGATATTGCAGAGTCAATTGAAGGGTGTTTTATGTCAATGATTTTCTGTTCCATTTAGTTAGAAATTGTTGATTCTATGATTCTTTCTTTTAATCTGAATTACAGTAGGAAGGAAAGGATGTTTCATTCCTTTGTCATGAGGATATGAATAAACCACAGTAGGATGTGCTTTGGGATATTTGGGGAAGGATTCATTAGAAGTCTTTAATCATTTCATTTACATTTCTGTAGGTAGATGCTGAGCATATAAATTCATAGGATTTGTGAGTTTGCTGCTTGGTTTTAGATTTGAGAGCTTTTCTTGCCTGGGTTAAGTCCTGTTTAGGCTTAATTCGGTTTGCCTCTTCTACTCTCAGGTTAAGAGCATACCCTGGGTTAGATTCAGGAGCAAAACATTATTCTTTGAATATCATACACATAGGGAGCTGTACCTACCAATTCAGAGAAAAGCCAATAAATAGAGAATGGCTTTTCAACTATTGTAACCAGATATTGTTCATATTTTGGGCCTTAAGAGTTATTATCATAAGAAATAAGAAAGGAAAAATTTGTTTACTAACATCTTGCTATCATCAAACTTAGGGGGTAAAATCATCTTTTGTAGGTATTTAACAATATCCTTATACCACTCACAACAATCCATGTTACAAACAAAAGGTCTATGATCTTCTTCTAGCATATTTATTTGGTTTGCAGCTAAGTTTCTTTGAGCCATCAAATTTTCTAGGCCCAACCCCCTTACCAACTTTGTAATATGAATGTCAATATTAAACTCCTGAATTCTATTTATCCACCTACATCTTCTTCCTAAATCTTCTTGTTGGATCAATATATCCTTGACTGCAGCACTTGGGACATAAGCAACCACTATGGCTCCAACCAAATAACACCTAAATGCTTTGATAGCCTTTACCAAGGCATAAGCTTGTTTTTCAAAAATGTCATAATTTAGTTCTGCTGCTTGTAAGGTCTTACTGAAAAAAGAAATAGGTTGTTCAAAACCATCTGCATTCTTTTGTAACAATACAACTACAACAGTATGGGCAGATGCAAAGGAGAAAATCTGTAAAGGTTTGCTATAATCTGGTGTTTTCAAAATTGGGGTGTGCTTAATAGCTCTTTTAATGTCATTAAAAGCCTACACTACTTCATCATTCCATTCAACTTTGGCTCCTTTTTTCAACATTCTTGATATACGAATGCTAATTTCTGCAAAATTTGTAATAAATCTCCTCAAGAAATTGACTTGTCCTAAAAAGGACTGGACTCCTTTGACATTCTTTGGTTGAGATAACTTATCAATAGCCTCCACCCTCTCAGGGTCTATTCTTACTCCCTCCTTTGAAATAATATGTCCTAGAAGCTTTCATTCCACCACACCAAAGGCACATTTCTTTGGGTTCAAAGAAACCCCATATTGTAATGCCCTGACAATTTTTTTTTCCAAATGTTGGCAATGCTATTCCTCTTTAGCTGAAAATGTTGTTACATAATCTTGATACACCACCATGAACTTGTCAATGAAATCTACAAAGGCTACATACATGGCCCTCTGGAAGGTGGCACCAGCATTAGTTAACCCAAAAGACATTCTTAGATAAACATATGTTCCCCATGGGGTTGTAAATGTAGTCTTGAATTGCTTTGATTCTTTAACCATAACCTGATTATATCCTGAGAAACCATCCATCATGGACCTTTTGCAACATGTTCTCCATATTTGGTAATCCATAATTATCTTTTAGAGAATTTATGTTAAGGTTCCTAAAATAAACACAAAGCTTGATGTCACCATTCTTCTTTCTGACAGGAACCAAATTGGAGACCCAAGTGGAATATCTAATAGACTTAATGATTCTGCCATCTATCATCTTCTTGAGCTCTCCTTGCATTTTAGGTGCCAAGGTAGGGTTCACAAGTCTTAATTTTTGTCTGAAAGGTTTTGTAACCTCCTTTAGTGGAATCTCATGTTGGAAAAGGTCCTCTCTGTAAGCCTTAAGATCCTCATAGGACCAAGCAAAAACATGCCTAAATTTTCTAAGAAGATCAATCGATTTTTTTCTAGTCCTAGGGGGTAGACATTTACCTATGTAAACCTTCTTGGGTACCATTTTTGTGCCCAAATTTATTAAAAAAAACCATTTGTTTTGTCAGTGCTAGCAGAGAAGGCTTTGTTTTTATTGTCAAATGCTCTTTCAAGAGCAACCAATCCTTTGGGAACTCTATTTGATTTTAACTACAAAACTTCTTTCCCAAAAAAAACATCTTTACCATTCACTGTATCAACATAAGTACTGAAATCCATTTCTTTGTCACCAAAATGAGACTCACATTACAAAAATCTTAATATGTCTTGATCATCAACAAAGACTTGCCAATTCTCCACATTATCAGGGATGGAAAGCCTGACCTAAACCTCTATATTTGATATATTTGTAAATGTAATGTCCTCTAGTCTAAGGGCCACATTAGCTAACAAGTCAGCCATTCTATTTTGACCTCTTTCCATCCAACAGATATTAAAAGCATTAAAGCTCTCAATTTCATCCCATACTACATTTCTATATTGCTTCAACCTCTGATTTTTTGATGCATATTTTGATCTAACTTGGGAGATTACCAACTTAGAATCACCTATTACTTTCAAACATTTTATACCATGCATTGATGCTAATCTTAGGCCTATCAACAGAGCCACATTTTCTGCAACATTATTTGTACATGAGAATAGCATAGTGAAAGAAAATTTGAAAGTTTTACCATTCAGTGATATGAGCAATATTCCAGCTCCAGACCCTTTCTTTGAGTTTTCTACATCAAAATACATAGTCCATAGATTTTCAAGGTCAATCCACCCTTCCTGGAAATCTAATTTGTGGGAAAATTCCACACCCTCCTCTATTTCCTTATCTTGGACTTTGAAAGCATTTATGTCAGTATCAAGAAAACAAATCATGGTGTCTTCCTCTTCTTCTTCAATCATATGTGGAGTTCTAGATTCCCTGGTGACCCTGATATTTTGTCCTTCAAAATTGAATGTGGCAAATGATAGATCACACTGTATGCTGCCTCCCATAGAAGCATTCCACTTTCTTGACAACAACATCCCATATTGAGGAGGGATGTCAACAAATGGAACACTCATGGTCAATTGTTTTCCGGGGTATGCTGCCAGTCTATAAGGTAAAGCTTTGATAGTGCCCACAACTGGTACTTCTCTTGAATCCATTGCTTGGAATCTTCCATGGGGAGTATCCACCTTTAATCCTAACAACTTCATAACTTCAGTGGGCATAACAGTGTTTGATGCCCCTGAATCAATCATATAATTTTTCAACAATTTCCCATTTATCAGCAAAGTCAAAAAGAAAGGATCAACTATTCCTGCTATAGTACTAACAACATTTGTATCCAAATAGATTTGGGGAATTTTGGAAACAATCTCCTCATTACAATTTTCATTTTCATCATTCACAGTTGCTACTTGTTTCTCAACCCTTTCTATCTTTTGGGAGTCTATGGATACCACACCATTTACCCAATTCAAAGCCTTTTCCTTATGCTCTTCTATTCTCATCATTTCTAGCAAGGGGACTTTGACAGTAATTTGTGACAATAACTTGCTCATGTCAGTTGGAACATATTTTGAATTAAACACATCCTGCTTCAAATTGGCAACCTCTTTATTAGCATCCTAAATGGATGTATTTGTGGTTTCTTCAACCAAAGTCCTAACTTCCTTATTCAAGGTTGGAACAACCTCACCTGAAGGTTTAGCCTTAATTTTGTAAATAATGTTAGGTTTAGCATTTTTCTTTATTTTCACCTTACTAGAAACATCAGCATCCTTTGGCTTACTTTGGGATGTCTTTACATCCTTGTCTGTCTTCTTGATGAAAATACCAGCAGACTTCTGACCTGGATCACCAACTACTCTATTTCTCAAGTTATAATTTGTTTTTGCTTGAGTAACCATATCTATTATTATCAAGGAAATTTCCTCATCAGATGGCCTTCTCAAAGTGATTGTCTCTTCATTCTTTTGAACATTACACTGGACAGAATCTATTTCAACATCTCCATCATCTGAAAAAACTTGCTGATGGTATGACTCATTTCTAGTTTGAGAATGTGAAATATCTTGATTTTCATCTTCTTCTGCCGAATCAATCTCATCCCAAACATGGGAAGAAGTCATTCCACATCCCTGGTCATCATAAGGTTGCTCCTCATTACATTCTTGCTCTTCCTATGAAGAGACACTCTGGGCTATGACACAATAATTAGGATCATGTGGTGACTGACAAAAATACACCATGAAACATCCTCTACCATATTCATTGAATTTCTTTGCAATGGATCAAGGGCCCTATCATTTGGTTTGTCTTTTCTCTCAGGGAGAATGGGCTTCACATCCTTCCATTGGGTATTTTAAGGATAGTTCTACATTCTTGGCAATTTGTTGAAGTTGTTAAAGGCAGGCTTATCACCTCCTACTATTTTGTTATTTATGTTTTCACCAAGCTTCAAATCCTTTATTGCTTTCAAGATTTAGTTTAAACTATCATCATCCTTTGGTTTTACACTTATAGGTTTTCTTCGCTCTTTTCTATTTAACACTTGGGACTTTTTATCTTCTCTTCTTCCCAATTTCCCTAAAATCTTGCGGTTACTCTCTATGTTTACAGCCAACTTATAAGCCTCTACAAGATTTCTTGGATTATTGTCTCTCAAAAGATAACCCATTTTTGAATCAAAGGCATTTAAATAGGTGACAAGGTAGATCCTATCATGACCTGTAAGAGTTTGTGCATAGCTTTCTAAAATCTAATATTAAATTAAATAAAATCCTCATTGAAATGCTTCTTGACATTATTAAACTCATTCAACATAAAGCCCTCATTTGTCTTATCACCATATTGTTCTTTAAAACAATGTCTAACCTGATCCCATGAGCCTATGCTAGCATGTGGTAAGGTCCTAAACCAATCCCTTGAGTCCTTAATCAATGATTATACAAATATTTCATGATAACATCATCAAGTACAATGTTGTAATCATCTATACATTCAATGAAATTTTTTAAATGTTCCTCACAAGTGATAACATTACTTCTAGTGAATTTAGGAAGTTTCTTTCTAATCTCCTCAGGAATGGGGTTAGGATATCTAGGAATGCCTATAAAAACCAACTGTTTGCATCACTCATGGATGGGCCCTATTTTGGATACACCGGCACCCTAAGATGTTGATGCATTAGTATTTGTCATGGAAGAAATTTTGAGCCCCCCTAGTGGAGGAACACCCATTGTCTGATTAACATTGTTTGCAACATTTCCTCCTTGTGGCAAAGTAGAATTAGAAAAATTAGTAGGTCTTGCAGACCATCTAAGAAAGTCTATCTTCTTTCTCATCTCTAATGTCGAAGCTTCTAATTCTACATTTTCCAGTTCTTTAGCTAGCAATTCCTACTCTCTTTTAGCTTTATCAAGGTCTGCTTCCAACCTTAAAGCCTAGTCTATGGGGATCTTAGGGCATACAGGCTTAGTAATTGAAATCCCTATGGCCTTTTGCTTTCCCCTATCCTTAGGATTCCTTGTCTCATACACTTGTTGGACAATAGGCTGCTCATTTGTTTGTTCAGGTATGGGAACATAATTTATAGCTTCTAAATTCAAAAGTTGCCTTTTCAACTTATCAACTCTTATCATAGCATGTCTAATTTTTTCTTCTTTTTCCTTTTCTCTCCTCTACCTAATAGATTCTTTCTCATGAATTCTTCTTTCTAACTCATACACTTCTTCAAAAATCTCCTTAGAATCAGGTAAAGTTGTTTCAAATTCAACTTATTATGTTTGAGGCTCTTCTTGTTGATCTTGAGATTCATGAAGGCCTTGGGGTAATGAAGAGCCAAGGATGAAAGGAGGGACAAAATCTTGTCTACTTCTACTCTTAGTTCTAGACCTCATATCCCCTCCATACCATTTTTTGGGGACTACCTTCCTATTATGGGGCAACATTTAACCCTCTCTTTCTGTAGGGAAATAATAATCCTCATATTGATTTAAACCTAAATCAACAACCTCTTCATATTCTGAGGCATTTCCCTCCTGACTAGGAGGAGAAGTATTTTCTTGCCTTGAGTGTCCCTTCTACTTCCATGTGAAGGACATATCATTGGTACTTTTCTCTCTTTTGATCTGACCTCATCTAGATGTAGTCGAAAGTTCACCCTCCAAAGTTTCTTCTGGGTGCTCCTTCCTCCAGGACCTTGTATTTTTGAAACTCATTATATCAAAATAAGATTTTATTTATCACTAGTTCAAGAGATATCTTAGAGTTTCCACCCAAAGAAAATGGGATAATTTTATAATTTCAAGCAATGGGAGAGATAGGCTAATTTAGGAAAAGGAATAACTCTGTGTGTTCAATGGTAACCAACTAGCTTTCAAAAATAAGCAGGCTAGGAGTCCAACTCAACTTGTACCCACATTATTTATAATTGATTGTAGCAATTCCCCAGTAGAGTCACCATTTTGTTGGTTCTTCAAAATATTTTACACTCCAAAAGACACCAATATACTTATGATTGGAGGGGTTAGTTCCAAATGTGAGAAATCTATAAGTAACTAGACCAACTATAGGGACAAGACTGCCCTCTTCACTTCTGGCTCTCCAAAACCAAGGTGGCTACACCTGATCCAATACATACAACTCTATTCCTTACTCAATACTAGATCTTACAACAGATATCAGTGAGAAAGTACTAAATAAAAACTTATTATTCATTGACTCTCCATCACTGGGTAGAACTACTGTATAAATAAAATAAAATGAAATTAAAATGACTGGTATAAATATATTTTTGATTATAATGATCTTGATCATTCCTTATGAAACAATGATAGGTCCATACAGGCTAGTGCCTTATCCATTGGGCTTACAACACTAGAAAATAGAATGAATACAAAGATATTCCAAGAAGAAATGGTATTTGAACATAAACACAAATACCCCAACTCTTTCCTACTTATGAGAATCCTTCATATAAATTTGATGAACATATATTCCACTCTGAGCAATATTTAATCCAACCCTAGATCAAAACTCAAAGCAAAATACATATATATATATAAATCTCTGAAAGATTTAGAGATTCACAGAATGAACACAAAGGAGAGACAAAGATTTGAGATTTGTATTAAGTATAACCTTTGATCATTTGTATACAATATATTCTGAAAAGAAAGTGTTAGTCCATTTTCCTGTCAATGAAAAAATCCTATGAAAATGGCCTATTTTCCTTGCGAATTTTGTTAGCTGTCCCGCTTTGCCTACAATCTTAGTTTTAACTTGCAAAGACAATCCATTTGTTTCATGATGTGCGCCATTAGCCCTATGTTCTTCATGTTGTCACCTTGCTCCAGTCCAAATTGCACATGCTGAATTGCAAAACCCAAGGAGTTATTCAAGTTCTAAGGTCTGCAAGAAACAAATTTTAAAATCTGCCTCAGTATCGAAAACCCATAATGTTTTTAAAAATCCATGATGTTTTCGGTCTGTGCAAAAACCTTTGTTGTTTTCGACCTTACGCCTTCTTGCTTTTGTGCACTTGTCTCCTGGCATCGAAAACTCTATGTGTTTTCAGTCTTTTGCTATGTCGAAAACTTTGTGTTTTCGACCTCGGTCTTAACTACGCAAGTGCGATCGATTAGTGGGACCAAGTTCTTCTCAGTTGCCCGGTGTGGTTAAAGTTTAGATAGGATTGGTAGTTGTCGCATGCTCACATGGTGAAGATGTGTGATGTTTATCCTTTACGCTTTTGTGATAGCCATTGGATTTTCTTGTGTGGGCGTGAAGTGGGTCCAGGTGGGCCCAGTGTCAGAAGGGGAGCATGGGCGCATGTTCTTATTGGTTGTCGCATGATCGCATGCCAAAAAATTTTGACATGCGACCATGCGACTGGTTCCTTCCTTACATGTGGGGCTCGATGGTGGTTACTGTTTGGTGGTCCCGTTGGCAGTGATGTGGCGGCTTATAGTTGGCTATCACATGATCACATGTCGGAGTTTTCTGACATGTGATCATGCGACCAGTTGACATGTGTTCCTGGGGCCTATTGACAGAGTGGCAGTGGTCCTGTTGTGTTTTGGTTGGTTTGCATGGTCTAATGTGGTAGTTTCTCAGTGCTAGTGTGTAAGGTTTTTGATTGGTCGGCAGGGTACTGAGGTGGATGTGCTGGGTGGGACTGTTACTTAATGACTGGTAGCAGTGGTGGTTATGCTGGCGGTTATGATTTGCAAGTTGTCACATGTTCGCATAGTCCATTTCTGGGCTATGTGATCATGTGACTAACCATCGGATGTCGCGGTTGCAGAGTTCTAAGGTGGGCCCATGATGCCAGTCTTACCGACGTGCTAGTTTTTGATTGGTTGCCTGACTACTGACTAGACCGAGGACCTTTTAGGGGGTTTGTGATCGACTATTGACCGCAACTAAGTGATTGCAGTCGCATGATCGCGGGGGTGAGTAAAGTGTCTTGCGATCATGTGACCAGGCCTAAATGTAAAATAGGATTCCTTTATGGGCTGCCTGATTTGCCAAGAAAGCATGATACCAGTGACTATGATTTAAAGGTTGACCGGTTTGCAGTTGGTGCCAAATTTTAAATGTATTTGCAGTGAGTTTGTAACAGCATGAAGTACCAAAATTTATGGTTTCAGTGGCTTGATTACCGATCGGTTTGGTGGCATCGTTGATTGCGGTGTGGTCCAGGGTGTTCCATGATCATTTGTAGGGATTTGTACCATATGGTGATGGATAGATTTTGTTGCTCAAGGCTTTTTGCAGGTCTATTTAGTTTGATTTGCATGGTAAATTTATGATCTTCCTATCCTTCTCAGAGATTCTTCTCAGGTGTGAAGATCATCCTTGGTCTGACAGGCTAGTGCTAGTTTTCCCTCCAGTGATTTTTTGAAATTTTACTATGGTTAGCCATTGTAACCTTAACCCTAGTCACCCTAAGCTTCATGCAATCTCTTTGAGATTCCCAAGGTGGCTAGTGGTATAAAATTTTGATTTTTTGATTGTGTAAGGGTTCTGAATTTTTTCAGTTCCAGTGGTTGTATCAACATTAGGGAAAAACCTCATGTATCTTTTGCATATTGTCTATGGTGTTTTATGAATCAACTTTTAATACAGGGATTTGAATCCACATACTTAATACAGTTTCTCATTCTTGGATCTCTCCTTTAGTTGTTCTTAATGAATTCTGAGTTTTCTGGCTCATTGCATTTGGTTGCTTATGTATATGTTTCATCTCTCAGGCTTGATTTAGAATCAGGTTAAAACTCTCTAAGTGAAGCATAGATTCATTTGGTTCAATCAGTAAGGATACTTGTAAGTAGTGTAAGAGATGTTTAACTATGTTTATGGCTTGGATTCTTAGATGAATCTAGTAGTTGTCCTTGTGTTCCATGTTCACTTCAAGTGTGATGCCCAATGAATAAGGCACTAATGTTAAGCTAGTATCCCTGTGCTGATGCAAAGTGTTGCATGGTTGTCTACATCTTGCAAGAAACCCAATTATATTTAATATCTCCAATCCTGCAATCTCTCATAGTTTTGAGGTCACAAGAACATTTTACCTTTCATAGCAATAGAGATTCAATGAATGTCTAGTTAGCATTTAGTAGTCTCTTTTTATCATCTACTTTGTTTAATCCAGTCCAAAGCCCGAAAATGTTATAAGTTACTGGATTAGGTACACCCGCCATGGTTTTACAGAGCCAGTAGTGAAGAGGGCAGTCTTGTCCCTATAGTTGGTCCAGTTGCCTTGCAGAGCTTTCACACTTGGATTTAACCAGTCCTAACATCAGTCTCAAGGCATATTGGCAACCCTAAGTGGCATAAGAGTTTTCAAACACCAACAAGATGGTGACTCTGCTGGGGATGCACAATGAAAAGTTGAAATAGTAAGGTTAAAGTTGAGATTATCTCCTCCCTTGTTGTTTCCCTGCCAGTATGCCTGTTGAGTTTTCACAAAGTTGATAAGTTCTCTTTCACGTGTATTGAATCTAAAGTTCAGTTTGAAAAGTTTAGTTATCTTTTCCCAATTTGTATTGGGTGGCAACTCTGATTCTCTACCAGTGTTGGAAGTTTTATCTATGAGACATCATCTCTGCTGTCCTGGAGAAAAGTTTGTTGCAGCAGTCAGATGGTGATATAAATCTTGTTGAAGGATCACTTGTTGATTCAAAACCATTCCTCCAAAGGAGGTGGCAACTCTGTATTCGGAAGAACCTGAGATCTGAAGTTTTCTTTCAGATCTTAGCCAGAAAAAGTCAAGACAACTGCAGCAAAAGGAGGTGTTCCAAGTTTTTTTTCTTTTTCCTTTTTTTTAAAAAATTTGAGAAAGAACATGGTCCTTATCTAGTGATTAAGTCACTAATGAGAGGATAGTGAAGTTTGTGCACACTTAGCTCTTAAAAGTCAATTGAAAAATTTGTCAGTTAAGTGTGTAGTGGTTTCAAAGGAGTTTTGAAATTAAGTTTCAAGAATTTCAATGATAAATGATTCTACTCCTTTGAAAAGATTTGTTAAGTCATGGGTGTTAAAGGAAATTTTTGCATAAGAGGTTACCCGGCTGTGAATTTTGTTGGTATACCTAGTTACCCAAACTCCATTCCCCTAAATGTTATAAAAGTTTTACTGAAGTTCAGTGGGGAAAACTTTGAGTCTGCCTATCAACATGCTAGAAATTTTTCAGATCTGATGTGTGACTATGGTGTTGAGCATGAAGATGTGATAATGAGATTATTCATTCGGTCACTGATAGGAGATGCAAGAGAGTGGCTCTCATGTTTTCCAAATAATGACATCTCTTCATGGGATGATTTAGTTACAAGTTTCTTAGTTCAATTTTCTGAAAAAGTGAATGACTTTGACATGCTTAAGGCCCTTATGGATATACAAATGGAGGAAGATGAATTGGTTCCTAGTTTCAATGCCAGATTTATCAAGACATGGTAAAAATATCCCTGGGAAGTGCAGGCCAAGTGATGATATCTATTTGATCATCTACTTGAATGCTTTTGATAAGAATTTGAATTTTGACTTAAGGGATAAGGAACCACTAACTTTGTATTAGGCATTTCAGTTTGCAATGGATATTGAATCTAATTGGAGATATTGTAACTGAAGCTTGTGTGGATGATGAACTTATTGCTGATGTATATCCAACTGAAAATCAATATGATGAATGATTGTATGCATGGCATTTGTAGCAAATTGAAGAACTAGAGTTAGCTCTTGTCATTAATGATAAGAAACTTGATGAACTAGAGGTGTGTAGAGCCATGGACAGAGAACTTGCTCAGTCCAATGAATGTGTACCTTTAGATTATGACAATGAACTGGATAGCTGTCTATCAGAAGAGTGTTATACTGAAAGTGTATCAAATGAAGGTGTGATTAGTAATGTTTGTAATTAGTCTTTTGCTGATGATGAATGTTCATCTGATGAAGTGGGTAGTTCTGGTTCAAATGATGATAGCCAGGTAGCATTTTTGCATGAATTGAATGAAGATAGGTGGTATCAATGTGAGTATGATTCTTTTGATACCAATCATGAGTCTACAAGTGTGATGAATTTGAACCAGTAAGGGTTTGTTGATAAACATCACTCAAGTTGTGAATCTGAAGGTAAGTTTCTTTCTAAAGATAAGAACATGTATGGAGATGTTAGTATGATCCCACTTTCAAATTTATATGTGCTAGTGATTGAAGGTTTTTCAGTGGAGACCTATGGAGATATGGAAGAAGAAATCAATATTATAATTCAGCCGAATAAGGAAGAACTAGATTGTAAAGTGAATGTAAATACTGTTTATCCAGTTTATTCAAATTTCAGGTCTGCATTGGAAAGTGAAGAGGAAAGAGGAAGTGATTTTCCTCTTGAAATGTGTTTTTTAGATTTGGAAACAGTGAAGAGTTATGATATTTTAAAAATGCACTGCACTATGTTTCCAGAGCTATTTCAGTTGGAATATGTCTATTTCCAACAAGATCTGGCTAGTGATGAAAAGGATGTTTGTGATAGTTTGCTAGTTTCTGATGTTTTGTTTCAGAATGAGCTTGAAGACATGCCTTGCTATGAAAGTTTTTCTTTTCATAGTTGCTGCAGTAAGTATTTGCAAGGTGTCAATTATGTTTCTGAGTTGGATGAATGTGAGTATGAGGATTTTAGTTTTGAATTGAGTTCAAGTGCTGAACATGGTGATAAAGATGATGTTAATTCTCAGCTGGTAAGTGTACTCACATTTCATGATGATCAGCCTTACATTAGCTTGCAAGATGTAATGGGAAAAGGTTACAATTTTTTGCTACAAACTAATTTTACTCTTGATTTTGATGAGTGTATGTGTGAGGCAGTCTGGTATGATAAGATAGATTTTGATCCTCATACACTTGGCAAAGATGAATACACTTATTACATTCTTGTGGATTTGCTTGTCAAGAGTTTTCATGAGTTTGACCATGTACATGAAAGGGAAAATTCTAGGGTCATCTCTATGCAAAGGGATGAGGACCAAGTGTTTGATAGAGGTAAATGATTGACATAGTTTAGTAGTTTTAGTTGTGTAAATGTTTGTACAGTCACTTTGCTTCAGCAGTAGTGTTATTTGGAATAAAGAGCCAGTTTTCGAGAGCCTTGGAGTTTTGAGTTTTGAGAATTTTGGAGTGATAAGGAATGTGATTTTGGATTGGTCTGCTTCTTCCCAGAGATTTGGATTCTTGTCATGCCTGGAGGAGGCATGCATCCTCAGATAGAACCACTGTTAGTCCATTTTCCTGTCAATGAAAAAATCCTATGAAAATGGCTTATTTTCCTTGTGAATTTTGTTAGGTGTCCCGCTTTGCCTACAATCTCAGTTTTAACTTGCAAAGACAATCCATTTGTTTCATGATGTGTGCCCTTAGCCCTGTGTTCTTCATGTTGTCACCTTGCTCCAGTCCAAATTGCACATTCTGAATTGCAAAACCCAAGGAGTTATTCAAGTTCTAAGGTCTGCAGGAAATAAATTTTAAAATCTGCCTCAGTATCAAAAACACATAATGGTTTTGAAAATCCATGATGTTTTCGGTCTGTGTGAAAACCTTCATTATTTTTGACCTTATGCCTTCCCACTTTTTTGCACTTGTCTTTTGGCATCGAAAACTCTGTGTTTTCAGTCTTTTGCTATGTCAAAAACTTTGTGTGTTTTCGACCTCGGTCTTAACTATGTAAATGCGATCGGTTGGTGGGACACAATTCTTCTCAGTTGTCCGATGTGGTTAAAGTTCAGACAGGATCAGTGGTTGTCACATGTTCACATGGTGAATATGCACGATGTTTATCCTTTACACTTTTGCGACAGCCGTTGGATTTTCTTGTGTGGGCGTGAAGTGGGTCCAGGTGGGCCCAGTGTCAGAAGGGGAGTAGGGGTGCATGTTCTTATTGGTTGTCACATGATCGTGTGCTAGAAATTTCTCACATGCGACCATGCGACCGGTTCCTTCCTTGAGCATGGGGCTCGATGGTGGTTGTTGTTTGGTGGTCCCGTTGGCGGTGATGTGGTGGCTTATAGTTGGTTGTCGCATGATTGCATGTCAGAGTTTTCTGACATGCGATCATGCGATTGATTGACATGTGTCCCTGGAGCCCATCAGCAGAGTGGCAGTGGTCCCACTTTGTTTTGGTTGGTTCGCGTGGTCTGATGTGGTAGTTTCTTGGTGCTGGCGTGCAAGGTTTTTGATTGGTCAGTAGGGTGCTGAGGTGGATGTGCTGGGTGGGACCGTTGCTTAATGACTAGTAGCGGCGGTGGTTATGCTGGCGGTTATGGTTTGCAGGTTGTCACATGTTTGCATAGCCTGTCTCTAGGCTATGCGATCATGTGACTAACCACCAGACATCGTAGTTGCGGAGTTCTAAGGTGGGCCCATGATGCCATTCTTGCCGATGTGCTAGTTTTTGATTGGTTGCCTAACTGCTGACTAGACTGAGGACCTTTCAGGGGGTTTGTGATCGATTGTTAACCGTAGCTAAGTGATTGTAGTCGCATGATCACGGGGGTGAGTAAAGTGTCTTGCGATCATGTGACCAGGCCTAAATATAAAACAGGATTCCTTTATGGGCTGCCCAATTTTCCAAGAAAGCATGATATTAGTGACTGTGATTTAAAGGTTGACCGGTTTGCCGTTGGCACCAAATTTTAAATGTCTTTGCTGTGGGTTTGCAGTGGCATGAAGTACCAAAATTTATGGTTTCAGTGGCCTGATTATCGATCGGTTTGGTGGCATCATTGATTGTGGTGTGGTCTAGGGTGTTCCATGATCATTTACAGGAATTTGTACCATATGGTGATGGACAGATTTTGTTGCTCGAGGCTTTTTGCAGGTCTGTTTAGTTTGATTTGCATGGTAAATTTATGATCTTCCTATCCTTCTCAGAGATTCTTCTCAGGTGTGAAGATCATCCTTGGTCTGACAAGCTGGTGCTGGTTTTCCCTCCAGTGGTTTTTTGAAATTTTACTGTGGTTAGCCATTGTAACCCTGACCCTAGTCACCCTAAGCTTCATGCAATCTCTTTGAGATTCCCAAGGTGGCTAGTGGTATAAATTTTTGATTTTTTGATTGTGTAAGGGTTCTAAATTTTGTCAGTTCCAGTGGTTGTATCAACATTAGGGAAAAACCTCATGTATGTTTTGCATATTGTCTATGTTATTTTCTGAATCAACTTGTAATACAGGGATTTGAATCCACATACTTAATACAGTTTCTCATTCTTGGATCTCTCCTTTAGTTGTTCTTAATGAATTCTGAGTTTTTTGGCTCATTGCATTTGGTTGCTTATGTATATGTTTCATCTCTCAGGCTTGATTTAGAATCAGGTTAAAAGTCTCTGAGTGAAGCATAGATTCATTTGGTTCAATCAGTAAGGATACTTGTAAGTAGTGTAAGAGATGTTTAACTATGTTTATGGCTTGGATTCTCAGATGAATCTAGTAGTTGTCCTTGTGTTCCATGTTCACTTCAAGTGTGATGCCCAATGGATAAGGCATTGATCTTAAGCTAGTATCCCTGTGCTGATGCAAAGTATTGCATGGTTGTCTGTATCTTGCAAGAAACCCAATTATATTTAATATCTCCAATCTTGCAATCCCTCATAGTTTTGAGGTCACAAGGCCATTTTACCCTTCATAGCAATAGAGATTCAATGAATGTCTGGTTAGCATTTAGTAGTCTCTTTCTATCATCCACTTTGTTTAATCTAGTCCAAAGCCCTAAAATGTTATAAGTTACTAGATTAGGTACACCCACCATGGTTTTGTAGAGCTAGAAGTGAAGAGGGTAGTCTTGTCCCTATAGTTGGTCCAGTTGCCTTGCAGAGCTTTCACACTTGGATTTAACCAGTTCTAACATCAGTCTCAAGGCATATTGGCATCCCTAAGTGGCATAATATTTTTCAAACACCAATAAAAGGCTTGTAAGACAATAATAGCAACTTGTACTTCTTCTCTTTTACTTGATAAGAAATGATACAAAATATTACAATCCTCGACTGAGGGTTAGGGTTTCAAAATTTGTGTATTCTTAACATCTAAAACTCTCAATGCCTAGAATGATCATGGAAAATCCTTTATATACAAGGAGATGTAACAAGATACCGATCATTCTAAGGTTTACAAAATTTTAACCTAAAAACTTTACAACAACCCTACTGGGTTTAGAATAAATGCATTGACTAGATTTGGAGAGATATTTGCAAATAGTTGTCCTGCTTTATGTCTTCAATTCTTTCCTTGGTTTCCTCAAGAAAATGTAATTGCTATCTCTTCATTGTCATTCCTGCAATAAATACCTCTTTATATCTCAACAACTTTTTAAGATTCAAAAAGTTGCAGCCTTTTCCTAGCTCAAGAAGTAGGCAGAACATCTACTTTTTTTGCATGAGGTATGTACTGATACCTCCATTTGTTATACACCTCCTCACTTGGGAAATCAAAATTTGCAAACTCTACACCTTTTCCAGATAACTATTCCCACTTGTCCTCCAACTGATTGATTTCTCACTGAATAAAATCAAATTTGGACTTGGCATAAATTAATGTCTCAATAGTGTGTATGAAAAACAAATTATTCTCCAAAGTTAAAATGCTAGTCATTCTAGCAGAAAAATCATCATCTATTTGTGCTCTCCACTTGATCAACTCCTTTAGTTCACCACTTTTCTTGAAACCTCCTGGGATTAAATCACAACAAGGGAATGTCAATTCCTTCTTCAATAAATTGTACTTTCTCTCAAAATCATTCAAAAAGATACTATGCTCCACAAGCTTCTTCACACTTTGATGCAATGGTTTGATTAAGGGGTCAAGATCAACTTGAGACTTGGACAACCATCTGAATAATCTTACATTTGTGCATCTCTCAATCCATCTATCAAAAATTGGTCCTAACCCCTCCTTATGCTTGTCTAATGATGTAAGAAATATCCTTAATCTCCTAGCATGGTCAAACAGAATTGTGGGATTCAGATTGGTAGCAAATTGCATCATGGCCTCTGTATCCTTTTCCTCATATCTCTACTCTAACAAGCTTTTATCTTTCAAATGTTCTTCCCTCAGCTTGTCCAACTCTGCCCTTTTTCTTCTAAAATGACTTGTTTCTTCAAGTAATTGTTTCTTTTCCCAGCTGACCCTTGCATTTATATTTGTCTCTGGGAATGGTGATGGTGGAAATTCAATGATAGGACTTGATGAAGAAGCCACTGCAGGCCTATAAGCTATCATCAACTAGGGTGACCTATGATCTTGTGGTCCTGATAATTCTATAATTAATTTGTCATTCTGGATCAATTCTACTTTTAGCTCATTATAGGACTTAAGGATAGTTTCAAACTTGATCCTTAGCTCTTCCTTCTCTTGTGCATCCTTTTCTTCCACCTTTACATTAAACTTAGCAGTCTCCAAAATGATGTTTGAGGCTTCAATACCTAAAGTCTCACCTACTCATTGCACTAGTAAATTTCTAGTATACTCTGAAGAGAGAAATTCTCTCTTCCCTTTATTTTCTTCCCTCTTAAGGGACCACATAACTAGAGCGGCATGATCATTAGAAAATGTGATACCCCTTGCAACCTGTTGTACTTGTTCTACAGTAGTAAGGTTCATTACCTTGCTCTTCCTAATTTGATAAAAAATTATTGCATCTACAATGTCCCACTTAGGAAGAATCAAAACTCCTGTAGTGTGGATCATGGCCCTTCCCTCCTCAGGGGTGATCTTTTAAAATTGTTTCACCATTTCTCCCTTGATTTCATTTTCAATCTCTATTATGTCCCTATTAGGGAACTCTTCTTGCTTCTTTTCACAAATCTCCTTGAATTGGTTTATTTTCATTCTCCATAAAAATTGAAAAAATGCCCTAGTCCTCACAAATTTGTCATCAGCAACAAAAGAATCACTAGCCTATTTCAAAATAGGGTCAATTTTCTTACCCTCAAACTCTGCAATAGTGAGATCCATTGCTACCTTCTTGGGTGCCTCTGGCATTCCCTCCTATAATTCATCATTGGAAATAATAATGTTTCCCTCATTTCTCATCTGTACCAACTGGTCAGCAACCCCATATTCATCTAACTGTAAGGGGGACTGAGAAGGAGAATATACCTCCTCTTCTAGCCTTAACTCCTCCCTTCTCTACCTCTTTGGGGAGGGTTCTTATGCTACTAGGTCATCCATAGGTCTCTTCCCCTTAGAAGTATATGGACAATTCACATCCCTTTGCTGGGCTGGGAGAAGAACATTGTACCATTTTCTTTGTTACATAGTATAGGTTCCCTTTGGGGTTAACTTTATATATCCAGGCTGACTCAAAATTCTCCTAGCTCTTCCAGGATCTGTCTTACTTACCATGGTTCTCTTCTCACTTACTACATGCATGATCCCTTCAAAATGCTCCATAAGAGTGTCTACCTTTCTAGCCCATGACTCAAAACTCTTTAGTGGGTCATAAGTTTTATCAAAATTCCTAATAAAATCTATAGTCTTCCTGTAGATCACCCACTTTTCCTTCTTAATTTCTTGAGTTTGGAGATAAAACTCATTCCTTATTATGTCCTCAAGAAAATTGAACTGGTGCTCCATAAGAGCACACCTTATCTTCTCCCTAAACATTCCTAACAAAAAACCTTCAGTGTCTGCACATCTAACCATAGCTGTAGGCATCCTATAGGGTTGCACGACTTGGTTTAAATGCACCCATCCTCCTTTAGTAATAACATATTTGTGTGCAAGGGTGATATCTGGGAAGAAGGTTCCCCTTCCTTTACCAGTGAGGGTTGTTTCTTACAGGTCACCAATCTGCCTCAAGATCTCTACATATCCTAACTTTAATAGAACCTGGTAAGGCAAAATGTATGGTGCCTTCTTGCAACCATACACTCTAAAAACTATAGAAATCAAATACAAAATTATGTCATCGAAATTGTGATCTATGGTAATATCTTGACAATATTCCTTAGGCCTAATCAACCTTAATAATTCCCTTGGGATCCTTGGATTGTCAAAAAACAACAATGTCCTAAGCCTTGAGGAAAAATCTCTGTCAAACATAATGAAACTAACATCAATTCTATACCATGACAAAAATGTGGTCCATAGCTGAACTGGGAGAGTTTCCCCATTCCTCTCTCTAACAATGTTAACTATTGAACTAAAAAAATGTTCACCCTTGTATAAGAACATATGCATCAGCATAGAGTACCACCGAAAGGGTCGATTAACCTTCATATTTTTTATCCCCATCAATCCCTCATGGATTAGGTCAGCCAAGTGAGAGTCAAAGTCAAAAATTAGTGCCAATTGGGGATGTAGAGACTACACCATCATAAACATATAGGGAATAGGCATGTGAGTGGCCTCATCATGCCCTAGGATTAAAGTTAAAGATTTGTAAAAACCCTGTGCACGTCTACTGAAAAGATCCAACCTGAAAGGCTAAGGTGTACTTGGGCTAATGACACACATTGATCCAATTTGGTCTAGAAATTCCTGTAAGGGCCCTGTTCTCAAGTAATCTCTTTGCGCTTCATATATTTCAGTGAACTCATTAAAATCTATCTTTTCTAACCCAATAGAAGGGTCATTCAATGAGAATACTTCCTTGATTTCATCTTCTGTAATGCTAATTAGGTCATTTTAATTTATATCCTTGACTCATCTAGTCACAGGATCATAACACTTAGCAATTTTAATTAGCAACTCTGCATCCATAAATACTCTAGGGACAACCAACTTCCCCATATCAAATTTCCAAATATTACTAAGGGGGGCACATGAATTTCTCTGTGAATACGCTGACCTAAACAAAACAAGACCATTGTGATCATTCCCCACCCTAGCATCCCTCATCTAATTTCCTCTATCATGGAGCCCATCATTTACATAATCCCTAGGGTCTCTTGGAACCAACTCTTTCATCGTTGACACCCCATTATCTTAGTGTGGGAGCAACTACATTAGGTCCTCAAAAACACCTCTATCTTTATACTCCATCTTCCTAGACAACTCCCTCTTTGGGGGCATCTTAACTAGGGCTTTTAAAATAATGTGAAAATACTAGAGAAAACCCTAAATATTACCAAGTATTCAACAATAAAAAGAAACAAGCCTTTCACACTTCTTTTCCTTAAAACTTCAAGCAATTTCCAAGTTAGAAATTTGGCCTACCAAACATTTGCAAAAACTCTACTTGATATCATCTCGGAGAGAAAAAAGCAGTGTCATTCACCAAAATATTCTGAGAGAGGTAAAATCTTCAATAAGAAAATCAGGGTATATAATAATTTGCCAACTGTTTACAATTCATCTACACGAAACTCATTAAGTTCACCATTACTGAGAACTGGCGACCTCAACATTCACAAGATGCAAGCAACGTTACAAAGCAAAAATTCAAATTTGAACTATCGATCCTCTTTACTTTTCAGCACATTGGATGGTTAACAAGTTCAGTAGCGTAACCCTGTGTTACTTTTCCCTAGATCAATTCTCAACCAATGAGAACATTTACAAATAGAATGTGCAAAAAACTTTAACTTATCTTTTGCTTGGATCAGGGTGGATAGGATTCATGTTGTCCCTAAATTGCATGTCAAAAAATGTCAGGATTGCTTGGTTGAGACATAGCAAAAACCGTTGATGCAACTTAATCGGACGATCATTACAAATCTGAAAACCTCAGTCCCACTTTTACTTTACGAACCTATCATCAAATCAAAAACTACCATGTTTCATAAATGAGTAGGTAGAAACCTAACTTCTTCCTTGGTGTCAAACATACTGACATTTGATAGGTCATCTCTTACTTTTGACCAATCAAAAACAAACATGTCAGTGTGACCTAGCGACTGAGGACCAGCTTTTTAGTCCACATCTTACAAACAAGATCGAACGACCGTCGCTATACCACAAGTCTTAAACATCATGCATCTTATCCCAGCGGTATACCGATAACCACAAGACCTAGTTGAGCTTTAATTGTCTGAGAAATCTGACCCCACTTTCAACATCATCCAGGACAGGTGTCAATGAAAAAAAATAGGCCAAGTCAAAACACTGTCATGTCAGAAACTTTGAATCAGATGCCTATCGCTAAACTACAATGCTTAAAAGGTAATCAACTTGGCCCAACAGTATAATGACAACTATTGATTCATTCCATTGTTTAATTGCCAGCGTAACTCCGATGATGGGCCCACTGAGACAGATGTCAACATGTCGCTAATTCACATGTCAGAAAATCTGACAACCAAGAGTCTTAAGATTTAACGACAGCCACAAGTTTTTAAAAGGTTAGTCATTTGGAGACTTTAATAGGAAACCTTAGGCTTTAAAGGAAATTTTAAAAAGGGGACCCCATTCGACAACCTAATGACATAACACATGAAGCATTCACTTTAAAGGGGTCAATATTGCACATGCATCATCAAGAAATGTTAATGAGCAAAAAGTAACACTCAAACATAATAGAGCTTAGGTCAAGCTAGGGTTTGAGCCATACCACTTCACAATTAGGTCTAAGAACCTCAATTTTCAAACCCTCTAAAGTATGAGGACAAAAATTTAAAATAGTACTAACAAGTAGGCTGAATTTACTCAACAAGTGTGTTATATTTAGGTGATAATAGTTTCGGTACGCCCAATGGGAGTGAGAACTAATTTTCAGCTCCTTTTAGACCTTATAATACCACCATTTGGTGTGTACAACATTATTTTTAGCCTTTTTGAGGCAATCAAATCATATACCTGGCAACTCTGAGCAAACTTACTACTTTCTAGAAGATAAAGTGTTGCATAGTGGGATAGTTTGAACTATTTTAGTTCAAAACCTTTCTACACATTGTTGTTGTTGGTGTGCATAAAAATATTTTCTACATTTGGAGGCAAGAAAGAGACACACTTGGTGACTCTGAGAAAATATCTACTAGTTTCAAGAAAATAAAGTGTTGTTATGTGGAAAATCAAACTTGGTTTTTTTGGTTTTCAATGATTTTAGTGATTTTCCAACTTATATGAATGCTTCAACATGTTTTATTTTTATGGAAATATGTCTTATCATCCACCACATCATGAAAGTGTTACTCATATACCCTCTCAATAGTCATATCATACTAAGAATGTTGCTAGGTTTACTCAAAATAATCTTGTAGAAACAAATTACCGGCAACCTCAATATGCTTACCACCCACCCACCCCTACTGATCATCCATCTTGGAAGCATGCTCATTCTTACAATTAGTCTTAGTATGGTTATTTTATGCCAAATCAATAGTACTTCCTTCCTCGTCAACTCCCAAGAAAATAAAAAATGGAGAGTGCAAACATTAAAAGTCTGTTGCTTGATTTCATAAGACAGTTGAGTGAAATCAAGAGACAACAAGAGTATCACATGCAGTAAGAGGAGATTGTATTTCAAGCCCATTTTCATCAAACATAGTTGGGAATGAAAAGGAGGAGACATGAGGAGGATTTTTCAAGAGAGGTGGTTGAGAAAGAGGAGAAAATGAAAGCAATGCATGATCAAGTACACAAGTTAGAAGTTGGTGCATGAGCACCTAAGAGTTAAGCTCAAAGTCTTACCCAATTTTTGTCTTTGGATTGTACTAACCTTGGCTAGGTCAAAGATAGATTTAGGATTCTAGTATGAATCTAGGGTGTGTGTCTAGGAGGTCTAGGTTAGACTTAATCTAATCTAGAAGTGTTTTGGGTTAAGGCTTAGTTGTGTTACTTCTAAGTCACTTTTAGTCTTGGTATTGAAATTGGGAAAAATGACCTAAATAGGTTAGGTAATGGTTGAATTGAGCCTAAAATGGATTATATGGTGTTAATACATTATTTCATGAGTTTTAGAGTGTATTTGGTTAGGCTTGAAATAAAATGGCAAAAATTGTCAAAATGTTGTCATGACAACTTTTGCAAAATTGCATGACAACATTGTCCTAACCAAGGCAAGGAAGAAAAATTAGGCCATGGTCAGTCCCTCAACCACTTGACCATGTGAGGAGGGGTTATATAAACTCTATGGATCCCAAATCTTGAGGTTGGAATAATTTTACAAGTTTTTGAGTTGCTTTCACTTACTCTGTATTTTTGGGTTATTGGCACAGTCCAAGAAAATCTTAATAACATTCGGTGTGGAATGGATTGAATCCAACATTTTGTGGTGGATTGAAGTAATAGTGACCATTTGATTTTTTTTTGTATAGGATATAAGTTTCTTTTATTTAGTTTCATTTAGTTTTGTAAATCTTTTGTGGTTCTGCCAGTCGCTGGCCTTTCCAGGGCTGTGTTGTGCCAAAATCGCTCCCAAATGAAACCCTACTATGTATTCATCATGAGGCTTTGGGACATGGTAGGGTAGCCTTTATAAAATTTAAATAAGTTTGGAGGAATCCTGGAAGTTCTGTGTGCTATTTTTGCAAGAAAGCCCTAGGTGAGTCCAGTGAAGCTAGCTAGGAGCTTGCATTTGAAATAGTGTGTTTGATTGCAGGAGTTTGATTGAGAAGTTAGATTAAAGAGGTTGGAAGGAGTCTTTGGACCAATACAGAGACCCTTGAAAAGGATTGGATCTTGATCAATCCAAATGAAGGAATTTTGAAGCCTAAAAATAATGACTGGTTAATGGAGTCCTATTAGCCCTAAAAGCCCTTGAATATAGGAAAGACATGTAAGGTCAGTTTGGAGAAGGAAGACCTAGTGAATCTCAAATAAATCTGAAAAGAGTGTTTGAAACCTACATTTTTTCATTGGGTTTCTTAGAGACATTTCCCAAGAATAGCCAAAAACCAATCAGAGATACCTAATTGGGGTCTAATAGGCCTAATAGGCCATTTGAAGCAAAAGCTTGAAATCGATACACAAGACCTTGATACCCCAAGCCAAAGGGATAAAGTGGGAATTATAAATGGTGTTAAAAAACAATTTAACTCCTTCAAACACAAATCCATGACAAATGACAATAAGGAGCCATTCGAAGGAAACTAATGGAGATAGGAAGTTGATTACAAAGTAAAGGTAGATACCCTAATGAACAACTAGAGATAGTCACCTTAAGGGTAGATATGGTGGAAGTCCTAAACTAGTTTAGAGGGGACTTGGAGGATCTCAAGAGTTAAAGTTAGGATCTTGTAAGGATTAGGAACTCAAAGAGTCTTAATTAAGCAAGTGCAAGCAAGCTAGGTGAGTATCTATCATAAATTCAATCAATTGCTACATTTCCAAATTCATTCTTTGAAGAAGGGAATCTAAGCTTCAATGTATTAAGATTCAAATAAGATGAGACTTATTCTAAAGAGAAAGTAGAAGTGTTGCAATAGGAAGAAGTAACTTATCAAGCCTATCTTCATGAGAGGAGTTAGAGGTGTAGAGAAGGCAGTATGAAGAGAGTCTTGCTAGTGAGTTGATTGAAAGAGTAGAAAATAAGAATTCTGATTAACTAAGTACAAAACATAGAGCCTCAATCTAATCCTTTCATTTTTTAGCAGCCTGTGAAAGAGAATGTCCTCAAATTCAAGATTCCAAGCTTTAAACAAGGTAATCTTTCCAAGTCCTCTAAATTTAACATTACAAGTTTTAGAAAGCCTTTTTAGGAATCTGAATCTACACAAGTTGGGCCTATTATTTTTCAAGAGAAACCCTCTCAAGAGATGAAGTTCCATAATGAAGCCCCACAAACTTGTCAAATTCCATCATCTTTTGCATCTTCTTATCTTAGTGTTGTTTCATCATTCTTTGATGAACCTATTGTTTGAAAAAAAAAATTATTTTGATGATCAAGAGAAGTTGGGACAACAGGTAGAAGAGAAAGAAACTATTGATAATATGTCTTCTTATATTTTAGAAAATGAGAAATCAGGCCTATTAAGACCATGATAAGAAAAACAAATTGGGTTGGTAGGATTAAAAATAAGTATCATGTGTTGAGAATGAAATATTCACTGATTTGTTTATTGAGCTTCCATGTTTTGTTAAAAATAATGAAGATGAAGACCACACAAAGATATCAACAAGAGAGTTATGGAAACAATATGTAGTGAGTGATAAAATAGAGAGTACTAAAGTCTATTTCAATGATCTTTGTTCTTTCATTGAGAAATATGAAGAGAATACAACTATGATCACACTAACAATGAATTTGGAGCAACAAAAGGACATTAAAAATGAGGGTGAATTACTGTCTCACAAAAGTCATTGTGACAATGAAGCATTGAATCATAAAGAACACAAAAAATATTTCATTTTTGAGTTTATGGGGTTAGAAGAAGGTTGTCATGGTGATAAGGTCAATTTTTTTATGCAAAAATGTGAAGAAGAATTAAAGGAAGACCTATTTTGGGATGAGATGGAAGTGTTCTACACAGATCTCAATGACAGGCCAACATCCCCTATGTTATGAACTCAAGAGCCAAATAAAAAGGAGGAAGTAGCATTGGTTCTTACAAGTGAGACAACAAAAATAATTGATCCCAATTAGCAGAAAGGTGTCAAAGAAGAAGTCTACAAGCTAGAAGCCAACATTAGAGTTCAAAATTGTCTTCTATCAAGAGGGTGCCCTATCAGGCACTTAAGCATATTTGAAGGCCAAAAAGAATGAACCATCATCTCTTAAACTTGATCCAAAGGAAAAGATAGAGCACCAGGAAAAGAAATGACAACCCACATATTCATTTCAAGATAGTCATTTACGCAACCAACTCATATGGGTAAGAGACTTTTCTTACATTCTTGTAGAATCATTTCAACAGTTTGTCAAGTGCCCATATTTTCTTTACTCCTTAGTTATTCACAAGCTTTCTAATCATTGCAAACTAAGAGAAAAGGGAGTTATTTTTTAAAATGAGTGAGTGGATTTTTTTGGATTATTTTGATGTTGGTTAGTTTAGGGTAGGGTAGGTTTCAAGTTAAATAAGTGTTGTACATAGTTTGTTTTGGAAGTTCAGTAGGTGAATACAAAAGGTTCTCTACTGTAAAAAATTATAGTTCAAATAAAAAAATATGTATCCATCCTAATGAACTAGTGAGTCCACATTCATAAACAATACATATCTACTTAACAGCACAATAATGAATTACAGCAATCTATAAGTGACTTACAACAGCGTGGATGTTTCTTAAGTTCTATCATGACTTTTATTACTCTATACCTAATGTATAGTTTAGGTATCTAGTCTAGGGTGCTTAGCATACAAGCATATAGCAAATGCTATAAAAAATGTTACCCAATTTTGCCTCCATCTTAATTAGGTAGATCTTGAAAGGTGTTGGTAGCTAAAAACTAAGGGTATATGTTTAATTCTACTATGTTGGTAGCTAAAAACTAAGGGTATATGTTTAATTCTACTAGATTGTCCATTACATGAGTGATATCTCATTAAGTGGGTTCTAATTTCAACATTAATGCTAGTAAAAGAAATGAATCACAAACATTTTCAAAGAAAAATATGTAATTTATTAAGTTCAAAAGAATATTTCCCATGAATCCTATGGTTAAATGGTTGCATCTTTAATCTCCTTTCTTCAGAAGTGTTTTTTAGTGTCCATGGATTCCTACAAGAGTAGAGAGAAGAGGGGTTAGATCTCAGGGTTTCTCATCAATCCATGTGAAAAGTTAATAAAAGCATATATAGCTCCCATAATGTATCAATTGAGAGAAAAATAGAGAAACAAATTACAAAGTTCAATATTTATCTAACATGTTTTTTCACACTACAAGTACATGTATCATGTTCATTTTTTAATACTTAAAGTTGATGTCATAAACATCACAACATGTGGGTAAAAATGGGCTCCCACAAGGGTTGAGCCCAACATGTTGTTCTCCTATGAATTGTGTAAAAAGAGTGTCGAATTTACATGATCTTAGTTATATTTAGTAGTTATGCATCATTCATCACAGAGGATCCAAAGATTCATTGTCATAAACAATGAATATCTGTTAAATAGAACTAAGATAACATAAATAATGCAAGAAACAAAGAGACAAGCATCCATTAATTCAAAGGGGGCTGATGTAAAGATTTGAAAGACATTGCTATAAATTATAAAGGGTTAGGTCACTACCTTGAACACAAAGTTAGACACAAAGACAAATCAAGGTTCATATGATAGTCAATAAAGGATCAATAATTTTATCAAAGGCCAATAATAATAAAATTTCATGAAATAAGAGTTAAGTGAAAAGATGAACAAGGACAGTTATATTCCTTGTCATGGGCTTGAGAAAATGATAAAATACATGATGAAAATCAAAGAGAAAAGGTCATTTTTACTAAATGATCAATCAAAATGAATCCAATAATTGTCAAGATCACGTTCATGATAGTGAACATTGCCATAGAGAAGATATAAGGGTATATTCAAAGCCAAAATCAAGCAACATAATAGGTATAGTAAATAATAGTGTTGGACATGAACATAAAATAAGTTGGGATTATGGAAAGATAAGTACTGAGAGGGGAGGGGTGAATCAGTACCTTCAAAACTTTTCAAGACTAAAACTATGTAGGTATAGATAGAATTTAACCGACTGAATCCATTGTATGAAACATAAATTTAAATATAATTGAAAATGTAATTGCATGTAACATAAACAATAAACCATTCATGAAACTTCATACACATAACACAAATATTTTGGTATCACATAAACCCTTGTGAGAAGGTAAAAATTATGGTGGGGATGACACCCACAAAGCTTCACCACTACACTAACAAAGTATGTTAGTTAAGGCTACAAGATGGTGATCACTTATGGTGATCTTACCCTATTAGGAGTAAAAATAAGATAGACTAGATCTACCTAGTTAGAGGATTTTAACAACACAATACATGTATGTACTCGGTTAAGAGATTTAGCTAAGAACAATTAAGTTCAATCTGTTAGGACATTTTAAATCTACTACAATGGTTAAATGGTAACAATAAAATATATCTATGATTAGCAAATAATACTTTCCTGATTCAGATCTATAATATACCATAAAGATATCACCTTGAAGTGATGTATGTCTCCTTCTATTTTTCTTAGTAGCCTTGTGTATGTTCTGAAAAACTAAATGCTTCTTTTAAACCTTTCTGTCAAAAACCCTATCTGATCTCCTGATGTCTTTAGTATGGCTACTCCATGATATTTTTTCTTAATGACATCTTTACAACTTTTATATCAAACTAACTTGACCTAATTAGGGTTTTACAATATCTTAGAAAACCTAAGATCAACGGTGAAAGAAAATAACCTAGATCTATAGTACATAGGATTCATTAATATTGCAATGATTACATCCATATTTAATTTTGTCTCGATCTTGGTAAACTATTTTCTAGTCGGTGTGAAATATTTGCATTGTTGTTTGTGTCATTTCAAACTGCTATGTTGTTTCCTATTTTACTCGGTGTTCACTGCATTCATCACTGGATAATTAACTAGTGCTCAGTTCATATGAATGCTCGGTGACCACTGAGCTTGGTACTTGGTGATCATTTGGCATGGTAATAATGCTCGATCAAAGCCATGTTCAGTTAGCTTAGAGATTTTCCTTGTGTCCTACTTGGTGTATAGGCTTTATGTAGTTGACTGACTATCTTTTTTATCTCCTTTACCGACTGAGTGATACTAGTGACAATCATTAATGCTCAAGTAGGAGTAACACTCTCCCCCTTTGGAATTAGTATCCAAACTTTATATATATGTAGCAACTGCCAAAAAAAATTTACAAACTCCAAAAAATTATACTAACACCCCCTTTGTACATGGTCTCAGTGTGAAGTACATACTGGCATATATATACATAGAATTTCTCCCTTTTTGAGATTAATACCAAAAAAAATGTACTTACAACTTGTCAAAAATATTCTGATGGGTTTTCTTTAGTGAAACCAAGAGGTTTTACCATTCCTCTCTCAAGTTCTAAAGATTAATGTTATCTAAACCGACTTGTGCGTGCATGTCAAAAATGTGTTCTAGCACTAAAATTTCCAAGGTGGCAACTAAATATTTTTCCTTATTTATTTGTCGCTACATGATCTTAAGATGGGGAAGCAACTCAGCCTGAAGCTTGGTGATCTGGTCTCTGATTATATCTTCTTACTTCCTCAAATCAATTCTTAACTGCTGAAGTTTTTGAACTTTTGAAAAATGCTTGACAAATGCATTGGGCTCAGTTAAATAATTATTTGCACTGACCTATATTTCTTCATCAAGGTTCTTGATCTTTTCACTAATCTCAATAGTGAAGTGGTCTACAATGCATAATTTATACAAAATTTGTATTATCTATTGAATAATGATTTCAAGCTTGGTAACAACCTCTGAGAGCTTGATCTTATTGATTTCCACTTCTAGGCTTATTTTCTCTTCTAATTTTATTTGTATTTTTTCTTCTGCAAGTTTTTCTATTCTTTTCTCTGCATCTACATCAGGGGCATTGATGTGTCTGGTTAGAGTGACAAGTTGATCAATGATTGGAGTTCCCTCATCAACATTGATGTCGGGGACTACTTGCATCAATATATCTCTAACTTCCTCTAAGACTTGTTTTCTCTTACTCTCTTTTCTCATTTTCTCTTGTGCAGCCTTCCTTGTGCACAATTCTCCATACCTTCTCAATGCTTCAGGGTCTAAGGTCCTAGGGTCACATTTAGGAATTTTAATAACTTCATCAAGTATGACAGGACCCTTACCATGTTTCTTCTTCTTCCTCTCTGGTGTAGGAGATTTGGTGTAAGGCACTAGAGCTTTAGTCTTCGCATTTGGATTTTCTGACTCGGTAGACACACTTTCTTCCTTTTCTTTCCCAATGACTGGTGTCTCGGTGGCTTGGCCTTGGACATCTTGTGTGGTGTCTATTGTATCTGATTCTACAGGTGTATTCTCTTTTGGTTATTTGGTTTTGGCCTCTTTATTCTCAGGCTCATTTGAAGCTTTCTTCTTTGTTGTACCCTGTCCCTCAAGTATATCCTTTTTTGGCTCATATGTAGAGCCTTCAAGTTCCTTATGTGTAATAATTTCAATTGCTTGAACCAATATGGGTAAGTCACCTAGTATATAACCTATTGTTGCATCACTAGGTGCATCATCCTCGGTGGTATCTGCAATAATGTTGATGTCCTCATCATTATTTATATCATCAAGATCTCCATTTGTGATGTCCTCAATCAAAACATCATATGTCCCAGGGGTTACTCATTGTTCGGGAGCATCCTATCTATATTCTTCACTATATCCAGTCGGGTAGAAGTCCATAGAAAGAGTGTCATCTTCTACCTCGGTATTAGATATGTGGATTGGATCCTTGGTGGCTAGATTTGCATCATCCGAGTGAACTCATTTTCCTTTCATCTTATTCTTCTTAGGAATGATAGCTAGTGAAATTTGATCAGCTTCTGCTCTAGCTTTCAAAATTGTGGTCCATAGAAGCTTGCTATTATCATCAACTACCTCAAGGTTTCCTGCCAATACATCAAGGGCTTTACTCTTCATCAAGAAACATTTGGAATATTTCTTCATGAGTTCATCTACCTTAGTAATAGATAGAGTAGGCATCACCAAAATCAATGAGTGTTCCCACATTTTCTTCTTAGTGTCCATGGCATATGTCCACCTGGCTGACACTTTCTCATATAGCTCCTTAGGGACATGCTTAGCAAATTCAATAGGTACTTTCTTAAACTTTATCATAATTTGAATAATAGCTTCTTCAATTTTCTCCTGATCCTCGATAGTCATATATACATACCGACCCATTTTAGGGTGAGCAAGTCCACCCGTTGCCTTTATATTTTCAACTAACTCATCTACCGACTGACTTTTATTTACAACAATTTTGAATTTACCTTGATCCTCTTCTTCATCATCTTCATCAATATCATCTTTTTCTCTTATCAATCTTCTCCTCTTCTTAGGTAGCTTGGAGGTGACTTGGGCACCTCTATTTTTCTTCTGATATTTTTGGTGGGAGTTGGCCTTGATATTTTTATAATTCCTTTCTTCAGGGGTAGAGAAGTAGCTGTTGAGGATCTTGTCCTTGCTCTTATAGGTGCTTCTGCTTGTTTTATCTTCCCTATGGCCTTTATCGGTCTAGCTTGAATATCTTTATCAGACTTGGTCTCCTCCTCATGTTCATCAATTTCCTCTTCAACTAGATTAGTTGTTGATTCTTCTTCTTCTATGTCATCTTCAAATTGTTTTACCAAAGTATCCATCATCTTCTTAGACTTTCTACTAACTTTCACTGTGACTAGATCCATCTTTATTCTTAATTTGGCCTCTTCATTGGTTACAAACCTAGTAGCCTTTGGATCTTTGGGCTCGGCTAGTAATGCCTATATTGACTTAGAAGCTCGGTCAATATCTAGTTCATAGCCCATTGGGGGTAACCAAGTAGTCCTCGATTCAACTGCCTTGATTAATGTGGTGTCGGTGTCCACTAGGAAACAAATATCATCTTTATGTTTATCTACCAGCTGACCTAGTATCTTGCTCCTTTGATGCATTCTCTCCTTGAATTGTTCAAAATAAACATCCATAATACTAACAAAATTCTGACCTAGACTTTGTATGAATTCACTGATTTACATAATGACTGATCAGTCGACATCCCAGTCAACTTTACCGACTAAGGGAAAGAAGTTTTTCATATAGAAAAATACACAAACCAATAGGGAACCAAAATTACAAGTGTTTTTCTTTGTTGTCCTGATGGTTCTCATCCAATTGTTTCAGTAGAAGCTCGACTAGGTCAAGGGTATGTGCAAGATCATGGTATACCAAACTATGGCCTTAAGTGGCAATGAAAAATCAAAAAAATAGGGTTAGTCAACTTGACGTAAAAAGTTGAACATCTTATCAACCTTATTTGAAAAAGTTGTAAGAATAGAATTTGTAGGAAATTGAATGTAGTTTCTAAACTACTAGCCCTTGTCTGAAAAAAATTAATCTAATTGTTCAACATTTTAGATTTCAATGCAGGTAGTACGAAAATTTTAGGGAAAAGATAAAAAGTGTGCGTATGTCTAACCACCTTAATCACAATCAAATGATGATATATTTTCCCAAGATTCTAGATATAAGTAGTAGACTCATGCCCGGATGTGATGCATATTTTTTTATAATTTTTTTCCAAATAAATAATTATTTATGAAATTTCTACTACAACTTATTCAAAATAAAAAAAATCTCGTGTCTGACCACCTTAACTAATTTAAAACTTTACAAAATTGAAAACTTTTTTTTCTTATAGTAGCCAAAGCATAGAATGTGACGCATGTTTTGGATTTCAAAAAGGTTAAATGGTTTGAAAGTTATAATTTTTTTTCAATCAGTTTGTCAATTACGACTTTAAAGATAACTCAATTAAAAAATAAATAATAATTACTTACTAAACTCAAAATTTGGCAGCAATTATATTGATGGAAAGCTGATAATGTCTTTAAGAAACCCTTTTCATTTCATCAATTTTGGGTGAAAAAAAAGTCGTTAGCTACATGGTCAAAATCTCGAGATCAAAACAAATCTATTGAACATGCATAATGGGTTGACCATTCACGTATGGCATTGCCCAAGGCAAATACCAAGCCTAATCGGATATTTGATAAAATTGGATATCCAAAAATTTTAGATATCTGATAATATTGGATATCTGAAATTTCCCGCCTAATTCAACATTTCATTTTGACTGGTTTTTTCAATTTCAAGTTACATATTTAAAAAAAAAAAAAAATGTTAATATTAAATGAGTTGAGTATTTTTTTCAATTTTAAGTTATATATTACAATTTTTTTAATATTAATATTAAATGATAATAGCATAGCATTAGTATTATATAAATTTTTATATTAGTATTATATTATATTATTATTTATTACTCTATTGTATAATAGTATAATTTTAGTATTAAATATTTATATTATATGTTCAATAATACCTGAGAGAGAGAGAGATTTTGGCAAAATTTGGGTGTGAGATTTTGTATATCCGATAATTTCAGATATCTAATATTTTTGGATATCTGATTCTTTTTACTAACATTGAAAAGTAAAAAGTTTATTCTCTGGGTCCTTGCCTGAGAAGCACATTTTTTTGCAAAGAATCATAGGATTGCAGTTATAGAAGACAAAAATCCACTTTTTCCCCCTTCTTGGTTGGAATTTGTCTCTTACTAAAGGTTTTTGCATCACCTTTTTGGTCTCACTATGGGGAGTAGTAGTCGTCGAAAGCATAAACAGAATAGGAAACTCACAAATGAAGAGATTGAAGTGTATAGAGAAATAGTGTTTCCTATCGAAACAAGAGACAAGGTATGTTAAATATTAATAAAGATGTGGGCATAGGCCCCCCCTTAAATGTGGTTTCAAGCAAAGAAGAACATGAATTTGAAATTATTTATGACAATAATATTGAAAATGAGAATGTAGGGATTGAAGATGAAAATGTAGGTTTTGAAAATGAACATGTAGATATGGAAAATGGAAGTGTGGACATTGACAATGACAATCCACTGATTGAATATGAAGGAATTGACAATGATAATGGTACACAAGAACCAAATCAACGTAACACATCTCTAAATTATATGAGAAATGAAGTCCCTTGGGAGGAAGAAAGACAAACTTCAAAATTGAGACCTTCAAGAGTGACTAAATGGTTTCTTGAAATTGATGAGAACATAATGAGCAATTTTGATGGCAAGAGATCAGAAAGAATCATTCGGTTGTGGGTTTCAAAAAAATTTGATCAATTTTTTAGCCACAAGACGTTGGTTGAGCAATATCAAATGTTTGTATAATTGTTAAAGATGTAGAAGATGAGACATATACTAGTCAAATTGAAGATTAGTGTGAACAAGAAAAAGGAGAGGAATGCTATTATTTTGAGAAATCTTTTTAGTGCTCTTAATTCCATTGGGAAGACTACCAAGGGAAAAGATAAGAGAGCCACTAGGAGGGTTATTACAACCTCCTTAGTAAGTCATCATTTGAGAAAGACTCGTTTGATGAGACAAACTTGTGTTGACTTGAACCTAAATAGTAAAACTTTGGATAAAGCACTTGCAAGAAGAGAAAGACTCGATGATCCTCTTCAACATGATACATGGGCTTATGGTGGGAGACTTTCACGTTGTGATAAGAAGCTTACCAATGGTGTGAAGGATCAAATTCAGCTATTTTGGAAATCTAACTCAAGAGTTTCACCAAATGTGAAGGATGTCTTGAAGTCAAGAATTGGCATTCAAGACCGCACCCCACATCCCAAACATTATTTAGAGGTGAGTCAAACAATGTTGTTCAAAAATTTTTGTGAGACACATCCAACATTGCAAATATCACAAAGAGCTTTTGAAGCCCTCAAGCAATTTTTTTGTGTGCCTCTTGAGATTTGAAATACTTGTTGTTGCAAATGTCATGTGTAGTTTTCAATGCACCATGAACTATTACGATCCCTTCATTATACTTTTCATACTAGTGAAATGTTGGAGGAGTGTGGTGAAGTGCTCTTCCAAAATCATCAAGAGACTTGCTAGATCATTTTTTATGTCCTCGAGATGATGAATGTTTCTTTTATAGAAAAGATTTCTTAAATGACAAGTGCTCAGAGTGTGGTGGGATAGTGAAGTTTGTCAAATGTTTTCATGAGGGCTTTGAACATGATTTTGGAAAGAAAATTGTCCAAAAAAAGGTATATGAAACCATGAAATATACATTGAAAAGTGGAGGTGAAAGCTCTAGATGTGAGTTGGTTACAAAAGAATGCAATGTAGATGATTTTATTTTAGATTTTAGGAAGAATCCTTTTTACAAGTATGCAAGGCATAGTCACAGGTCTTAGGGGTTGGATCAACAATTCAAGATGTGTAAGGACACTTTCTCGATTGACACTATTATATCGGTTGTTGACTTTGCAGAGAACTATCCATTGCAGCCCCAAAATGAGTTGCAAGCTCAATATTACAATTCTATTTAGGTTGCTATTTTTGTGTACATAACATATAGACATTCCCCTGATAGTATAGAAGATGACCGGAAGATAATCATAGAGTACCATTTTTATATGAGCGATGATAGATCTCACTCATCTGAGTATGTCCAACATTTCTTTGAGAATTATTTTGAGTGGGTGCGAGAAAATAATATTGCTATGGATAGACATCTCATTTGGTCAAATAACTATATAGGTCAGCTAAAAAATGCTCGTATGTTTTATTGGTTATCTAGAATGCATGTACAGAGGTGTACCTCATATTTGGATTTTTTTTAGGGCGATCATGGAAAAGGGGAGCATGATGGAGCAGGTGCATGCATAAAGAGAGCTCTAGTTAAGGAGCAACTGAGGATTATAGGTGTAGAACTCCTTGATGCTCATTCTATTGTTGATTGGTGTACTTCAGCATTGTCATAGGGGGGACTCTTGATTCAGTGGTGCATAGATTCTTTTGGTTGGTTGAGTTGGGCATAACAGTAGATAGGTTGGATTGTCAAACTTTGAAGGATTTTTCAAAAATACATTCATTTCAAAGCTCAGATGCTAGTACATGGACCATTTGGATATGAGAGTTAGCTTGTTATTGTCTGAGGTATCTTCAGTGTGATTAGGATCAGTGTGAGTCAAGTGAGTGGGTCGATATGTGGGTTCCACATTGTTTAACTCCTTTGTCATAGTCTCTCTAATAAATAATGACCTGGATTGCCCACTTGACTATGACCATCTTTCAAATCTTCTATAGCCAAGACATGTTTTTGCATTGGTTGCACCACAAGGGAATGATGAGAGGTCGGATTACTGGTTAGCACATTGTGTATGAGGAAAGAAGAAACTTGCACAACCAATGATAGATGATGATATGTTCACATATCCAATAGGATCACATGTTGTGGGAACATGGTTGCACACATATATGATTAGAAATAATGACATTCTTGCATTTGAAGACTATGAGAAGCACAAAACCATTCTCATGTATTCACACCTTGTTATAGTAGCCAATGTTAAGTTGTTGAAACATCAAGGAAAACCAAAGATAAAGGAACTTTGGACTATTAGTACTACTGATCATGAAGCAATATTGAATACCCTCAAGCAGAGAGATGACCCTTCAGGCACACTTCAGTAGGTAAGTTCAACTCAAGTTGTAAGGCTTTCCATGTTTATTATGATTACGTTCCATAAAATAATTGTAGTTTTTTGTTTTATTTGTTTGAGCCAATAAACTTGGTTTTGTATGTGGATTGTAAATGTAGTTGGATAAATAGATGATAGATATAGAAGATCGAGTTGTGCATTTGATTAGCCCATCTTTTATGACGGTAAAATTCACTATGCATTGGCTAGTCATGTTCTTTGGTTCGTTTAGTTATTTATACATTCATAATCTTTTTGTCAACCTATATAAAATTCTTATATTCTCTATTAACTTTTCTTCTACCTTCTGAATGCAGGGATTGGAATGTAGATTTCATCGAGTACCATGTGTTAAACTTATACACTTTAGGAGCGGAAAGGACACTTATTTTTTATATATAGTTGTGTATCTAATATTTTGTATATAAAAACAATAATTGACTATAATGTGCATATTTAGATGTCAAATTTTGTATAGAAAAACAACAATCAACTGTAATGTGCATATTTAGATGCAAAATTTTGTATATATAAAAATAAAAATTGAATGTAATGTGCATATTTAGATGCTAGATTTTGTATATAAAAAATTAGATGCAAAATTTGAAATATAAAAGAGCCCATGGGGTTGATTTGAAAATATTAAGAGCCCACATTTGTATCATCTTAATGCCATGTAAAGTACAAAAATTGTGTTTCCTTACTATGAATGTTGTATCATTATATTTGTATCATCTTAATTTTGTATCCTTACATTTGTATTGTCTTAATTCCATGTACATTTGTATCATCAAATGTTGTAATAGTTGGAGTCATTAGGTAAAAAATGGTCAAATGTGTCCAAAGTAAAATGTTGATTCCCTGGGGTGAAGGGATAGTATTGAAGGATTGCATCCTGGCATTGAATGGACTGCACCATTAGCTCCAATTGGGTGGGTAAACGCTAGTGACAATCCTATTTTGACCATTGAGTCACTAGAACATTCACGAACATGCCAAATCAAAGTGTCCCCAAGGTGCATTAAGCACGATTGGGCAGTGATCTTTCGAGGCTCATATCTCAGACCCTGTGAGATGTATTAATGAGCTATGAGATGCTACAACACCATATTTCTAAGGCCTACAATAACCTCTCTCCATCCTGGGAGATTCAAATTTGTTTGAATTTGGCACACCAATCTCGCTTGATGCCAAAACTTGCAGTGAGGGTTAGTTGAAAGTTGTAGCATTGGGTTTCTTCCAAACCGTTCATCTTGGCACTGAATGGTCTACACCATTAGTTCCAATTGGGTGGGTAAACACTAGTGACAACCCTATTTCAACCACTGAGTCACTAGAACGTTCGTAACCATGTCGGACCAAAGTGTCCCCAAGGTGCACTAAGCACGATTGGGCAGTGATCTTTCAAGGCTCGTATCTCGAACCCTATGAGAGGTAGCGGCAAATTGTGAGATGCTACAACACAATGTTTTTGAGACCTACAATAACCTTTCTCCATTCTAGGATATTTGAATTTGTTTGAATTTGGTACGCTAGTCTCACTTGATGCCAAAACTTGTAGTGAGGGTCAGTTGAAAGTTGCACCACTAGGTTTCTTCCAAACCATTCATCCTGGCACCGAATGGACTACACCATTAGCTCTGGTTGGGTGGGTAAATGTTGGTGACAACCCTGTTTCGACCATTGATTCACTAGAACATTCACGAACATGTCAGACCAAAGTGTCCCCAAGGTGCACTAAGCATGATTAGGCAGCAATCTTTCAAGGCTCGTATCTCAGATCCCGTGAGAGGTATCAAAAAATCATGAGATGCTACAAAACCATGTTTCTAAGGCCTACAATAACCTCTCTCCATTCTTGGAGATTCAAATTTGTTTGAATTTGGCACGCTAGTCTCATTTAATGTCAAAACTTGCAGTGAAGGTCAGTTGAAAGTTGCACCACTGAGTTTCTTCCAAACTGTTCGTCTTGGAACTGAATAGTTTGCACCATTAGCTCCCATTGGGCAGTTAAACGCTAGTGACAACCCCATTTTGATAACTGAGTCACTAGAACATTCGCAACCATGCCGGATGAAAGTGTCCTCAAGGTGCACTAAGCATGATCGGGCAACAATCTTTCAAGGCTTGTATCTCAGACCCCATGAGAGGTATCAGTGAATCGTGAGATGCTACAACACCATGTTTCTAAGGCCTGCAATAACCTCTCTCCATTTCGGAGATTTTAATTTGTTTGAATTTGGCATGCCAGTCTTGCTTGATGCCAAAACTTGTAGTGAGGGTCAATTAAAAAATGCACCACTAGGTTTCTTCCAAACCGTTCATCTTGGCACGGAATGGTATGCACCATTAGCTCCAGATGGGTGGTTAAATTCTAGTGACAAACCCATTTCAACCACTGAGTCACTAGAACATTCACGACCATGCCGGACCAAAGTGTCCCCAAGGTGCACTAAGTATGATTGGGTAGCGATCTTTCAAGATTCGTATCTCAAACCCCGTGGGAGGTATCAATGAACCATGAGATGCTACAACACCATGTTTCTGAGGCCTACAATAACCTCTCTCCATTCTAGGAGATTTGAATTTTTTTGAATTTTTCATGCCAGTCTCGCTTGATGTCAAAACTTGTAGTGAGGGTCAGTTGAAAGTTGCACCATTCAGTTTCTTCCAAACCATTCATTCTGGCACCAAATGGTCTACGTCATTAGGTCCAATTGGGTGGGTAAATGCTAGTGACAACCCCATTTCAACCATTGAGTCACTAGAATTTTCATGACCATGCCAGACCAAAGTGTCCCCAAGGTGCACTAAGCACAATTGGGCAGCGATCTTTCGAGGCTCATATCTTGGACCTAGTGAGAGGTATCAACAATTTGTGAGATGCTATAGAATTGTGTTTCTGAAGCCTACAATAACATCTCTCCATTCTGGGAGATTCAAATTTATTTGAATTTGGCACGCTAGTCTCGCTTGATGCCAAAACTTGCACTGAGGGTCAGTTGAAAGTTTCACCACTGGGTTTCTTCCAAACTATTCATCTTGGCACCAAATGGTCTGTGCCATTAGCTCTCATTGGGTGGGTAAACGCTAGTGACAACCTCATTTGGAAAATGAATTGGGTAGAACATTCTCAAACATGTCAAACCAAAGTGTTCCCAAGGTCCGTTAAGCACCATTGCGTATGTTGGCGAGTGTTCTGGTATGTCAAGAGGCAAAGTGGGACCATTCCTAGGGTAAACCTACCCCACCAAACATGATGGAAGCATCGGTTTGTGCCCACAATGGAAAAATGTTGCTGCTCCAAGGGAGATGGGGACATGACCATAAAGGGTCATTGGCAAATGTAAAGAGACTAAGGATGGTCATTTAAATGCATTGTGGAATGTGTCTGTGATTTGAAATGGAGTAAATTGATTGTCTATTGAATACTGTTTGGTTGTAGAGATATGCAGGAGCACCAAGGTCAAGGACAAGACCTAAGGAGTGCACCAGCGTCACTAATAGATCCTTGGGTGGAGGTGAAGACAACATGGCTGTCAAGGGTCATTTGATTTTGTAATAGACCAATAATGGTCATTTGATGATATTTTGTATTGATTGATAATCCTTTGTAAAGGATCATGCATTGTAAGCCATTAAATGGCATTGGGAAGGGCTAAATGTACATAGGGGTCACTAGGGGTGATTAAGTTAATCCTAGGTTAGTTGGATTGATCTAAAGACCTATAAGGTCTATAATGGATATAAAATGGCCAATAGAGTCAATCAAATGATGTAAAAGGACTTGAAGTGCTAAAATATGGAATTTGCCTATATTGGCAAAATAAGCCTATAAGGATCATATGGGGTTATAGGTTAGTTTGGATTACAAAGGTTGTTTTAAACCTTATTAAAAGTTATAAGAAGGGGTATTAGATTCAAGTTTTTGAGTTGACAACATTAGTTGTCAACTTGACAACATCTTTAAATCATACTTTGGTTTTGACAGTCGGTTTGGGACTATTACCAAGTAGTTAGATAGAGGCTGCAGTTGGGTTTTGAAGAAGTTTTGAGTCCTTTTTGTAGGGGATCCACGTGAATGAATGGGGGATGTCAAGTTAGGAGTGTAAGGAAGAAAAAATGTAATGTTTTACAATCAATAAACAAATATTTTCTCTGCATGTTGTTAACTGTCTCGTGGAATAGTCAGTGCAATAGTACATTAATGTGCTTGACTTGAACATGATTTGGGTTGGGTAGTGAAGTAAATACATTGCTTTGATTATTGTTTACATCTTCCATGCATTAGTTTTAGTCTTTTTATTGTTCTTAAATCAAAACAAGTGACTGTTGTTCTGTGTATGTGACTGGTTGAAGGGTACAGTCAGTGTGTAGGGATTGTAGTCTCCTTAAGGGATTGACTCTCCCACCCCATTGTGACCAATGTAATTGGTGGGAGAAGTCACTTATGTATTATATCCTTGTACTATAATTTTTTTATGCAGGGATATGTGAAGTGATGGTTGAGAGAACACTGATTGATGGAGTTTACTGATTGAAGGAGAGCCCGTCTTCACACCAATCATTATGGATGTCGAATATCCTTGAGAACAGTTTTTCTTATGATGGAATATGAATATTAGGATTCCATAATAATGTTTTAGGCCAATTGGATTGTCTTGGAGAGAGTTACAAAGGTCTTTTTGAGTAGACCCTAGGTATATGACCCTAGAAACAAGGGTTTGGGGGCTAGCAAATCTGGTGAGTGGTGAAACCTTATAAACTTGAAAACCTTGTGTTTTTAAACCTTAAGAATGACTTTTTCATGCTTTGGGGTGTAGGGAGTAAGTGCATATATAATTCTCTTTGTTATTTGGAGGAAATTAGGCCTAGTTTATGGGTGCTAGGGTAGTGGATCTGGCATTTGGTCCAAAGGAGTCTACCCTGAGTCTTTGGGAGGATTTGAGGAATCCAAAATGGTATCTAGATCAACCATTAATTTCTTGAGTTGTTTGCAGAATTTTGGAGAAAAAAGTTGATTTATGACTGGTGAAGGCTAAAAGCCTCGAAGGGCTATTGGAGTGGATTGGTGCAAGATGAGTTGACCATAATTGGTAGATTGGTGGAACATAGTAGATGGACCATATTAAGATGTTATATGGTGTTAGAATTAAGGTGGAATACCTATTTCAAGTTTTTAAAAGATGGAGGCTCTAGGTGCACTGAGAGGCCTAGAATGGAGTTGGTGCCAAGAGAAGTTGGGATGAGAGGTTAGAGGAAGTAAACTTGTTTAAAATGTTAGATGTGTTGGTTCTCTATGTAATACCCTAAAAATGGGCTATAAGTTCATTAATCTCCTACATCTACAAATCGAACAAAATCGACATTAAAGTCCTAACCTAAGGCACATCTAACATTATCGAATCATAATTGATTATCTCAAATTCTGCATCGGGGAATATTCCTAGTAATATTCCTAATTATCTTAATTATCTTTAATTTAATGATTATTTGGCGATAAATCACATTTATCCTAAGTTTGATTAATTGAATATTTTCATATTTAATTAATTAGATTTAATATTTGCCACTTAATTATGTAATTAAATTTAATTCTATCTATTATTAATTGTATTATTTAATTTTGACAATAAATCAAAATTCCTATCTTTAATTGATTAAATTCTTATTTAATTAATTAAAGCATGTTGTCATTATTTAATAGTATAATTTTTAATAAAAGTTTGAATAAATAGTTAATTAACCCATAAATTAATTATTTATTTTCAAAAATCAGTTGAGTTGAGGATAAATCACTTTATTTATTTATTTAATTCTTAATTATTATGCATATTCAAAAGAAACAGTTAAACTCCAAATCAGAAAATCAATGCAAGTTATTGACTTTTTGGAACTCAACATCCTTTTGGAGTTCAAAAAGCTGATCTAAACTCTAATTTGAGTTAAAAAGCTATTTTTGCATGTTTTTGCATGATTTTGAGAATTAACTATCTTTCATGATCAGATAACTCAAAAATCAAGATGAGTTAATTTGAGTGATTTATGGCTTTTCCCATGCACCTCCAAAGCCCTAGATTTCTATAAATTAAGGCTTTAGCTCTTCACAAATCATCTCATATTTTGCACAATCACGCTGGAGAAATGGAATTGAAGAATCAAAGCTCTTGCGAATCGACATCTTTGTGAGATCAATCTTATATTTTTTTTTTTACATTCATTTAGATTCATATTTCATATCATTTCTAGATTAGCATAGCATATCAGTTTTCAATAGCATAGATTCATATCAAGTTTTTATCATTCTTATTGCATAGAAAAATCCAAAAAAAATAGAATAATTGTATTCAATTTCATATCCATCTTTTGCATTCAAATCCTTCATTTAGGTGTCGTCTAGGTCACTGATCTCGATTACAATCTGAGAACATTAATCTCGCACCTATTAGAAGGCAGTAAATCACTTGGTTAGATTAGATTTCAATTTTGCACGATTTTGATTTTTGCTAACCTCTAATTTTTTACTGAGTGTTGTGTCTACAGATCAGGTACAATTTTCACACACACACTCTAAAGTCAGAGCACTCTATTTGACCCTTTAGTTGAGACTAACTCCTCGAGTAGATTCCAAGATGCTTGTAGAATCCTCAAGTTGAGTTGGGTTCCTTGAGGGGATAGTAGAGGGATCTACATCAGATTTTCTTGGTTGAGAGCATCAGATACACATCAATACAATGTAGCACATAAATTTTGAATTCATTTAAATGATGAATTACATTACATGTGAACACACATATCACATAAAGCATACATGTAGCACATAGATTATAAAGCATACACATGAAATCACTTAAGTTATGCACGTAGCCTATACACATAAATAAATTTAGAATTATATGTATTGTGGGGCTATCACTGTGAATTTAGATGCATGTGACTTGATCATGGCAAAGGGGTCTCACGACATCATCAGACACCACTCTCTATCAAATAAACCATGTAAATTAAAAATGAGTACGCACAACTGACAAGTATACATGTATGCATAAATAAACTAAATTACTTAATTACCTTCCTATTGTCAACACCTGAAGCCTGAACCCCCTCACATTCCCCCCTAGTGGCAATTGGTGACAGCTGCATCAATATATAATAAGATGATTGTAAAAATTAAAAAATACATGTACATATACTATTATAATAATTTAAGGAAATCAATGAGTACATTAAAACATATGTACCGTGGAAGTGTCAAGGCCAAATGATATGGCCGAAAGTGTGGACCCCTCCACCTGTGCCATCTCCTCCTCTGTCATCAACTAAACATAAATGTAACACATAAAAAAATATAAGTGGGAAATCATTATAAGAAAATTCTACTAAAAATATGAAAGTTTAAAATTAAATACAATGTAAAAAGTGAATTATTTACCCTTACCATAATAGTAGGATTCCATGGCTCTCTATGCCCCTGATGCACATCTTCAGTGCTTGTAGTGTTGTGTGTAGTATTGTCCACCTTGAAGATGTAGTTATATGCATCACTATCATTTAGGGGACCTAAGCACAGATTCTTGCACATAATGCAAGTGTGGGGCACACAAACATGTGAACTCATGGAGGATGTGGAAGGGCTAGAAGCATCAAGATGAGGAAACAATGTCATGCTTTGTGTAACTAGCAGATCACTCAAGGTGTGAATGGCTTGAATAGTCTGTGAGCTGGCCTCAGCAATAATATCAAGATGTTGCACTGTCGGAAGTGGTGAAATCTCGGGAGGGGGGACATATGTGTTAGATTTCACCTGGTGTGCCCATGGCCTATCCTAAGGAGCGCCTAAGCCTACACCCTAGTTCGGTCTCATACTCCAATAATTTACCTTGTGACTGAGCACAAATTCAGCATACAATTTTTTAATGAAATAAAATGGGACATCCAAATTGTTGTGAGGTGATCTATCAAAAATCATCCACCAACGGTCCCAAAACTTGTCATGTATTGCATCATTTGTGCACCATTTAATTGACAACTTGGGTTTTTTAGAGTCCACTTTTAAACTAGTTTTGGGATCCACAAAAAGATTACATATGTCATGTTTTGTTATGGTTAGGTTCATAACTTGATCATAGTCAAGCTCATTGTTAAACTAGGCATGCATGGAATCGCGCCAAAGAAGTGCAACATTATGTTGCTCTATAAGTTTCTCCATGTTTTCAATAATGGAGTTCAATGTGGAAAACATGGGGTGCAATGTGGGACTATTAGAATATGTGGTCTGATATCCTCTAAGTTGATTTAGATTGTCTCCTATGAGATCCTCTAAACAGTGAGGGTTTGAGATCGATTCATCTTTTGAAAGTGAGGAATTGTTTGGAGGTGGCTCTAGATTATTTATGGGATCATTAGGAGGGTTTTTTGATTGATTTGAGTCCATGTCTGATTACAATTAGAACCCAAATAGAGAATTACAATCAATTTTTTTATAAAAAAATATCATTTAAATCCTAGCTTTTATATAAAAAAAACTACAAATTTCAATTAAAAAATAATACAAACAATAAAAACTAAAAAATTTAACTTACCTATTAATGTTGAGAAAATCAGATATGAGATTCTTGTGGATATCTGAAACCCTTAGAGCCATGTTCAACGTTTTCACAATAAAAATGTTGAATACGGCTGCAGGCTACAAATATAATTTACTTGCAAAAATCGGATATCTAATTAGGCATGTGCTTTGGCTTTTAGCTTGGCTAGGTGTACTGACACCCAAACCTACTAAAAAGTCAACAAACTTTGTAGTTTGCTTTTGGACAAGTGAAAAGTTTTTTTTTTCACATCGCCACTTTTTGGCTTACCATGATCTTGCACATACCCTCAAATTGGAAACCTTTCTTAAAAATTTTGTAGGCAATGTCTACGGCTCCACAAAATACATTTTTCAGCCTTCTTGATTGAAATATCTTGTAACCGAAAACATAAGCTCCGAACCTTGTCTCAGGATCAATGATTGTGTTGACTCTCATACCTCTACAGTCCCATTTTGCTCCGGTAAGCTTCTCAGTCTTGATTCTCGGTACACTCCTTATGGCTTTCACTTTATTAGTAACAGGGTGACTGGTGACTGCATGTATAATGTCCTTTGTTATTTTGACCGGTTCATCTAGCCATAACTTCCCTTCATGCACTCGACTCAAAACAACCCTAATCCACTCTATCTTAAAATCTCTTAGGAAATATATGGCATTCATTAATCCCTTCACCTCCAAGTGTTTTTTCTCATCCTTGAGCTTTTTGTTCACACTCAGCTCCTAGTAGGTGGATTGAAGCTCGAAATCTCTGATTTTACTAATCTTGCAGTGGATGTAAGTGTGAATGTCTTGAACCAACAAAACCCTAGGAAGAATACTTGAAAACATGTTGGTTCAATCAATTTTTGATGCAATCTCAAGGTGTAATTTGTATTTTGGTTCATCACAGGTTGCAAACTTAATCAATGTGATCTTCTTCTCAATCTCAGACTTTGATTTCATGACCTTGGATGAGGATGCCAGGGTAAAAGCACAATCAAGTGTCACCTTTTGGGCTAACTCAAATCACTCGGCCCAGTTAAACTCGGCCCAGTTAGACTCGGTCGAGTCTAACATGGCCGAGTACATGTAGGTGCCACACGGTGCCAAATGGCTCTACGTGGCCCATTGGACTAGGCCGAGTGGTACTCGGCCGAGTAGGACTGGGCCGAGTTTAAATAATATTTTTAATATAAAAAAATATCACGAACCACTCATTTGCACACTATTAGGCTATTTGGGTGGGGCCGAACCCTAGGGGGACTTGGCTGAGTTGGACTCGGCCTAGTCAGACTCGGCCCAGTTGGACTTGGCCGAGTCTACTTAGGTGGCATGCCATGTTGGCAGCCAAACCACCAAAAACACAAAAAAACTAGAATTTTGCATTTCTATTGTTCCTTTCTTAGATCAAAATAGAAAATGTTAAAAAACTAAAAGTACCCTTTTCTAGATCTCAAAAGTATGATTCTGGACATATAAATTTTATATTGTTTCATCTACAAAACGTTAAACAAATTTGCTAAAAACTACATGTAGGTATATTAAACTTTGAGAAGACGTTGATTCAGAAAATATAGAAAAATACTAAATCAATTCAAAAAAAATTTAAAATTATATACGGCACTAGAGGAGAGAGTCCTCTTCAAGAATATATAATTTATTTGGTTTTTGGTATAGTTTTGATAGGGTAAAAGCGATGGGAAACAAAAGTTGTTGATTTCAAGTAAGGTCGACTTTCAATACTTATAACGGGTAAACAATAGATTGAAAAAACTTCTTTCTTTTTTCTTACACTAGATATACATGTCATCTAAAACATATTCTGAAATTGAGGGGAAAAAAAATGTTTTACTTATAATGATTTGATGGGAAGTGAACTCCCTTATTTGTAGTATTTTCAAGATATGAAAAATAGACCTAAAAAATTAAAAAAACATATTAATTTTTGCTCAAATTAATTTTTTAAAATTATAGGCATAAATTTTATCCTATTTTACACATTTCATCAGTTTACATTATCTTCAAATTCTCAACAGAAATGTGACTTTTATGCCCTTGAAGTTTTTCAGTTTTTGTGTTGTTAGCCTCTCCCTTTGTAAAAGGGTGACAGCTTATTGTGCTTTTACCCGCCATAGTTTCTCAAATTTAGGATTTCACAAATATTTCTGTAAAATAACTCAGTGGCTGAGGAACTTACTTTAGATTGTGCTAAACTTGCTTGAGATCTAAATATTTGTTAAAAGCTCTAGAAATTCTTCGCTCAAATTTTCTCAAGTTGCTCTGGTTCTTCTCGTGATATTTTTGTGAAGAAATGACTAAGTTCATCGTGTATTTATACCAAAAATCTATTTTCCCACTCAAACTTTTACATTTAATGCTTTACCTACCACAACTCGGTAGACGTAGTTGCGATCAATTTACAATTTAAAGACCTTAGCTTGGCTAACACTTGATTGATACCACAACTCGCTTAACATTGCCAATATTTTTCGACTAGCAAATATTTACTCGGTCATGCTTTTACCGACTATACACAATTTAAGTTCTAAACATCTAATCCCATAGTGCATCTTATTTCATGTTGATTTGGTGTGCATTCACTAGATATAAGGAACTATTGTAAAATTTAGTTGATTGAAATTTAGTTCTATCCATACCTTTATTGATCAGGTAGAGGTAGTGATATCACCTAATCCAATGGATGAGGTGTCACCGACTGCAATGCTTGATTTGGCATTGTCATTTGAGGCTTTTCTCCACATTTGATTTCTTATCCTCATGATTTCTTCAATTGTATTGCCATTTTTATTTCTATGTATCTTTGGTGCTTGGTCTTTGCAATCCTTTCTTAAGTGACCGACCTTGTGACAGTAGAAACATTTCATTCCAGTACTTGTCCAATTATGAGATCTTCCTCTTTAGTTCTTTCTCATGCAATTTTTTGCTACATGTCCATACCTGCCACATGTTGTGCAATTAACCCAAGTATTGTAGTCCCAAGTATATGCATTACCTTGCCTTCTCAATTGATATGATTTGTTCTTTTCTTTCGGTGTCCAGACTTACTTCATTTTTGTCTTGCATTCTTGTGACATGTGTCCATGCATGTTGCATGTGTGACAATGTTTCTCCATATAAGGTTTCTTAGATATCCTATTCAATTTTAATCTGCACTCATGTGCCTGATGTCCATACTTATTACATTTATAGCAATAACCATTAGATTTAGGAATAGATTTAGGAATACCTTTTTCTTTACTTCTGAAAACATTTGATGTGGGGCATGATTTTCCACAATGATAACATGATAGCTTCTTTGGCCTTGGATTAGCATAGGAATTCTTTTGTTCAGCTTGTCTTAATGACTCTTCCTACTTGGTATAGGCTAAACCAGTTGTGGTATCAAGTCTTTTCTGACTAATCAGAAATTCATCCATTCTTTTAGTACTATCTTTAGCTTTCTTAATCATCTCATTATGTTATTGTTGCATCTTTACCTCATTCTTCAACCTTTCATTTTCTTCTCTCAATTCACCGATGACTTCCTATTTCCTTGTAAGCTCATTGTTAACTCAGTTGACTTCCTCACTTCTAACAACTACCTAATTAAAGATTTCAAAGTGATGCTCGGTGAGTCTCAATATCTCAGATTCCTTCTCTTGCAACTTATCAGTCATTTGCCTCCTATCTTGAATAGCCAAATTTCTTTCTTGTTCTGCTTGCTTTGCATTGTTCATGACATCAGTCATCCTAACCATTTGTGTCTCTTGACTGATCTGTAATGCTTTCACAAGTTTAGTAAGATGTAGATTATTTTTAGATAGATCTTATATGGTTCCTTTAGATGCATCAGATATGCTACTAGATCTAGATCCAAATACCTCAAATGGATCATATCTCTTCTTCATGATAATCAGTTTCATTATACCGAAGTGTCATATCCTTCCTCTTGATTAGTAACTTCTTCAATTATTCTTTGGCTTCCTTAAATTGCTCAATATAGATCTGCATCTATAATCTTTGATTCTCAATAGTCTTATCTAGCTTATACCTTTCCATCTTTTTAGATCTTTTATCTTCAGTGATTAAACTTCTTTATCAAGAGAATTAGCTCTGATACCAATTGTTGGGATTATGGAAAGATAAGTACTAAGAGGGGAGGGGAGAATCAGTACCTTCAAAAATTTTCAAGACTAAAACTATGTAGGTATAGATAGCATTTAACCAACTGAACCCATTGTATGAAACATACATTCAAATATAGCTGAAAATGTAATTGCATGTAACATAAACAATAAACTAGTCATGAAACTTCATACACATAACACAAATATTTTGGTATCGCAGAAACCCTTGTGAGAAGGTAAAAACTATGATGGGGATGACACTCAAAAAGCTTCACTACTACAATAACAAAGTATGTCAGTTAAGGCTACAAGATGGTGATCACTTCTAGTGATCTTACCCTATTGGGAGTAGCAATAAGATCGACTAGATCTACCTAGCTAGAGGATTTTAACAACACAATACATATGTGTACTCGATTAAGAGATTTAACTACAAACGGTTAAGTCCACTCTGTTAGGAGATTTCGAATCTACTACAATGGTTAAATGGTAACTGATGTATGTGTCCTTATGTTCTACTTGGTAGACTTGAGTATGTTTTGAGAAACTAAATGCTTCTTTTAAACCTTTCTATCAAAAACCTTGTCTAATCTCCTGATGTCCTTAGTGTGGCTACTCCTTCAGTATATTTTTTCATAATGACATCTTTAAAAATTTTATATCAAGTTGACTTGACCTAATTAGGGTTTTACAATATCTTAGAAAACCTAAGATCAATGGTGAAACAAAATAACCTAGATATACAGTACATAGGATTCATCAAAAATTTAATGATTACATCCATATTTAATTCTATCTCGATCTTGGTAAACCATTTTCTAATCATTGTGAACCATTTGCATTATTGTTTGTGCCATTTCAAACTGCTATGTCATTTCCTATTTTACTTGGTGTTCATTGCATTCATCACTTGGTAATTAACTGGTGCTCGGTTCATATGAATGCTCGGTGACCATTGTGCTTAGTACTTAATGATCATCTAGCTTAGTAATAATGCTCAGTGAAAGCCATGTTTGGTTAGCTTAGAGATCTCCCTTGTGTCCTACTTGGTGTATAGGCTTTATGTAGTTGACCAGTTGTCTTGTTTATCTCCTTTACTAACTGAGTGATACTAATGACAATCAGTAATGCTCAAATAGGAGTAATAAAAATAGTGAAAAATATTGTGTTGAAGACCATAGAGAATTAATGAGGGACAATGACCTTAGTGGTCCAGAATGCTTTAAAATTTTGTGGTGTTTAAAGAGAAAAATAGTCATATAAGGATAATATACAATCAATTGAAAAGGAAAGCTATGAGATGGGGTCAAAATAGTGAATAGGGTGTCATTCAAATGTGAAAAGACAAAGTCTTTTAGTAGTCTTTGTTTATATAAAAGACAATGAGAAAGCATGCCTATGTTCTAATTGCTAGAGTATGTCGAAAGATAGAAATGCCAAAACAGTGACATGCATGTGTTCTACTCAGAAATGACCACAACATATAGTCAAGAGAGAGTCAAAATAGTAGAGAAGCGTCCCAAAAGTAGGAAGAAACAATGAAACAAGGGTTTCATAGGAAGAAATATTTCCACTACAATGATATTTAAGAAATTCATCAGTATTGTGCAAAGAATTATAGATCAATACAACATAAACAATAATATTGACCAACATAAAAATGAATAGACTACCATAAAGACTAGGGAGAAACTACAAACAATGCTATTTATCTACAACTTTCACTGTGCAACCTTCATAGTTAATAGTTCTCAAAGTCATGAGAAAAAATCTAGAATGAAGAAGAGATATCACATCAACATTGTGAAAGGTTTCCCGTCCACGATACAGTATAAATGATCTATGTTCTTTAATGATGATCCAATGGAAAATAATACAGAGCTAAAGTGTTGGATACAATTGTCTGAAGGAGATTGTTGGATTAATTGTGTGTTGTCTTTGATGTCACACAAATGTCATATCATTTATCATGCTCAGTCGGTCAGCAAAGCAGTTCCCAGTGATTACCGAGCTCAGTCGGTCAGCTAAGCGATTCTCAATGTTTACCGAGCTCAGTCGGTCAGCAAGGCAGTTTTCTATGTTTACCGAGATCTCTCGGTCTCCAAAGGATGTTGCAAAATTCACAGTGGTAACCAAGTTCACTCGGTCACTAAAGGAATTCTTTTCGGATTAGTGTTTACCGAGCAAGGTCAGCCCAATAAATAATTTTGTTAATTTGAGGAATAAAGTTTGTTTATTCAAGCTGACTGTGGTAATGATTAGTAATGTTGGTAATGATTATTAGTGTCGACTTGACAATGTGAATGGACAATCCAAATGGTATATATAGAAGGTCAAGTTGTGAATTCAAAGTGTGTGCAAGTGGAAAAGAGTGAAAGTATGGACAAATGTGAAAGAAGAAGAGTGTGTGGATGAGCGAACATACAAATCATTTTGAAGGAAAGTGTGAGCGAATTTTGAAGGATGGTTAGATATCCTTGAGGAGCAGTAGAGATATATTTGATCAGGAAGGATCTAGTGAAGCAGAACAGAGATCTGTAATCAGCAATTCAGTTGCATCATTATTCAAGTCATTTCATTGTTACTTTCTTACCATTGTAGTAGTGATTTCAAAATCTCTTAACCGAGTTGGTTTAATAGCCATTTTGTAAATCCTCTAACAAGGTGACAGTTCTATTGAATTGTTTCAAAGACCTCTTACAAGGCCACTCCTAACAGGGTGATTAAATCCTCTAACAAGGTCACACCTAACAGTGTGTTTTGTAACCTTTTACCGGGTTGGCTCCTAACAGGGCATCACTTTAGAAGAGTGAAAAATAGTAACTAGTTACATTGGTGGTTTTCCCAAATTGGGTTTCCACATTAAATCTAGTGTCTCTTGTGTTCATGTTATTTTCTTTATGCATGCATGTTAATCACTAATGAATGCTTAAGATCAGTTATAATTAACACTCACTGCAATAACCAAGTTACAGCATTTCTCTATATGAGTAACGACAGTAAATGATTTAATAAGACATCTAAGGGATCTGTGGTAATATTTTTTTGGTTAACTAATTCAGCGCCCTCTCAGTTACTCCATCTATATTTCCAACAATTGGTATCAGAGCTTTTGGTGCTTGTGGGAAGGGTTTCAAGGACCTAAGCTAAAGATCAGGATGTCTTACAAGAGAGAAATTCCAAGGCTTAACAGAGATAACTTTTCAGCATGGCAAGGACTCATGAGACTTGATCTAGCTTCCATTGGTGATTCAGGATGCACATATCTTGATGAAGAATATATAGCTCCTACTGGCACATTATCTGTTGAAGACATTGCAAAGAAAAAGAACCATAACACCATGATGATAGACATTGCATCAGCTCTCAACTATGAAGAATTTGATGAGATCAAAGACTGCACAACTGCTTATGCAATGTGGAACAAGTTGAAGAAAATTTATGGTGGTGATGACAATGTGAAGAGAGCCAAAGCAGAAAGCCTAAGAGGACAGTTTGATCAGATGAAAATGAGAGAAGATGAAAACATTGCAAAATATGTTGAAAGGATCAAGGCAAGTGTTAGTACAATCAGAGCTTCTAGAGGAAAAACTGATGATGAAACTGTTATAAGTAAGGTTCTCAGAACATTACTCCCTATCTATGCAATAAGAGTATCTGCTATTCAAGAAAGAAGATGTGAAGAAAATCACAATATAACTTTGGATGCCTTAGTGGGAAGATTGACAACCTTTGAGTTGGATAACTATGACAACTATGTTCCAACTTTCAAAAATATTGAATCAGCATTTGAGGCCAAACTTTCACTTAAGAAGGGCAAGAAAATAAAGGACATCCAGTCAAAGAGTGAAGAAGAATCAGAGGAAAGTTCTGATAGTGATCTTGAAGTTATTGAAGCATTACTTGCAAAGAAATATTCTAGAGGCAGAGGTATATACAAAGGTAAAACTCCCTTAATCTATTTTTCATGTGAAGAAATTGGTCATATTTCAACTAGGTGCCCAAACAAGCAAAGCAAGGATGAGAAGAAAGGTTACAAGTACAATGGTAAGAAGAATTTCAAATCATTCAAGGATAAAGGTAAGAAAACATGTTTTATGGCTAAGGACTCAGATAATAGTGAAGATGAAATTGTCTACATTGCTGTAAAAGATGAATCTGATGATGATGAAGATAAGATGGCACTTATCTCTCATATAAGCAAAAATGATACATGGATCATAGACAATGGATGTTCACATCATATGACTGGTGACAGAACAAAGTTTGAACACCTTGAAGACTATGATGGTGGTAATGTAAGGTTTGGAAACAATGAACCTTATTGCATAAAAGGAAGAGGACGAATCTCATTAACCAAAGAACTTATATGTGATAATGCATATTGGGTTGAAGGACTAAAGCATAATCTTCTAAGTGTAGCACAGCTAATCAACATTGGATTCAAGGTTGAATTCATGCATGGCAAAGCAAGACTATTGGATGACAAGGGAAAACTAATTGGATCAGGCATACAAACCAAAGGTAACTTGTTTTATCTTGATCTTGGTGAATGCTCATGTTTTGTTGCTCAAATTGAAGAAAGTTGGTTATGGCACAAAAGGTTATGTCATGTAAATTTTGATAATATGGTGAAAATAAGAAAATTCAAGAAAGTAAGAGGTATTCCTACTTTGAAGAAACCTGATGTTGGTCTATGCAAGAATTGTCAAATTGGTAAAATGGGAAACACTAGCTTTAAAAGTAAAAACTATCAATCTAAAGATATTTTGGAAATTGTGCATACTAATTTGTGTGGACCTATTGGAATTGAGAGCTACACTGGAGAAAAATTATTTATTCTCTTTGTTGATGACTACTCTAGAATGATGATTGTTATGTATCTAAGAGAAAAGTCAGAAGCATTTGAGAAATTCAAATGGTATTTGGCAAGAGTAGAAAAGGAAATAGGGAAAAGAATGAAGTGCTTGAGATCAGACAGAGGTGGTGAATTCATCTCCCATGAATTCAATAATTTTTGCATTGAAAAAGGAATCAAAAGATAGGTATCAGCCCCAAGAACTCCTAAGTAGAATGGAATAGCTGAAAGGAGGAATAGATCTATCATGGATTGTGCAAGGACTCTAATGATTGAAAAGAACATTATTATGAAATACTGGAAGGAAGCTATCAGCACTACAGTTCATACCTTAAACCAAGTACAGTTGAAGAAAGACACATTCAAAACTCCTTATGAGTTATGGTATGGCTATAAACCCAATGTAAGTTACCTGAAAGTATTTGGTAGTAAGTGTTACATCTTAAAAGAATCTAGAAAAGGCAAATTTGATGTGAAAAGTGATGAAGGAATATTTTTGGGATATTCTTGCAAGAGTAAGGCATATAGATGTTTGAATTTGTCTACTCACAAAATCATAGAAAGTGCACATGTGAAAGTTGATGAGTTTGCAGAAAAGACTGAAGAAGAAAGCAAAAAGGAACTAGAGGATTACAGGAGATTTGTTTACATTGAACTTGATACATTACCAGACACATTTGTCAATAAGGAGACTACATCTACTGAGCCCATTATAGTAACTAAATCACAAGAAGAAGTTCAAACCGAGTCACAAGGAACCGAGTCTCAGTCTGAAGCTACCAAGCCAATATCTACCGAGCCTGAGCAACCAGAACCTGAAGATGAAATTCAAGAAGATGACAATGTAACTCATTCAAGAGGCAAGGAACCTATATTGGCCAAGTATGTTAGGAGGCATCATACACCATATCAGATTATTGGAAACAAATTAGAAGGTACTATGACAAGAAGTAAACTAAAAAGTACATGTTTACTTGCTGATTTTGAGCCTAGAAATGTCAAAGATGCATTGGAAAATGAAAGTTGGATTGAGGCTATGAATGAAGAAATAGAACAAATAGAGAAGAACAAAACATGGACTCTTGTACCTAGACCTAAAGATAAAAATGTAATTGGAACAAAATGGGTATTCAGAAATAAGTTGAATGAAGATGGTCAAGTATCAAGAAACAAAGCTAGATTGGTGTGTAAAGGATATTCTCAAGAAGAAGGCATAGATTATGGTGAGACTTTTGCTCCTGTTGCAATATTAGAAGGTGTAAGGACTCTACTTGCATATGTAGCACATAAAGGATTTAAGATATATCAGATGGATGTAAAATTTGCATTTCTCAATGGTATTCTTGATGAAGAAGTCTACATTGAGCAACCTGAAGGTTTTATTGATTCAGACAAAAGGAATATGGTCTGCAAGTTACACAAAGCATTATATGGTCTGAAACAAGCCCCTAGAGCATGGTATGAAAGATTACATAACTATCTTATTCAGATTGGTTTCAAAAGAGCTAATGATAATAGTAGTTTGTACATCAAGGAAGGACCAGATAACAAAATTGTTTTGGCAGAAATATTTGTAGATGATACTGTGTTTACAGGTAATGATGATCAGTGCAAAGAATTTTCAGAGCAAATGAACAAAGAGTTTGAAATATCTATGTTTGGTCAAATAAAGTTCTTTGTTGGTCTTCAAACTTAGCAGAGCAAGAACGGTATCTACATTACTCAGTCTAAATACATCAAGGAAATACTTAAGAAGTTTGATATGGAAGATGCAAAACTAGTTGGTACCCTCATGTGTACTGGACTCAAGCTTACCAAAGATGATGATTCAAAAGAAGTAGATCAGACCTTATACAAATCAATGATTGGAAAATTAAAATATGTAGTTCATACAAGGTCTGATATTGCCTTAGCAGTTGGTATAGTAGCAATATTTTCAGCAAAACCCAGAGAAAATCATATGATGGCAATCAAAAGAATCTTGAGATACTTGAAAGGAACTGAAGATTATGGCTTGTGGTATAAATTTGGAAGCAATCTAGACTTAAAAGTGTTTATTGATGCTGATTGGGTAGGAAACATCGATGACAAAAAGAGTACAAGTGGTGGAGCATTCTTTCTTGGCAAAAGGTTGGTATCTTGGACCAGTAAAAAGAAAAATTGCACATCCCAATCCACAGCAGAAGCAGAATATGTTGCTGTAGCAGTAAACTGCTCTAATATTTCTTGGTTTAAATAGTTATTGGAAGGCATGAAGGTTGAGATCAAAGAACCAGTTGTTATGTTTTTTGATAATACAAGTGCAATAAATATTTCAAAGAATCCAGTAATGCATTCCAAAACCAAGCACATTGCTATAAAATATCACTTTGTCAGGGAATTGGTGCAGGACAAGGAAATCATATTGGAATATATTCATACAAAAGAATAGATTGCAGATATATTCACCAAGCCACTACCTAAGGATGCATTCTTGTATCTAAGAGGTAAGTTAGGGGTCATTCCCTAATCCAAGGCTCACTAAATAAAGTTTTAGTGATGCATCAACTAGAGCATACTGAAGATCAGTCAGTTGATGTAGCTTAGTCAAGGAATCATTGCATATGAATCAGTACTTAAGGTACATTTCTATTCACCTAATATGTGTTGTCTTTGGCATGTGTTGTCAACGAGGGAGAGTTTGTTGTCATATTTCAGAAATTTCTTAAGATTTCTAAGAGGGAGAGTTTTCTTGGAGAGTTTGAGAAGTTAAGAATGAGAGTTTTTAGTCAGAAAGAGAAGTTTGTTGACAGAGGGAGTTCTCATAGATGAGAATCAGAATGAAGCTAAGGATATGTTCCTTACTCTATGTTTTCTGTGAAATTTCATTGTGCTATGACATGTTGTGTTGCCATCAATGCCAAAGAGGGAGATTGTTGGATACAATTGTCTGAAGGATATTGTTGGATTAATTGTGTGTTGTCTTTGATGTCACACAAATGTCATATCATTTATCATGCTCAGTCAGTTAGCAAGCTAGTTCCTAGTGATTACCGAGCTCAGTCGGTCAGCTAAGTGATTCTCAGTGTTTACCGAGCTCAGTCGGTCAGTAAGGTAGTTTTCTGTGTTTACTGAGATCTCTCAGTCTCCAAAGGATGTTGCAGAATTCGTAGTGGTAACTGAGTTCACTCGGTCACCAAAGGAATTCTTTTCAGATTAGTGTTTACCAAGCAAGGTCAGCCCAGTAAAGAATTTTGTTAATTTGAGGAATAAAGTTTGTTTATTCAAGCCGACTGTGGTAATGATTAGTAATGTTGGTAATGATTATTAGTGCCGACTTGACAATGTGAATGGACAATCGGAATGGTATATATAGAAGGTCAAGTTGTTAATTCAAAGTGTGTGCAAGTGGAAAAGAGTGAAAGTATGGACAAGTGTGAAAGAAGAAGAGTGTGTGGATGAGCGAACATGCAAATCATTTTGAAGGAAAGTGTGAGTGAATTTTGAAGGATGGTTAGATATCCTTGAGGAGTAGCAGAGATATATTTGATCAGGAAGGATCTAGTGAAGCAGAACAGAGATCTATAATCAGCAATTCAGTTGCATCATTATTCAAGTCATTTCATTGTTACTTTCTTACCATTGTAGCAGTGATTTCAAAATCTCTTAACCGAGTTGGTTTAACAGCCATTTTGTAAATCCTCTAACAAGGTGATAGTTCTATTGAATTGTTTCAAAGACCTCTTACAATGCCACTCCTAACAGGGTGATTAAATCCTCTAACAAGGTCACACCTAATAGTGTGTTTTGTAACCTTTTACCGGGTTGGCTCCTAACAGGGCATCACTTAAGAAGAGTGAAAAATAGTAACTAGTTACATTGGTGGTTTTCCCAAATTGGGTTTCCACGTTAAATCTGGTGTCTCTTGTGTTCATGTTATTTTCTTTATGCATGCATGTTAATCACTAATGAATGCTTAAGGTCAGTTATAATTAACACTCACTGCAATAACCAAGTTACAGCGTTTCTCTATATGAGTAATAGCAGTAAATGATTTAATAAGACATCTAAGGGATCTGTGGTAATATTTTTGTGGTTAACTGATTCACTCCCCTCTCAGTTACTCCATCTATATTTCCAACATAAAGGACATCAAGATCAAAGGCATTATCAAAACGGTGATGTGATCAAGGATGAACAAGAGGTAATAGTGGGTTCATACATGGAGAACAACAGGTCTTGAGGATACAATGACATATCTATTGCAAGGGGCATCTATGATTCATGAAAATAAAGGCATCTTTACTATTCTAGAGACATATGCATTATTTTCTTAGGGATTTCCATTGTTTCATAGTTTTCATATTCATTATTTTGGTAAGATATGCCACTGCTCTTGGAGGAGTCATCCATGGTAAGTTGAAGGAGTATCTACCAACTACAAGAAATAGATACCATGAGCATGAAGATCATACCATATAAGAGATCATGAAACAATGGCACACACTATTAAAATAATGCAAATAACAATTGTGTAAAAATAGTGGTATCATTGTTGCAGTGCTATTAGATATGATTTGAAAAGACAGCGGGATAAGACTCTTAACAAGTTCCTATAGTGACATTATTAGAAAAGGGACAAAACCAAACAAAAGAGGAAGGGACTCATATATAGAAGAGAGAACATGGTGAATGCACATTAAAGGACAATGGGTCCATAAATCTAGCATGAAAAAGATTAGGGTGTTGTCATAATAGTGGTGTTACACAAAAAGAGCCAATACCTGGTGTATGTAGTAGCAAGAATATTATTTGTAGAAGTTGAGTCAATGGAAAAACAACATTCAAACATTTATGGTATAGAGCATCAAGAAGGAACCCTAGCTCTTCATTGGAAAGCCAACACAGTGAAAGTCAAGAGTATGCAGTCATAAAGTTAGTGTCCATTACATAGAGATACAATGATTCAACAAGGAGTTTAGTTACTATTCTTAAAGGATCCATGATATTCTATTATGCATTACGGTTTATAAAAAGCATCTATAGAGCCACATAAAAGAAAAGTCTAGATGAATGTTTCTAGTTACAGAGAGCTTGAAGCCACAAAGATGCAAATATACATAAACAGAAACCCAATATCATGGAATAAAAATGATATGCATGAGATATACATAGAAACCATCACTTTTTCATTATTTTTTATGCAAATAGAGCTGGAGAATCAATATAAAATACATGGAGAAAAAAAAGTGCGTTCATTTTCTTTGCACCAAAAACTTCAAAGATACTTGTGAGAGCCACGATTTGTAAGAAAGCCACAGAACAACTCGAATATCTTCCAGAGTCCTTCAAATACATGATAACCATCATGACGGCATATAGCAGCAAAGCACAAGAATGAAAAAAAATCAAATGAATGGTGGTGGTATGTCCCAGGGTTTCATTTACCCTAATATGACCCATGGGTACTTAGGCATTTTTGCCTATGTTTTTACATTTCCCTCGTCAACTAATACCCACGTAATTAGTAAATATTATGTTTAATGAAAAATTAATAGCAATTGATCTTTATTGATGAAGTGAATAACTCAAGAGGTTATGGTTGAAGGATTCATGAATTGCCAAGGGGATAGGGGAGGTGCAAACAAGTGGAGGAGATTTAGGGGTGGTTTTGACCAGGTATAGGAGTAAATGCATTTTTTAGTGCCTTGATGATAGGGGAGGTTGAGATTTGAATTTTTCTTTATCCTCATTCCTTTTTAGAGTCTCTTAGTGGGTTGAAAAGTAGTCTTTTTGAGTGCATACGACCAAAGAGGTTAACATTCCTACTTTCATGCAACTATTTTGAAAAAAGCTTAAGTATCATTCAGATTTCATTTTGGTGTTAGTTCTTAGTTCTTTCTCAAGTTGCATTGTAACCTTTTTTGGGGATCTTTCAACAGAGATATTATTTTTGTAACTCATATTTTCCGACCTGTAAACTGCTATGTAAAACACCTTTTATTAATAAAAGTATCTATTCTACCTTCTCTCATTGTTAAATATTGTGTGAAACAAGATAGTTTATGTAATCTTATGGTGAAATTGTCTTGCCTTTGATTTATATCCTATCATCTTTACCTTTTGTGCTGAAATATGTAGTTTTGCGGGTCATAACTTATGTTTAACCAGTGAAAGTGAAAGCTTAAGTTGTGTTAGCATTTTCATTCTAAATTATTTCCTTCACATAACAAACCTATTTATGAAATGTTATTGTAAGACCATATGAAATGTTGAGTTGTGTATGCCATGGTTTTGGTTATTGATTCTATTGTGTGTTCAAAACAAGTATTATTGTTGTGGTTCCACAACACGCTCCCCTATTTGGCCGCTTGGCTAGGGGGCCCCCTTCTTTTTTTGTTTTTTTGTTTTTCTTGTTTGTGCACCCCTCAAGGATTTTTTTCCTTTCTTGTTTTCCTATTTGTTTGTTTTTCCTACCAAAACCTTTCTTCAGAGAAGGGAAATATTATTTTTTGCACTTTCAGACTTCTACACTTTTGGGGTTCTCTAACCTCTGAGAGTGCGATGTTGGCATGAACCGATAAGGTTGCAACCGGTATATGACAAAGTGGTATTGTCATTGATGTCTAAGGAAAACAATGTTCAAATAGAAATAGGTGACAATAATAGTACATAGGTACAACTAAAAAGAGAGACTAGTTAGGAAATCGGTGACACATATTGAACAAGAATATGGAGTAACAACTAGAGTTAATAAATATGGTGACCGGTGAAGAGACCGTGAAGTCACTAACTGGTAATCGGAGCAACCGGAGAAGTGACCAGTAAAGTATATAACTAGAACCAAACCGGAATAGATAGAGAAAGGAGGAGTGACGGGTGATGACAAAGATATGTACACTATCGATCATTTTTTATCAATGAGATATCATCAAGATTGATGAACCGGTGAAAGTCACAGTTGACAAACACTTTTGTGACTCTTCGACCAAGATTTATTACACAAAATACAGAGCACTTTGTGTTATAAAGAAGATCGATGCAAGGCACATTTGAAGGATTTAATGTCAAGAATTAAGGCATTAAAACATGGTGGAATCTCTTGTAAAGGAAAGTATGCGACACACATATGATGTTTCCTTTACAAAACTGAAACATGACTGCATGGCGGATCTCTTGTTGAGAAAAAAGCCTATGTCATGCATCTGTTGTTTCCTCTCATAATTGAGACTTGATTGGATGATAGATCCAAAGGAGATTGCAACATGCAAAAAGCATGAAAGGCGAAGGAAGTCTATTTATTCTTTAGGCAGTGAAGAATATCATTTTCCTTCATTTTGTCAAGAAGAAAAAGAGTGAACCTATACACTGAAAGAAGCTATGAAAAGGTGATGAAAAGAAGAAGAAGAGAAGAGTGTGCAAGGAAGCACAACAATCCAAAGAGAGCATACCTATGGTGCTTGGTGATGACTCTCAATTGATGAACACGACCATCTTATTAGGCTTAGCAAAGCCATCTCAAAAAGATCAAACCCTTTGTTGCTCTCTCACAATTGCAATAGAAAAATCTCATTATTTGGGTGGACATTAATAGGTCCCTTGTATTAAATCCCTTAACCGGGTGGACATCTAGTAGGTGTTCTAAAGTCCTCTAACAAGGCAGGCTTTAACAAGCCTTATTTATTAAATCTCTTAACTGAGTTGCATTTAACAATGTGTTTGTAATCCTTTAACAGGGAAGGCTCCTAATAGGGTGCACTTCAAAAGAGTGCAAAATTTGTGAGTTACACTCACACCGTGGTTTCCTTCCACTTTGGGTTTCCACGTGATACATCTACTGTTCTACTGCTTTGATCTTGTGTTTGTTATTGCTTTTATAGGCTTTGTTCTGCATGCAGATATAACTAGTTAATATCATATTGTTTTCAAGCTTTACAGGGTGTTGATTCACCCTTCCCCTCTCAGCACTGGTTGCGATCATCATGTGAAAACTCAAAAATATTTCTCTCAAAAAAATCTTATTTTTCCCTTTTTGTGTTTCGGACTTGCAAGATTTTTGAACCTCTGAAAGTCATAAATCCTAGAGACTAGGAGCCAAGGGGTCAGACTTTCACACCTTCGGGTTGTCAAACATCTGATGTTCATCGGATCTCTGAAACTCCAAAACCCCAAAGCTCCAACAATGCGAAGAAGATGGTTGACATCATTTTCCATCGAAGGGTCTATCTATTGCACTTAAGTTGGGTTTTTCTTCATTTGTGTCTTTTGTTTCCTTACGATTGCGGAGTGACTTCAAGCATAGCTTTTAAGACTTTTTTTATCTTCTTTCACAGTCGTTGCTTTGGCTCTCATTTGGGCTTCCCTACCTTGCGTCGCCTTCGAGGTAAGGTTTTGGTGGTGTTTTTGTTCGGTCTTAGTTTAGGGTTTGTTTTTTTTGGCTTTCTCCTTTGTGGTTTTAGGTTAGGTTTTATTTTCGATCAATTTAGGATATGTCTTGGTTTTCTCTTGTTATTTTTCTTTGTCTTGCCCTCGTCTTGGGCATTTGTGTTTCCTCTTGTGGAGTTAAGGCATGCTCATGTTTGAGCTTTCCATAACTCCTATTGTTTTAGAGTGCAGGTAGGGTTTTTCCTTCTCAGTTTTTGTTTTGTGTGTTTTCCACGTTTCGGAGCTTCAGCCTCCAAAGTTTCTAGGGTTTTCCCCAAAAGGCCTCTTTTTTCAAAACAATCCAATTTTGGATTTTTGACATTTTGGACCCCGAAAGAAATGGTATAAGCATCCAACATCCAGAACATCAAAACTCTGATTACTTCCCCAAATCAAGCATCTCCTTTTCAGAGTTTCAGAACTTTGGCGTATGATATTTGGACATACCCTTCAAGTGTGTTCAATGTTTTAGACCTCGATGACATCGTGCAATCACATCCCTCTGAAACGTTGAAGCACCGAAACTCGTAAGGTCTTTAGGAAACACTACCTAGTCCCTTTCTTCACCCTTTCAGCTTGTCGAAGGTTGGTGTTTCCTTCAAAGTCCTGACCTCTGAAACCCAAAAATTGGTTTTCAAGGCCTTTTGGTGATTTCTGGATTTTGGGTTTGTTTTATCTGGAATTTTAGTCACTTATTGCTTTGATAATTTTTAGTGTGGTCTTTCCTAATTAGTGCCATTTTTCTTTGCATAATGTCAGAGAAGATAGCATCACCAACCATGAAGTTCCAATTCAAATGGTACCATGCTCCATCTAAGGTGGGGAATCTTCATAGTGAGATAACAGCTATTGATATAGGGAATGTAAATTGGAATTAATTTCTAGTAAGGTGCACCCAGCCAGAAGGTAGGTCTATAGATCGTACTTCTTTGCCAAACTCCATCCTGATCAATGCAATAACAGACCCGGTATCAATCCTATCCTCAAATTTAATTGTAACCCTTGCACAACACTATGTGCCAAATGAAAGATTAGTGTAGAATACAATGGGTGAAGTAGTTATGGACCTGAGACCAGATAATATTGAAGATGTTTTCCACTTTTCTAAAGGATTAGATAGATTCTACTCATTCTCCATCGACAAAGGCATGTAATTATTCAACAAAGAAACTCAGTTGTCTTATGAGATTATCAACTGAGATTACCTAATACCATCTCTTCCAATGAGTAAACTGGACATAATAGACATGAGAATGAGGTATTTAAAGGATGGAGTCCAAGTTTTTGTTACTATGATAATCAGACTATATGGCCTACACAAGTCTATCCAGCTTGAGCCTTGGATGATTCTACTAATAGAGAAGATTAAAGGAAGGAGGGCAATATTCGATTGGGCTATTATCCTTAGTGATAATCTGGATAGGGAATTGACCATAGTAAATAATGATCCTCATTTCTACATGACTTCATATGTCATGTATCTACTTGCTGCCAAAGCAGTCTATCCAGGCTTGGTTAAAATAGGAGCAATGGGTCAACCCAATGCATGGCCTTTCACTATGTACCCACAACTCGTGAGGAAAGAACACTTGGGGGAAGATAGCAGAGAGTAAAAAATTGTCAATGATGCCTTTTTCCTCCCAATCATCTTCTCTATTGAAGGTGATTATGCAAAAAGACTTTCTGAGGAGGCAACTATCAAGGTCAAAGCTCTAGGAGCATACTACATTCAATTAAGGACTTTCACTTGCATAAGGGTAACTGGGAGTACCTTGACTCCAAAGAAGCTGCCAAGATATCCATCAAACTAGATAATCTTATTGGAAATGGCCAAGAAACTCTCTGATGCTTATGAGCATATCAAGCATAAGAAGAAACATCGCTGGGAATTTTCCATTTCCATCGGTCCACTCTCTCTCCAAGATATGAAAGTGTGTAAATCTCTGGCATATGAGTGGAATGAATGCTCATTGCAACACTTCAATTTGATCAAAACTAGGTTTGATCTCATATGCACTTACAACCGCATTATGGGAAGGCATTACATCCATGAGCCACACTTTGAAGATCATTAGATGAATTGCACAAATGACTACAAGGTCAGGATCTGTGACTATTTTCGAATGACTCTGGAGCTGGCACAAGATGCCCTACTCCTTTGTATCCCACCTAAATTAGGGGATGCATATTTTGAGGATGTTTTGGACCCACTGTACAATCAAGATAAGATCTACACAAGGGTTATATTGAACGTTAAAGTTAATAAAGAAGAGAATGATGATATAGACTTCAAGGCCAGGCATGTTATCAAAACTACTAAAGCTTGGATCAACTAACCATTTAAAATGGATCTTGTGCCAATGAAGCAACAACTCGGCCCACCTTCTAAAGAGAAGAAAATGGGAGAAAAGTTTTTGATGCCTCAATTTAAGGGAGTTTCTCCTCAAAGGCCTGAGACAATTTAAAGGCATGGACAACCAACTATTTGTGGGTTGAATCCAAAGGCAAAGCCAGTTAAGACCTGGATGACAAGGAGTATTGCTCCAACTACTACTTCATCCTTTGGTAATCAAGGACAAGCCTCTACTCCACAAAGATCCCCAATGATAAAGGTCATAGGCCCCAAGGATACTAGGATAGAAAAGGGGAAAGTTTATAAAAGGAAAAGGTCAATTGCATCCCCTAATTTAGAGGTTGTGCTAGAAGAAGAGGAAGAGGATATGGAAGAAGATGAGGTTGTTACAAGTGGTGGTTGTCGTTGCACCAAAAGATCAACTTGTTAGGGCCTGATATAACCACTAGACTTTTAGAAGACATAGGAGGCAGTTAAACCATGTCACAAATCCCGAGGGGAGCACTGACCATTTGTCCAACAATCTCCCCCTCAACGTTACCCAAGGGGATTCAAACCTGTGACCAAGCAATGATACCACTTGTTACAAGTAGTGGTTGTTGTTGCACCAAAAGATCAACCTGTTAATGCCCAATACAACCACTAGACTTATAGAAGATATAGGAGGCATTTAATCCATGTCACAAATCCCAAGGGAAGTGCTCGCCATTTTTCCAATAGAGGTGCCCCTAGCTCAGAGAACTCAATCAGAGACAATTACCAAAAGGAGGAGAGCTCAAGAGGGGGATGTTCCAATAGATGTTGACAAAGAGACACCAGAAAAAGAAGTTGATCCACGTGACTCCCTTGGTGATGACGAATTCTATGTTTCAGATTTTGAGAACCTCTATGGTTTCAAAGAATAAATATTGGAACAACCAATGCCTACTTCAAGAATCAGTTTTGAAGAACAATTTCCTTTCACATTTTCTCCTCCCCCATCTCAGTTTACTACCCCCACTATTGAGAAAATGGCTGAAGGACTAGCTACTGAAGAAGAACCAAAACCACCTATAACTCAGATAGCAGAAGAGCCAATGGAGGTAGATGAAGAACAACCACAAGATGTGTTAGAAGAGTGGGTGAAGGAGTTAAACCAAGAGGAACCTTCGATTGAAGTTCCCCTGGAGAATGAGAGTGAAGCAGCTCCACCTCAAAATCCAATTCCGGTTCAAATTCCAATTGCTTCTCCACCTCAAACTCCTCTAGTTCAACTTCCAGGGCAGCTTTCGAGGCAATTCCCTACTCCAACTCCACCTCCAATGAAGGCTCCCACTCCTCCACCTTATTTTCCTTCGCCCACTACTCCACCTCCAGCTCCAACTCCACATCAAGCTCTCATTCCTCCTCAACTGACACCTCTGGCTCCCATTCCTCCACCACCAAATTTTCCTACTCCTCCCCTTTTTGATCATGTACCTTCTTCTAAGCCAACCTATGAGGAGATAGAAAGGGAATAAGGAACTCTTCCTCATGAGAGTAGGGTGGAAGAGCCATTGGTAGAAGAGATAGAAGGGGAGACAATAAGAGAAGAAAATTCAAAGGAAAGGGAGGCCTTGGAAAAAGAAGCATATTTAGAAGAGGATGTTCAAGAACAAGGGCAGATGACTTATGTTTTGATAGCACCATATGAGCCAATAACAACATTCACCAAGCCCACCTAGTTTACCAAAGTAATACAACCAAGGATAAGGGTGTACTCTGAGGAAGAAGACACTGACATAGTTGTACTAGGTCAAGCTTTCCATCAGGGAGAATCTAGTGCCTGGGCTAGAACACTTTCATATGCTACTCAAGGTCACAAGGGTCGATAGAAGGCACAGGTGGTTGTACCAATGATTGATACCAGTATGGTAGAAATAACTCCTAAGGAATATGTGTTAGGAATAGTCCCAAGAGATAATTGAGAGGGGGGAGTGAATCAATTATCTGCAAGTTTCAATTCTTTGTCCAATTAAGTATACTTAAACATAAAGCATAAACACAGTGAAAGAACACTTGAACACAACACCAATATTTTGGTTATGGGGAAACCCAAATGGGTAAAAACCCTAGTGGAAATTGACACCCACTAATAATTTGCACTAGTTTATTATGATCTTTGTTAGAAGATCCTTAACCCTATTAGGAGTTTTCTTTACAATGTATTTAGTACACAGACTTGGTCAAGGGTTAGACCTTGTTAGGAGTCTTTTACAATTAACCCTGTTAGGGGTGAGGATGCACTATCTGAGAGCACACTGCTCGAAGGGGTGAATGCTACAACCTTTTAATTAACAGATACACACTATATCTGGATCTTGGTGAACTGTTCTTTGACTTCTTGTCTTGATCAATTCCAATGTATAGCATATGTTCTTTACTTGGTCACATAGACCTTCTTCTGATGGCTCAACACTTCGCACTCTCTGCTCTGCTCTTCACTTTCAACTCTAAACCATACGTTAATAATCACAAATGATTGCATATAAATATCTTTCTTCCAAATGATATAATCAATTCATCCTATTAGAACCGCCTTAAAATCATATTAGAGAAACAATAACATTCTTCAATAACAATTCTGTCAGCTCTACTAAGCACGCATCACAAACTAGGATCTGTCTAAATCAATAAGTGTAGACGCACGCTACACACTGTCAACTCTACCAAATTAATTCAAACTTTCTCCTCAAGCTTAATTACATCATGCGCTCTTAACCAAACATTAATAACTCTTCTCCAATCACTAATCCAAGCACGCATACCGAAATGATAGGTGCAACTCCTATACCAACATAATCTATGTCAGCTCTTCTGGATAAACACAAGAAATTGTAACTAGTGAATAGAGACTTCATAGCTTCACTTCTACTACACATCAAACTCTACATCCATGAATGTAACATCACTAAATTTTCTCCATCACATATTCAAATGTGCAAGGCTTCATGATGACTATTCAGACAATCACTCATAGATCATTGCCTATAACTCTGTCAGGAACACTATTGACACAAGCTGCTACATAATTTTTTGTACTTAGTATCAACCTCTATGTCCATGATATCATGTTTATAACATGTCTATGCTACATATGTTGAAAGCTTGTTGCATGAGTCTTCCACGCATGCTTCTTACCATATATTGTCATCAATGACAAACATACAGTCAACACTGGCTTGCTAGAAAATCTCCAACAATCTCCCCCTTTGGCATTGATTGCAACATATGAATGAAAAACACCACCAATCCAAATGATCAATTCTTTTATAACATTATCCATTTCCTCATCAAAACTCCCCCAAGGATGAATCCTCCATCTACTGCAATATTCTTCAATATTCTCCATTTCTTCAATTGAGCTGCTTCCATGACTGAATATTACTCCCCCTTTAGTACTATTTTTCATGACTGTATACTACTCCCTCTTTGCCATCAATGGCAAAGGGTGCCAAACATTTAAGAACTGGTACTAGTCCTGAGGTAGAGTAGTCAACCATCCATTAGTCCCTGAGGACTGATGCTTTTTCCACTTTCTTCTAAGTAGAATCGAGGAAGGGAATTGCTCCCAGCTTCTCCCTGAGCTACTCAAAAGTATCCTTTGGAAAAGGTTTTGTGAATATATCAGCTAGTTATTCTTTAGTACTCACAAAATCCAACTTGACCTCTTTTTTTGCTAATTTCCTTCTTAGGAAGTGATACTTAATCTCTATGTTTTTTCTTTGCATGCATCGCAGGATTCTTTGACATGTTGATAGTGCTAGTATTATCACAATGGATAACAATAGGATAATCAATCTGAATTCCAAAATTCTTTATCATCTGCTTGATCCAAACAATTGTAGAATAATTCAAAGTTGCTACAACATACTCTGCTTCTGTTGTTGACTGAGAAATACAATTTTGTTTCTTGCTTGTCCAAGTGACAAGTCTGTCACCAAGAAACACTGCTCCTCCCGATGTACTATTTCTATCATCAACGCATCCTACCCAATCTGCATCAGTATACATATGAAGCTCAACATTTTTTGAGTTAGGATACCATAGACCATAATCTATAGTGCCCTGCAAATATTTGAATATTCATTTTACTGCCATGAGGTGACTTAGTTTGGGTTTTGCTACAAATCTACCAACAATACCAATTGCATTGGAAATTGCTGGTCTTGTTTGAGTAAGATATATGAGTTTACCAATCATAGACTTGTACAATGTTGTATTTGCTATTGGAGAATCATCTCCTTTTGTAAGCTTGCATCATGTTATCATAGGTGTACTCACTAGCTTGCAATCATCCATCTTGAATGTCTTCAAGATTTCTTTCACATATTTAGTCTAATTTATGAATATACCTTTGTCTATTTGTTGCACATTTAATCCCAAAAAGTATTTGATAGTTCCAATCATGCTCATATCGAATTCAATTTATATCTCCTTAGCAATTCTGCACTAAGTTTGTCATTACCCCCACAAATAATGTCATCAACAAATATAGCTACAAGTAGTAAACCTTGAGATGTCTCTCTTATGAATAGATTACAATCTACTGCTCCTTTCTTGAATCCATTTTTTGTAGATATCCATCAAGTCTCTCATACCATGCTCTAGGGGCTTGCTTATGTACATAGAGGGCTTTCTTCAATCTGCATACCATATCAGGTTTGTCTGATAAGGTAAATCCTTTTGGCTGCTCAATGTATACTTCTTCCTTTAGCTCTCCATTCAAGAATGATGACTTAACATCCATCTGATAAAATTTGAAGTTTTTGAATGTTGCATAAGCTAAGAACAACTTAATGGCTTCTAATCTTCTCACTGGTGCAAAAGTGTCTGAATAATCAATACCTTCTCTTTGCACATATCCTTTACATACTAACCTTTCTTTGTTCCTTACTACTGTACCATCTTCATTCATCTTGTTTATGAATATCCACTTTGTTCCAATCACATTCTTATCACTAGGTCTTGGGACCAATTCTCAAGTAGCATTCTTGATAATCTGATCTAGTTCTTCTTTCATAGCATCATGCCAATCTGAATCATTACATGCATCTTCAACACTTGAAGGTTCAATCTGAGATAGTAAACATACCACCTCATTGCTTGCTGAACTTTTTGCTTTTGACCTTGTTGTGACTTTGTTGCTCTGATCACCAATGATATCATCCTTAGAGTGATATCTAGATGTAAACTTTGGAACTTTAGGTGATGTTGTCTCATCTACCTTCTGATTTTCTTCTTCACTTCTCTCAAGGTCATTGAACAATACATCAATGTTGTCAAACATCTCTTCAACAACTATCTCACTAGTGGAAGGGATGGGTTCTTCTTCAATCATGGGTGCATAATCATGATATTTTTCTTGAACCATAAAATTTTCATCAATATTAACATGAGAACTTTCAATGATCTTCTTCAATCTTAAATTAAAACATCTATAAGCTTTTCTTTTAGTAGAGTAACCAAGGAAAATATCTTCATCACTTCTTGCATCAAACTTGCCTATTGATTCATCCCTCTTGATGTAGCACTTGCTTCCAAAGATTCTAAAGTATTTCATAGTGGAAACATTACCAAACCATAGCTCATAAGGTGTCTTGTTCGTGTCAGGCCTCAACTATATTTTATTGATGGTATAGACTATTGTATTGACTACATCTCTCCAATAGGTATGCATAACTTTTCCTTCAATCATGATGGTGCGCGTTGTATCAAGGATGATCTTATTCCTTCTTTCTCCAATCCCACTCTGCTGAGGGGTTCTAGGTGCACTCAACTATCTCTTTATGCCATGTTCTTTGCAGTACTCATAGAATTTGTCAGAGGTGAATTCTCCTCCTCTATCTGATCTTAGACATTTTATCTTTAGTCCACATTCATTCTCAACCTTAGCTTTGAATATTTTGAACTTGTTAAATGCTTCTGACTTATCTTTCAAGAACACAACCCACATCATTCTAGAATAATCATCTACAAACAAAATGAAATACCTTTCACCATAGTATGATCTGGTTTGAGTTGGTCCACATAGGTCTGTATGAATTAGATCCAACTTGTTCTTTGTTGAATTATGCTTGCTTCTGAATGAATTCCTCACATGCTTTCTCATTACACATTCCCTGCAAATAGTATCAACTGGCTTTTCTATGCTAGGTAGGTCTCTAACTACCTTCACATTACTTATGTTTACTATGTTATCAAAATTGATATGACATAGTCTTTTATGCCATAACCAACTGTCATCAACTTTAGCAACAAAACAACTTGCCTCTAAATTAAGTTGAAAAACATTACCTTTAGTCTTTGAACCTGATGCAATCATAAGACCATCCTTGTTGTTAATGATGCACTTGTTGTCTTTGAACTCCAACTGATAACCTTTTTCAAGTAATTGTCCAACACTAAGAAGGTTATGCTTCAAACCATCTACATAGAGAACATTATCAGTGTTGTTCTTTCCATCCAATGTGCTAGCTCCTCTACCAATGATAGGTTTAGGAGTGTTATCTCCAAATCTAACCATGCCACCATTGTATTTGTCAAGATGAACAAATCTATCTTTATCACCTGTCATGTGATGTAAACAACCACTATCAATAATCCAATCTATCTTTATGTCTACTTGTGAGATCAATGCTATCTCTTGTTCCTTTTTCTCATCTTCATGATCCATCTCATCATTCATCTTTTCTATAATGGCAATGAATCCAATTTCATCTTTAGCTGAATCATCATCTAATACTCCATCTCTAGTATAGTAACATTCCTTTGAATACTTAGGCTTGTAGTCATTTTTTAACTTTTTAGCTCTTATAGGACATTTAGATGCAAATTGATCAATCTTATTACATGAAAAGCATTTAAATGGAAATTGACCTTCGTATTTACCTTTTCCTTTCTTTTCTCTTTCAGCAATCATAGCAATGAAGTCATCTAGTTCTTTCTCTCCATCATCATCAAAATTACCAGAAGTGTTTGTAGATTTCTTACCATGGAATGATGCTTTGAAGGCTATCTCACTTTTAGGTTCTGTCTTCAATCTTGAAATCTCAAAAATTGAGATTTTTCTGATCAATGTCTCTCTCTTGAAATTTTATGTAAGCTACATGGTCTCATCAAGGATGTTGATCTTGTTTTCATACTCTGATGTGAGAGTAGTTATCAACTTTTCCATAATATCTTCCTCCAAGATCTCTCCACCATTGTTTCTGATTCCAGCAACTACTTCATTAATCCTTTAGTTGTAAGCTCTGATGTCTTCTTCAGGTAGCATCTCTAATGCATTGTATCTTTTCTTCCATGTCTTTCTGTGCACGTTCTTTTCTTGTGTATCTCCTTCAAACATGTCTTCTAGGTGCTTTCATATTTTGTAGGTTGTGTCTACTTTATTTATTTTTGAAAACTCACTACCAGATAGGGCACTGATAAGGGCTTCTTTGCTTATTGCATTATGATGGAATAGCTTCATTTTCTTCCTAGTAGCATCATCCTTTGCAAGATCTTATAGAGAAGGAATCTTAACTTCTTTGATAGCCACTTCAAAAACTTCAAAGGCAATGCACTCCAAATGTGTCACCATTTTGTTCTTCCAATCAAGATAGTTCTCTCCATCAAATTTAGGACTGTCTTTTCTAAAGAATGTCATCTGATCAACCTCAAGTTGTTAAACTTTCTCGCTAAGGCACTTGGCTCTAATACCAATTGTTAGGAATAGTCCCAAGACATAACTGAGAGGGGGGGGTGAATCAGTTATCTACAAGTTTTAATTCTTTGTCCAATTAAGTATACTTAAACATAAAGCATAAACATAGTGAAAGAACACTTGAACACAACACCAATATTTTCATTACGAGGAAACCCAAATAGGTAAAAACCCCAGTGAGAATTGACACTCACTAATAATCTGCACTAGTGTATTATGATCCTTGTTAGAAGATCCTTAACCTTGTTAGGAGTTGTCTTTACAATGTATTTAGTATAGAGAACTGGTCAAGGGTCGGACCCTGTTAGGAGTCTTTTACAATTAACCCTGTTAGGGGTGAGGATGCATTGTTCGAGAGCACACTGCTCAAAGGGGTGAAGGCTACAACCGTCTAATTAACATATACACACTATATTTGGATCTTGGTAAACTGTGCTTTGACCTGCTATCTTGATCAGTTCCAATGTATAGCATATGTTCTTTACTTGGTCACATAGACCTTATGTTGATGGCTCAACACTTCACACTCTTTGCTTTGCTCTTCACCTTCAACTCTAAACCATATGTTAACAATCACAAACAACTGCATATAAATATATTTCCTCCAAGTGATATAATCAAGTCATCCTATTAGAACCACCTTGAAATCATATTAGAGAAACAATAACATTCTTCAATAACAATTATGTTGGCTCTACTAAGCACTCATCACAAACTGGGACTTGTCTAAATCAATAAGTGTAGACGCACACTACACACTGTCGGCTCTACCAAATTAACTAAAACTTTCTCCTCAAGCTGAATTACATCATGTTCTCTTAACCAAACATTAATAACTCTTTTCCAATCACTAATCCAAGTGCGCATACCGAAATGATAGGTGCAACTCCTATACCAACATAATCTATGTCGGCTCTTCTGGATAAATACAAGAAACTGTAACTAGTGAATAGCGACTTCATAACTTCACTTCTACTGCACATCAAACTCTACGTCCATGAATGTAACATCACTAACATGTCTCCATCACATATTCAAATGTACAAGGCTTCATGATGACTGTATGGACAATCACTCATAGATCACTACCTGTAACTCTGTTAGGAACACTGCTGACACAAGCTGCTACATAACTATTTGTACTCTATATCAACCTCTACGTCCATGATATCATGCTAATAACATGTCTATGCTACATATGCTAAAATATTTCTGGATGAGTCTTCCATGCATGTTGCTTACCATATGTTGTCATTAATGACAAACATACAGTCAGCACTGGCTTGCTGGCAAATCTCCAACAATATGTTTTTGAAGAAGTTGATCTAGGTGAACCTACAAGGGATGGATTTAAAATGTTGGCTACTCTAGGATTGAAACATGCCTTGGGTTTCATGGACAAGGATGAGGAAAAGATCAAGGTTTCAACAGAATAGAACAAAGCCATGAAAAGGTTCATTCTCAAGACAACAGGTCCCATTGACCTCATTAATCTAGAGGCCTCATTACATGATGTCTTAGAAAAGAGGGTTGCCCCTAAATTGTCAGCACATGTACCACATTCTTTTGTTCATGCTTTTTTGAAATGGAAGGTCAATTTTGAGGAGTTCGCAAGGGCAACCTTAAGAACAATTTTGAGACCATTGAGAGGTATTGTTCAGGAACTCACCAAATTAGTCGACATGATTGGCGATGAGGAAGGATTGGAGGCACAGATGGCGCAATGGAAAAAGCTTCTCAAAGACCTTAAAATAATAAGGAAGCAACACTTCCAAATTTTGGTGAAGGTTTATGAGGGGTTTGAGATGGAAAATTTTGAAGCATGGATAAAAGACATAGCTCAGGCTTTGAAAGTCTACCAAAAGTGTTTGAACAAAGTAAATAAGAAGTGGGATGAAAAAATGGATTAGGTTGAGGAATTGCAAGATTTTTTCAAAGGAATGGATCTTGATTTGTATAATGATGATGATAATCAGATGATGCACCCAATAAAGGACATTGTACAATAGTTTATAGGAATTTTGAATGGTGTGAAAATAAAAGAGGACCTCCAACAAATTTTTCACCAAAAAGAGGGAATGCAGAGAATGCTGGAACATGAGGAAGAGATCCAATCTTTTGTTGTGGAATTGGTTTCCTTCAGAGAGAAGGAACAACAACACCTTGGCAATATCCAAGTGGTAGATTTTGAAGAAGTACAAGAAATAGTGGAGAGGCTACATAAGGTTCATCCAGAAATCCTTCCAATTGACTAAGTGTTCAATTTTGGACTTAGTCAATTTTTGCACGGAGGAGCTTTTGACACTTAGTCAATTTTCCACTTTAGGATTTTCGGCCTTTTAGACTCTAAAAGTTAGAAATTTTGTTAGGCGTGAAGTTTCAACTTAGTCATTTTACAGGTGTCATTTTTTCAAAGTAAGGGTTGGGGTTTGAAAATATCAGGTTGTTTTTGTCAAAAAGTTTCAGTCTTCAAGAGTTATCTCTGAGTTAGATTTCCCACATGTGTGGGGTCATTTTTGCTAGCCTTGGGGATATCAATCAGTTGGATTCTCGAAGAGGAGCCATGATGAAGATTTTAAGGGGGGACTCCAACTATTGAAGAAGATTCTATTTCCAAAAATAGGGGAACTCCAGCATAGATCTCTTATTTTTTGAAGCATTTTGGGCCCTGATTTCTCATAAGTTTGTAATGCACGTGGATTAGATCTGTGCTAGGTGGTTTAGAACTACCTTAGGAGTAGTTTTTCTTTTAGTAAGCTCTAGATTAAATTTTATTTTTTAGTTTTATGTGTAGCTGAAACCCTAGCTACGAGTTTCTTATTTTCCTAAAAGGTGAAGTTCTATAAATTGTCAAAATAAACACTATTGATAATTCAATTATTTTCAAAAAGGGTGGCAATGGGTCCACATCCTAAGGTGTAAATTTTTTTCTTCATAAATAAAATATCTCCCATATCAAACCCACATCTCCAATCTATCATCATATCAAACCTACATCTCCAATTCTTTTCCAACCACGGGATATTCATAACCCAAACACCATATACATTAAAGTACTCATACTCCTCTACACCAAAGAGAAGTGTCACACCCATCAAACCCAAACACAACATACAATCACATAAAAAATGATACAAAAAAACAACAATGAACACAATAACTAAATATAATCACAAGCACAACAATACCCTTGAACCCATTACACATGCATAAGAGAACAAGTAAATGTTTGTAGTACAATAAGGAATGAAATACCATTTCAAAGAAGGGTGGAAAGACCTACTTGGTGAAAGTTGTAATCTGATTTATCCTCTTCCCTCCAATCTCCTTTTTAATGCCTCGCCAAGGAACCTAGGACAAATTAACCTAAAACATGTTACTAAGTTTACCGAATACTTTTTTTTTTTAAGAGTTTACAATCAATAATGAATAACAATGCGGAAGCAATATAACATAAGACAATACATGCTCATAAATGTAACTTTTTTATAGATTACAAGTGTCAAGGGTTCCATGATGTAGAATTACATATAAGCTAACTAATCTACCAAGTACAATCCAACACATAATCACATGATATATCTTAGGTTCATTTTAAAACCCAAATTGAAGTATTCATATTCCTTTACTTAATCATAATGAAAAGAACAAGATTCATAAAATACACTAACATATTATTTTCAACTGAATAGTAAGAGACATTCATTACATCAATGCAATCAAAGATACAGTCTATAGAGTTCAACTGATACATCATGGCATACATAATAATACAACTTACATTGCACATGTCGCAGGGATAACAATAATACAATACAAGTACATACATTTCCTAAAATCAATGTCACTAACCATACATAAAATGGAATACAGTATATGCATCTCATGAGAAAGTCTCCAAGTAAGAACAAGAAGATAGAAGTAGCATTGAGGATCATCAAATATATAACAAACTCAATATAAAACACATCAAATAACATTTAATTATAATCCAATTAAATTTGTCATTACCTTAAGTTAACTATAATTCAGAAATAAATTCTTATTTATTTAATTATATTCTAACCTAAGAATAAAATATAATTAACTATTAATTCTTATTTAATTAATTATATTTGAACCCAAGAATAAAATATAATTAATTAATTAAAACGCTAATTAACATCTAATATATTCTAAAGTTATATTTTTTAAATATAGCTTAATTTACCAAATTAATATAAATCATATATATTTATTTATTTTTTGGCAAAAGGCCTAAGCCAAGAAATTTTTTATTAATAGTGGAAAATAATTTCAAAAATACACCCCACTCAATGTAGGTGCTGGTAGGAAAGAGTGGGGCTGAGAAAACCTCTAGCCATGCCTGGGACCGAAGTCCGGATACTAATACAAGATTTCTAAGAGGGCATTCCCTCCATTTACAATTCTGACCCAATTTAATTGTCTATGAAGAATTTGTATTTCTAGCTTTTACAGGATGAACCCCTTTTGGGGAAAAGTAAATTGCTATATGTCAGAATCCATCTTCATCTTGCCTTGAATATCTTGCGTTTATGGATCCGAACCCCTTACCATAAATGTGGGAGAGTTTTCGTAAGCCTAAGTTACCTGTATACATCCCGCAACTTGACCAAGATCTTTGTCAATACTTTCCATAAAACTACCTAATGATCAGAAAATAATAATTTTAATGCGCGACTAGTTCTCCTACTAAATAAATAAAAAGAGTGATAGCACCTTACCTTTATCTGGTAAGAGAGAGAGAGAGAGAGAGAGAGAGAGAGAGAGACTTGGAATAGGAATTGAATGAGATGGAATATTACCTTTAGTTCACTGAAGACCTGCATGATTAGCAAGATATCTATCCTAACATGGAAATCTTCACAGACATCCACAAGTAAAAACATCAGCAACTACAAACTAAAGAGACCAGCACTCTAAAAATATCTAAAAAGAAACAAAAAGGAAGAAGGAGAAAGCAAACCTAGAAGCAGGACTAAGAAACCACCCCCGGCCAAGAAATAGATGAAAGGAAGAAAGGATAGACCAACAAACCTTAAAATAAAGAACCTTATCTTGAGGTCAACGCACAGATCAGTGTGTTGACTTCAAGATAATGCTCTCTATGAAGGAAGAGTAGGGCACAAAAAAAAATAGCTCAAAGGGTATACTTGAAAAACCAGTAAGGGCAACACAGAAATATAGGGGAAGGGAAACAACTACCCACCGAGGGTGAGGCCAAATGTCCTGGGCTAGACCTAAAAGTAGAAGGAATCTGAAGAGCACCATACAAAACATACAAGTGTTCATGCAACTCCAGAAAATTGACAAGTGATGAAGCGAAAAGATACACTTGTCCCTAGGGTTTTGAATACCCAGAAAAGAATTAGTTCGGCAATAGAAGAGACTCCTTAACAAACGAAGGTCCAAAAGAAAAATCCATCATGTAGATAAAAGAAAAATCACACCTAATCTAACTCTAAATATAGATCCATATGCGTCAATCTAAATTAGTAAATAATTTTTAGAGAGCCGAAAAATCCATCTGCTTGATTGAAATATTCAAGTTAACCACCAATACTTAATCCCATCAAAATCTTTACTATCTATGAAATAAACAAAGGTGACCAATAAACCTTGAATAATTATACATGCATGATCAGAAAAATCTCCTATTAAATGTTCGTGCCTATGATACCCTCCTCTCAAGATCTTGCTAACTCCATCTTAAAACATGTAAAAAGAAAAGGAAGTCCTTGACAAATATGAGAATGGATATATATATGATTACTTATGTATAGAATCTCATACATTTTTCTGAGGTATAATTTAGGTACTGGGGCTTCTTTAAGTTTTTCACCAGCCCTCTGGAGGGCTGGTGAAAAACTTAAAGAAGCCCCAGTACCTAAATTATACCTCAGAATAATGTATGAGATTCTATACATAAGTGAGGACTAATACTATAGTCCTAAATCTTAGAAAAAAATCTTCATGCATCTGAATACTAGGAAAGATAATATGTCATAAAAAAGAAGAAAATTACTTCAATGAAATACATTGGATCAAATGAAACATCCCTAGAAGAATACAGTTAATGGAGTTCATTAATATTTACATATGTAAAAACCCAGTTTTACTTGAAAAAGTAGTCTTCTAATATGAAACATATTCATATTCAATAAACATGCTTTGGACCTTGACAGTGTCCGAATTTAACCCTGAACTATTCTTCAAAAAAGAGACTACCTATTTTATCCCTCTATTCATTTTTCGCCTCCTTCTGGAGCTCATGGCAGCTCCAACTTTCACCTTTCTTCCTTATGACTATGATAGTTTCTCCACCCTGTTAAAATAACTGAGGGGGGGGCTGAATCAGTTAGATCAGTTATCCAATAGTCCCAATTACAAAATGTATCAACTAAAACAAATTTAGCAAATTTTGTAGCTCGGTAAACATAAGTACTATACTGTCTGTGTCTTTACCAATTACCAGTTAATTACTCACAGTAATTACCGACCAAATCAAATATGTAACATGTAAAGTATGATATCCAAACAATCACCACATAAATACATAACACAAAGATTTAACGTGGAAACCCTGTTAAGGGAAAAACCACCTGGGACCGGTAACCCAAAATATTTTCACTCTTCTAAAGTGAGCTCGGTGAAGAGCCAACCCTGTTAAAGGTTACAAAACACACTGTAAGGTGTGACCTTGTTAGAGGATTTAAGACTAACAGTTATTGTCCAACCAGCATTCACTATGGGGTCAACAGGATAACAATGTACATTCTATGGTAATCAGAACAATGTACATTCTATGAATGACATAGGGTATATCATAAAATGGTTAAGTCTACTCAGTTAAGAGATTTTTTTGTTACAATGGTTAAACTAAAATAGTAGGTGATTTGATTACAATACAACTTGATTTTGTAGATGTTCAGATCTATTCTAAGCCCATACAAATCCTCTAATCAATATTTCAATTCAGTTCTTCAATATTCAATAACTTACTATCACTCAGTAATAGCTCTCTGACACTCAGTTAACTCTGTAGTTCGATTCTTCTTCAACCATTCTTATCAGGCATGCATGAAACTGTATTCACACGATATCTCTACACTCTCCTCCTTCCAGCATCCATTCAACAATGAAACCAATGTCTCTTATATAGATAAGTAAACCGTTTTCTTTTCATCCATCAGATTTTGCCGCTTAATCTCCTTCATTAATTTTTGCTGCTTAAACCTTCCTCTACAAATGTGTCAATAACTCATTTCAATTTCATCCTTTAGATCTTCAAATTTTTTTAGCCGTGGATCTCATAATAAACTTTATCTTCAACCTCGAGATCATAACACTTTACAGCTCATCAATTTCTGTCGGCTAAACTAAACATTTTGTTATTTTATCCATTACTTGGTTAATAAATAAATGTGTCGGTGAATACAAGCTCAGTTGATACTGTCACTCGGTATACACTACACTAGCTTGGTGTATACTGAAATCCTTCATTTACTGACCACACTACTTTGTAACATTTGGCTTCTAACTTCATAATAGATTAATGCAACATAATCAAGTCAACCATATGAAGTCATAGACTCATAAGTTACCCAAAGTATTCCTTATCCTCATCTATCATATCCATCTTCCTCAATGTAGATATCTCAGTTCTTCATCTTTTCTCCCCTCTTTATAGATGTTTAGATATATGTAACTATCATGATAAGTACATTAAAAAACTAGTTGACATCAATGACAACAAAATGACTGATTCAATAATCTTACATATCAATTCAATACTCAGTGATCTCTTAATCACTGATCTTCAAGTCATTCAGGAACTCAATCAGTTGTAGTTCATCAATCTCTCCCTTTGGCATTGATGGCAACAAGAAATATGAAATATACCATACACATACCAAATATGTATTCTACAACTATGTAAGAAAATGATGTAGCTCGGTAAGCTCTCCCTAGCTTGATATTTAATATGTTCAATCACTACATTACATGGCAACATTGCAAGTGCAAACTTTCCTCTGTAGATTTGATCTTTGCAGCTCTCAGATTATCTCTCCCTTAGATAGATGTTCCAGTTATCTCCTCCATTATCATATTGTTTATCTCTCCCTTTGACAATAATGCCAAAGAAAAACATAAAACATACAGCTCTGTAATAGCTAAGTAACTCTCTATGGTTCAGTGCAAGCAATGTATCTCGGTATACTGATATGCAAATTTATGTTCTAGTTCCTCAAAGCTTTCACAACCTTAGACAGAATCCAAAGTGTGAACTATGTTGCATCAATAGGAATGATCTTCTAATAAGATTAGGCTGATGCAACCTCCAGATCACATTAGTGACCGGTAGATAGGGGATGGACCCCAAGTCTACTCCTCAAGTATTCAAAAGTGTCCTTCGGTAGAGGCGTAGTAAAAATATCAACAAGTTATTCTTTTGACGTAATATATTCCAATTTAACTTGCTTCTCTTGTACTTGTTCTCTTAAGTAGTGATACTTAATAGAAATATGCTTTGTCTTTGAGTGCATTACAGGATTCTTAGAAATATTTATTGCACTAGTGTTGTCACAATATATAATTACCGGCTCAGTGATTACCTCATTCATCCCTTCCAACACTTGTTTGATATATGCAATGTTTGAACAGTTTGTTGTAGCAACAACATACTTTGCTTCGGTAGTAGACTGAGAAATACACAATTGTTTCTTACTTGTCCAAGTAACAAGTCTTTCACAAAAGAAAAATGCTCCTCTAGTTGTGCTCTTTCTGTCATCTATATTTCCAGCCCAATCTGCGTCAGTGTAGACTCTTAGTTCAAACTTGCCTTCCTTAGGATACCATAATCCATACTCCTATGTTTTCTTCAGGTATCTTAAGATTTTTTTTACTGCAATCATATGTGAATCCTTTCGATTGGCAAAAAATCTGGCAACAATCCCCACTACATGTGCAATGTCTGGCCTACTATGTACTACATACACCAATTTACCAATCATAGATCTGTACAATGTCTGGTTTACCCCTGTCGATTCATCATCTTTAGTCAGTTTGTAGCCTGTGACCATCTATGTTCCAACTGGTTTAGCATCTTCCATGCCAAATGTTCTCAATACTTCCTTTATGTAATTTGATTGTGTGATGAATATTCCATCATTTTGTTGAATAACCTGCAAGCCTAGAAAGAACTTAATCTCTCCAAACATAGACATTTCAAACTCTTTTATCATCTCATCAGAAAATCATTTACAAATATGATCTTGTCCTCCAAAAATTATATCATCCACAAATATTTCAGCAATCAAAATAGTGTCATCAGACTCTCCTTTCATATACAAATTGTTGTTTTCACTGGTTCTAACAAAACCAATACTCAAAAGACAATTATGCAGCCTTTCATACCAAGCTCTAGGTGCTTGCTTTAAACCATATAAAGCTTTGTGTAGTCTACATACCATGTCTTTCTTATCTGGATCAACAAACCCTTATGGTTGTTCTATGTAGACCTCCTCTTCTAGTATCCCATTTAGAAAAGCATACTTAACATCCATTTGATAGACTTTAAACTTTTTATGAGTAGCATATGCAAGTAACATGCGGACTCCTTCTAGTCTAGAAACAAGTGCAAAATTTTCACCATAATCTATACCTTCCTCCTGTGCCTATCCCTTACATACAAGTCTAGCTTTGTTCCTTGTAACTTCTCCATTCTCATTCAGCTTATTTCTAAGAATCCATTTAGTACCGATAACATTCTTATCTTTTGGCCTAGGTACTAAAGTCCATGTCTTCTTTTTCTCTATTTGGTCTATCTCTCCATTCATTGCATTTATCCATTCTTCATTCTCCAATGCAACTTTAACATTTTTTGGTTCAAACTCACAAACTAAGCATGTACCTTGTCTTAACTTACATCTTGTCAGCATGTCAGCTTGCTTGTCTCCAATGATTTGGTTCTCAGGATGATGTCTTCTAACAAATCTTTCCAGCACGTGATCTGTTCTTTGTTGTTCATCCTATTCAGGTTCATTTCCTTGCTCGGTAGCTCCTTCCTAATTCTCGATTTCCCTTGGTTGTTCCTCGATGTTCTCTTTTTGATGCTCGGTTGACTTAGCCTATGGCTTCGGTAGGTGCTCTAGATGTTCAATGTAAGTGAATATACCATACTCTATCAGATCCCTAGTGCTTTCTTCACTATTTTTATCACCAAATTCATCAACCCTGACATTAGTACTTTCAATCATCTTATTAGTAACTTTATTCAGACATGTGAGCAAGGCTTTCGAGGGTACCTGTTAGCTGTTTTGAAAGGCCTAAATCAATCAAACGTTAAGAGTTTAATCTAGCATGCAATCAAAACAAAACAAATAAACTCTAAGCTAGCCACCTCAGATTGAGCCAAAAACAAGTGCACCCGAGCACTGTTTGATTTGCTCTGATGAGGGAGATGTGGGTGTGCTCTCTAAGCACTTGGAGCATATTCTAAATGCATTTAGGATGATTTGAAGCTCATGAAAACCCCAAAATGGCACAAAAACAGGTATAGAACACCTGATTTGCCCCTAAGGCTTCAAGAGGCTCAAGAATGCTTTAATAGAGATTGAGCTACATGATGAGTAATCTAGGATTGATTTTAGACCAAATAAAGATGTGATATGATGCTATGCTATGCAAAACAATAATAAAAACTATATTAATCCATTATTACTAAGCTATGATGAGCTAAAAGTGTTTGAAAGTAAACTAAATTAGAATGATTTGCTAAGATCTAACATGAAAATGGCATTATAATAGTGCATGAGAATGAAAGTAAGCTAATTGATTTTGCTCTTGAAAGGAGGGGTATTTATAGGATTTGGAAGAAAGAATGAGTGGCCAGGATTGAAATCCTTAAGAGAGGCCAAGATTCACTCAAAGGGAAGCACATGGATTGTGCTAGTTTAGGGATCACCTCTTTGTGACAAGTGTCACAAGGGCATTGGATTGAAAGATGGGAGGAATGTGCACAATTTGAGAAATGTGCCTAAGGTCAAAGGGTGTAAGAAAGGGTTGAGGAGCTTCTTAAATGCACCATAAAAGCATGTAAGAGGGATAAGGAGGCCTTAAATGCCTTCAATGCATTTCAAAAAAAGAAACCCTCTTTGTTGACTTTGGGGTAAGCTTAAGAGTTGGCTAACCTTGTTTAGGGAATGTGACAAGGTTAAGGGAGGAATTAGGATTAGGATTAGGGGATTTTAGGATTAGGATGGGTGAAGAGGTTGGATTTGAGAAGATTCTAGAAGAGTCTAGAATTCTCCTTGGTTTCATGGAATAAAAGCTTATTCATTCCAAAAACTTAAGTTTTGGAAATATTTATTGAAATATTTTCAATAAATATGAAATTTAAATATTTAATCTTAATTAAATATTTAGCCTTGGGATTAGGGTTAGAAAAGATGGGATTAGCCTTTTAATCGAGATTAAGAAGGAATTAGAAGATTTTGGAAGAGGTTAGTGGTCTAGAGGAAATTGGCCAAGTTTTGGGCAAAAAATAAATAAATTATTTATTTTGAGATTTTTGGTCAATTTATTAATTAAAATAATTAATAAATGAAGAGATAACGTTTAAATAAGATTTAAACATTTTTGGGAGGGATTCCTTAATTAAATGTTTTTAATTAAGATAAAGGGATTTAATGACATAAAAAATAAATTAATTAATTAAATAAATAATTAATTAATAAATGATGATGTCATCAGGGATTTTCAAAAAATAAAAAATACTTTATTTTCTAAAGGATTTTTAGGTGTCTACATTTTGCCCCTCTTTGATGCGATGCCGCAAGTGGCATGGCTTCAAAGACAAGAAAATAAGATGCCCCAAGGCTAGAATTTAGAGGAATGAGGGGTGTGCCCCCTCGAGAAAATAACGCAAGGAGTAAACGTTGTGGAATTTTCTCGAAAGGAAACAAAGAAGGAAGGGCCTAGGAAGAAGGGGAGATAAATAACCAAGCTTCCAAGAGCAAAGATGGGTGAATGCAAGATGAGATGGAATGCAAAATGTAGGATGCAGCTATATGAGAGATGCAAGAGTAATCTATAAGATGCAGGATGCAAGGGAGATGGGGAAGCTCCAAGTGCAAATGTGGAGAGCACAACCTAGTTTAATATAGCAATGCTAGAGACCTGCCAAGGATACTGGGATCACGAGGCCTTGTCACCAGCATTGCAGAGGATTGACGCTAAAAAGACACGCAGGGTTGCCCAAGCATCACACATGAAACCCGAAGGAGGCATGGTGGAAAGGATGCTGAAGAAACCACAAACACACAATTGACTCACAAGCAGAAGCAAAAGATCAAAGACTTTGCCCTAGATTATCCTCATTCGCAGCTCACCATGATATAAAGGATCGTGGTGACTTTGAGTAGAGAACAATGAAAAGCCGTAAAAGATTAACAAGACCCAAAGGACAAAATCCAAGGTCAAAATGATAACTCCAAAAAGACAGCCTTTGCCAAGGAGAGAGATTTGATTTGACTGATTTGATGGGGGGAAGATGAGGTTGGACAGGACGAAGGATACATCCTCAAGGACCCACTGATTGATGAGAGAATGAGTGTTGTTGTTCGCTGGCAAATGATGAATTCAAAGAATAATCATAGTGACCAAGAATAGTCGATAATTGATGTTGTTGAAGTACAAGGCTGGGTAGGACAAAGTGTTCTGATCAAAATGCTGCTGCAGGACTGACAAGGATTGATGTACAACAGATGGGAAAAGATATACAATAGAGATGTACAAAAGCTCAAGATTGGGGATAGGAAAATCTCGCGATACAGGATATACAGGAATGATTGCGCTACACAGGGGAGTGTACAAGGTATACAAGAGATGATACAAGATATGGTACAAGGGTATAGTACAAGATATGGGACAAGAGATGTGCAAGAGGGATGGTGGGGTTGCTGAAGGTTTATGGTGGGGATGGTGGAGGGGGATGGGGATGGGAAAAAGGACTGAGATGGTGGGATGGGAGGGGGATGGGATTTTGAGAGATAATGGCTTGGTCCACCATGTATGGCGCCTGTTTGCCAGGTTTTCACCAACATGCTTGTCCAAGGTGCTTGAATTGCCAAGTTTTCACCATTGGACGATTATTTTCTTTTCTTTTTTGCTTTTTTTTTGCTTTTTTTTTATTTTTTATTTTTTTTATTTTTTTGTATTTTGCTGCTTTTTTCCAATTTTTATGAATTTTCTAAATATGTAGGATCTGGTTCAGGCATAGAACCTCTTCAGATGTATGATGTTGATTGGATCATTCAAAGGCTCTCCTTCTGGTGTAGATAGCTGATAAGCTCCAGAGCCAAAACATGTTGTGATAACATAGGGGCCCAGCCAAGTAGGCTCAAACTTGCCTTTCTTTTCTCGATTTGCTTGGACCTTCTGATTTTCTTTGAGAACCATGTCACCAACCTGAAACTGTCTAGGATGGACCTTCTTGTTATAACTCCTTTTGAGTCGATTCTCGTATGCAACCAGGTGATCATATGCTTGCTGTCTCTTTTCATCTAACAGGTCTAGCTGTGTGAGACGAGCTACACGATAATCTTAACCAGTGGTGTAGTTCTTCATGGAGACTCACAATGATGGGAGCTTGACCTCAATCGGCAGAACGGCTTCATCACCATATACAAGGGAATATGGGGTGGTGCCTGTGGGAGTGCGATAGGAAGTGTGGTAGGCCCAGAGGGCAGGATTGATTTGGAGGTGCCAGTCACGACCAGAATCATTGACAACCTTCTTGAAGATTTTCAAGATGGTTTTATTGGTTGCCTCAGCTTGGCCATTTCCTTGGGGGAAATATGGACTGGAGAAACGGTGATGGATGTGGAGTCTGGCACACAAATCATCCACATGCTGGTTTTCAAAAGGTGTGCCATGGTCTGTGAAGATGGTAGATGGTATGCCGAAGCGGCAAATGATGTGGTAAAGGATGAACTTGGATATATGGATGCCAGTAGTTAGGGTGAGTGGAACCGCTTCAACCCATTTGGTGAAGTACTATGTGGTAGTTATTATGTACTTGTGTCCATCCGAGGAAAGGGGAGTAAAAAAGCCGACAAGGTCAAAGCTCCAACATGAAAATGGCCAAGGTGGCACAATGGGCTGCAAGTCTTGTGCTGGTGCATGAATCAGATTTGCATGCTACTGACATGGTAAACATTATCTGACAAATTCACAAGCATCATGTTCCATGGTTGGCCAATAATACCCAACTCGAAGCAACTGCTTAGCTAGAACCATGCCACTCGTGTGGGCACCGCAAATTCCAGTGTGAACCTCTTGTAAAGCCAGGATGGCCTCATTTGAATCTAAACACCTAGAGAGGATATTGTGATACCTGCGACGATAAAGGGTGTTGGCTACATGAGTGTAGCGGGAAGCTCTGCGAATAAGGTTTTGGCATTGGTTATTGGTGAGATGGGGAGATATGATACCATTCTTTAGATATGCGTGGATGTCGTGGTACCATGGTGACTGAGGACCAACCAAGACACACACCATTTCTGCATCGGCGTTCTCATAAGCTGGCGTATGTAGCTGCTCGACTAGGAATTCATACTATGATGCGTCGTGTGGGATTTCTAGCAAGGATCTGATGGTTGTCATTGCATCTGCTGCTTTGTTCTAAAATCTTTGGATCTGTGTGAATTGTAGATTTAGGAGCTGCTCTTTTAGTTTGTCCACTAGCTCTTTGTAAGGTAGCAACTTGTCATCCTTTGTCTGATATTCATCTAGGACTTGTTTGATAATCAGCTATGAATCTCCAAACACTTGTAATTCTGTGATATTCCACTGAATGGTTGTTCTGAGACCTGAGATGAGTGCCTCATATTTTGTAATGTTGTTGGTACATGGGAATCCCAATTTGAATGATTTTGGGATGTAGTCACCTTGAGGTGTGATGAATAGGATTCCTGCCCCTGATCCATGTGATGTGTAGGAGCCATCAAAGTATAGTTTTCACATGGGTTGTTCTTCGATCATACATAAGTGTTCATCAGGGAATTCCATGATTAGTGGATAGGCATCCACCAGTGGTGCTTCTACTAGCTGATCGGCAATGACTTGCCCTTTGATTGCTTTGCGATCAATATACTGGATGTCAAACTCGCTGAGTAACATGACCCATTTTTCCATATGGCCTGTGAGGGTTGTCCTTGATAAGAGGTACTTGAGGGGATCCACTTTTGAAATGAGCCTGATTGTGTGACTGAGCATGTAGTGTCTAATCTTTTGAGTGGCAAAGACCACTGCAAGGCATGCTTTTTCCATAGGTGAATAATTAAGCTCATATCCGACAAGAGTTCGACTAATGTAATAGATGGCTCTTTCCTTGTTGTCATCATCACGCTAAGCTAAGAGTGCCCCCAGTGCTGTAGTGGTGCCGAGATGTAGAGTATGAGAGGGCATCCTGGAATTGGTGGTACTAGGATTGGAGAATTGGCAAGATACTCCTTGAGCTTATCAAAGCTTCTTTGACATATGGGATCCCATTTGAAGCTTGTGTCTTTGCATAGGAGATGCGTAAAAGGTTGGCACTTGTCTGCTAACTGAGAAATGAACCGACGCACTGACTGAAGCTTTCCTTGTAGGCTTCTGAGCTGTTTGAGTGTTCTTGGTGGAGGCATATCTGTTATTTCTTTGACCTTCTTGGGGTCTATCTCTATGCCTCGTTGTGATACAATGAAACCTAGGAGCTTTCCAGATGTAACACCAAAGACACATTTCTTTGGATTGAGCCGTAACCCATAGTGCTGCAGGCGATCAAACACACTCTCAAGAATGTCAAGTTGTTCATGGCATGTCTTTGATTTTGCAAGAATATCATCCACATAGTCCTCTAGGATCTTGTGGATCATGTCATGGAAGATTGTTGTCATCGCTCGCTGATATGTGGCTCCTGCATTCTTTAGACCAAAGGGCATCATGTTATAGCAAAAGGTACCCCATGGAGTGGTGAATGCTATTTTATGTTGATCTGCTTCTGCTATTTTATGTTGATCATCTTTTGGACATGCCTTGTTCAAGTCCCTAAAATCCGTGCATATTCTGATGTCTCCTGAAGGCTTTGTGATAGGTACCATGTTGGAGATCCAATTTGAGTAATCTATAGCTCTGATAATCTTTGCATCCAAGAGCTTTTCTAGTTCTGATTTTACCAATAGAGCTACTTTGGGATGCATTTTGCGTAGCTTTTGCTTTACTGGCTTGACATTAGGATCTACTGCTAGATGATGAATGACAAGATTAGGATCAAGCCCAGGCATGTGTGCATATGACCATGTAAAGTTCATAGTAGCTTCTTGAAGTAATGCAGTGAAAGCCATTTCTTCACCTTCTGTCATGTTGGCTGCAATGTAGGTGATCCTCGGACATTCCTCTGTACCTAAGTTGACCGGCCTGGTTTCTTCTATGATGATAGGTGATTGCTCTGGTCTGTAATCTCGCATAGGTGGAAGAGGCAAGTCTTCATCTTCTAGCGCTTGAATTGCCAAGTTTTCACTAGAAGATACGCTCTTTATTTTTACTATTTTAGAATCAGAATGTGCCCCAGAAGGGTTTTCACATAAGGACTCATGTTGTACTTTTTTAATTTCTCTTTTGCAGCTAAAGCTTGCCTCTTCCCCAAAGTATCCCTCTGGGTCAAGCTTGTAGATGTCAGATGATTCTGAATCTTGAATTGGTTGTGGGCCTGATGCCCCCATGAACGCTAGGAGTGCTTCCGTGCTTTGAAACTCATCGATGTGTGTAATGCTTGGTTGGTCCCAGTCTATGAGTTCAGGGTGGGTGAGGGGAAGTTCTATGAGATTGATGGCGAGTTGTTGAAGGACAGAAGTCCCCAGGAGGGTGTCATCGTCAAAGATATCATCGTAGGATCTGATTTTTTTCTCTTCAGGGATGTCTTCGATCTCTATGAGGTCATCCTGGCTATTTAAGAGGGGAACGCTAGTCATGTTGGTGTCCCCAGTTGCGGTATTGGGCCCTTGTATATGCAAGCGAGGGGTATTAAAACCAAGACCCTGGTGCTCAGGATTCTTTGATGGTGTGATGGGATATTGGTTGCCGCCTTCTTGTGGCCCTAGACCACCACCTTGATAATGCCATTGTTCAGTGGTATACTTATATTATTTTAGATATTTATCTTTGAAATAGCCAAGAAGTTGAGTGTCAGGGGATGGGGGATCTTTATACAACCACCTATTTATGTCAGGATCCATCTCTTGACTGTTTATGTTGCCATGGGATTCAAAAGTCATAGATCCAATTTTCTTGATTTCACGATGCTCTTCAATAGGCTTGCTTTGGTGATTTGGACGCCCTTGAGTATGTGGATCAAGCGGGAGGGCCCCTATGGCAAATGCATCATGTAGGCTATATTCACCACAACCCTGGTTATTGATCTTGACGGAAGAGAGGGTGGAGGTGAGAATGGTTTCTGGATCGCAATGGGATCGAGATGAGCTGGCAATAGAAGTACCAATGTCAGTTCCAGGACAATGAGTGGAGTGAGGGAATGATGCTTCCATCGCACGACAGTATGCAAAGGGTTGGGGGTCATCATGGATGGTAACCTCAGTGCCTTGATGCGGAAATTTGATGCACTGATGGTAAGTAGATGGTACAGCCTTAATGGAATGAATCCATGGTCGGCCTAGGAGGATATTAAATGGTAGGTCAAGATCAACAACATGGCAAATAGTATCTTGTGTTGCTGGGCCCAGCTGAATGGGCAAAGTAATGGTACCTTCAGAGGTATGCTCCAAGTTGTCATAGGCTTTGATAGTGATTACTTCATGTGCTATATCGGCCTGGGTGAACCCAACCTGCTGAATGAATTTTAAAGTACACAAGTTTAGGGCTGAGCCATTATTTATTAAGACCCATTTGATGGCAAAGTCTCTGACCATGACAGCAATGCAGAGAGGAAGAGTATGGTCAGGTGCAACGACTGGCATGTCGGATGGTTTGAAGGATAAAGCACAGGCTGCGGATAGATGTCCCACAAGGGTCTCAAACTGGGTAGTGTTAATGTCTGTGGGGACATGTCCTTCTTTGAGAGCTCAGTCGAGAATCTCCTGATGGAGAGGTGAAGTGCGGAGAAGGTCCAGGATGGATATTTGGGCTGGTGTATTCCCAAGATGTTCTATGAGGTTGTACTGTGCATTGTGTGCATTTTGTACTGGCCTTGGACGGGCACCTGCAACAGTTATCCGACCCCTACGGGTGGTAACAGCACATTGACTGTCTGCTCCTCTGACATGGATGGTATTGACTGTGGGCTCAACTTGGGTTATACATCCAACAAATTTATCATAATTGATGTAGGCAGTAGTGTGATCTTCTTGCTTGCCTTTACCATGATTCTGGAGATGATTGGTATTAGCTTGATTCTTCCCAGCATTGTGTTGTGGGAACACATTCTGATAGATTTGTAAATTGGCATTTGGTGAGGCTTGAGCAGGGGTATCTACTTGAATCTCTTTTTGATCAATGAGATCTTGGATATAGTTTTTGAGTCTTATACACTTCAAGGTAGTGTGTCCTTTGACACGATGATAATCACAGTACTCATGATCTTTGTACCAATCAGGCTTGGGAGTGGTATCATCAACTGGCTGAATTGGTGGATATGTAATCAAGTTGGCCTTGGCCATCCGATGGAAGATAACATCCAGAGGTTCACCCAGTGGTGTGAAGGTCCTCTTTGGGTAATTTTGAGCTCTGGGTTTGTTCTGCTTGGGAGCAATATTGACGGCATTGACTTGATTGTTTGGGTTACCTTGATAGGCTTGATGGGCTTGTTGCTGATAATTCTGCTGATTATTTTGAGAAGGATATTGTTGCATGGGTTGTTGATGGACTTCAGGAAGTTGCTGATGGATGGGTGCTTGTTGTTGTTGGTATGCAGGAGTTGACGGAGGACTAGCTACAACAAATTGGACATGCTTGGTATTAGTGGCTCCATCAGTAACAACATTCTTGTTACGATTCCACTAACGGGATTTATCATTGCTGGGTTTTTGGGCATCATTTTTGAAGTGTCAGATTGTGCCTTCATCTAGGAGCGCCTTTTCAATACCTATCCCCTTGCTCTTGATATCTTGATAGGTTTGGAGACAATTCATCTACATGAAGTGGGATAGCTTAGGATGCAGGTTATCAATGAAAATTTTGGTCAAATGTTTTTCTGGCGGTTGGTATGATAACCTGGTGGTAAGGTTCTGCCATCGTTGCAAGTATTCTGCTAGGCTTTCTCCATCTTTCTATTTTGAGTTGCAGAGATCTAACAAGGTCAACTCATTCTCAACATTGTGGACATAGTGGTTGATGAACTTCTCAGAGAGTTTAGCAAAGGTTGTGATGGTCCCACTGGGTATTTTATAGAACCACTCAACAGCTGTTTCTCCCAAGCTTTTGGAGAATAAACACAAGAGATAGTTATCACTGTAAGCCACTTCTTGGCACGCCATATAGAATTCCTTAACATGATTGACTGGATCTCCTTTCCCCTGATATTTGTCAAATTTAGGTGTTTCAAAGTGCTTGGGGAAGGGAATAGCGGCAATGGATCAGTCAAATGGGTAAGGACACACCTCTTCAAACTTGTAGGTTTTGCTCTCAGTACCAGTTTGGAGCTCTTTAAGAGCGTTCTTCATAGCTTCCCACTCGGCATTGATTGGTGTTTGAGCAGGTTCTCCCATTTGAGGTGGGTATTGTGGAGCAGAATATGGAGATGGCCCAGCGGGATAGGTATATTGGAGCAGATCTTGGAGCAATGTTTGCTGGGGAGGATACTGTTGATGTGGCATAGGGGGGATTGTGGTGATAGATATGGGATTTCTTGCTGGTGTTGTGGGATGATGGGAATTTGTTGCTGCGCCTGGTAGGAGGAAGCTTGTTGTTGCTGGGGAATGATAGGGGTTTGTTGCTGTGACTGGAAGTGGGGTTGTTGTGGGGGAGGTTGGTGGAATGATGTCGCTTGTTGGTAAGATGGTCCTTGCTGATCTTGGCTCTGTGGTTGACCAATGTAGGTCAGGTGCATTCCTGCATTGCTTAAGGGTGAATTTGATGTGGGGAAGCTTGAAGCAAAGGGTGGCTGGGCAATATAACTTGCGAAATGGGATGAACTTTGCTGCTGAGGTGGAGGAACTTGTTGAATGGCACTAGGTGTTGTGAATGGATAGTTTGCAAAGGATGAAGCTGGTGGAAATTGTGATGGTTGTTGTGCTGCTTGTGAGGAGGTGGCTTGTTGGTTTCCAACCATAGATGTAGGAGAATGGGTTGGTATGCCCCAAGCTTTCATTTCTTCTTGAGTGAGGCCCCAATGAGAGCCAGTGTGTGGTGGGAATTGTGTTGCGGTAGTCGCCGGGAAGGTGGATGTGATGGGATTTTGGGATATGAATGGTGGATTGGAAAACCCATGGAAGGCATCCCTGTGGTGAAGGCATTTTGATGGGCTTGTGCCTGGGTAGATGCTTGTTGGGGGGGAAAGGAAGGGAACATTTGCATTCCCCATGAAAAGGGGGATGTTGATGCGGAAGCCTGCTGAGGAGGAAAGGGGAGCGATTGCACTACCCCCGGAATAGATGATGCTAGCATTTGTTGGGTGAAAGAGGGGAACGATTGTGTTGACCCTAGGAAAGATGGTATGGATGTTGAAGCTTGTGGAGCAAGGGGGAAGGATGATTGCATCCCTCCTGAAAAGAATGGTGTGGAAGGAGGTGGAGTTGCTTCTGTAAATGGATGTGTAAGAGGTGGGAGTTGATTTTGTGACAAGTGTTGGATTTGTGCAAGAGCTTGGGAGGCCATGGCAAATGTTGAAGTACCTGTGATAGGGAATGGAGCAGATGGTGTAACAGCTTGTGTTACGAGGCTTGCGAAGCTTCCTTGCAGAAGAAGGGGAATGGTGGAGTTTGCTTGAGATGTTTGCATGGTGGGATCGGGGAATGGTTGGATGAATGGAGAGTATACTTGTGCTAGGATTTGGATAGTGCTTATGGGAATATGAGGATGGAGATATGGTGGAATGGGAGTATGCCTTTGTGCAAAATTAGTGATCATGCTCTGTTGGTTTTGGGCTATGAGTATATTGACTGCTGGTGGATTCTCTGGGTGATTCACAAATGTTTCTATTGCCAGAGGAGCTGAGGGGATATTGGGATCATCCCATGTATTTCTAGTTTGTATTTGGGGATCATAGGCTACCATTGCACTGGTAAAAATGTTGGGATCAGATGAGCTAGTGATTGGATAAGGATTCATGTGCCTTCGCTTCCTAGATCCAAATCTTGTCTTGACAGGCATGGAGATGCAGATGCTTAGATGGATGCAAGATGTTTCCTAAAGGACTCTAAAGGATGGTGGATGCAAGCTTAAGGAACTTCTAAGGATGATGAATTTCTAGAATGCGATGCATGGATGGATGAACTGCTCAGATTTGGATCAAGGATGGTGGAAGATTGATGGGAGATGGTGGCAAATTGGTAAAAAAAGCTTGGTGATGATGGAGGCTTGGTGGGATGCTCTGATTTGGGTCAAGATTGGGTGGAGGATTGGTGGGATGCTGGTGGAAGATTACTAAGTGTCAACAATGAGCTGCTATCTTTCCCTGATGGAGGATCAGTGATAGGATTTGGGCCAACCTAGGATAGACTAATGATCTTCGGTTAACTGGATGCTTATCAATACAAGCCAATCTCTTGCTCGAGATGATGAGGCTATGCAAGGACAAGTTGGATTTTCTTTAGACAATGCTCTGCCAAAAAGGGGATGCTTTCTGATTTAGGATAAGGGATGGAAACAACTCAAAGGTTTTGAACACTAAGTGTTTGTGGATTTGGATCTCTGGATTTGGTACAAAAGATAGTGGGTTCTGATTTAGGTGATGGATGTTGGATTTGGATGAAGGATATGGGATTCTGATGGTGGATTGCTGATGAAAAGACGGTGGAGGATGATGGAACAATGCTCTTTCTAAAGGGATGATGCAGATGCGACTGGGATGGATGATCTATGATGCTGCTAGGAGGATGATGGTGCATGCAACTAAGGACTCTATGATGTAACTAAGGTTTGGTGAAGATGCAGGGATGAAACTAAGATGAAGCTAGGATGACGGACTGCCAAGATAAGATTGTGAGATCTGAAGGTAGAATGGACATGTGATGGATCCAGCTAATCTTCTCTTTCAAGGTTGATGTAGCGATCGTTTACTCAGAAATGGTAGGCAAACTGTTTGACTCTTGCATTATAGCCAATATTATCAAGCCTTTCTTGATATTTTTCTTCTGCTTGGGTTGCTTGGACAAAGGATTGATGGCTTTTAAGGTTCCTCTCTGCAACTTTCTTCTCTTGATAATCTTTGGATTTGGGCAACTTGGCTTTCGGATGTTTGATCAAATTGGGCATATCTTTGGGAAAAATTCTGATAGGTTTGGTTTGGGAACAAAAGGCTCTTTGGATATCTGATTTCTGCAAGATTTTCTGAGTATCAAGTTTGTTGATTGGTTTGATTTTCTCAAGTGGCAAAGGATAAATTAAAAAGACTTCTGACAAAGCAATCTCCGCAAAGGGCAAAGCAACCTTGCGGGATACAAATAGGATGACTGACTCTGATAAAGCTTTGAAAGTGTATGTTTCAACAAGTGTTTTCACGGAGTCTTTGACTATCAAGCACTTCAAACAGATCTACCTAAGGAAGGTGAGTATCAAAATCGCTTGCCCACAGCTTGGTATCCCCCAGAAGGGAATACAAATGGTGAGTAATCTTGAGGCGACCCGGTAAACCCCTTGGAATCGGTCCTTGCACAAGGATTTTGATACTTTCAGATGTAGATAGGGTAGCCTCTATTTTATCAAGTTTTTAATAGTTTCGTGGAGTCTCCATACCCAGTTATGCTGACCGCCTGTGACTCACTTAAGAGCCTAGCCAACAACACTGGGGGAGGAATATTTACCTTTCCCCAGACATTTGTATTTGGCACAAGACGCTCGGCGATTAGGAGATGTAAGTGAGTACTTTTTGCCTTCACTTTATTTATATACCGGCCGGGGGGGATACCGATTTGAGGTCGTTCTCTGAGGAGGAAGCACTTTTCTCCCCGAACAGGCCTCGCTAAAAGTAGAACAAGTGAACTTGTCCGAGTCCAAATGTTCTACGTTGCTTACTTTAACAAGGATTTACAGAAAATGAAAGCTCCTAGATGCACATCAAGCAAGTTTGTTCATTTTTCCAAATTGATTAAGTGATGTTTGAACTTTGAAAATGAAGACACACGTGCTTAGATTTTGATTTGTTCTTTCTTCAAAACGTAAATAATTTGAGTGTTTGCAAGTTCTTTCCTTTTGGGCATTCAAGATTGATATTTGCGAGTTGATTTAGGAACTTTGAAAATGTGCTTTGTTTTATCCTTAGATCATTCAAGATTGTGTTCGTTTACTTGCTTTTGAAATCTGAAACAAGAGAGGGAATAGAGTGTTCATTCCCTTTAGTGCATTTGAGATTGGGTTTGATTTTCAAAATGACAATGACACTTTAGGACCTAAGTTCTTTCCTTTAATTTCATTCAAGATTGAGTTTGACCTTTTGCAAAATAAAAAATAAATCCAGTCCCAGACAGAAAAATACCAAAAAGCGACACTGTCCAACTTATAGGCGACGTTAGAAAGTGCAGAGGCGACATTTCATTCTTACCGGCGATATTTTGTACCTTTACAAGCGATAGATAACTATGCAAAGGCGTGATTTCTTTATGCAAGGTGTGATTTCTTTCTGCAAAGGCGTGATTTCTTTCTTCAAAGGCATGATTTCTTCATTCAAAGCCATGATTTCTTTCTTCAAAGGCGTGATTTCTTTCTGCAAAGGCGTGATTTCTTTCTGCAAAGGCATGATTTCTTTCTGCAAAGGCGTGATTTCTTTCTGCAAAGGCGTGATTTCTTTCTTCAAAGGCATGATTTCTTTCTTCAAAGGCGTGATTTCTTTACATTTAAGCGACAGAAGAAGAAGTAGAAGCAGAATAGAAGTTATTGCTGGCAGAAATGTGCCAGTAACCAGGCGTGAAAATAGTGTCTGTAAGCGTGATCTGATTTCTTCAAGGTGTGATTTGTTTTGTCAGAGGCATGATTTCATTGCTGTAGGTGAAATTTCTTTTTCTGAAGGCATGATTTCTTCCGTTTCCTGCAACAAAGAGTGAAAAAGTTGTGATTTGATCAAGCTGATTGTGGTTTGAGTCCCACCGGGCATGCCAGAATGTGAACAAGGCTTTCAAAGGTACCTGTTAGCTGTTTTAAAAGGCCTAAATCAATCAAACGTTAAGAGTTTAATCTAGCATGCAATCAAAACAAAACAAATAAACTCTAAGCTAGCCACCTCAGATTGAGCCAAAAACAGGTGCACCCGAGCACTGTTTGATTTGCTCTGATGAAAGGGATGTGGGTGTGCTCTCTAAGCACTTGGAGCATATTCTAAATGCATTTAGGATGATTTGAAGCTCATGAAAACCTCAAAATAGCACAAAAATAGGTATAGAACACCTGATTTGCCCCTAAGGCTTCAAGAGGCTCAAGAATGCTTTAATGGAGATTGAGCTACATGATGAGTAATCTAGGATTGATTTTAGACCAAATAAAGATGTGATATGATGCTATGCTATGCAAAACAATAATAAAAACTATATTAATCCATTATTACTAAGCTATGATGAGCTAAAAGTGTTTGAAAGTAAACTAAATTAGAATGATTTGCTAAGATCTAACATGAAAATGGCATTATAACAGTGCATGAGAATGAAAGTAAGCTAATTGATTTTGCTCTTGAAAGGAGGGGTATTTATAGGATTTGGAAGGAAGAATGAGTGGCCAAGATTGAAATCCTTAAGAGAGGCCAAGATTCACTCAAAGGGGAGCACATGGATTGTGCTAGTTTAGGGATCACCTCTTTGTGACAAGTGTCACAAGGGCATTGGATTGAAAGATGGGAGGAATGTGCACAATTTGAGAAATGTGCCTAAGGTCAAAGGGTGTAAGAAAGGGGTGAGGGGCTTCTTAAATGCACCATAAATGCATGTAAGAGGAATAAGGAGGCCTTAAATGCCTTCAATTCATTTAAAAAAGGGAAGCCCTCTTTGTTGACTTTGGGGTAAGCTTAAGAGTTGGCTAACCTTGTTTAGGGAATGTGACAAGGTTAAGGGAGGAATTAGGATTAGGATTAGGGGATTTTAGGATTAGGATGGGTGAAGAGGTTGGATTTGAGAATATTCTAGAAGAGTCTAGAATTCTCCTTGGTTTCATGGAATAAAAGCTTATTCATTCCAAAAGCTTAAGTTTTGAGAATATTTATTGAAATATTTTCAATAAATATGAAATTTAAATATTTAATCTTAATTAAATATTTAGCCTTGGGATTAGGGTTAGAAAAGATGGGATTAGCCTTTTAATCGAGATTAAGAAGGAATTAGAAGATTTTGGAAGAGGTTAGTGGTCTAAAGGAAATTGGCCAAGTTTTGGGCAAAAAATAAATTAATTATTTATTTTGGGATTTTTGGTCAATTTATTAATTAAAATAATTAATAAATGAGGAGATAATGTTTAAATAAGATTTAAACATTTTTGGGAGGGATTCCTTAATTAAATGTTTTTAATTAAGATAAAGGGATTTAATGACATAAAAAATTAATTAATTAATTAAATAACTAATTAATTAATAAATGATGATGTCATCAGAGATTTTCAGAAAATAAAAAATACTTTATTTTCTAAAAGATATTTAGGTGTCTACAAGACACTTGTAAGCTTTGCTTTTAGTAGAATATCCAAAAAATATTCCTTCATCCCCTTTACAGTCAAATTTTCCATTCCTATCATCTTTCAAAATAAAACATTTGGTACCAAAAATTCTAAAGTAACTTACAGTCAATTTGTGACCAAACCATAACTCATAGGGTGTTTTGTTTGTATCCTTCTTCAATTGTACTCTGTTCAAAACATATTCAGTTGTACTAACTATCTCTCTCCAGTATGTTTGAGCCACATTCTTTTCTATCATCAGTGTCCTTGCGTAATCAACATTTGACCTATTCCTCCTTTCAACAATTCCATTCTGTTGAGGTGTTCTCGGTGCAAAAATCTATCTTTTTATACCATGCTCATTACAATAGTTAGTGAATTCATCAGAAATAAAATCACCACCTCTATCAGATCTCAAGCATTTTAGTTCTTTCCTAGTTTCTTTCTCTACTTTATCTTTGTACCATTTAAACATATTAAATGCCTCAGATTTCTCTTTTAAAAACATTATAGTGACAGTCCCAACCGGTGCTGAGAAGGGAGGGGTGAATTGGCACCTCTTCAAACTCTTTTTTTCTTTAATCTGGTGAAGTACACTTATAGCAGACAAGCAAGCAGATTTAAATAAATAATAACAGTAAGTAAACAATCATACAGTGACACCAGATTTATCACATGGAAACCTAGTAAGGGTGAAAACCACGATGTGAGGAGACCTCACAAATTTTGTACTCTTCTAGAGTACACCCTGTTAAGAGCTTTCCTGGTTAAAGGATAAAAACACACTTGTTAGATGCGACCCGGTCAAGGGATTTATTACAATAAGGCCGGTTAGTGTCTACCTTGTTAAAGGACTTTGAACACCTTACAAGATGCCACCGGGTTAAGGGATTTGATATAAGGGACCTGTTAGAGTCCACTCAAAACACTGGGTTTTAACTATTGTAGTTGCTAGAAAATAATAGATATTTACCTTTTACAATTGGCTTTTCATAACCTAATAAGATCTTTGTTTGTGCTCAGCTAAGAATCGTCACCGGTCACAACAGGTGAGTTCTCCACTACTGTTATGTTTCTCTGCACACACTTCTTTCTCTACTTCTCTTTCTGATTTACCCTAGCTTCTTTTAATCTTTTCAGGTTCAGTCTTTTCTCTGGCAAAATGAAGGCAATTTCTATTTGCCTTGGTCAAAAGAATATATAGGGTCCTGGCCCTAAATGTGCTCATTAAACATGACCTAACTTTATATCTTCATCGGATACAATGCTCAGTGGAGTACCAGTTTACTAAGGAAACATCTAACGTATTCCCTTGCTTTATCTGTCTAATGAAGAAAGTAGTAGTTGTGTGTCAAGCAACTTTCCTTCACAGGAGATAACAATTTGATTTAGAGCCACTGATCTCGGCTTTAAATCCTCCAGACTTGCCTCAACCCAATCGCTAGTTTTAAAGCCACTGATCTCGGCTTTAAAACCTCCAAACTTGCTTCAAACAGATCATCAGTTTAACTCAAAGACTTCTTGATTTAGAGAAACAAATCTTAGTCAAAGAGTTAGTTGAAACAGTTAGTCTAACTATGACTTCCTCAGTTCATGACCGGAGTCATTAATATACTAGTTACAGTTGAGTTTAGTTATTTGTGCTGTGAACAGGTAAGAGTCCTTGTTCCTATCCCTTCCTGGGTTTACCGGTCGCACCTTCCTTGGTTTGTTGTCCCTTTCTTAGCTTACCGATTGCACCATCCAATTGTTGACACTGGTTAGCTTATTGCTTTATGGTCCTCAGCTGATGCTGGAATCCTCTTTTCATTTTGTTGATTACATGGCCCAGTGGCTAAAGCTTTGTATAGTGATCCTTCTTTCATATAGATCTCCTTGGTTCTAGAGGTGACAAGTCTCTATACTCTCTTTTCCAATCAATGACAACACTAGTATCGGTAGCAGGCTTATCGGTTATCATCACTTAATGCCAACAATCTCCCCCTTTGGCATTAATGGAAAAACTGATGGGCAATCACCTTACTGATCTTGTATCTCTTTACCGTCTTCCGGTTATTGCCAAACTCTCCCCTTTTTTTACAGTGATGCCAAAGGCTAGTCAAAGAAACTACCTTTGTCTAATCTACTCCCCCTATGAGCAACATTCATTTTTCATCAGTTTAGAAAAGATGATGTTTAACCCTCTATTGAAGCATAATGAACTGATGGCCACCCTTATAGGTTTACTGAAGATCATGAAGGGGTATCACCCCTAGTTTACCTCTAAGATACTCAAAAGTACTCTTTGGTAATGACTTTGTGAAGATATCAGCAATTTGTTCCTTGGTGGGAACATATTCCAGTCTCACCTCCTTATCTTGTACCAGCTCTCTCAAGTAATGATACTTGATAGCAATGTGCTTTGTCTTGGAGTGCATAATAGGGTTCTTGGATATGTTAATTGCACTAGTGCTATCATAATAGATAGCTATTAGATCAGGTATATGTTCTTTAATTCCTTCCAGCAGTTATTTTATCCAGATTACCTATGTGCAATTGATTGTTGCAGCAACATATTCGGCCTCTACAGTAGATTGGGATATACAATTTTGTTTCTTGCTAGTCCAAGAAACAATTCTTCCACTAAGAAAGAATGCACCACCACTTGTGCTATTTCTATCATCAATGTTTCCAACCCAATCTGCATCGGTGTATACTTTTACTTTGAATCCTCCCTTGTGAGGAAACCATAATCCATAATCCTCAGTTTCCCTTAGATATCTGAATATTCTCTTTACTACTATTAGATGTGTCTCTTTGGGATTTGCAAAGAATCTTGCAACTATGCCAACTACATGTGCAATGTCTGGTCTACTATGAATAGCATACTATAGTTTACCTATCATGGACTGATACATTATTTCATTCACTTCTTTAGCATCATCCTCCTTTGATAACTTGAAGTTAGTTATCATTGGGGTCCCAACCAATTTAGAATCATCAAGTCCAAAGGTCTTAAGAATTTCTTTGATATATTTGGACTGAGAGATGAAAATTCCTTCTTTCAGCTGATGGACATGTAGTCCAATGAAGAATTTTATTGCACCTATCATAGACATCTCAAATTCTTTCTTCATCTCTTCAACAAAGGCTTTTCTCATCTTGTCATCTCCTCCAAAGATGATATCATCCACAAAGATCTCAGCAATTAGATTTCTATCTTTTCTGGTCTTGAGATATATATTGTTGTTGTCCCCGGTTCTTGTGAATCCTATGGTTAGAAGGTATGAATGCAACCTCTCATTCCAAGCCCTTGGAGCTTGCTTAAGTCCATAAAGAGATTTCTTCAATTTACCATCCATTCCATCCTTATGTGAAGATGTGAAGCCTTCCAATTGTTCAATGTAGACTTCTTCCTCCAGTATTCCATTTAGGAATGTAGACTTAACATCCATCTGGTATACTTTGAATCCTTTGTGAGCAGCATAGGCAAGTAGAATTCTCACTCCTTTCAGTCTTGCAACTGGTGCAAAGGTTTCTCCATAGTCTAGTCCAACTTCTTGGGCATATCCTTTGCAGACCAATCTTGCCTTATTTCTTATGACTTTTCTATCCTCATTCAACTTGTTCGTATAGACCCACTTGGTTCCTATGACATTTTTGTCCTTAGGTCTTGGCACAAGTTCTCATGTATCATTCTTTTCAATCTGCTCAATTTCTTCCTCAATGGCCTTGACCCAATTGTCATCTTCTAGAGCTTCCCTGGTGGATTTGAGCTCTACACAGGAAAGCAAGAAGATATTCTCTCTAGCCTTTTTCTTGATTAAGATATTTGCATATTTTTCACCAATTATATTGTTAGTGGAATGATACGTGACATACCTTGGAAGAACCGGTCTCTATTCCTGGTCTGGTTCTTCCAGTTGAGCATTATCTTCATCATGGTTCTAGGCATCAACTTGTTCACCCTTGTATTAGCCTGTTGGGTTCAAGTACAATATCCTGATCTAGATGTCTATCCATGTGTATTTCTCCTTCATCTTCATTCATTGCTTCATTGAACTCAAAGGCATTTCCTTCATTTAGGCCTTCAACACTATCATGATCATCATGACCAATCTTCTTGTCTAGTTTTGAAGATTCATCAACTTTTACATTGATGCTTTCAATTATCTTTCATGTTCTTTTGTTCAAACACCGATAGGCCTTGCTTTTGGTAGAGTAACCCAAAAATATTCCTTCATCACTCTTAGGATCAAGCTTCCTAGAGTACATATCTCTTTTAATGTAACATTTACTACCAAAGATCTTGAAGTAGCCTGCACTAGGAGTATGCTTAAACCATAGTTCATAAGGAGTCTTACCAGTTCCTTTTTTAACTTGAATCTAGCTGAGTGTGTACATAGCAGTACTGACAGCTTCTCTCCAGAAGTGATGAGGTAGATCCTTTTGAATTAGCAAGGTTCTAGCATAATCAATCAATGTCATGTTTCTTCTTTCTACTACTCTGTTTTGCTGAGGAGTCCTTGGTGCATATAGCTATCTTTTTATTCTGTGCTCCTCACAGTAGTGAGTGAACTCTTGAGAGGTATATTCACCTCCTCTATCTGATCTCAGACACTTCAAACTTTTACCGGTTTCTTTTTCCAATCTAACTTTGTAGATTTTGAACATGTGGAAAGCTTATGATTTCTCCTTGAGAAAGAGTGTCCACATCATTCTAGAGAATTCATCTACAAAGAGAATAAAGTATTGGTCTCCATGGTAGCTCTTTGTTCTCATTGGTCCACATAGGTCAGTGTGTACCAAGTCTAGAACATTCTCAACACAGAAGGACTTACTGTTGAAAGATGTTCAAGTCAACTTTCCTAATTGACAATCTTTGCAAATACCCTTGATGGGCTTGGAAATCTTAGGAAGTCCTCTTACCATTTTATTTTTCTCACTTTGACAATACTGTCAAAGTTTATGTGGCAGAGCCTCTTGTGCCATAACTAGCAGTTGTCTTCTTTGGTCATAACATAGATTTTGTTTGATTCTCCTTTGACCGAGGCTATGAGACAAGCTCCTTCCACTGAGTCTAGGTAGAAAAGGTTACCTTTTCTCTATCTACCGATTGCAACATGAGTTTCAGATTGATTCTTTACAATACAGGAACCTTGTCTGAATTCTAGCAGGAATCCTTTGTTATTCATTTGTGCAACACTCATGAAGTTGTACTTGAGTCCTTCAACCCAATACACATCTTCACAGATAGCATTTTTGCAGAGAGCAATAGAACCTTTACCTTTGATGGCACAGGGGGCATTGTTTCCAAAGGTAATTGATCCGCTGTCATTGAGCTCTAAGTTGATGAACTTGTCCTTGTCACCAATCATGTAGTGAGTACATCCGTTGTCAATGATCTAGTCATCATGTTGATGAGACCTAGATATGAGTGCAACTTCATTTATAACTAGATTCTCCTCCTTTATTGCAACAAATGCAATTTCTAGATCCTCTGAGTCTTTAGACTCATTGTCGGTAACTCCTTCCTCTGCAAGATAGCATTACTTCTTTTCTTTGCTCTTGAACCAGTCTCTTTTATCTTTAGATTCATTATCAAGACACCTTGCAGCAATATCTCCTATCTTGTTGCAGGAGAAGCATTTCAAGGGGAGTTTCCCTTTGTACTTCCCTTTTCCTCTGGGGAATATCCTAGCAATGAGTTCTTCGAACTCATCTTGCTCCATCTCCTCTGAGAGCAGATTCTCAACAAGGTTGCCAATCTTTTTGGTAGAGCAATTACCAATTTCTCTTCCCTTTTTGGTGGAAGAGACGTTGACAGAAGACTTAAATGATGCTTCTTGAATGGATAAGCTATTATAAAAATTACTTAATTCGAAGGAAACCAGCTTACCGATTAGGGAGTCTAGGGTGACTTGATCTTTGGTCACCCATCTGAGCTCTTGAATGGCAGAGATCTTGATGGCATACTAAGGTCTAAGAGTTCTCAGTATTTTGCTAACCACCTCCTCTTCACTGAGCTTTCCTCCAACACTTCTGATGGAATTGATCACCTCTTTGATCTCGTTGCTAAATTGCTCGATGTCTTCTCCTTCATTCATCCTCATGTCATCATATTTTCCTCTGAAGCTTTCAACCTTGGCTCTTTGAACATTTGGATCCCCTCCATAAACCGTTTGCAACTTGCCCCACATCTTGAAGGAAGAATCAAGGTGTTCTATCTCGGCATACACATGATCATGTAATGTGGTGGCTATCATGTCCTGAGCAGTTGTGTGCTTGGCTTTGATCATTCTGTTGATCAGGTGTCAGCGTGCCAGTGGGTTCAATATAGTCAGTTGTGACATGGTTCTAGTATTAATCATTGTTTTTCTTCATGTACAGCTTCATCCTGTTGCACCAGAGAGTAAAGTTTTCTTTTGAAAACTTTGGTCTTTCCTTTCTCATCATCTTGATTTTTTCTTTGTGCGGTCAAACAACAAAGAAAATAGACCTGATGCTCTGATACCAATTGACAATCCCAACTAGTGCTAGGAGGGGAGGGGTGAATCAGCACCTCTTCAAAAAAAAATTTCTTTAATCCGATGAAGTAAACTTACAGCAGACAAGCAAGTAGATTTAAGCAAATAATAACAGTAAGTAAACAATCATATAGTGACACCAGATCTTTCACATGGAAACCCATAAGGGTGAAAATCATGGTGTGAGGAGACCTCACAAATTTTTTATTCTTCTAGAGTATGCCCTGTTAAGAGCTTTTCTGGTTAAAGGATAAAAATGCACTTGTTAGATGTGACTCGGTCAAGGGATTTATTACAATAAGGCTGGTTAGTGCCTGCCTTGTTAGAGGACTTTGAGCACCTTACAAGATGCCACTCAGTTAAGGAATTTGATACAAGGGACCTATTAGAGTCCACCCAAAACACTGGGATTTAACTATTGTAGTTGATAGAAAACAATAGATATTGACCTTTTACAATTGGCTTTGCATAGCCTGATAAGATCTCTGTTTGTGCTCAGCTAAGAATCATCACCAGTTGCAACAGGTGAGTTCTCCACTACTGTTGTGCTTCTCTGCACACACTTCTTTCTCTACTTCTCTTTCTGATTTACCCTAGCTTCTTTTAATCTTTTCAGGTTCACTCTTTTCTCTGGTAGAATGAAGGCAACTTTGAAGGGCAATGCTTGCAGCCCTAGAGAGGGTAGGAGTAAAGGATAGGAATGATATACCCTTGTTCCATGGCAAATTGGAACCGGAAGAATGCATGGATTGGATAGAAGCTTTGGAGAATTATTTTGAGTGTGAGGTAGTACTTCCAAGCCAAAGGGTGAAGTTGGCAAAGTCAAAATTGAAGGGACCAGCCCTTAGTTGGTGGAATTTTCTACAAAATGAGAGATTGGAAGAGGGAAAGGAGGTCATTTCTACTTGGACCAGAATGAAGGCAGAGTTGAAAAGACAATTTGTACCAGATGATTATGAAGTGACTCTTCATAAGAAGCTTCAAAACTTGAAGCAAAAAGATCTTGATGTGAGTACCTATACTCAAGAATTTCACAATTTGACCTTGAAGGCTAAAATGTTTGAAACTGAGAAACAAAAACTAGCAAGATATATCAATGGGCTGAAGTATAGCATAAAAGATGAATTGACATTGGTTAATGTGGAATCAGTCCACAAATGTTTTCAGCTTGCCCTCAAGATTGAGGAAAAACAAAAAAGAAGAGGAGAACAAAGTAAGGGAAGAGGAAACTCATTCCGTGGAAGAGGAAGATTCAATGGGAGAGGGACTTTACCTAAGTTCCAAGGTGAAGGCAGCAATCAAAGTACTGATAATGATGCTGGTGGCAGAGGTTCATTCAGAGGAAGAGGGTCAAACAATGGCAGGGGCAGATCTAGGGGAAGAGGTCCTAATGTGTTCACTGGAAGATGCTTCTCATGTAACCAAGTTGGGCATCAATCTTTCAGATGTCCACAAAAGAATGATAGCAGCAATCAAGGAGATAGAAAGGTACAATTGATTCAAGAGGAGGATTGCCAAAGCAATTCATCATACCATACAGCCTCATCCAAACATGCTGATCCGGTGCAAGGAGAAACTCTTATGTTTAATTGATCGCTGTTGGTACCACTCAATAAGGAGCCAGCACAAAGGAAATCTCTATTTCGGACTACTTGCAAAACAAAAGGTAAAGTATGTAAGGTAATTGTTGATTCCAGCTCTACTGAAAATCTAGTTTCTTTCGAAATGGTAACCAAGTTAAATTTGAAAAGGCTTCCACATCCTACTCCCTATAAAGTTTCTTGGTTGAATAAGGAGCAGCAAACTATTGTGAATGAACAATGCTTGGTAGAATTTGAAATTGGTGATTATAAAGATAAGGTTTTATGTGAGATAATTGAAATGGATGCATGTCATCTTCTTTTTGGAAGACCATGGCAATATGACACTAATGCCCAGCATGATGGGAAAACCAATGTGTTTAATATAACTAAAGATGGAGAAACTTTCATAATGACACCTTTACCGGATGTTGCAAATAATTCAATCTTGCATAGTAGTGTTATGGTTGTCAAAGAAAAAGAGTTTTTAGAAGGTCTTAAGGAAGAAAATCCTCCATGCTTTGCTATTGTAATCAGACCTAAGGAAACTAATTATGAGGGCAAGGAATTGAGTTTAGAAGCCAAGGAAAGTACTTGTCCTAAGGTTGTAGTTGATTTGCTGAATAAGTATGATGGTATTGTTGCTGATAGTACTAATGAGTCTCTTCCACCAAAGAGGTCAATCAGCCATTGTATTGATTTGATTCTGGGTGCTACCTTACCAAATAAAGCAGCCTATAAACTAACTCCCGAACAAAATGCTGAAGTTGCAAGACAAATCCAAGGGTTGTTAGAAAAGGGTTACATAAGAAAAAGTATTAGCCCATGTGTTGTCCCAGTAGTCCTTGCTCCTAAGAAAGAAGGTCTTGGAGGTTATGTACAGATTCTCGAGCCATTAACAAGATTACTATTAGATACCGGTTTCCCATGCCTAGGATGGAAGATCTCATGGATTGTTTAGGTGGTGCTAAATACTATTCAAAGATTGATCTCAAAAGTGGCTATCATCAAATCCGGATACGTGAAGGGGATGAATGGAAAACCACTTTCAAAACTAATGAGGGTTTGTTTGAATGGATAGTTATGCCCTTTGGTTTATCCAATGCTCCTAGTACTTTCATGCGTTTAATGAATGAAGTGCTGAAACCTTTTCTTCATCAATTTGTTGTTGTATATTTGGACGATATTCTGATTTTTAGTGGCAGCCAAGAGGAACATTTGCAGCATTTGGATCAGGTCTTGAGGAAGCTTCATGAAGAAGGCTTACGGATAAATTTGGAGAAGTGCTCATTCATGCAAGAAGACCTTGTGTTCTTGGGTTTTGTAATTTCAAAAGGCAGTTTGAAAATGGATCCTTCAAAGGTAGAAGCCATTCTAAATTGGCCAGCACCTACTACAGCCACGGAGGTAAAAAGTTTTCATGGTTTATGCAGTTTCTATAGGAAGTTTATTAGAAACTTTAGTGGTATTTGTGCTCCACTTATTGATACTATTAAAGGTGGAAGAAAATGTGTTTTCCAATGGACTAAAGAGGCCAATGAATCTTTTGAATTGCTGAAAAAGAAAATATCAGAACAGCCAATACTAGTTTTACCGGATTTTCATAAGGTTTTTGTTGTTGAATGTGATGCTAGTAATAAGGCTATTGGTGGGGTTCTTAGTCAAGATGGTAGACCCGTAGCCTTCTTTAGTGAGAATTTAAATGAAGCAAAACAAAAATATTCTACTTATGATCTTGAACTCTATGCTATGGTTCAGTCATTAAGAAAATGGAGGCATTATCTTTTACCAAAAGAATTTATTGTTTTTACAGATAACCATGCACTTAGTTTTCTGAATAGACAAGAGAAACTTAATCATAGACATGTCAAATGGATGGAGTTTTTGCAGGCCTACACTTTCAGCATTAAACATAAGAAAGGGGTTACTAATAAGGTGGCAGATGCTTTGAGTAGAAGGACACTTGCTATTCAGTCTATGCAATTGGAAAGTGCTAGTTTGGAGGCTATGGCATCCATGTATGCTACGGATGAAGATTTCAAAGAAATTTATCAAGTTTGTTTGGATATGACAGCAAGGTATCATACTGAATTTTCTGATTATTTGATTCAGAATGGGCTTCTTTTCAAAAGTGGTTTACTTTGTGTTCCAAAAGGATCAATGAGGGAAAATATTATAAAGGAAAAACATTGTGGCAGCTTGGTAGGTCATTTTGGTTTGGATAAAACTTTAGAATCAGTCAAAAGGTTTTATTATTGGCCTAAGTTGCAAACGAATGTTAGAAAATTTGTTGAAACTTGTTTGATATGTCAAAAATCTAAAGGTCATTCCTCTAATGCTGGTCTTTACACGCCTTTGCCCATTCCTTCTAAGCCATGGGATTCAGTTAGTATGGATTTTGTGCTCGGTTTGCCTAGAACCAAGGCCGGTTATGACAGCATATTTGTGGTCGTAGATCGGTTTTCAAAAATGGCTCATTTTATTCCATGTAAGACTACTCATGATGCATCTCATGTTGCTGGATTGTTCTTTAAGGAGGTAGTACATTTGCATGGTTTACCTTTGTCAATCATATCCGATAGAGATCCTAAGTTCTTGGGTCATTTTTGGAGAACTTTGTGGAAAAAGTTGGGGACTAATGTTTTTTTATCTTCAGCATATCATCCTCAATCCGATGGGCAGACTGAGGTCATCAATAGGTCCCTTGGTAATCTTTTAAGGTGTTTGATACAGGAACATGGTGTAAGTTGGGATTCAGTTTTGGCTCAGGCTGAGTTTTCCTATAATGATTCTGTGAATCGTAGTACAGGAAAGACTCCTTTTCAGATTGTTTATGGTGTTCATCCTCGTGGTATTTTGGAGTTAAGGGATGTTACTAGTTTGGAAAATCCTAGTGCTTTGGCTAATGATTTTGTTAATGTTATGAAGGATATCCAAGATCAGGTTAAGGAAAAGCTTCAGCATTCTAATTCCAAATATAAAACTCATGCGGATAAACGGAGGAAAGATGTAACATTCAATGTTGGGGAATTGGTCATGATCCATTTGAAGAAAGAGAGGTTGCCTAAGGGCCATTATACAAAGCTTCTGGCCAAGAAGATTGGACCTTTTAAGGTTCTCAAACGCAGCGGTCCTAATGCCTATCATATTGATCTTCCTCCTGATATTCATTTGTCTCCTATATTTAATGTTGCTGATTTATATATCTATAAAGGTGTTGTTCCTACTTATGTGAATGCAGGTGCTGCTGATTCTCTTGATAATTCCTAGTTTTCAACTCTTCTGAAGACACCTTCTTTGGAGATTGTAGGTATCTTGGACACACGTGTTGCACGGAAGACTCGGTGGCACACTTATTATGAGTATCTGGTTCAATGGAAGGATAAACCTTTGGAAGATGCTACATGGGTTACTCCAGCAGTTTTGAATCAGTTTGGGTTTCCTGTCCCAGCAGTTCCAACTCAAGGGACTTGAGTTTTCTTGCCTGTGGAGCATGGTGCAGGGCACCTCATGCTATGGCTTTCAAATTTCTTTTGTTAGTTTGTGTTGTAATAACGGGAATGAGTTACATTTCCTTAGTCCATTTCTTGTATGGTCAAGAGTTTTTTTGGGTAGTTCTATAAGCCAATGACTCTTAGTCCATTGGACTTTCTTTTTTTGTGCTTTGTTTTCTTTAATGTTATTTCTGGAATTACTTTGTTTAGCGGAGATTCTTATTTTTACATCTTTGTTGCGGTCTCTGCTGGTATCTTTTCGATACCGTTCTTCAGTTGTGTCAATGACCCCAACTGGTTTGCACCGGTATGGGTGTCTGTTGATGATTATTAAATTGTGTCCAATCGATGATTGGAACAAGGGTCAGCAAAGCAAAGTAAATAAAACATAACAACAGTTTTGAGTATGTCTCCTATTTCATGATTCTTTCTGTAGTTCGGTTGTTTTGATCAAACAGTGTTCAAAGTGAGGGAAAGTGGAACAGATGCAAAAGGATGCAAAAGCATTAGAAACTGGTTTTTTCACAAATCTGTAAGCCGATTCGAATGTTTTGTTTCTTTTAATTGAGAGTAATCTTTTGTTCAATTTTCGGTTTAAGTGCATCGATTCTCTGTGTAATAAAGTGAATGAATTAAATTTCTCTATGGTAAACATGCAATAAGATAGTTACAGTAGCTTGGTTATGTAAACTGCACTGTTTTGATAAGTTTGTGATTCATGTAAAATGAAAGTTCTAATAATCTGTGATAGAAGAAGTTGCATTGTTACTTATTATGCAATTTTAATCCCGAACTATTCTTTCACCGCGGGAACTACAATGCCGACAGGTGAAGAACGGTTTAGGGTAAATGTTTTCCATGCTTTCGATGCTCGAAACTGTTGAAGTGGAAAATGCTTCAAAGATAAGTGTTCTACAGAACCACACTGAAATGAATCACTAAAGCCATCTTATTGCATCTTATGGTCATCGCCTTCAGATGTCTTTAGATTAAACAGTTGAATTGTAGCGTGCCCTAGATACTGTACGGCATACGACTGTGTTCATACCGAATTTGATTATTAGAAACAGTTAATTGATTAACGACAGTTTTGGATATTTTCATTTGATTCCTCTTCAATTTCAAATGTGCAAATGATAACTGATTTTAGAAGACCATTATATTGGCTTTAGACTGGCGGATTACAACATTAATGGGACTGGTTTCATGTAAAACCATGAATGTTCATTCTACAAAATATGTTGAAATCGGATTTGAAATATGAATCGAGGGATTGGCTTGGGATCGGGGTTAGCAGATAATCAACTCCTTAGACCAAAGTCTGAACAAGAATTGGAGTACATTCACTGCTAAAAATCTGTAAGAAGTAATGCGAACTAAAAACCACTGTTTATTGCACCAGTATTAACTCATCAAATTGGCATCAAGTTCCAAAGTTTGGCAAACCAGTCGAAGTCTAAAACTAGCCTGATCAACTAGGAATTTGGATTCCTGAGTGCACACAAGCTATTGTTAAATTTTGATGCTATTTAATAGTGTTACAAGTAGAACAGAGGAAATGAATCAAAACCAAAATATTTGTGCTTAAACCACAGTGAACTCTTTATGTGTATGTTCAGAAATACAGTTGGAAAACCAGCAAGGGTCTAAAAACCCAAAAGTTCTCTTAACAATAACATATCTGTGGGAATCAGTGGATATAAACAGGAAACAGAGTTTGGAAGATACCTGGTCCTGGCCCTAATTGTGCTCATTAAACATGACCTAACTTTAGATCTTCATCGGATACAATGCTCAGTGGAGTACCAGTTTATTGAGGAAACATCTAATGTATTCCCTTTCTTTATCTGTCTAATGAAGAAAGCAGTAGTTCCACGTCAAGCAACTTTCCTTCACAGGAGATAACAATTTGATTTAGAGCCACTAATCTCGGCTTTAAATCCTCTAGACTCACTTCAAATAGATCTTTAGTTTAACTCAAAGACTTCCTGATTTAGAGTAGAAAATCTTAGTCAAAGAGTTAGTTGGAACAGTTAGTCTGACTATGACTTCCTCGATTCATGATCGGAGTCATTAATATACCAGTTATAGTTGAGTTTAGTTCTTCATGCTATGAACAGGTAAGATTCCATGTTCCTATCCCTTCCTTGGTTTACCAGTCGCACCTTCCCTGGTTTGTTGTCCCTTGCTTAGCTTACCGGTTGCACCATCCAATTGTTGATATCGATTAGCTTATTATTTTATGGTCCTCAACTGATGCTAGAATCCTCTTTTCCTTTGTTGTGCACATGGCCCGGTGGCTAAGGCTTTGTATAGTGATCCTTCTTTCATATGATCTCCTTGGTTTTAGAGGTGACAAGTCTATATACTCTCCTTTCCAATCAATGACAACACTAGTACCAGTAGTAGGCTTACCGGTTATCATCGCTTAATGCCAACATACAGTCATTAATCTAGTGTAATCATCAACAAACAAAATGAAATATCGATCTCTATAGTAGCTCCGTGTTCTCATGGGACCACATAGGTCAGTGTGAACTAGCTCCAAAATTCTCTTTGTTGAATAGTTTTTACTCTTAAAACTAGATTTTGTCATTTTTCATTTTTGACATCCATGACACATAACATGATCAAGCTTTGCTAGGCTAGGCAGACCTCTAACCTTTTTCTTTCTACTGATTTTAATCATGTTATCAAAGATTACATGACATAACCTTTTATGCCATAACCATGCATCCTCATTTTTCATCATTAAACAGGAAAACTTAGCATTGTCAAGATAAAACAAGTTACCTTTGGATTGTGCTCCTGTTCCAACAAGTTTTCCTCCATCATCAAATATCTTTACCTTCTTACTCTCAAAAGAAACTCGATGACCTGAGTTGTTAAGTTGTGCCACACTTAGCAAATTGTAATTTAGTCCTTCTACCCAATAAGCATTATCACATCTTATTTTATCATTTATCAGTAAAGATCATTTTCCTCTACCCATACATGGTGTATCATTACCCATTTTTACAAATCCTCCATTATACTGCTCAAGATGATCAAACTTTTCCTCATCACCAGTCATGTGATGTGTACAGCCACTATCAATAATCCATGTATCATTTTTACTTACTTTAGAAATAAGTGTTTTCTCTACATACCTTTCTTCTTTCTCAGAATCATCCTTCATTGCAACAAATACTACTTCAACATCTTCATCGATGTCGGTATCAGTATCATTCTCCTCGGCAATGTAACATACCTTTTTTCCCTTATCATTGTTGTCTTGATTATCCCTTTTGTAGTGTCAATAACTTTTTTTGTTTCTCCTCCCATAGATTCCTTCACCAGATCAGTCTTTGTTTCTATCATCTTCTTTTCTGTTTGGGCATCTAGCAGCAATATGACCAACTTCTTTGTAGTTAAAACATGCTAAAGGTAATTTACCCTTATATCTACCTTTACCTTTAGGTAATCTCTTGGCCATAAGAGCTTCAAGTTCATCAAGCTCATCATCAGTATTACTGTCACTATCATTCTTATTATGTCTATTGCTAGACTTATCAATCTTCAGAGAAAATATAAAAGCAGATTCAACAGATGGTACAACACTATTATCAAAGTTGTTCAGCTAAAAATTTGTTATCTTACCAATCAGATTATCAAGAGTAAGAGTACTGTTAGGTACAGACCTCATTTCATGTATTGTAGATATTCTGATTGCATAAGCAGGCAATAAGGTTCTTAGAATTTTACTTACCATTGTATCTTCTTCAATGACACCACCAGATCCTCGGATAGCATTAACTACCTCCTTGATGTGATTTGTATATTGCACAATGTTCTCTCCTAATTTCATTTTCATATCATCAAATCTCCCTCTTAAACTTTCAGCTCTAGCTCTTTTCACATTTTCATCTCCACCATAAACTTTAACAAGTTTATCCCACATTTCCTTTGAAGTAAGGCAATCCTTGACATCTTCAAATTCGGCATCAGATAGAGTAGGAGCAATCTCCATCATAGTAATATTATGCTCATGTCTATCTCTCAATTGATCAAGATTCAAAGGTCCTGTAGGCGGTGCTATTATCCAATAGGGTGAGGGAAGAATTCCCAATTCCAGATATATGAAGTCTCATTCAGCTTTGCCATATTGTAAAGTTGTCCTTGTTCAGCTTTGGCACTTCCCTCTTATACATTTTGTGATCTTTCTATTGAAGTCCTTAAAACTCTATTCCAAGAAACCAATGTGCTTTGTTACCAATTATTAGAATAACTAACAGGGGGGGGGTGAATCAGTTAGATTAGTTATCCAATAGTCCCAATTAAAAAATGTATCACCTAAAACAAATTCAGCAAATTCTGCAGCTTGGTAAACATAAGATACTATACTGTCTGTGTCTTTACCGATTACTAGTTAATTACTCATAGTGATTACCAACCAAATCAAATATGTAACATCTAAAGTATGATATCCAAACAATCACCACTTAAACACATAACACAAAGATTTAATGTGGAAACCCTGTTAAGGAAAAAACCACCTGGGACCGGTAACCCAAAATATTTTCACTCTTCTGAAGTGAGCTCGGTGAAGAGCCAACCCTATTAAAGGTTACAAAACACAATGTAAGGTGTGACCTTGTTAGAGGATTTACGACTAACAGTTATTGTCCAACCAGCGTTCACTATGGGGTTGACAAGATAACAATGTACATTATATGAATGACATAGGGTATATCATAAGATGGTTAAGTCTACTCAGTTAAGAGATTTTTTTGTTACAATGGTTAAACTGAAACAGTAGGTGATCTAATTACAATACAACTTTATTTTGCAGATGTTCAGATCTATTCTAAGCCCATACAAATCCTCTAATCAATATTTCAATTCAGTTCTTCAATATTCAATAACTTATTGTCACTCAATAATAGCTCTCTAACGCTCGGTTAACTCTGCAATTTGGTTCTTCTTCAACCAGTCTGATCAGGCATGCATGAAACTGTATTCATGCGATATCTCTGCAGTCTCCTCCTTTTGGCATCCATTCAACAATGAAACCAATATCTCTTATATAGATAAGTAAACCATTTTCTTTTCATCCATCAGATTTTGCCGCTTAATCTACTTCATTGATTTTTGCCACTTAAACCTTCCTCGACATATGTGTCAATAACTCATTTCAATTTCATCTTTTAGATCTTCTTTGAATTTTGTTAGCTGTGGATCTCCTAACAAGCTTTATCTTCAACCTTGAGATCATAACACTTTACAGCTCATCAATTTCTGTCGGCTAAACTAAACATTTTGTTCTTTTAGCCATACTCGGTTAACAATGAAATGCATCAGTGAATACAAGCTCGGTTGATACTGTCGCTCGATATACACTACACTAGCTCGGTGTATACTGAAATCCTTCATTTACTGACCACACTGCTTTGTAACATTTTTCTTCTAACTTCGTAACAGATTAATGCAACATAATCAAGTCGACCATATGAAGTCATAGACTCATCAATAAGTTACCCAAAGTATTCCTTATCCTTATCTATCATATCCATCTTCCTCAATGTAGATATCTCAGTTCTTCATATTTTCTCTCCTCTTTACAGATGTTTAGATATTTGTAACTATCATGATAAGGATAGTCAAAAAATAGTTGACATCAATGACAACAAAATGATTGATTCAATTATCTTACATATCAATTTAGTACTCAGTGATCTCTTAATCATTGATCTTGATCAAGTCATTTAGGTACTCAATCAGTTGTAGTTCATCACACCCATCTCAGGTAATTTGATATGGCAAGAACACTTCTTTACATCAGGGGAGATAATGTGCAAATTCTCCCTCTCTATTTCATCCCAGGGTTCAAGAATATCAAAGCCCTCCGCTCTCCAGTAATCCAACCTCTCCTTTGTCTCCATCTCCTCCTTGAGAAGTTCTTTGAATAAGTAGTCCAGGTTCCTTGACATTTCCAACCAATGCTCATCGAATTTCTCTTCATTTTTTAAGGTCATCATCAGAATCCTTTTGGATTTAGGCATTGCATTCAAGTTTTCTATCTCCATTCTCATGGTTGTCTCAGGGTAGGGAATAGATGTTAGGAATGGGAACACTAAGAGGGGGATGAATCAATGTTCACTACAATTAATATTTTTCTTAACTCTTGAAACTTAACTTGAATTCTTAAGTACTAAATTGAATCTTAACATAAACAAGAAACATGAACACAACACATAACACTAATATGATTACGAGGAAACCCAAATAGGTAAAAACCCTAGTGGGAATTGACACCCACTAAGAACTGTACTAGTGTCTTGTGATCCTTGTTAGAAGATCTTCAACCCTATTAGGAGTTGTATATTAGAATGCTTTTAGTATAGTGACCTTGTCAAGGGTCGGACCCTGTTAGGAGTTTTTTACAATAACCCTATTAGGGGTGGGGACACACTGTCCTAGAGCTCAGTGCTCAAGTGGTGAAGCTACAACCTTCAGAAGTCAAATACACACTATATCTACTAGATGAACTGGTGTTGTGACACTGCTTGTCTGATCAGTTCCTTTGATGCGTTGATGCTTTGACATCTTGCAAAGCACTAATACATTCTATCTGCTCTTCGCATACCTTTTCTTGCTTATCTTATCTCTACAACAACTTCCATACCTTATTACAAATATGCATCTTATATTTATATGTGCTACCAAAACAATTAATTAGGCCGGCCTATAACCGATTACATACAACACTTCCAAGTGAATTGGCTCAAGCGTGTTTACAAAAAAATTTAATTATATGTCTACAACGTAATTAAAATGGGCGCATAGCCTTTACAAAACAATATCATCATCACTAATCAAATTACCAACAGTCGGCTGCATACTCTATTCTATTTTGGCATTCACTGGTTGTACCTCTTCAACTGTCTATATCTTCATCATATGGTATCATCCAATCATGTGTTCTTAGACTTAGCATGAATACATACATACAAGCTTAACTTCAAGGGTGCATGCCATAACTAGGTCATACGCACATGCGCTACTGCTCTGATCTACTAGTGCTCTGTTAACTGTCCAGTCTTCTGTACTTAGCCAAATACTGATCTTCTGATGATGTGCTCTTACTCCAAAACACTATATGACTTTGTTTCCATAATGACAACACTATATTTAGTCATATACAATAGTATAGTCAACTTGCCAACAATAGAGAGATGATGGTCTATGCTATGCACCATTTGCTCTAATCCTCCTAATAGACTCTCCTAAAAGAGAAATTTGGCAACTTCGACTACTTCTAGCTTCTGCCTGGCAAAGGTGGAAAGGGCAATGAAGATCCCTATGATATTACCATTTGTGTGGTAAGTGAATTCATTATCAAAGTGGGTGTCATTTAGCCCTCTCTCCAAAGCTCTTCTCACTGATTCGAGGATAGGGTTTAACAGTTGGTTCCATCTTTCTGGTTTAATAGTCCCCCTGAATGTCATTTCTCTATTATCAGGGCCAATAAAGGTGATAAGCCTGGTTTCCATACCTTTGGACTTCTCTGAAACTGGTACCAAGCTTTTTTGGAAAGATATTCTTGTCAATTTCCAAAGCGACAAATCCTATTAATACCAGCACGCTAGGAAAGCTTACCGAATGTGTCCTTGATCCCTATCTTTTCATTATTTATTCCCTTGCTTAAACCTCGCTACTGAATTTGTGTCATGATAGAGACCAATCATACTTGGAAAGATCTGCGAAAAATCCTCCCTTTCGTCAGTCTTATTAAAGAGCCATTGGGATCTAGAAAATTCCCGTAGGGTGAAAGGCCACTAAATGATGCTTGTGTCATTTTGAATGATGATGAAGGGATCACATTCATTAATAAGAGAGAGGCACCAAGCCAAGTGGCTCATTAAAAGGAAATAAAAATGTGTATAATCCTCCATTTGTGGGAGTGTTGCAGGCCATCGAGGTTTAATAATTTCTTAATCACATGTAATAGTTTGTAAATGAGTATCATTGCTAGTGTATGATCTTTATTAAATACCTGATGTCACCTGACTTCGAAGAATTTAACCTAATGCAAGGGTGAAATCTTAGCACAAGGGACATTATAACCTAATGCCAGGAAGAAGACCTAGTGAAAGGATACTCAAATTATATTGTTTAGTGTCTAAATATACAAGCATAATCCTTAACATAGTTTAGCTTGGGTTTCTGAGCCTTAGGATTAAGCTTTTTAGACTAGAAGAGGGCTCCAAAGTCCTAATATGAGGATTCATTCTTATGACATTATAACCCCATCTGCCCCTAAATTGGCTAATTCATCTGCTCTCTTGTTGCCTTCTCTGTAAATGTGATTAATTGAGATCTCTTGAAAGGATTTACATAGAATTAATGCCTGGGAAAGGAGGGAATTTAATCTCCAGTTCGGAATGACTCCTTTCCTAAGTGCATTAATAATGATTGTCGAATCTCCTTCTATTTCTAGGTGTTGTAATCCTAAGGAGGCACATTTTCAGAGTCCTCTAACTAAAGCATAAAGTTCCGCCCAGTTATTTGTTTCAATACCAATGGGGGCAGCCAAGGATGCAATTTCCACCCCTTCTTGGTTATGAATGCTACACCCTATACCTGTTATCCTTGGATTCCCTCGAGAAGCTCCGTCGAAGTTAAGTTTGAACCAGCCCTCCATTGGAGGGATCCATTTACATTCTTCTCTCTTAGACACCTTATCCTGATCACTCGAGCCAATAAAGGGAGGGAGGGCAAGGCATATCCATTTCCCTCACATCTTGCCATCCCAGTGACTCATAAAAAGATATGTATTTTGGTTTTTAGAGATTCTACAATTCATGTTTTCTATGATGACAACTTCAAATTTGTTTCATAGTTGTCTCCATTCTAGTTTTTCTTCTTTGAAGATTCTTCTATTTTGTTCTTTCCAAATTTCTGAAACCAAAAATAAGGGGGAATTAGTCCACAGGTTGGCATAGATGCTCTCTTTTTTAATGACCGGCCAGGCCTATAGCATTGCCAAGAGGGATTGGGGAAAAGCCGAGGACCATCCCAAGTTCTCTGTAAGCCATTACCAACAATGATTTGTAAAAGGGAAGTTTAAAAATAAATGGTCAATATCCTCTTCTCTATTCTCGTAGAGGGGACATCTACTAGGACCATAGAAACCTAGTTTCTTAAATCTCTCTATTGTTAAAAGTCTATAATTTATGGCTAGCTAGGTGCAAAAACCTACTTTAGGGATACAATATTTGCCCCAACATAGGTGAATTGCTAAAGTGGTTTTGGGCCTTTCGTAGTTTTGGTAAATGAGCTTGTACCCATCCTTTGTGTTATATTCCCTAGATTTAGATCTGTTAGTACTGTTTTAAAATTTTGATCCTCGTTCTTAGATTTTGAGAATTATGGTTCTAGGGGTTTGGCCTCATACATTTTGCTAAAACCCTAGTTTGGTATTAATGTTGTTATGTTTGAGCATTACCTTTTTGCTCATTAACATTCAAAATAAACATGTGTTCTTTTTTACACCTCATGAAGTAACCACTTTACATGTTATACCACTAGGTTGTCAAACGGGGTCCCCTTTTATTTATTTCCTTTAAAGCCTAAGTTTTATGTTAATATTTCCAACTGACTAACTTTTTAAACTTGTGGCTGTCGTTAAAACTCAAGTTCTCGGTTGTTAGGTGTTTCTGACATACGCTTTAGCGACAGGATGACATCTATCCAAGTGGGCCCATTTTCAAAAATATGCTATCGATTAACCATCGGGATCAATCGATGGATGTCTTTATACCGTTGGGTCAAGATGACTATTCTTTAATCATCATGCTTTAACGACGAGCGTCCGATCAACATCCTTTTTGACATCGCAATGTTCTGACAAGTTTTCTTTCGTGGTAGTTCTCAAGGTTCACACTTGTCCTGGGTGATGTATAAAACTGGGGTTGGCCTTCTCAGACAGATCAAGCTCGAATTAATCCTATGGTTGTCGCTATACCACTAAGGTAAGATTTGTGATATTTAAGGCTTGCGGTATAGCGACAGCCGTTTGATCGTATTTGTAAGATGTCGACTATACAGTGCGTCTTCCAATGCCATGCCATGCTGACTTACTAGTTTTTGATTGGTCAAAGTGAAGGTGATCTGACAGCTATCAATATCTCTAATGATAAGATAAATTAAATTGGGGTCCGCTTGTTGATTTGTCCAACATGGCAATTTTCTGATTAATGAAAGGTCTAAAAGCTAAGGTGGGGTCATCATTTTGGGAAATGGTAAAAGCGCGATAAGTTGGGAAAAGATCTACGGTGATCATTACACCACTGAGGAAAAGTGTTCGAATCTTATGCCTGCGCTTTAGCGACAGGGTGACACTTGTCCACTCCGATCAAAGTTAAGTTAGGTTGTTACTTTTTCCCACATGATTAAATTGGGCTATTCTCATTGGTTGGGAACTAGTTTGGGGAAAGTAACAAAAGGTTACACGGCTGATTTTGTTGACCGTCTAATGCGCCGAAAAGAAAAGAGGATCAACGGTCCAAATTTGAATTTTTGTTCTATGACGTTGTTCGCGTCCTATGAACGTTGAAACTACTAGTTCTCAGTAATGGAAAACTTAATGAGTTTCATGCAAATGAATTGAGAACGGTTGGAAAATTACTATATACCCTGATTTGATCATTTAATTCTTTACCTCTTTCAAAACATCTTGGCAAACTGGATTATTTTCTGGAGCGATATCAAGCAGAGTTTTGTAGGCGCCTGGTAGGTCATATTTCTAATTCAAGAACTATTTGAGGCTTTGAGGAAATTGTAAAGGAATTATGTTGTTAGCTGGTAATTTTAGGGATTTTCTCTGGCGTTTGCTTGTTGTAAAAAAGAAAAACCTAGTTAAGATGTCACTTAAGAGGGGATTGTCGGGGAAGATAGAGTATAAAGACAGGGGTTTTTTTGAGGACTTGATGCAACTGCTCGCACATTCAGAAAATGGGGCAGCAAGACTGAAGGAATTAGTCCCAAGAAACCCTAGGGACTCTGTAGGTGAAGGGCTCCATGACAGAGGAAACTGGATGAGGGATGCTAGGGTGGGGAATGATCATAATGGTCTTATTCTATTCAGGTCAACGTATTCACAGAGGAATTCGTGTGCCCCCCTTAGTAAAATTTGGCAATTTGATATAGGAAAGTTGGTAGTTCCTAGGGTGTTTATGGATGCCGAATTGCTAATTCAAATTGCTAAGTGTTATGATCCTGTGACTAGATGCGTCAAGGATATAAATGGAAATGACCTAATCAGCATTACAGAAGATGAAATCAGGGAAGTATTCTCATTGAATGACCCTTTTGTTGTGTTAGAAAAGATAGATTTTAATGAGTTCATTGAAATATATGAAGCTCAGAAGGATTACTTAAGAACAGGGCCCTTAAGGGAATTTCTAGACCAAATTGGATCAATGTGTGTTATTAGCCAAAGTGCACCAGAGCCTTTTAGGTTGGATCTATTCAGTAAATGTGTACAAGGTTTTTATAAGTCCTTAACTCTAATCCTGGGGCATGATGAGGCCACTCATATGCCTATTCCCTATATGTTTATGATGGTGCAATCTCTACATCCCCAGTTGGCACTAATTTTTGACTTTGCCTCTCACTTGGCTGACCTAATCCATGAGGGATTGATGGGAATAAAAAATATGAAGGTTAGTAGACCTTTTGGGTGGTACTCTATGCTGATGCATATGTTCTTGTATAAAGGTGAGCAATTTTTTAGTTCAACAGTCAACATTGTCAAAGAGAGGAATGGGGAAACTCTCCCAGTTCAGCTATGGACCATAGTTTTGTCATGGGATAGAACTGATGCCAGTTTCATTGTGTTTGATAGGGATTTTTCCTCAAGGCTTAGGACATTGTTGTTTTTTGACAATCCAAGAATCCCAAGGGAATTGTTAAGATTGATTAGGCCAAAGCAATACTGTCAGGATATTACCATAGTTCATAATTTTGGTGATATAATTCTGTATCCAGTTTTCACAGTTTTTAGGGTATATGGTTGCAAGGTGGCACCATACATTTTGCCCTACCAGATTCCACTGAAGATAGGATATGCAAAAATTTTAAGGCAGATTGGTGACCTACAGGAAACTACTCTCACTGGTAAAGGAAGGGGAACTTTGTTCCTAGATATCACAATTGCACATCAATATGTTATCACTAAAGGAGGATGGGTGCATTTAAACCAAGTCTTGCAACCCTACAAGATGCCTACAACTACGGTTAGATGTGCAGACACTGAAGGCTTTTTGACAAGAATATTTAAGGAGAAGATAAGGTGTGCTCTTATGGAGCACCAATTCAATTTTCTAGAGGATATCATAAGAAATGAGTTTGATCTCCAAGCTCAAGAGATTAAGAAGGAAAAGTGGGTGATCTACAAGAAGACTGTAGATTTTATCAAGAATTTTGATAAAACTTATGACCCACTAAAGGGTTTTGAGCCATGGGCTAGAAAAGTAGATGCCCTTATGGAGCATTTTGAAAGGGTCATGCATGCAGTAAATGAGAAGAAAACCATGGTCAGCGAGGTAGATCCTAAGAGAGCCAAACAAATTTTGAGTCAGCCTAGGTATACAAAATTGACTCCCAGAGGAACTTACACTGTATAGAAGAGAAGTGGTTATAGTGTTCTTCTACCAACACAGCAGAGAGATGAGAGTCTTCCTTCTACTTCAAGAGGAAAGAGACCTATGGATGATCAAACAATGCAAGGACCCTCTCCTAAGAGGCAGAGACAAGAGGAATCAAGGCCAGAACAAGATGTATATTCTCATTCCCAATCCCCCTTACACTTAGACGAACATGGGGTAGCTGAACAGTTAGTACAAATGAGGAGTGAGGGAAACATTTTCATTTCCAATGATGAGTTGCAAGAGGGAACATCGGAGGCACCCAAAGAAATAGAGATGGATCTCACTATTGCGGAATTTGAGGGTAAGCAAATTAACCCTATTTTGAAACAGGCTAGTGACTCTTTTGTTGCTGATGACAAGTTTGTAAAGACTAGGACATTTTTCAATTTTTATGGAGAATGAAAATAAATCAGTTTAAAGAGATTTGTGAAAAGAAGAAAGAAGAGTTCCCTGAAAGGGACATAACAGAGATTGAAAATGAAACCAAGGGTGAGATGATAAAATAATTTGAGAAGATCACCCCTGAGGAGGGAAGGGCTATGATCCATACTGCAGGGGTGTTGATTCTTCCAGAGTGGGATATTGCAGACACTAATTTTTTATCAGGTCAGGAAGAGCAAGATAAAGACCCTCACCACTGCAGAACAAGCACAATAGGCTGCTAGAGGTATTGCTTTTTCAGATGATCATGCTGCCCTAGTTATGTGGTCCCTCAAGAGGGAAGAAAGTAAAGGAAAAAGAGAGGCTCTCTCTTCAGAGTATGCTGTAAATTTACTAGTGCAACAAGTAGGTGAGACTTCTGGTGTTGAGGCTTCAGGTCTCATTTTGGAAACTGCTAAATTTAATGTGAAAGTAGCAGAGAAAGAAGCACAAGAAAGAGAAAAGCTAAGGATTAAGTTTGAAACTGTCCTTAAGTCCTACAATGAGCTCAAAATAGAACTGATCCAGAAAGACAAATTAATTGCAGAGTTGTTAGGACCACAAGATCACAGGTCACCCCAGTTGATGATAGCTAATAGGCCTGCAATGGCTTCTTCATCAAGTCCTATGATTGAATTTCCACCATCACCGTTCCCAGAGACAAATATTGATGCAAGGGTTAGCTGGGAAAAATAACAATTGCTTGAAGAAACAAGTCATTTCAAAAGAAAAAGGGTAGAATTGGACAAGCTGAGGGAAGAACATTTGAAAGATAAAAGCTTGTTGGAGCATAAATATGAGGAAAAGGTTACAGAGATCGTTATGCAATTTGCTACCAATCTGAATCCTACAATTATGTTTGACCATGCTAGGAGATTAAAGATATTGCTTACATCATTGGACAAACATAAGCAGGAATTGGGGCCAATTTTCAGTAAATGGATTGAGAGATCTTCGAATGTAAGATTATTCAGATGGTTGTCTAACTCTCAAGTTGATCTTGATGCATTGATCAAACCATTGCATCAAAGTGTGAAGAAGCTTGTGGAGTGTGATATCTTTTTGGGTGATTTTGAGAGAAAATCTAATTTGTTGAAGAAAGAATTGACAGTCCCCTGATGTGATTTGATCCTAGGAGTTTTCAAGAAAAATGGTGAACTTAAGGAGTTGATCAAGTCGAGAGCACAAATAGATGATGACTTTTCTGCTAGAATGACTAGCATTTTTAGAGAACACCTTGTTTTTTATACATACCATTGAGACATTAATTTCTGCCAAATCTAAATTTGATTTCATTCAGCAAGAAATTAGTCAACTAGAGGACAAGTGGGAACAATTATCTAGCAAAGGAGCAGAGTTTGCAAATTTTGAGTTCCCAAGTGAGGAGGTGTACAATAGATGGAGGTACCAGTACATACCTCATGCAGAAAGAGTAGATACTCCGCCTACTTCCTAAGACAAATTCAGATTGTAACTTTTTGAGTCATGAAAGTTGTTGAGATGTAAATAGGTATTTATTGCAGGAATGACAACAAAGAGATGGCAATCAGATTTGTTGGAAGAAGCTAAGGACATAATTGAAGACATAAAGCAAGGCGGCTCATCTAAAAATATCTCTCCAAATTTGATCGGTGCATTTATTGTAAACACAGTAGGGTTGTTGTAAAGCTTTTAGGTTAAAATTTTGTAAACCCTAGAATGATCGGTAGCTTGTTGCATTTCCTTGTTTATGAAGAATTTTCCACGATCATTCTAGGCATTGAGATTCTAGGTGTTGAGAAGATAGAAATTTTGAAACCCTAACCCTCAGTCGAGGATTGTAACATTTTGTATTATTTCTTATCAAGAAAATAAAGAAGAAGTACAGGTTGCTACTATTATCTTGCAAGCTTACTATTCAGAACATGATGTATACAAACAATCAAGGTTATACTTAATACAAATCTCAAATCTTTGTCTCTCCTTTGTGTTCATTCTGTGAATCTTTAAATCTTTCAGAGATTTATATGTATTTAAGCTTTGAGTTCTGATCTAGGGTTGGATTAAATATTGCTCTGGGTGGGATGCATGTTCACTGAATTTACTTGAGAATTTTCTATAAGTAGGAAAGAGTTGGGGTGTTTGTATTTATGTTCAAAGGCCAGTTATTCTTAAGCATCTTTGTATTCATTCTGTCTTCTGATATTTTTGCCCAATGGATAAGGCACTGGCTGGTATATTCCTATCTATGCTTTATGGGAAATGATTGAAGTCATTATAATCACACACATAAATCAATACCAGTCATTTTACTTTTATTTACATTTATAGTTGTTCTACCCAGTGATGGAGAGTCAATGAATAATAGGTTGTTATTTAGTACTTTCTCACTGTAATCTATTGTAAGATCCAGTATTGAGTAAGGAATAGAGTTGTATCTATTGGATCAGGTGTACCCGCCTTAGTTTTGCAGAGCCAGAAGTGAAGAGGGCAGTCTTGTCCCTATAGTTGCTCCAGTTACCTATAGATTTCTCACATTTGGAACCAACCCCTCCTTAATATCAGTCATAGGTATATTGGTGTCTCATGGAGTGTAAAATCTTTTGAAGAACCAACAAGATCCATCCCACATTAATGTGCCCTTAGAATTATTTAATGAAATCTTTCTTTTCTTTAGAATATCTGTAATTGCCACTTCTTCAGAAGATAAAATCCCACATTCTTTCAGGGATTTCCAAACCCATTCTTCCCCATTGAAAGTAATATAGTCCTTGAGGAGTCCAATCTTCTCCTTCACAAGATTAATGAGGGAGGGGATATCTAAGCACTTGGATATTGCCTCATAACCTCCCCATGAGTCATCCCAAAAAAGAACCTCCTCCCCCATGCTAGGGCACCAGGTCAATTTCTCCATAATAATGTGTCTACATTTCAACATAAAATTCCATATTCTCGATCCTTTTGGAGGATTTGTTTCCCTAAAAATACTTATGGGGGAATTGTCTTTCAAGTACTTGTGAATTAGGAGTTTTTCCCATTTAGCATCCGAGTTTCTAAAAAGTCTCCACAACAATTTGGCACCAAGGGCATTCCCTTGATCCCCTAAGTTGTTAAGACCCACCCCCCCCCCCCCCTTCTTCTTGTGGTTTACAAATGTTATCCCATGATATTAAAGGGATTTTCTTATTTTCATTACTCCCTTGCCAAAAAAATGTTCTTAAGTACTCGATGATTTCTGATTTTTTGTTTGAGGGAAGGTGCATGCATGATAAATGATAGGTTGGCATAGCTGCCAAGACTGACCTTACCATGGTTTCTCTTACTACAAATGAGAGTCATCTTCCTTTCCAAGAGTTCATTTTGTTCTTAATCTTACCAATTATGGGGTCCCATATATATGTAACTTTGTTGTCCTTAACTAGGGGAAGACCCGGGTATCTACAAGGAAGCTTAACTTGTTTAAAATTGAGGATCCTACATATAGCTTTCTCAGCTTCTATGTCAGTTGTTAGTACCATTTCAAAATTTTAATCCTCATACCTTAGAATTATGGTGAACTCTTGTTTTTAACCTAGCTGGGGGCATTGTTGTTGAAAACCCTAGTTTGATATCAGCTTTGTTATGTTTGGACGTTACTTTTTTGTTCACTAAGACTTCCTATAATGCATGTGCCATTATAAACCTTTACAAAGTGTCTGCTTCATGTGTTATGCGGTTAGGTTTTCAAGCGGGTTCCCTTTTTTATAAAATTCACTTTAAACCTTAGTGTTCTTTGTTTTATTTCTTTGACCGTCCAATTCTTTTGATCTTATGGCTGTCGCTTATTCTCAAACCTTAGAGTTGTCAGACTTTCTGACATACGCTTTAGTGATAGGGTGACACCTGTTAAAGTGGGCCCGTCTTTAGTATTGTTTTCGGTTAAGGATTGGAATCCATTGATAGCTATCGTTATACTGTTGAGTCAAGTTGACCGTTTGTTAATCCATACGCTTTAGCAACAAGCGTCCGATTAAACTCCATGCTGACAAGGATAGAGCTCTGACATTTCAGTTTCCGTGGTAGTTTTCTTATGGTGACAGTTGTCCGAGGTGATGTAATGCGGTGGGGTCATAAATTTTCCAAAGGTTAAAACCCTGACAGATCTTGTGGTTGTTGTTACACCACCAAGAGAAGATGCTCAGTATTTAAAGCTTGCACTTTAGCGACGACCATTCGATCTTACATATAGGATGCAGACTGTGAAGTGGGCTCTTAGTCACCAGGTCACGATGAGGTGCTTGATTTTGATTGGTTAAAATGGATGTATGATGTGGCAGTTGTCAGTATATTTGATATCGAGAAAGAAAGGTAATGTGTTCACATGTCGGTTTATGCAACGTGGTTGTTTCTAATTGGATGAAGGACTAAGCGAGGTTCGAAGTGGGACCAAAGTATATAAATGAATAATGATCGTTCGATTAAAGTAGCATCGGCGGTTGTCGCTTTATATTTGCCTGACATACTTGACAGTTTTCTACTTGCACTTTAGCGACAGATTGACACCTATCTAGACAGTTTGGGGTTAAACTAAGTTGTGAATTTCTGCACATGGATAATTTGAAATGTTCTCATTGGTCGAGAACTAGTTTGGGGAAAAGTATTAAAGGGTTATGATGCTCACTTTTCCAATCGTCCAATGCGTCGTAAAGCAGTTGCGATCGACGGTTCAAGTTCAAATTTTGATTCAGTGACATTATTTTGCGTCCTATGAACGCTGAAGCCGCTAGTTCTCAGTAATGGCAGATTTAATGAGTTTTGTATGGGTGAGATGCAACGGGATGTTGAAATATTACATATCCTGATTTGATTGATAGATTTTTCACCTCTTTTCAAAGTATTATTGCGACTGAACTAGTTTTCTCTGCGAAGCATCGTCAAGCGAATTTTCTCAAGCATTTGGTAGGCCAATTTTAGCTTAAACAGTGCACAATTTTTCAAAGAAAGGAAGTTTAGGTGATTAATAGTTCCTATTATTGCTATCTTGTGATATTTGAGGGTTTTATTTTAAGTGTGCATACATTTTCTCAAAAAACCCTAGTTGAAGATGCCACCTAAAAGGGAGCTCTCAGGAAAGACAGAATATAAAGATAGGGGGGTATTTGAAGATCTAATGCAATTACTCCTACACTCTGAGAATGGAGCATCTAGGACTAAAGAATTGGTCCCGAAAAACCCTAGAGATTTTGTCAATGAGGGACTCTATGACAGTGGGTTATGGATGAGGGATGCTGATGTGGGAAAGGAGTACAATGGTCTAGTGTTATTTAGGGCAGCATACTCTCAGAGGAATTCATGTGCTCCTCTTAGTAACATCTGGCAGTTTGACATAGGAAAATTGATTGTGCCTAGTGTATTCATGGATGCAGATCTTCTAATACAAATTGCTAAGTGTTATGATCCTATTACCAGATGTGTCAAGGATATAAATGGAAACGATTTAAGAAGTATTACAAAGGATGAGATTAGACAAGTTTTCTCATTAAATGACCCTTCTGTCGAGTTAGAAAAGATTGGTTTTGGGGAGTTTAATGAAATTTATGAAGCTCAGAGAGATTATCTAAGGTCAGGGCCTTTAAGGGATTTCTTGGGCCAAGTTGGTGCCATGTGTATGGTTAGTAAAAGCACACCTGAGCCTTTCAAGTTGGACCTTTTCAGTTTGCAGGCACAAGCTGTGTACAAGTCTTTGGCCTTGATTTTTGGGCAGGATGAGGCTACTCATATGCCTATCCCTTACATGTTCATGATAGTGCAATCTTTGCACCCACAACTGACATTAATTTTTTATTTTGCCCCTTACCTTGCAGATCTTATCCATGAAGGATTAATGGGGATGAAGAACATGAAGATAAGCAGACCCTTTGGGTGGTATTATATGCTAATGCACATGTTTTTGTATAAGGGTGAACAGTTTTTCAGCAAGACAATTTATATTGTCAAAGAGAAGAATGGAGAAACACTACCAGTCCAGTTATGGACTACAAATTTATCACGGGATAGAACTGAGGCCAGTTTCCTTGTCTTTGACAGAAATTTTGCTTCAAGACTTAGAACCCTACTATTTTTTGAGAATCCCAGAATCCCAAGGGAATTGTTGAGGTTGATCAGACCTAAGGAGTATTGCAAAGACATCACCATAGTGCATAATTTTGGTGATATAATCTTATATCCAATTTCTACAGTGTTTAGGGTGTATGGTTGCAGGAGGGTGCCATATATATTTCCTTACCAAGTTCCATTAAAGATAGGGTATGCAAAAATTTTGAGGCAGATTGGTGATCTGCAAGAAACAACCCTTACTGGTAAAGGAAGGGGAACCTTGTTCCCAGACATTACAATTGCACACCAGTATATTATTGTCAAGAAAGGTTGGGTGCATTTAAATCAAGTTTTGCAGCCCTACAGAATGGCTACAGCTGTGGCCAGATGTGCAGATAATGAGGGTTTCTTATCTGGGATGTTCAGAGAGAAGATAAGGTGTGCTCTTATTGAGCACCAGTTTAATTTCCTTGAGGATGTAATAAGGAATGAGTTTGATCTTCAAACTCAAGAAATTAAGAAAGAAAAGTGGGTAATCTACAAGAAGACTGTAGATTTTATAAGAAATTTTGATAAGGACTATGACCCACTGAAGACTTTTCAACCATGGGCGAGAAAGATTGATGCCCTCATGGAGCATTTTGAGGGAATCATGCAAGCAACTGATGAAAAGAGGGTTGTAGTTAGTAGGACAGACCCAGATAGGGAAAAGAGGATTTTGAGCCAGCCTGGCTATACAAAATTGACCCCAGGGGAACTTACACTGTTCAGCAGAGGAAGGGTTGTAGTGTTCTTCTCCTAGTTCAGCAGAGAGATGAGAGTCTTCCATCTACCTCAAAAGGGAAAAGACCTATGAGTGATTCAACAATACAAGAGCCCTCTCCAAAGAGGCAGAGACAGGAGGAGTCTAGGCTGGAGCAGCAAGTGTACTCTCCTTCACAATCCCCCTTACAATTAGATGAGCATGGAGTTGTTGAGCAATTAGTACAATTGAGTACTGAGGGGAGTATTTTTGTTTCAAATGATGAGATACAAGAGGGAATGCCAGAGGCACCCAAAGGAATAGAGATGGATCTTACAGTGGTAGAGTTTGAGGGTAAGAAAATAGACCCAAATTTGAAATAGGCCAGTGATTCTTTTATTTCTGATGATAAGTTTATAACAACTAGGTCATTTTTTCAATTTTTGTGGAGAATGAAAATAAATCAATTCAAGGAAATTTGTGAGAAAAGGAAAGAAGAATTCCCTGATAGGGATATGACTAAGATTGAGAATGAGACAAAGGTGGAAATGATGAAGAAATTTGAGAAGATAACCCCGAAGGAAGGAAGAGCTATGATCCATACTGCAGGGGTTTTGATTCTTCCTGAATGGGATATTGCAAATGCCATTGTCTTTGATTCAGTCAAAAAGAGTAAAGTGAAGACCCTCACAATTGCAGAGCAAGCACAACAGGTTGCTAGAGGTATTACTTTCTCTGATGACCATGCAGCTTTGGTCATGTGGTCCTTAAAGAGGGAAGAAAATAAAGGAAAAAGAGAGGTTCTCTTTTTAGATTATGCTGGAAACCTATTAGTGCAGAGGGTTGGTGAGACTTCTGGTGTGGAGGCTTCAAACATCATTTTGGAAATAGCTAAGTTCAATGTGAGGGTAGCAGAGAAAGATGCACAAGAAAAGGAGGAATTAAGGATTAAGTTTGAAATTATCCTTAAGTCTTATAATGAATTGAAAGTAGACTTGATCCAAAAGGACAAATTAATTGCACAATTGTCTGGGCCACAGGATCACAGGTCACCTCCATTGATGATTGCTGACAGGCCAGTAGTACCCTCTTCATCTAGCCCTATTGTGGAATTTCCACCATTGCCACTCCCAGAACCAAATATAGATGCAAGAATCAGTTGGGAGAAACAACAATTGACTAAGGAAACAAATAAATTAAAGGAGATTAGGGTGCAGCTTGAAAAGGAGAAGAGTGAGCATATGAAAGCTAGGTCTCTAGCAAATAAAAAATATGAGGAGAAAATAATGGAGGCAGTAATGCAGTTTGCGCATGATCTAAAGCCTTCAATTTTGTTTGATCATGCTAGTAGGTTACAAGTTCTACTTACAACTTTGAATAAAGATAGAGATGAGTGTGGGCCAATTTTGAATAAGTGGATTGAGAGGTCACCAAATGTGAGGTTGTTTCGTTGGCTATCTAAAGGCCAAGTTGATCCTGATCCACTCATCAAACCAGTGCATCAAAATGTAAAGAAGCTTGTGGAGTATAGTATTATTTTGGATGATTTTAAAAGGAAATCTAATATGTTAAAAAGAGAATTAACACATCCAAATTGTGATTTACTACCAAGTGTATTTAAAGACACTGGTGAATTGAAGGAGTTGTACAAATGGAGAGAGGAGATGGATGAGCTTTTCTCAGAGAGAATGACAAGTGTTTTAGAAGACACTTCTTCCTTTATCCACACCATCAAATTGTTAATAACTGCTTAATCAAAGTTTGAATACATTCAGCAGGAGGTTAAGTAGATGGAAGACAAGTGGGGACAACTATCCAACAGGAGGGCTGAGTTTGCAAATTTTGAGTTCCCAAGTGAAGATGTGTTCAATAGGTGGAGGTATCAGTACATTCCACATGCAGAAAAGGCAGATACCCCACCTACTTCCTGAGCCGAGTGAAGATTGTGACTTTTTGGTTAAAGTGGTTGGGATGTAAGATATATTTATTGCAGGAGCAATTGCAGAGGAATGACAATCAGATTTATTTGAAGAGACCAAGGAGAACATTGAAGACATAAAGTAAGGTGGCTCACTTGTAAAACATCTGCCCAAATCTTATCAGGGCATTTATTGTAAACCCAGTAGGGTTGTTGTAAAGTTTTAGGGAAAAGTTTTATAAACCCTAATATGATCGATAGCTTGTTGCATTTCCTTGTATATAAAAGGATTTTCCATGATCATATTAGGCATTGAGAGTTTTAGGTATTAAAAAGATAGAAATTTTGAAACCCTAACCCTCAGTCGAGGATTGTAATATTTTGTATCATTTCTCATCAAGTAATAGAGAAGAAGTACAAGTTGCTACTGTTATCCTACAAGCTTGTTATTCAACATATATTTTATACAAATGATCAAAGGTTACCTAATATAAATCTCAAGTCTTTGCCTCTCCTTTGTGTTTAATCTGTGAAATCATCCAAGTCTGTCAATGACTGGTATGTATGTATTTTTGCTTTGAGTTCTGATCTAGGGTTAGATTAAATATTGCTCAAAGTAGGATATATGTTCATTTGATTTGCATAAGGATTATCTGCAAATAGGAAAGGGTTGTAGTGTTTGTATTTATGCTTATAGACCAGTTTCTTCAAGGATCTTTGTATTTACTCTATCTTCTGATATTGTTAGCCCAATGGATAAGGCACTGGCCTGTGTAGACCTATCTTTATTTCATGGGGAATGATTGAAATCATTATAATCAGAAACAAATAATCAAAACCTATCATTTTAATTTCATTTACTTTAAAATAGTTGTCCTACCCGGTGATGGAGAGTCAATGAATAATAGGTTGTTATTTAGTACTTTCTCACTGATATCTGTTGTTAGATCCAGTATCAAGTCAAGAATAGAATTGTATCTATTGGATCTAGTGTACCCACCTTGATTTTGCAGAGCCAGAACTGAAGAGGGCAGTCTTGTCCCTATAGTTGGTCCAGTTACCTATAGATTTCTCACATTCGGAACTAACCCCTCCTTAATATCAGTCTTAGGTATATTGGTGTCTCATGGAGTGTAAAATCTTTAAAAGAACCAACATCAATATTGAAGAAAAATATTTTTGATTTCTCTGGGTTAATTTCTTATCTTAATGTCTTCGAATATGTTTCCAGAATCTTCTTAAAGGCTCTTGCCTCTCTTCTCTTACTGGCTCCATATAAAAGAGTGTCATCAACAAAATGTTGATGTGTGGTAGGATCTAAGTTACTGGTAATGGTGATTCCCTCAATAGCCCCCCTTTCCTATTCTTTTGAGATGGCTCTGCCTAGTGCTTCTACCATAATGATAAATAAAAATGGGGAGATAGGGTCTCCCTATCTAAGCCCTCTTGAGATGCCAAAAAAACCTTCCAGGGTGCCATTCACTAAGACAGAAATCATAGGGGTAGAAATGCACTCAAATATTAAGTTAATCTAACTCCTAGAGAATCCAAAGGCTTCTATGCTCTTGCATAGAAATCTCCAATCAACTTTGTCATATGCTTTCTTAATATCTAATTTGATGAGCATGCTAGGGTTCTTATTTTTTAGGATCGAGTGGATGGCCTCTTGTGCAATGATTACTCCATCGAAGATGGATATTCCTGGCACAAACCTTGTTTGTTCTTTGTTGATGATCAAAGGAAGGAGTTTTTAAAATCTAAGTGCCAGTGTTTTAGTGAGAAGTTTATATAAAGTATTGCATAATGCAATTGGTCTAAAATCATTAAGGCTAGTTGGCTTATCTTTTTTGGGAATAAGAGCAATAAAAGTGTTGTTTACTTCCTTAAGAATTTTCCTTGAGTTTCTAACACCTTCTAGGGCTTCTGTGACTTCATTTCCAATAAAGTGCCAACACTTCTAAAAGAAAATAGTTGAAAAGCCATCTGCTCCAAGAGATTTGTCTGGATTCATTTGCATTAAGGCATTTTTAATTTCTTCTATAGTGAATTTATCTGTTAATATTTTGTTATGCTATTTAGTTATGACTTTAGGAATATTTTTCAGAAGTTCTGCTTGACTTTCTAAATTTGAAAATTCCCTTTCGACAGCTATTTCTTTTGAGTCATTTATGGTGTGACCCCTATTGTTTATAATGCTAGATATCATGTTGGTATTTCTCCTCTGTTTGGTACTATTATGAAAGAATTTAGTATTTTTGTCACCTGCTTCCAACCAAGTTTCTCTTGACTTTTGTTTCCAAAATATTTCTTCTCTTGCCAATATCTCTTCATAATCCTTGAGTAAATTCTTCTCTTTATGGTAAAGATCATCATTCATTCCTACCTTAATGACTTGAGAATTGACCTCTCCCATTTCTTTTTCTAGTAACAATTTTCTCTCGAAGATGTTGCCAAACTTAGTCGAGTTCCATTCTAACAATTTTCTTTTAATCCACTTCAACTTATTTACTATTTTGAACATTTTGGATCCTATTATCTTAGGTTTTGACCACCAGGACTCAATTAGCTTCAAGATTTCTGGGTCCCTTAACCATGCCTGTTCAAATTTAAAGGCACATTTTTTTGTTTTGTTTGTGTTAGAATGTTGAGAAATATCAAGTAATGGTCTAATCTAGATATCAGAAGGATGTTGTCCGTAAGGGAGATATCATAATTGGTCAGGCTCCCTTTAAGGAAGAATCTGTCTAACTTCTCTGCTATGTTGCAAAAACCTTGTCTTCTGTTGTTCCATGTGAAGGAATTGTCTTCTGTCAGAATTTCAAGAAGGAAGTTCCTGTCCCTCCATTCGGTGAAGTCTCTAGTTGCCAGAGGGAGGATATTCATACACCCTCTTTTCTCAGATATCTTTGTTATTACATTAAAGTTGCCTCCTAAAATACAGAGTGAGTCCTGCATCTGATTGAGATGAGATTCTATCTCTTGCCAAACTAAAAGTTTCTCTTTATTTTGAATTGGACCATAAACATTAACTAAATTAAAAGTCAGATTATTTCTAAAGTTTTTGACCATTCCACTCATCTAGTGTTGATTTCTTTTTGTTATGGCTATTGAGATGCTTCAGGGATCCCAAATGATTGCTAGTCCACCCGAAGCTCCTTTTGCTGGCGAGGCTTCAATTTTCCTAAGACCTAATTTCTTTTTTAAATTCCCTATCTCTATGTTATCTAGCTTAGTTTCTTGTATTAACATTATCTCTGGGTTGTGGATTTTAATGCAACGTTTGATTAACTGCTGCTTGTAACATTCCAAGAAAGGACATTCATGGCTCCTTGGGAAGGCTCTTCCCCTTCCTTGCATTAAGAATAGATGTAATTTTGACCTGACCTGTTGCTTCCCCTGCCAATTCTCTTAATTCTGCATTATGTTTTCTACCTCTTTTCCTTTCTTTTTTAGCACAATCTGGGGATTTTTTGCTCTCTTTTAGGTGAGCAATGCCTAGAGATTCCTGATCATGTGATACCCTATTCTTAAGCTCAATTAATATTTCTTCCACTATGCCTCCTAAGGTTGCCACATTCGAGTTGATTCCATCAATTAGGAGCTCCTTCTAGAGTTTTAATTCTTCTGAATCATAGATCTCATCCATGAGTTGTTCCATTAATTCTTCTGTTAATGTTTCCCCCATGAATTCTGCTATTGTGTTAACTTCTTGTATCTTCTCATTATCAAATTTTTCAAAGCTGTATGTTGGTTCCTCATTAGGGATGATTCTTGTTTCTATATTTAAATTATCATTTTCCTTTGTTGCTCCTAGAAAGTTCCTAAGAATATGACTCCTTGATAGATTGACTCCAATCTTCCCTTCTTCATTCCCATGATTTTGCAGAGCTAATTCATTTGACACCTCAAGAACCATGGATAATTCTTCACTCTGCCCTCATGTGGCCCTGTTGACTAATTACTTATTTTCTGCATTTATTGATGGCTACAATACAATTACTTTATCATTCATGGCTTCTTCTATAATGGTTCCATCCTCTATGATGGGGGATGATCTGATTGAAGTTGTCTTTGGATCAGTTATTAGAACTAAGGGTAATTTTAGAGTACTTGGGCTCTTTTTCCCTTCCCCTATTGTTGACGGGGCTTTGTCTGGGAATTTTATTGAAAATCCTCCACCCAATTTAGGTGGATGTCTACTCCTATGGAGGGGGCTACGCTAGTCTGAAAGGGTCTGTTGTTATCTGAAACTTCCTTGAAATCCCTTATCATTTCCTTCATAATAATAGGGTTTAAATTATACATTTTAGTCTAGTTCTAAATCAGAATAGGAGGGCAAGATTTAATCGAAATGTCCATCTCAACGATGATTACTTGTTCTAATTAAGGGTATTTTGTTTTCACCGAACTAACATATTTCCCTAATTTATTGCCTATGTTTTTAAAAATTGTTTTGTTCAAGCATTCTATGGGTAAGTTAGTTAATTTAACTACTCTGGATACTTTGATGTTTTGCAGATTGTAAGGAATGAAGGATGGGTGCCAGTCCAAAACTATGAAATCATTCCCTAGAAATTACCGGCATCTATTATCTAAGAACTTTTCCTTAGTTTCATTGTTAAAACAAAAGACAAACAAAAATTCATCAAGAAGAAGAGATATACTTACTTGTTTCCCAAGATTTTTCGATAGCCAATCTGCTATCCTAGACACTGAAACACCATACCCATTCCATCTCAAGAAGACACCCTTGCGACACATGAGTTCTTCAGAATGATCTATGAAGTCGTCCTCTACTTTAATTACTAAGGGTGAGTGTGGAATGCATCTGCGGTGAGGGGGAGAGTAAGGAGGGACTTTAGGGTTTTGGGATGGCAATCGCTCTTTTATAGGCTGATATGGTATGTTTCTTTTGTGCGGAGGGGTATAAGTTTTGGTAGGTGAGTGTGTATGCTTGTGGGGCAAGTATTTCTCAAACTCTCAGAGATGCGATGGGGGATCTTTCTGAGAGAGTCGAAGCTATTAGTCAAATGAAGGGGTTTGGAAGTAGTCATAGGAGCTTGGCGTTGTCTTCATTTTTTTGCATAGTCCACCTTGATCCAATCATCATCCTCAGTTACTTCCTTCGAAGGTTTGTAGGGGCCCTCCTGTTCTCCATACAATCTGCATCTACTTACAGCAGAGCAAGTGTCTTTGGTCCTAGGTGGAATTTCAGATTGTAGAGCCCTCTGAGCCCCTGTTGCTGGCAAAAGAAAATTTTCCCTGACGTTTTGTTGATAATGCGATAAAGGATACAAGGGTTTTCATGCGTATTTTGTTTTTGCAAACATCCTCATCTGCTTTTCCAGGGATTCAATGATGTGAAAGGCTAGATTTTTGCGAAAGGGCAAAGCCATTGCGAAATTTTGAAATATATGTTAATTAAATATTATACAATAATATATATACATAGTAATTAATACATACATTAATTAAACATCAAATAACATATATATTAATTTATTAATTATAAACTAATTTAAATTAAATTAATTCATACTTCAAATAACCCAATAAAAACTAATTTAAATTATAAAGTAAATTATAATTTTTAATTAAAACTAACATTAAATAAAGTAAAAAATAAACAAATTAGTAATTAAATGCACGAGGAAGGGGGAATATTAACCCCGCCCCATCCTACGTAGACTTCCCAAATAAATGGGAAAAGTGGCCATGGCACGCTTCCGAAGGGCTCACACCCCACATAACATATAAAATTTAAAAGAAAAAGGTGGGTGTGGGATGGTGGCCCGCCACTCACTTAAAATAATTTTTATTTTATTTTATCATTAAATAAATTTTATTTATTTACTTAACCTTTTTTTTTATTATTATTAGTTTCTTAAAGATAAATAATTATTTTTTTAATTTAAAATATTCTTTTATCGATGAGTTTCTAGTTTTTTCAGCAAGTAGATTTTTTTAAAAATAAATAAAAACTAATAAATATATGACATATATATAATTTTTCTTACAAATAATTTTTTCCAACAAGGTTTATATAATCAATTTCTAGGAGAAAGGCAAATTTTATTTTAATTCTATAAACACATTATGCCCATATGCAAATCAATATATGTATGTGCATATATGTATGCGCATATATTTTCTTTTAATGGTAAATAAATTTTCACCAAACCCTAAGGCTGATTTTCTTTATTAAAATTTACCAAATATTACACATGCAAAAACCCTCAAGGGTGAAACCTCAATTCAAATGTTCCACAAGATTTACACAAAAAAGAATCTGGTTTGTCAAATCTCAATTAAGAAAATAATCACATGAATACTAGACATGAAGAAGGCAAGCTTTTCAAAATGGAGATTTACAAAAGGATTCAAAATTCTACCTCAAAGCCAAAACAAAAGCCAAAACTTGTAAACATGTCTCCCTAAAAATGACCAAAAAAAATTATAATATAGAAAAACCCAACATACCAAACTTAAACAAGCAACGCACAATCAAGAATTAGAACTCAAGTGTTAAAAACAATAAAATAGTTAACTCAAAATCACACAAATCAGAACTCAACTCCAACCTAGTTTATATCAATCTTTTATTTTAAAAAAATATTTAATTAATTAATAATTCTAATTCATGCAAATCACTGGACTTTTAAATCTTAAATTTATATTTCAATTTTATTAAGTGAATATTCAAATTTAATTGCATTATAATATTTAATTAATAATTAATATTTTTAGCATATTACTAATATACAAATTGATAATTAAATATCAATTCATTAATTTATTACAAGGACTTACAACTAATCTCTCAATTAAGTCTCTCAACTCAACCTTCTAATTTAGAACTAATAAATCAATTCCTTTTAATTAGTGTGCATATAATCACATGATTATATTTTAATTATAATTTATATCTTTGACACCACTTAATAAGCAATTTTATAAATAATATCAATTTATATTATTCGAACATTTAATTTAAGTTTTGATTTAATATTTAATTAAATCTTTATTTTCATAATTTAGACTTTTAATTAAGTCTTTTAAAAAATCAATGATATTTAATTCATTTTCATTAATTAAATATCTATATATTTAATATTTCCTTATTTATAAGATATAATAATTTTTAATCTCATAATTAATCTTAATTAAATCTTTAATGCATTAATAACACAAAATCTACATCAAGACACCTGACACACAAACATGAAGGACAAACCAACCAAACCTATAAAGTAATAATCAAGATCAAGGAAAAGGTTCACGAATGACATCACCTTAACGAATTCGGAGGGTAGCAGATAAAATACTTGTCCACTATTTGAGGACAATAATTGGGTTGGGTTGAGATTTAGACCTAGAGGCTATCTCCCCTCTCTTACCATTGATATAATGCGATATGACATGCTCATCCTAGCAATTCAGGGAAGTCAATGTCTGGTACCTGAAATCCTGCATAAAAAATGAGCATGTACATACATGTATAAATATATAACAGATAATGGCCGGTCTCGGCCGATTGTACGTATCTCGCAAGCAAGTAACTATGACTTCGTCCGTCAACAACATCAAACACATCAAACAAAAATATAAAACATACACACCAACCATACACATGCAATTATAGGGATTATTAAAAATCATAACCTAAGTAACATCATCATATGTAAATAACCATCATCATCTAACTAACATGATATAAATCAAACGATTTAAAGTATCATAGAACTGAATCATTAAATGAAATCGAAGATTTAATATTCATTAAACAATGGTCTAAATGGATTGTCATCATAAACATAAATGGTAGTAAAGGGTTGGGCATTACAACCTTTCCCTCCCACCTATCTCCACTCCCTTGCTCTTCTCTTTTCCCAATTTTTCAAAATGCCAAAAAGTCTCTTCCTCTTTCCCCACTCCATAAAAATGGTTCAAAGAAGAGGGGGCCATGGGAGAAAAAATGGAGAAAGTGTCATCTCTCCTCTTCTCCTTCTTCTACCTAGCTTCAAAAACCCTTCCTCAATTCAACAAGTGTCCATTTGTCTATCCTATGAATAAAAATCTAATCCTCTCCCAAGTCTTGGAAGAGAGGAACGTTGATGGACTCTTACCCATCTCAACTTCCTCAAAACCCGTAGGTAAACAAAATACCAAAATAAAATGTCCCAAAAGTTATAGAAATTAAATGAAAACCCCCTAAATTAAATGAAATTATATGACCTAGGGGACATTAGTCAATACAACAAGGTAATTTGGTACCAATACATGTGTTCGAAAAGGATGTACAAATAACACAGTAACACAGAACCATCATAGCCTGAACGGGTAGGTGAGTTGACTTGAGGTTGTGGGTGGATGACATCATGGTCTCGAGTTCGACTCCCTCCTGGATTTTAAAGGGTGGGACGGCTTGCGGGCGGCTGATTCCACTCCTTGGAGGACTAGTCTCGCCCTAACTAGCACAGGTACCCAAAATTTGGGCTGCTGAGCACTGGGCTAGGTTGCGGGGATACCCCCATGTTTCAAAAAAAAAAAAACACAAAACCATCACAAGAAAGTCATACTTCACATTTACAAAATAAAACACGTTCACACACATTACACATAAGTCCTAAACTTTCCACTCTTATTACAACTAGTTTAATACAAATAATCGTGGCAAGGGTTACACTTTGCCCCACACACCCATTAGCATTTTAAAGGTTACTCAAAAGAAAGTGTTTGTACGCCATAATATACATATACATATCTAAAGCATGTGCATAAATGCGCGTACATATTTAAAGCATGTGTATAAACAAATAAATTGTTTGATGTCACAAATACTTTGATTATTCCATATCATTGAGTTCTAAAAGCCATCATAAAATAATAATTGCAACACTTGGCACATATCATGCTAATAGAAAACCATAATAATAACATATAATAAAAAGGTCCATGGATAAAAAGTATAGTGCTAAGAAGTCACCACCTAAGCATAATATAAATGGTCTAACACTTCTAAATCCTCCACCAAGCACAATAAGGTTTTGGCAACTAAACTTTACTGGAGAATGCATATGCCTCCTTCAAAGTTGTAGGCAGCTAATCTTCGAGACAAGTACACGGAGAATAAACCTCTTGAAAGTATCATTAGGTTGTCTCTTCCTTATTAAAAAGCATTCATTTTAGGTCGCCCATAATAGTCAAAGTGCCAACTTCTCCATTGATTCTTGGGATGTGTATCCACCAATCATTACATAGTTCCTAGAGTTAAAGATTCCAATGAATACTTTACATGAAATAGGATGGATTAAAGTTGGATTAAAGGTGCTCACTACTATTAACCTATTACTCATCTCTCAAAGATAGGGTAGTGTTGCATTTGATCTCAAATCAATAAAATTTGCATGGTTGTCCTCTATCAACTTTCCCAGTGTTCAATTCTCTGTTAGGACATTTGTATTTTAAGATTGTGTCTAGACTTGAAGATATTAAAGTTTGTATTTTAAAGTTGCAGACGGAAGTTCCAAATTTAAATTTAATGGCCTTAGAGGCTCCAAAACGATGTGAAGGAAGATCGAAGCATTGGAATCACATTTGTACAAAAGCGACTCTTGGGTTTTTGCCATGGAGCTTGTACTGAGCCGTTTGGCTTTAAAAAACTTTGGGACATTCAAGAATAATGTGCGGTAATTATTTCATGATATGCGATTTCTGATATTCGAATTTTGACAAATGTATCCCCATCACCTGTGAATGAATGTGTGTTGTGTCGAGTTATGCTCTTCACGTCTTGGAGGATATCAATGGCAGCGTTACAGGGAGCCGTTTTTTAGGCTTATCCAAAGCAAGTAAAAACATCATTTCCTTGCCGTTACTAATCCTATCGGGAATTTCTTGATTATGAGGTGAAATCCATCATTTTCGGACAAATATGAAATAGTGTTTTTGGAACTTTAATGCAAACTTGGATTATCGTCAAAGAGGCATACACGGTTAAGCTGTTTCAGCTGCGGGAAAAATTCCAAAGACAATATTGGTGGATAGAAACATTAAAGCAAACAAGAACTCGTCTTCATTGTAATGAGAGAAGCTATGTGAAGCGTATGCTTAAGTTGATAGTCGCACTTGTTCGTGGGTTGCCGTGAATTTTTGTGAGTACCGTAAATAATTCCTTCTTTGCAAACTGTGGTTATCATAGTTGTGTTCCGTTTGACATGAAGCTCGATGACGTGTAGTTCGAAGGACGGAGCTGACTTTGGCTGCCGTGAAGGTATATTTGACTATTCCTGTATGCAAGTGAGGCATTTTTCCTTCATGCAGAAATTGAGTGTTGATTGGAGGAGTGTCTACTTGGTGGCCATCTTCCTTTCTACTTCCTTTCTAAACTGAATTTGACTCTCCTTACCGTTAAACAGATGATGTGTTGGAAGCAGAATGGCAGGTAACTAGAGCAACGCTGTGCAATTTATTGACAGAGGCTTATGTAATTTTTGCTGCTGCCCTCAGTATTGTATGCGGGCTGGAGAATATCATAATAGCAGATCAAGGTTTTGTAAATGATTGTCAAGAACCCAGGTTGTTGAGGTTTCATAACAGACTAAGAAGGAACAGTTCCAAAAAAACTTCCATCGAGCTACTGGTTTCTGTGAGATTTGAAATGAGCAGAGTTGTTCTATGTAGCAGAGTTTTCTAATGATTTCACTGATAACAGGGAATGATTGAATTAATCTATTTTACCATATTGTATCAGTCAATTTTTTTTAAAAAAACACCACTGCTTGTTTCCTTATCTTTAAATCTGTGTAAGTGAGTGATGGGCAAGATTCTTTTGGGGGTGTTATGAAGCTAGCTGTCCAATGAAAAGTATAGCAGATTGCTGCAGAAGTGAATCTTGCAGGTTGTTTGAGTTGTTGACAATCATATCAGCTGTAGATCTCACTGTTGTTCTCTTCTGAGTGGTTTATAGGCCTGACTATAAGTTTTTGGGGGTGTTATTGGCATCATAGCAGCAGCCTGGAACTATATTTCAGTCATCATAAGACTTTGCTTAGTCCTTGTTGGTAAATGTTCTAAATCTGCTTTTCTATCCGACTTGAGATCAACTGATTGGCTTCCAATAAAAAGATTTTTCAGATTTTAAAATGGCATCAAATGACGTATTGGAGTTGGCCAAAGTTCTCTATGAGACAGGTAGCAAACTCGAGATGGAATTACAGACAAGGGAAAATATTTTCATCACTTCGATCCAACTGGAAGGATGTTTGACTATTGTAGAGCAATCACTCCCTAATGTGTTGCAGATTGCTCTTGTTCCTACAGTGACTGCATTGAATCAACACAAGTGGCTGAAGCATTTAGATGGCGAGATAAGGCTGCTGGTTACTTCTTGTTTGATGGAGGTCACAAGAATCTTAGTACCTCAAGAACCCTATGAAGAAAACACAATGGAGGTACTTCAGCTAATCGTTGATAGTTTTCAAAATCTTGGGGACATCAATAGTTGTCATTTCTCTAGAAAGGTTGCCATACTAAAATCATTTGCAGAAATCAGATTGTGTAATCTTTTGCTTGACTTGGGATTGCATGATTTAATGCATACCATGTTTCAACATTTCTTAGGCATAATCGGGAAAGAACACAATGCAGATGGTATTGCAGCTATGAAAACTATTATGGTTATGTCAATAAATGAGAGTGATGCTCATTTTCAGCCTCTTATGCATATTTTGTTAGCAATTTCAAGGTAAGAACAGGATGCTTCTAAATTTTCTTATGAGTTGGTCAACAAGGTGCTCAAACAATGTGAGCCAAAAATTGAGAAGTACAAACAACAACGGGCTGAAGAAGAATTAATTTCAATGGGATTACAAGTTTCAGGATCTCCAATAAAGAGTAGGAACCAAATGAGGAAAGAGAAGATTTTTTTCACATGTCAGGAGGCTTGGACACTTGAACATATTTGTGGTATTATTCAGGAAGAAGATATATTGCAGCCAAGTGATGATGAGGGAAAAGTTGTAGATGAAAGCAGTGTCATGACTCACGAACAGCCAGTTAAAAATACAGCTTTGAATACATCTCTTACTGAGCATGATGAAAGCACATGGGATAATGGTTTCCGATCAGCTAAGGCGAATAATGTGGGGGAAGAATCAATCATCACAGGTGAGGAGTATTCAGAACACTTTATTGGTGATATGCATATCTGTATTGATAGAATACGTGAAGAAAGAATATTCTTTGAGAAATCCTTATATGATCGTAATGTTGTCCCAATTGTGCCACATGAAGAGTATGAAATTTTCTAGAGATACAATGGAGAATGATGGAGATAATGTTCTCGCAGTTGAGAACAAATTAGAAAACTTATTGTCTGACAGCCCATGTCCCCTGGATGAATTTGAACTAAAGCCTTAGGCATTGCAAGATTTGAAGGATAGATTATTGGTCACAAAGGAGATGGGTTGTACAAGTGTTAACAAGGGTGGATGATTCACACAAATTCATTTAAGATCTTATGTGAAAAACTCAAATTGATGAGAGGCAAAAAGGAATTGTGTGTGGTGTTACTAGTTCTCAATTGCACACCATCAAAGAAGCATTTGAAAGAATGAAATCAAACTACTTGCAGCTGTTAATGGATAGGGATCTTGCTATCAAAGTTGGGGAAGACAAGGAAAATGAAGTTGATGATTTTTGTTAGCAGCTAAACATGGCTCTTTTCTCTCTACCCAAATCAGAAAATCAGATGTCTATTTTAAATACAACCAAAGAACAAGAAGTTGATACAAGGGAGATGGAGATCAAACAAACAGTAGAGGGGATTGATGAATTCATTAAAGAAGAAATGGGAGGCAATGATCCTAACAATTTACATACTAAGGACATCCAAAATGTTGATGAAAGGACTGAAAATTTTCACAAGGAAATACCTTGCAGCCTTGTGACATCTTTTGAAGAAGACTCCTTTGATGCATCACCACCCTTTGTTCACTTGGGATGGACATGCTACAAGTCAAGATTGGGTGATTTGTGATGAGTCCAATGAGAGTATAGAGGAGCCTAAACTTCTGATTTGGGACAGCAAAGGTTTATCCTCACATTCATATGAGTTTGCATCTTTTTTCACATGGAAACAATAATGAACAGGGACCTACAAGTGTTGGTACTCGTAGTGCAAGTATCGGCCGTAAAATTTTCAGTGAAGAGGTGTTTGAAAGGGATGAAGATATGATGCAAAATTATGGTAGCAATTCTGAATTTTGTAACAGAAGTCATACTTCTTTACACCATCATGAGATAACCTTTTCACACAAGGATGATGATAAGCCAAGTGTTACTAGTTCTGAGATCTCATTTGATGGTGATCAAATTTTTGATGAAGAAGTTGATTTTGTTGATGACTCTTATAATGAACCAAACACTCAAGAGTTGTTTGTCATGAATGAGGAAAGAATCTACAATTTATTTTCAGATTTGTCACCAATTTCATATGACATGACCTGTTATCTTATGGATTGGTGATTTTATCTTCATAAATACTTCAGTTTATAGTGGCTGCCCCACTTGGTCTTCCATTGCACTTTCAGATTTGGCATGGTCTATAATGGTTATTGAGTTGCATGGAGATTTGTGTAGACATTTTTGCTTGAGGTATATTCTATATGAGATTATTATCTTTCCAATACAGAGGTATGGTGACAACAACAATATCATTCTTATTGTCGACCTGGGTTATAGCAGTAACATTTGGTGGTCTAATGAGTCGATTTATATGCATATTGGAGTTGTTTTTGGCATCTTTGGGGTGGACTTCTCATTCAGGTGGATGTTACATGCAGATGGTATAATGATAGACATTTGTTTCTACTCTCATGGTCTGATGGATAGATTGGTTTGGGATCCATGTGCGGACAGGATCGGTGCTTTGTTTTTCATGGATCGTGATGGGTTGCGTCCCAGCTTAAGGAAAAGTGTTGTTTACAGAGTGGCACAACGGATTGGTGAAGTAGTGTTTTCCAGATTGTCTTGGGATCCAAGGATATTATTGTTGAACGAGTTGCATCTGAACATATTGTTTCACAGTGTGGTAGGATTTGATTTTATTTGTCCCAGAGTGTGTCATAGATTGCTTGCAGATTAATATGGGATCCTGGTATTGGTATGCAGATTCATGATTGCTTGAGGACAAGCAATCTCTAAGGAGGGAGGACTATAATGTCCCTTTTTTGGGGACATTAGAAAATTAAATGATAACTTTATAAAGTACTAAAATGATTTATTTGGAGCTTAATGAAAATTAATAAAAAAGTCCTTTTATTTTTTAAAAAGGGATTTAAAAAGAGACAAAGAAAGAAGACGAAGAGACGGGCATAGGGAAAATGAATATCATTGCATTGGACTTTAAAAGAAGAATGTTAGATTCATTTCAGCATGCTTGGTTTATGATTTGATTATTGTTCTCTTGGAGAATTTGGAAGCTTCAGCTTTCGGCAGGTTTGAGGACGAAAATCCTTGAGCTTGGAGGCAGTGGATAGAAACCCATTGTCAGTTGGAGATATCATGTAGGTGTCTCACTTAGTGTATGTTCATATTTCTGGTATCCAATCTTTCTGTAAGTTCTATAACTACAATTAGATCTTGATTATTTCTTACTGAAGATTTAATTGCAATATTCATTTCTAAAACTCTATTCCAGTTGGGTATTTTGTATTTTTGCTGGATAAATTGAAATCAACTGCATGCAAAATATTTGATTGAATAACTGTGTTAAAATCTAGGTATATTATGCATATTGTATTTTGTTGCTGGTTTCTGAATAATACATTGGATGGCTTTTGGATTGTGGGATTTTTCTCCCGAAAGGGTATTCCACAGGTAAATCACTATGTTGTGGTGTGGATGCTATTTATGTTTATTTCTGTTAAATTTTTGTAACTATTGTAAAGATCTAAAAATGTTTTACATAACCCTTTTCTTAAGGTCAATATTAGAAGTTGTTCCACTACCTTAACTTTGTTACCCTCCCTCTCTTGGGGAAACAACCCTATAGGTGAATATGTAGCCTTTTCAGGCTATGTTGTTGTAAACAAGAATACTAATCATCCACTAAAGCATGTCTTCAAACTTATATGGAAGCCTATTGTATTGCCCAAGGTGAGCTTATTTGGATCATTGGTCCTAAAAGGAAGTCTTACCTAGGGATAGGCTCATTAAACATGGCTTTTATTACCACTTTTGTTGTGTTTTGTGGTTGGACAATGAGGAATCTGTCACACATCTTTTTTTCCACCCATGGGTGGTCTCCTTATGATATTGATTCATCTTTTAATTCAGTTCCAAATGAATATTGGGAACATGAAAACCTTTATGAATGGAACAATTGATTAGAGCATGGAAGATCCATCTACCAAAGGGTCAGAACTCCTCCCGACTTTGTGGTCTGGCATTAGTCTCATGCTCTAGAATATTTGGATGAAACGAAACAACAAAATTTTCCAACAAATTAACAAGGATATCATTTGCATTTGGGAGATCAAAGTGAATATAACTGAATCTATCAAGCATAAGATTTGTCTTCCCCAAACTCTCACTCTAGAATGGGAGCATTTATGTAGACAGATCTCTTTGCAAAATAGCACTTCAACAATGCTTTCCTTTCAATCTAAAAATAAAAATCAGTTGATTATACCTTGGATGAGTCCTCATTTTGGGCACAATAATTTGAACATAGATGGTGCCTCAAGGAGCAATCTAGGTCAAGCTAGTATGGAAGGCATTGGAAGATATTCAGATAAATTTGTAGCTTTCTTCTTTGCTGAAAAATTGGGATATAAAACCAATGATTTAGCAGAAATCAAAGCTTTTTATGAAGGGATAAGGGATGGAAGGCATTGGTAGATATTCAGATAAATTTGTAGCTTTCTGCTTTGCTGAAAAATTGGGATATAAGACCAATAATTTAGCAGAAATCGAAGCTTTTTATGAAGGGATGCAATAAACTTTCAAAATTGGGTGGCAAAAACTCCAAACTGGATCTGATTCAAAGTAATTGTCAACTTGTTATCTGTTCCCAAGATTCCATAGAAAAAATTGGAAAATAGCAAATGAGTAGGGGAACATTCATAGTGTGTAGGACAATTTCCATGTGGTTCACTTCAGCCATGTTCCTAGAGAATGCAATAAAACAGCCAATAAGCTAGCCAATTGGGCTCTTGACAACTACAACCTTGCTTGTTTTGGTTTTCCCTCCAATGTTGGTTGAACAAGATTCAAGAGGTTCTGAGAAAGATTTAGGATTTTGATTTGTTCAAATCAACTCTAATATGCATCCTTTTCTTTGTGTTGCACAAGCTTAGACTAATAACTTTCAGGCCTGGCATAGATGCATATGTACACTTTGATTTCTATCTAATATAATAAGGTTTTTTGAAAAAAAATTCAAAAAATGGCAAATACTTAAGTTTTTTGTGCCTATATTTGAGGGCAAAGAATAGACTCAAGGAAGGTGGCACAGATATAGAAAATTCATTATTTTTTCTTGTCAACACACTTCTTAGATGGCAAAACAATCAGTGATATGGGCCTAAATTGATAGGATTGACAAACACTAAAAAACAGGTCTATAAATGTAGCTTTCAGCATCTTTTCTGAAGTTTGTTCAATTGCAGATATCAAACTCCTTGGGAAAAGATACCAGCATAATGTTCTTCTAAAGATTCTACCTCTATTTTATTTTTCTCTTTTCTACTATAGAGTTGGATACTGGATTTTCATCCTTCTAAGTGATTTTTTCGTCAGCAATAGACTGATTCTTCAATATCTACATCCTAAAATCCTTGGAATTATTTATTGACTAGTGGATGGACACAATAAGATTTTCCAGTATGTCACAAAGTTTAGGAAACTTCCTCTCTAATCCTGAAATTCAAGTGCATCCATAGAGCGATTCTTATCACATCATTTGTAAAATTGATTCCTAACTCTGCAAACTTTGACAATTGGCAGGAACAAAACCTTTTAAGACGTTGACTATGATACCGATGATTCCAGGTGGCCTTACACGTTACAAGGCACAGTCATATTGGGTGTGACAAATCTCATGTATGGTCCACATACCCAACAAATAGGAGGGAGGGCAATCTGTTATTTATTATAGGTCACATGATCAGTGTCCATCCTCCTATAAAGGAACCATTTGTAGCTCGTGAACATTTTAGGGTTTAATTTTTGTTTAAAAATTTAAATATTAAAGTTGGATAAGTTACAGTCAGACTATGTCATCAAATCAAGACATATCTGACATGGCTTTGAGTTTACATATATTTTGGTTACAGGAAGGCACAGTAACCAAAGCATAACCAAGCTGTATTGTACCCATATGTGTACCATCTATACTGGTAAGCATTCCAAGGGAAAGGGGGGTGCTGGTGTATCCGGTAACCTTGGTATTAGGGATCTAAAATCAAATTCATTAGGGATATCTTAAGATATAGTCTATTTTTCTATCTAGTATATCAATTATCTCATCTGTAATCACATATTGATATGAGCCAAGCATAAAAAAAACTTTGTTGCAGCATATCTCTATTTTAGCTACAACCACTCTAACTACAAATCTTACCACTCACATTTCTGAACAAAATTAATTAGTGGACAAATCAATTAGTGGATAGATCTATTGCACCTCATGATCCAAATAAAGAGGATGAGGGGGTGTTAACCATCACACATTGTTCATCAACTAAAATGATTTCTGAATGTGAACTCACTAGAACTTCAACCCATTGTAATCATCTCTAATGGACATTTGTTACACTTAATTTTGTGCTAAGCATGAAAGAAATTCATAATATTAAGGAAACATGTAAATAGTTTTACATAACAAGACCACAATAAAAAAATTATCTTGGAGAAACCCTTCAATGAGTAAAAACACCAACAAGAGAGCTTTTATCCTTGTTGCACCATGACAGCCATGTAGAAAAGGTGTTATAGTGCCTCTAGATTGTATACAAAACTCTATGGTGATGATACACTAGCTTTTTAAACCTGCAACTTTCTCTACAACTTCAAAACCCTGCATTATCACTTCCTTTCACTTAGATGTCATGGACATGGAAGTTTCCACTTTAGTTAACATTCTCTTCTTTCCAAATGACTTCAACTACGTTTTCTATAGTCTTCCCAGCCTCAAAAAATGGAATTCTAGATGTCAAAAAGCAAGATCAATTAACAAAACCCTTCACATTCCTCATGCTGTACTAACTAGGATATTTTTCCCAATTCTGCTGGGCAATGGTTTTGTGTTTTCCATGTGTGGTAGATGCAGTGAATTCACCGCAGTATTTGACATTTTTGCTGCCTGTTACAAATGGCAAATTCACCAATTAGGTTTTCCATGTCACTATGAGGTCTGCAAATTGTTTTGGATACTCCCAAAATGTCCCACACCATCATTAACAACCTCTTGACTTCCTTATAGTACCTCATGCTTCACAACATATTGAATTCTGTTGAATTTGAGGTCCCAAAGCATTTTAAGGTCTCCTTGGCTGAGTGGAACCACTTTGTTCCCATTGATCCAACTTCTTCAATATGCTTTTGGATTGTTGGTACCTCTACAAAACTCAGTTCATACTGACATTTGTTAGGTTTATCACCAATTGATCATCATTTGTGTTGTAATACACCTCAATTGTCATCTTCCAATCAATTTGCAAAGTCATCATATCTTAGTCCTTTAGCTAACAACTTTCATAGGGTGAACACCATCATTGCAGACCTGATCAGAAGTAAGCAATGCTGGAATATAAAATCATGATATATGTCCTTAGTGTTGTAAAATTAAGATCATCCTATAGAGAATATATATGAGGCTGTACTGAAAATAGATTACCGTTGTGATTGTAGAATACAATTGCCTTCGTTATTGATTGATTCTACAATAACAATAGGGTATATGTATATATTGAATAGTCATGTAATGAATAGACATGACCGTATATACTTATGGTCATGTCACTTCATTACATAACTATTAGTTAACATATCTTAACCAATAGTTTATTCATACTTTGTCTAATATATATATATATATATATAAGTTCACACATGTGCATATTAATATATACTTACTTTTCAATTATCTTATATAGTATATATATATATAAATATATCTATATTTATATGCATATCATGATTGTCTCGTCGTTTATTAAACACGAACGAACAATACATTAACACTCCCTCTTGAGAGAGAGTTTAATAGAATTTGTAGAATCTTTTCATATCATGATATCCAGCACATCCGGGACAGACCCTTTCAGGAGTCGATCATGATAGACATCAAGATATCCAGCACATCCGGGACAGACCCTTTCGGGAGTCGATCTTGACAAGTTATTACACAGTAATAATCTCAGCGTTAAGATGTCCGGTCCTATCCGGGACAAACCCTTTCGGGAGTCGATCTTGAAGCCTGGTTAACTATTGTCAAGATCGTCACCTTGAAATAGTAACCCAACACACATGAAAGATCGTCACCTTTCATGTTAAGTACAAGTATTCATGTTCAAAAAATCATCATCTTCTAAATATGAACACAGGATGAGTGGACCTATAAAGTCACACATATGATATCCATCTTGACTCTCCTCAAAGAGTTAAAACCAAGGCTTCCACCTTAGACTTGTCTATCACAGACAAGAATCATATTAAGATACAAAATGATGGATCACGGATTCTGAGAACTTCTTTAAAGCTTTAGTTCTCAACATACCAAGGTTATCTGAAGTACACAATCTTCTTCCTAGCAAGGGGCTTGGTGAGAAACCATCTTCACATGGTATACTTCCTCTGAATTAATATGACCACGATCCTGTGATGCCATCTTAGTTTGATCTTCTAGCTTCTCCCTATGACATGGAAGCATAGCCTTCTCACATGGTAATTCATTATAATTCTCTGCTACAGTTTCTCGATCACTAGAGAGCCAACAAAACATGGTCTACTCCCTCTGAATCAAGATCCTCGCATATCCACTGATGCATATCCTTTTTCTTCTTCTGTCATGGAGGCATATCCTTTTTATATACTCAGCTCAATGTCACTACAGGATGTGACTTCATACTTTTCTTCCTAAGAGAATCGATATCTCATACTGGGTTTCCATAAGGCTGCGGATTAGCATAGGATGCATTTTGATCTTTTTCAAGGCCATAACATTAACACTCCCTCTTGGACTTGAGGGAAGATAATAAGGACCTCTAGTATGATGTTCATCTTAATGAACTGTAGTCTCGAGATGTATGAATTACTTCAAGCAGAGATTCTATCCATGTGAATCTCATCTGTGATTCTGTCCACTAGTTTCCACTACTATAATCTCATAATTGTTTTACCTTCAATAGTGAACTCCCTCTCAATCAATACGATTGAGATTGTCACAAGTTAACTGAATCATATGCTCCCTCTGAAGCTCAAGTTAATCAACTTCTTGACCTCTTGAAAATGTCAGACTTTCTCTGAATCTGAATTTCATATGCTTTTATACTGAAAGTATGTTAGAGATAGATTACAAATAGTTTATAAAGCTAAACTATCTCTGTTGTGAGGTTTTCACACCATCGCCCCAAAATATTTGGGGAACCCCTTTTTTTTGAGCAAGCCTTGGCAATTTTTCTAGATCCGGGTATTTGGGTGCCTTAGCGAATTTTTGGGCGATCCAGAGGTTTTGAAATGAAAATTTTACACCTGGGATATTTTTGAAGTGCTTGGGAGGGTATAGCTTGTTTTCACCTTGTGTGAAACATTGATTTTCCTAAACAGTTGATTTTGTCTTTAGGCCAAACGAAATTCAATAGGAATATTTTATTTCGATTGTTAGAAAAATATCTGGCAGGGCAAATTTGCAAAATTTTCAGACTAAGATGAATTTTGAAAATTGATGAAATTGAAGAACTCGAGATTTTCAAAATTTAATTGTGAAATTGGATATTTTTGGGAAAATCTTGTAAATTTTTTTGGTGGAGAAAAATGGAAATTAAAGAATAAATTTAAAGTTGCCAATTAGAGATAATAAATTGCAAAAATAAAAAAGGATAAAATTGCCAAATGGAAATTAAATTGCAAAATGATTTTTGGGTTGCAAAATAATAAAAAATTAATTTTGGTTGTCATGATTAAATGCATTAAAATCATATTTTTTGGGCTAAGTGTTTGTAATTTAGAAATTTAAATTGGGCCCCTTTGTGTGTTAAATTCAACGTATTTTAAGGCCTAGGAGGTGTGAAATTCAAGGCAAGTTATTGGGTCCACAATGGGGAGGGTTTAAAGCTATATTGGAGGCCTAAATGACCTTTTTTCAAAATTTCAATTTTAGGGCCTATGATAATTTCGGATTTGGCTAATTTAAACCGATAATTTTGCACTAGGTTGACCCAATTTTAAATTAAAATAAAATCCCCTAGGGCTGGGCAATTTATTTCATTTAATTCATGTTTAATTTGGCAATTTTAATTTTTTGTTTTTCCCTCCTACAAAGTCGGCCTTGTTTTTTTGGAGGCAAAATTTGGTATATAAGGGGAGCTCTCCCCCACTTCATTTCACCATCTCATTCACTTCTCTCCTTTTCTCTTGGCAGAAAAAGCAGTCCGAAAAAGCAGTCCGAAAAAGCAAATCCGAAAAGCAAATTCGAAAATTGGAGAGTTTGATGAAGAGAAGAAGCTTGAGTTGAGGCAAATCAGATTTGTAATAGAAGAATTTATTGATAGAAGATTCATAGCAATCAGATTTTGAGAGTGAATTGGAGAAGGGGAGATCTTCTTGTGGAGACAGAAAATTTTTGAGAATCAAGCTAAGCCAATTACAATTCCGAGAGATCAAGAGGAAGTTATCAAGCCAAAGAAAACCGGTGAGTGGCCTATCTTTTCCTCTCTCTTTAATTGCTTTCATTTCATTGGTGCTAGTCTAGGTGTTGAAAACTAATTTCAAGAGTAGAGTTAGGTGTTTGGTTAGTAGGTTGATTACTCGATTGTCTTGATTGGCTTTTTTCCCTCAAGTTCTTGCTTGCATTCCATCATTGCATTTCATCTTAGGAGGAAGATTTGGAGTGATAAGTGTAGTCCATCTTAAGGTAACGGCGGGGAGTGATAAGTGTAGTATTCCACCCCTAGGCGAAGATTGGAGTGATAAGTGTAGTTTCACCAGCATTGTAGAAAAGGCGGGGAGTGATAAGTGTTTAGGATGGCTGATGTTAATGCAAGCAAGCGACCCAAAGGAATTAATGTTGAAATAGGAGACAAGGAAGTCATGATACCCAATTCCAACTTCCGCTCAAAATTGAAAAACGTTGGAGACACCAACATTGGTACCTTTGATATGATTCAATTAAGAGAGAGGTTGAGAGACAGCTAGTCCCCTGTGGCAAAGAGGATCAAATAGTATGGATTTGTGCAAAGAAAGGTTCAATCTACCCCAGCAGCGGATATGATACAGCAGGATTAGTTAACACCAAGTCATCAAGGCTCACCCGATCAGATCAGCAAGTCAGAGTGCAGCAGCTTCATTGTGCTTCTCAACCAGATCCCAGGCTCTACAAAAGGTACACAGTTTGATCCTTGGATGTTTTATTTTATTGAAGAGATTGAGAATGGTTAAGGAAAATTGATTGGATTAGGATCACTAGCATGAATTTAGAGTTGCAACTTAGATAGTGCAAAATCGGAAGCAAGTCTACATGGGGTCCTACTTCTTCAATTCGAATGCAAGACTATTAGTGATGCTTTGCCAGTCGAACCAAATCCAATTGGGGAGATGCACTGCACCACTATGGTTGAGGCAAGTACTTATGCCAAAAGGGCAAGGTTGTGGCAGTTCAAACAGTTGAAGGCAGTCAAGAGTTAACCAAGGAGGAAGGCATTGATGAAAGCAGTTGATGAATTCAGTGATGGGTGGATTGTGGAACAATCAAGGAGGTATGGTGAGGGCAGGTGCCCCAAAACCCAAGGTTATTGAAACAAAGATGCATGCATGCAGATCAAATCCAAATAGGAAGGTTAAAAATGGCAAAGTATTGAAGTAAAGAGGAAAGTGATTGAAAGGTTGAGAGAGGTCAAGTTTGATTTCAAGGCGGTGGCTAAGAGCAAGGCTCTTAAATTGCACAAGGTTCACACCTAGGCAAGCCACCAAGGTCAAGGCAAGATTACCCCAAGTGCATGGAGACCTTAATCTTTTAAGGTCAAGACATCAAGTACAAGCAAGTTCAAGTGGTGGTGAGAAAATTTCTAAGGACAAGCTCAAGCATCCAAGGCTTCATCTCATCTCAAGGATTAATGAACTTTATAAGACAAGGTTGATGAGGTGGCAATTTCATGTGCATGCAATCAAATCATGCCAAGTGTCCTATGTTCTCATTGGTTGACAGATTATTGTAATTTTCTCATTGGCCCACAAAGTTGGTGCCCTCATGTAATTGGTTGAAATTTGTAACCCTAATTAGGGTTTGTAAGGTTTAATCTTGGCCCTTGATTTTGCCTCTTAATCTTGGCCACTCGTTGTAATTTTGAGCCTCTATATAAGGCCATTTGTACTCATTTGTAAAGGGTTATGTTGGAGAATTGTTGCCAAAATACTATCAAAATTGTTCTCTATTCATTGTTGTGACTTGCATGGTGGATATACATGATCATTTTGGTGTATTTGCATGGTTCTTCTCATCTCTCAAATTAAAGTAGGATTTCATTTCATGTTGTTAGAGTAAGAAGTAAATGGTTAGTTGTATTGGTGATGTTGGTGAATGTTTGATGAGGATCTTATACTAGGCCACTAGCATCTTGGCGGCTTGTCAAGGAGCCTTGTGTGGTAATCTAGTCAATTGCTCCCAAGTTCTACTTGCATTTTATCTTTCCGCTTGTACTTCAAGTTGGGTTGGAAGATAGGTGTTAGTGTGAAAATCCTAAGAGTAACCCTTAGACTCATCGCACCGATGGAAGTAGAGCCGCTGGTAAGCTTTCATTTGGTTTGATCCCCATCCATTCGCCAATCTTTCCATTCTATAGGAGTAGTAGTAGAGCAAGAAGTAGTTAGTAGTGAGAAGTTTAAGAAGTAAAGTTGAAAGTGGTAAATTGGAAAATCATTTGAGTATGCATTGCAAAGCTAGATCATCATCATGACAAGAATTTGACATCTTTCAAATGGACAACGTAAGCCCGCCGAAGTGATTACCAGCAAATCACATTTATATAACTGAGTTAGTATCCACAGGTGTAAGGAACCTTGGAGTATCCTTGTATACTTTTCAAGAGAGGGTTGAGTGTTTGGTACACCGTATCAAGTATTCAATTGCTATATGTTATGTAGTGGTACAAAACTCACATCAACAATCTCGTACAAGAATACAAATGATAGAAGCATACAAGATTTATTATTTAATGAATTACAAATTGAAAATTCATATGTATTAATAAAGCATAGAATACTTATCTTAAATATTTTCAAGTATTTCCTTTCGTAAGGTGAGCCCATTAATACGATACTCATACTCATCGTCCTTCTTTATAACATATTGGTTTCATTCTGATCCTTATGTTAATTTTCTTCTTTACAAAACACATCTCATTATGATAACTATCGATTAGATGTTGACTTCATACATTAATGAATACTTGACATCAATGTTGTCTTCATTAGCAATTGCAGCCTTCTTCATAACTATTTGACAAGTCTTCTATTATGGATGCTGACTTGCTATGTAATAATTATGATTGTCCTTGCTCAATTAGTTGCCTTTTCTTGGAGGGATTCAATCTGCACTTCCTGATTTCCATCTGCAATGGACATTTGATTTGAATTGGGTGTTGAAGTGGCTTCAAAACTATAAAGTCCCCTTTTTTATAGTTTTGAGACACTACAAGATTTCCACAAATCTAACTTGAACAATTCCAAACTTCAGATTTGTACAATGAAATGATTAATGCTTCGACTGAATGATGATTCCAAATGCATACACAAGTTATAATGCAAATGACTAGTAATTCCAAATGCAAATGCTGAATGTAATGGAATTTATGTATAATTCCAAATGCAAATGCTTCCCAAGTTAATAAGAAGGTTGCATACAATAAACATGAATGTTGTTTCTAATGTTGCAATGTAAATTATGCTTTTATAACCTAAATGGCTGTCTCTGATATACTCTGTTAAAGTTTGAGATCAGATTATGACTTTTAGAGATTTTGCAAAATCCAATTTATATATATAATCTCTTAATATATATATGATATATATTTACCAATATATATATATATATATATATATATATATATATATATATATATATATTATATTGATAGCTATATTAATAATCTATATTATATAAACTGAAATCAGAATTTATTTATTTCAAGTTTTATATATATATTGCATGTTATTGACATCAAATAATTCAGATTACTTATCTTTTACTGTACATGTCGCTGTCACTGTTTTGTGTCACTGAGTGATCAAAGCATAATTCCATATGTATTTCGGTAACTTACATAATCTCCGACCAAAGGGACTGCTATGTATTGTTGAGTCAGTATATTTTGTTCATCCACGCTGCATATACAGGTTGAAGAATATCTCAATGGAAGAGATATAGATACACATGCAATGTCTGATCCTTATTTATCTTATATGCACTGGTAATGAAGCCATCTTTGATATTACTTGTATTGACTGTGCTTCTGGATGATGCTGTCTCAGTTATTGATTATAATTGCTTGCACTTTTCAATTTCTACCAGAAATCGAGTTCTCTAATTCATACACATTTTCACTCCAATTTCTATCAAACCTCCATATTATTTTATTTAATTTATATCAATTACGCAATTGAATTATGCTGAGAGAATATCTAGACCATACATTCATTCTGGCTATGGATTCATTTTAGGTGATAACGATTGTATTAGTTTCTTCAATATTGGGATTTACGGATGATATAAAATTCTAGTACGTAACTACATAGATTGTCTTACGGCCATTCTGAGCCTGCTCAATCTGTAAGTCATTCCCTGGATGAGTGCCAAATAAGATATCCCAACATCTTTGTGTTTCTCATCTTTCAAACTATGTTTCCTCACAGATTATAATAACTCCAAATCTGGCTGTACCAAATATCAGCATGCCGTCTTTAGATGCGGCAAGCTCTTTTTAATCCCATTTTAAAAAGGAGGAAAAAAAACTGGATTGAGAATGTTTTAGTTATGAATAAATCAATAAAAAATCCTTGTAGATGAGTGTAATGCAAAATAAATCTGTAAACAATCATGCTTGGTAGAAACTCCAATAGCATAAGACGAGTTATCTGAAAGACGCGAATTTGGTTCAACAGGATAATCATAGTTATAATCGTCAATCCACCAGAAGTGCAGAGCCAAAACCCTCCTACCTGCCTTTAAATTGTTTATCTCCCATCCATTATTTCTTCTACTCACAGGAGAAAAACAGAAGTTTGAGAAACTTTCATTAATTCTTTAAACTTCACCTAAATTCTCGATCTTTGTATCATACCCGGCCCAATTTCTCCCTAGGCAATGGCTATTAATTATTTCAGTCTCCCAAATTCTTGTTCGCTGGCACGTAGATGAGGAAGGCAAGTCGGTAGTCCTCTATTTTTGTATTGTCTGTCTCCTTATGTAATACTTTGCTCTTGCTGTTCCCATAACTATTGACCCTGCTTGGAATCCCTCCTTGAGCCGTCTAATAAATACGACCAAACTCTCTTGGCCACGTAATGTAATGGGCTTAGAAACTATTGTAAGCCAGAATACGGTGATAGAATTCCTTTCTTCTGATTCGATGTGTTGTCTTCTCTCTGCAATACTTTGCTCGAATATAATTTCTCTTATAGGTTAGGCTCTGATACCATGTTGTAAAATTAAGATCATCCTATAGAGAATATATATGAGGCTGTACTGAAAATAGATTACCGTTGTGATTGTAGAATACAATTGCCTTCGTTATTGATTGATTCTACAATAACAATAGGGTATATGTATATATTGAATAGTCATGTAATGAATAGACATGACCGTATATACTTATGGTCATGTCACTTCATTACATAACTATTAGTTAACATATCTTAACCAATAGTTTATTCATACTTTGTATAATATATATATATATATATATATATATATATAAGTTCACACATGTGCATATTAATATATACTTACTTTTCAATTATATTATATAGTATATATATATATAAATATATCTATATTTATATGCATATCATGATTGTCTCGTCGTTTATTAAACACGAACGAACAATACTTTAACACTTAGTGGAGTCAATGAGCACTTTTGATGGCAAAACTGAATTTTCACTGCCAGCACACTTTTTGAGTTGTTAAACCAACATTTTTCAATATAAAGGTGGTGCAATTTTTGGTTGGTTTTGAAATTGGTTATCTATGTCTAGATAACAAGCAACTATTGATAAAGAAAAATTAGCAACAAAGAAGTGTTTTACCTTATGCAATTCCCACGCCCCAAAACATGGCATGTACAACCCATTTGGAAAGGTACAAACCTCTCAAGACTCCAATCTGCTAATTAAAAACTGCATGGCCAGCATGCACATTCTCATTGGTAATAAAAATAAACAGTAGAAGAAAGAATAACACCCATAATGTAAGAACTTTAATGATATGGTTAGGATATGAATAGTACAGCCAGATGGCAAAGGGAACAATGTGCAATAAGTCTACTAAACTCACCCAGCCAGACTCAAACACAATAAACTAAACGAGCATTCGAAAAATATCAACTTGAAATATACCAAACACCTTTGTATGTGCAACCAAACTCCAAAAATTCATTTTGCAACTAACTTGTGAACTCTGTATGAAAGCAATCAAACCAGCTAGAAATCTACGAAAAACAACTCGAAATTTTAATATACATATGCTCTTCAGAATTCAAAAGTAATGATTACCATAACGGAAATGGAAGTTGTTGCTCCAGCCAAGAAGACTCCATTCAAACTTTTGGCAGCTATTGCATAGATAACAAGACATCCTACTGCAAGATAAGAGAATAGCCAAACAAGAACACAGAAAACCACCATTGGAACAATTAAAAAGGCCTATAAAGGAGAAATGCAGCTGATGCAAGGATGACTGGATGCAATGAAAATGTACTTGGCAAGAAATTTGAGAAATGATTCAACATTTCGGCAACAAACATAAAGTGTACGATTCCATGATTTTAACACCGAAAATCATTTCATTAACAATGAATAACAATATTTCTATAGGTTATACTATCCATTAAGAATCCATTTTAAAAAGCAAGTGGAAGATGGTGGCAATTGCCATCCTTTAGTAATATTTTCAAGATGCGGCTAAACCAAGAGATGTACCGAATGTAATGGATGCAAAATCAAGAGCAGCCTCGCTAGGTAGAAGAATGACACATACCTGCAACCACCACAAATAAAGTTACCATATCATTCAAATGATTAAATTTTATCAAATCAAAAACATCCATTACAAATTATATCTCGCAATTTGTCATACAGTTCACCATTTGGATCATATTAATTTTCATTTCAACTACCTTCTCTGACCTTCAAATTCAATACCTTGGACTTGGATTTTTGATGGTTTGAAATCTGACGATGTTCATCAATGTCTACTGTGTTTGTTTATACCACTATCGCAGTCGCAATCCTCCAAGTCTGCACCTTCACACATGAAAGAAAGGTTGTGCTATGTAGGGGCTTGCCTAAGTCAAAACCCCTATTAGTATTCCCACCTCCACAATAGAATTGAATAATTATAAAAATTATTGCATGCTCCCTCAGGGGCAAAAGCAAATAAACAACATAAACTAAAATAATTACCTTAGAAATAAAACCCTTTCCTGAATGTCATGTCAGGTGATGTTGACATGCTCTCACGAAGTGCTGCAAAATGTTAGTACAACTTAACGATAATAATAATCATAAACAAATACTTGATAGAATATTGTTGCATGATTGATAATGCCTTCAAATTTATTCACTTTATTGATATTGAGTTCTTAGGATTAGAGAAGGTGAGATTCTTAGAAGGTATTGCAAATCAGGAAGAGAGTTGCTATTATTTGAGATTAACACCTTTTCACAACAAACTTGTGTATTTATAACCAAATTGGAACACTTGTTTTGGGTACTAGTGTCCATGCCCTTTTTGCAATTTAAAGGTCCAAACTGAGACCACTTTGGCACACAACACTAGGGTACTAGTCTATAGTCCAATTTAACAATTCAAACAACCAAACAATTTGGAATTTCGTAGAGTTTGTAAATCTAGTCCCAGTACATGCATATTTTTATATAATCAATCATAAGCACCAAAATGAGTGCTAAACACTGCATTAAACGATGAGGGGTACGAACAAGGAACTTTTGAATTTATGCCAAAATTAGGACACTAGCTATGGATACCAATGTCCTAGCATTTTTGACAATTTAAAGGTCCAAACTTAGAGTACACTGGCACCCAGCACTGGGCCACTAGCATCCAATCCTACTGAAAAGTTCAGAGGGCAAGGCTCTTTATGTTTCATCAAGTTTGCCAATGTAATTCTAAGCCATGCAAGCCATAAAAATAAACGATACTTGATAGAAAACTGTTGTATGTTTGATAACGCCTTCAAAATTCTTCACTTGATTTTTTTTGAATTAGTAGGATTAGAGACGGGAAGATTCCTTGAACCCTTGCAAATGGTGTGAGTTCTTAATTGCAACTCACAATATTTCACAAACAACTTTGAATTTGGGGCAAAATTAGGAGCACAATAGCGTTAGGTGCTCATGTTCTAGCCTTTTGCCAACTCAAAGGTCTAAATGAAAGCAAACTAGCGCCCAATGCTAGGGTGCTAGTGTCGATCCGAATTTGACAATTTGAAGTATCAAGAAATGTAGAATGTTATAATGCTTTCCAATCTAGTCCCCATATATGTTTCATAAAATCATCCCCATATATGTTTCATAAAATCAATCATAAGAACCAAAATGAGTGCTAAACACCGTGCACTAAAATGAATGCTAAACACCGCATCCATTTGTGAGAGATACACAATTTATAAATCTACATCTAACCCCCAATTTAGTGGGGGTATTAACATACACATACCCACAATAAAGTGTAGAGAAGTTAAGGTCAAATCAATTATCAAACATATGCAATATGAAGTAGAAACATATAATATTATAAAACATAAAGAAATAACAAAGAATACATGTGTAACGCCCCGCCAAGGAACCTGAAAGGACATAGCTACTAACCCTAAATTTACACTGATTTTTTTTAAAAAACATCTAACATGAAGTGCAAAACCTTGTTACTTAACTCATAATGCATCATAACACATTTCTATAACAACCTAAGAATTTTGGTTGAGAACTAAATTGGTCCATGTCCCTCACAAGTTCCCTAACGTTGATACCTTAGCAACCATTATATAATCCTTTACCCAAAGATTTATTTTAGAATACCAAATCCAAATTTGATCTTTTTCACCATCATAAATTCTTTATCTATTAGGATTAATCATTTTACTATTTCATTTACTTACTTAATCATTAAACAAGAGATAATGTTAGCTTCATTACTAACATATCAATCATTCATCTAATCAAAAGCCATTTACTTTATTAGAAACATATATTTTCCTACCATCCATTTACTCGTTCCTTTCCTATTGCACTATTTGAGTATTATCCAATAAATATCATTATTTCTAACACATCAACATAGTTTAAATCTAAGTTCTTTTATTAAAGAGGAATAATATGAACAAGTAGCACAATTAAATTTTCATCATTATAGATGCAACTATACATAAGTTTATTTTCATCATGGAGAGATAAGAAATATGAATGAATAACATGTTCAATTTCTTTTATTATTTGTAACCTATGCAAAATACAACATAACTTATTCCCTTCCATTACACCTAGAATCTACCCATCCCATTACATTGCTTTGAATCAAAAATACATCATTACATTAAATACGAATTTCTCCTTTCAGGAGCTCACAACTATACAAATTCATTTTTACATCAAATATATAACAACATAATACATGTGAAAATTCTAAGCCTTCAACTGCAAATCTAGAATGTAACATCCATGATGTTAATCCTAACCAGTGACTGAGAGGGGGGGTGAATCAGTCAATTCAACAATTTGAATTCTTATCCTATGAAACTGAATACAGCTATTTTGTAATTATGTAAATGTAATGCATGTTAGAGTAACTTGAACATAAATCACATACAAAAGCTAACACAGGATTTGTACGTGGAAACCTTTGGTTAGAGGGAGAAAACCACGATGGGACAGAACCCACAATCTTCACTACTGCAGTAATAAAGTTGCCCTGTTAAAGGCTTACAACAGCACTTGTTAGAGTGCTTTTCCGTAAGGGGATTTGATATAGATTGGTTAAGATCTTGACCCTGTTAGGAGTCGCCTCGCCAAAGGACTTCAAAACATCAATCAAGAAGTCACCCGGTGAAGGGATTTATACAATGGAACCTGTTAGGGTTCACCCTGATAAAGGGATTTTTACAAGCTTCACGCAATAAGAAAAATGATCTTTTGTAGACACTCAATCTGTCGTTCAAATCATACCTATTCCATTCCTTGCTCGGCTTGGTTGTTCAATCTTTGTTGTTCACTCTTGGTGACTGTATCCCTTCTGAGAAGACTCAACTCTTCTTCTCTGCTTTCTCTCTGCATACTTGATTTCTTCAACCACACATTGCTAATGCACGATGACCCATATATATAATGCTATTCACATTACCATATGGAATTGTGGCACAAGTTGTAACTCTTCCAAAATGTCGTTGTTCTGGAAGGCATTCCAAAAATCTCGCATGCAGAACTTCGATTCATCCCAAAACACTCGCATACAAAACTCCAGTTCATCCTAAAACGCTCCACAAAAACCAGATCAGATTATAAAAACACGGACTGGTAGATTTGATACTTTTGAGAGGGAACTGGTGTGCTACTGGTTGAGTCATCTGCCTCCTGTGGTTTTCTAATAGACCAGTTGACAAAGACCAGTATTATTGTGACCGGTGAGGTACACTGGTTTCTTAGCAAGTTTAATGGTTGTCAACTAGGACAACTACCAGTTCACCATTGTTGCTCTAACATATAGACCAATGTGTTTGATGTTTGTCAATGATGACAACTAAGCATAAATGCCAACAATCTTCCCCTTTGGCATCGGTGGCAAAACATATCACAACTTGCAAAGGAGTATATACATATGAAGCTCTCATCATAATAATTCCCCTGTCAAGTATCATCTTGTCAATTGATACTTCCCCTATTAACTGGTATATACTACCATTACTTCCCCTATGCATTGGCAACCCCTGTGTCTATCTATTGACCAGTCTCTTCCATATCAAAGGACATTGATCTTCCCCTTTTTGCCTCCAAGGGACAAAGGGTGTGAAATCTCATAATAATTGAAGCCGATTAAAGATGTCCTTGAAGATTTTTTTGGCTAAAACAAGGAATGGTTTCCATGCAGCTATGACTTGGTCAAGGTTATACTTCATTGCTTGGAGAGAAACAATGAGGTTCTCCATATCCTCAATTGTTTCGTAATCTGACTCACTTAGAAGTGTGTCAGCATCTTTTCCTGCTTTTTGCATCATATCAAAAGTGGGAGCTATGTATAGCTGAAATCCAATGAGATCTTGGATTCTCTTTGTATGCTCCTCAGATGCTTTTCTCAATGAGTGCTAAATTGGTTAGCTCACGACTATACTCTGTTGCTGAAGAGGTCCGAGGATTGAAATGTGTTGTTATCTCTTTCAGCTCTTGTGTTGTCCCACTGGTTCTTTCTATGATATCCTTGACAAAATCTTCAAAATTTGAAGTTTTTGTTATTAATTTTCCTGCATCTTGAACCTGTTTCTTTAGTTCCTCTGTGCTGGAAGACACAGTCGCTTTAATGGCAACAATCTGGTCATGTAGGATATTGATTCTCTTTATTTCATAATGATCTATAGCTACACCTTCTGGATCAGTTATGTCTTCTCCGATTGTTTGTGCCAGAATTTCTAGCTGATCTATGATGGGTTCTTCATCAATATCTGCATCTAGAGCAAAATTGTACAAAATATTCTTTACACTATTTAGAACCATATCTTGTTTCCTCTTTGTGAGCAACTTGAGTTGCCTTATTGACTTTTTGTTGATGTCAATCAATGATTCTCCTATTTGAGGAGTTTCTTCTTTCCCTTTCTTGGAATCAGGGTCTACTCCAAAGAATAGCTTCCTTTTCAATGAAGAGGAGCCAAGTATATCTGCTGGTTGTTTTTGTTTAGTGCCTTTTTCTCTTGATTTGTGCTCTTCTTCTAGTTGCTTCTCTTCTTCCACCTTTTCTTCTTGTTTCTTCTCTTCCTCTACCTTTTCTTCTTGTTGTTACTATTCTTCTTCCTCTACCTTTTCTTCTTGTTGCTCTGATTCTTCCTCTTCGCCGACCTATTGGGTAATTTTGTCCTCTGCATTATCGGTATCTTTTCCTTCGGCTATCTTTGTTGATGATTCCCTTGTTTCTTGTCGTTCTGTTCTGATTAGTGTAGCCTGTACACCGATTGGGGTCTGCTTGCCAGTTGTGTCCTGATCGCCGATTTTGTCCTACTCACCGATTGTGACCTACTCATCAGTTGTGACTTTTTCCTTAGATACCTCAGTGTCCATTGATTTTTCCAATAGGACTGTGTCCTCTGCCTATTGAACTTGATATTTATCCTTAGGACCTGTTGAATGAGGTGTCTCGGTAGATACCTGTTCCAATGTCAGTTTTTTCTTACCTCTTTGCTGGAGTAGTGAAATCATGATTTTCCATAATTTCACTATTTCTTCATAAACTTCTTGTTCTTGACCATTAATGATTTTGGCCACTCTATCTCGAGAGTCCGGGTTCAGTATTTGTGCTTCAGTGAGAATTTTGATTTCTTCTTCATCCAGAGCTGGTTCTACTTGTTCTAGAACTTCCCTTATGATTTTTGTGTCTTTTTCTACTCCTCTTCATTTTGTTAGGAGTCTTTTATTAAGTTCAGCTGGGAAGATGGATCTGTAATCCTTGGGTCCCCGGTTGAACTCAAGAAAACTTTCTAACAGGGCTAGTTCTATTTTAGCCTTATCATTAGTGCCTAGGGCACTGAACCATTTTGCAGCATTGCTAACCTTACCAAAATCTAATATTTCATCAACTATATCATCAACAGTAAGCGTTTTAGCCTTACCTTTTTCTGGAGATGCTAGAATAGTTGGTGGAATTAGATCACCACCGGTATCTTCAGTGATGTTCACAATAACCGGTTTTGTTGTTGGCTTTTGATAGACCGGTGTCTAAGCCCAAAATGCCTTTGCCTCTCCCAGTGTCCCTTTCTGGTTGGAACGAGGACTTCTGACATCAATCAAGATGTCACCCAATGAAGGGATTTATACAATGGAACTTGTTAGGGTTCACCCTCATAAAAGGATTTTTACGAGCTTCACACAATAAGAAAAATGATCTTTTGTAGACAATCAATCTGTCGTTCAGATCATACATGTTCCATTCCTTGCTCGGCTTGGCTGTTCAATCTCTTTCATTCATTCTTGGTGACTATATCCCTTCTCTAAAGACTCGGCTCTTCTACTCTGCTTTCTCTCTACGCACTTGATTTCTTCAACCACACATTGCTAATGCACAATGATCCATACATATAATGATCTTCACTTTACCACATGGAACTGTGTCACCAAGTTGTAACTCTTCCAAAACATCATTGTTCTGGAAGGCATTCCAAAAATCTCTCATGCAAAACTTCAATTCATCCCAAAACGCTCGCATACAAAACTCCAGTTCATCCTAAAATGCTCCGCAAAAATCGGATCGGATTATAATAACACAGACCGGTAGATCTGACATTTTTGAGAGGGAACTGGTGTGCTACTGGTTGAGTCATCTGCCTCCTGTGGTTTTCTACTAGACTGGTGAGGTACATTGGCTACTTAGCAAGTTCGATGGTTGTCGACAACTACCGGTTCATCACTGCTGCTCTAACATATAGACCGGTGTGTTTGATGTTTGCCAATGATGACAACTACACATAAATGCCAACACATGAAACCACGAACAGTACCTTGGTAAAATTAACCGCCCAACCACATGGAACCAATAGGTCCACTCCCCCAAGCTAGGAGATAGAAACCAAGGTCCACGCAAGAGGTAATAACTAGGTCACTCTTAAAGTGGTAATAACCCTTCCCAAAGCACAAGGTTATAAAAGACAACAAAGAAAACAGTAGAGGCACAAGAAAGCAAGGACGTAAAGATGCTAGACTACAAGCTAGGTGAGTGTCATCGCATATCCCACACTCATAGGGATCTCCTAATAGTCCTACTCTAGACCTTGACACCCAAACTGGCATATGCGGAACCGATAACCTTTACAAGGCACCTTCTCCCACTCTCATCCCTAGCCTGTACAAGCACTAGCTGCATGGGCGAGGCATCAATTAATCTTGATTAGTATGATTTTCCCCCCCTTTCCAAGTAAATTTTATAAATGTTTTCACTTGATTAAAACAACTCACCAATGGGATCTCCTAGTAGCCACTTTAGGCCCGACACCCACTGTGAGGCACTCACCTAGTGTTCCTAGGTTCTCTAACCAAAAACAACATCATACATGCATCAAGAACCTCAACAACACAAGATATGCCATAGTCATATGAGAGCATCAATTCATTGAGTTTAAGAGATCTCTAATTGTCCGTAGTCTACCGAACAACACTAAACCCTAATTTGGGGTTCAAAATCATTCAAAACTCTTGAGGCATCAAAACGCACCATACATGATCTCAAAAGCATATTCAATGAAATCATAGATAAATTAAGTCCAAAATCAAACCCTAATAGCCTTTGGTGACCAAAAGAACCCAAAAAACATCAAAATACCCTAAAATATGACATTTTGGTTGACCCACGCACTTGGATGACTGTTCTACGTAGTTGGTACTATCACTGCACAACTGGCTCAAGGATCTGCACAATTGGTACCCAGAACTATGCAGTTGGCAATGAACTGTGTTTTAAAAAAAAACAAGACATCTAGAAACTAAAAGTCAACACAAGTCAATCGAGCTACCAGAAATACATCAACCAAGAACATCAAGCATAATCCACAAATCTTGATCAAAAAACAAAGTACTAAAAGAGAGAGATCACAGTTATGCCCTGCCCGGGTAAGGTAAACCATCTAAACAAAAATCCTATGTCAAAAAGGGACTACTTGCAAGGACTTGGTACTACCTCTGCAACAACCATCGAGGATTTGAGAGAGCGCTTAGACTTGTGAAGCTAGGTAGAGTCAATTCTAGGTACCTACATCCTGCATCACAAAATGAATATACATGTGCATATATATGACAGGGGTTGAGACATTGTGTGGACCCAAAGTAACCCGGGGACGCACCCCCCCCTAAAACCCAACCGTCCCCGTCTCCGTGCCCCATGGGGGATGTGGGGACGGCATTTCCTCTCTTTGGGCGGAGCAGCCGTTCCACCGCCATCCCCATGGGGGACATCCCCCCGTCCCGGACGGGGACAAGGGGACTTCTGGACGTCCCTCGACCCTAAAGGGGACGCCCAGAAGTCCCCCACCCAGGCAGCGTCAAAAAGTAAAAAAATAAAATAAAATACAAAACATGTGTGGGGCCCATCTAATATGTTATATTGCAATGAAATGCTTTGTAGATTCATTTGTATTGAGTTTTTCATTTCTATGTTTTTGCAACAGCAGCAAGAAGAAGAGTGAATAGCTAAAAAAAGGTTGATTATAAGAGTGAAAAGATTGATTGCAAGTCAAAGAGGAGTGAGAAAGAGCAAGAAGAAGAGGAGGAAGAAGATTCAACACATTGTGCAAGAGATTTCTCAACAAAAAAGTAGGGTTTGTAACTCATTTTTCATTTTTGTTTTTTTTTCTCATTTTCAAATGAATGTTCATTGTTTTAGTTTTAATTTTACATTTTACGGTTTTATATTTCTTATTTTCTTGTTGTTTCATTTCTTATTAAGTTATTTCATATTTGATTTCATAATTATAAATTTCATTTCTAGAAATTGAAATTCTTATTGTTTAATAAATCAATTTAAAAATTTAATGTAGGGCATAGGCTGAAAATTTTCAGCCTATGCCCTACATTAAATTTTTAAATTGATTTATTAAACAATAAGAATTTGTGTTTCTAGAAATGAAATTTATAACTATGAAATCAAATAACTTAATAACTTAATAAGTTAACTTAAAAATTTAATGTAGCGCATAGGTTGAAAATTTTCAGCCTATGCCCTACATTAAATTTTTTAATTAATTTATTAAACAATAAGAATAGCCTGAAAATTGCAAGTCTGAAACCATGTATTTATTCATTTTTTTTCATTTGGTGAAATGCAATGTCAAAATGAACTCCCACAGTTTTGATGCTGATGAGGTGGATTTGGAAACTCATTCTCATAGTAGCACTGATAGTCATTCAAATTATGAATCTGAGCATGGTGATGATCATGACATTGACACCAATGAGGGGAATGAGCAAACTGAGTCCACAGATAGTTGGCCACCCGGTCCACCATCTAATGATTGTCCCTCCACAATTTTGGCAAGGTGGGCTAGGGGTGCGTATGATCCTAAATCTCCTCTTAGACAGTTTGCAATGAGGATAGCAAACCCATCACAATCAGGTGGCACAAGGAAGTGGAAATGCAACATTTGTAAGACAGAATGGTTCGGTAGCATCACTAGAGTGAATGCACACTTCCTTTATTGGACAGGCAAAGGTGTGGGACCATGTAAGTTTTTGGAAGATCCTAAAAATTTGCATTATAGAATTGAATTCAACAAGCTATGGGGTGTTTCAGATGAATTGGGAATTACAATGCCTACTACTTTATCTGGTAGGCAACAGATTCAAAATATTCAGCAGGCTCATGAGCAGCGTATACAGGGGCAGCCACATATTCACACTCCTAGATCACAACAGAGAGCATCATCATTGGGAGGGACAGCCTCGGGACCTTCTTCCACTTATAGTGCTTTTCCTGGAGCACAGCCGAGCAAGGGGAAACGAAAGGTGACACTTGAAAGTAACCCCATAGCAGATTTGTTTAATGCACGCATGAAAGAGGAGACAGAGGATGCCATTGGGAGACACTTTTTTGCCAATGGCATACCACTTCATGTAGCTCGATCTCCTTATTATAAGGAGATGATGCAGTTGGTTGCGAGGGGGGGAAGAACATCATTTGTGCCACTAGGTGAGCACAAATTAAGGACCACAATCTTGGATAAAGAGTATGCCAAGATCGGTGCAACAATGGAGAGCATGAGGGCAGTTTGGGAGGAGTCTGGATGCAGCATTGTCATGGATGGGTGGACGGACATTAGGAACCGTCCACTCATCAATATCATAGTTACATGCACAGAGGGCCCATTCTTTCTCAGGGCAATTGATTGTTCAAGGCATCGAAAGGATGCTGATTTTCAGTTTGACATCCTTTGGGCAGCTATTGAGGAGATTGGGCCACAAAATGTGGTCCAAGTAGTGACAAATGCAGCACCCATTTGCAAAGCTGCAGGGAAGCTTATTGAGGCAGCCTATAGACAGATATGGTGGACTCCATGTTGTGTGCATGCCATGAACAATGCACTCAAGGACATGGGTAAGATTGACTGGATTAAGGGAGTGGTCAGCGATGCTAGAGATGTGCAGATGCATATCTGCAACCACCACACTTCACATGCACTCTTCAAGAGCTTCGCGAAGGAGTTCTTGAAACTAGTTGAGACTAGATACGCATCCTATTTCATTCTTTTGGAGAGAATGCTTGAGTTGCAAGAGCCATTGCAACTCATGGTTATGACAAATGAGTGCAATCGGTGGGATGGATCCAGGACAGAACAGGGGTGGAGGGTGAAGGAGATAGTGAAGAGTGATGTATTTTGGGGTGATGCAAAATACATAGTCTCTATCATCCATCCAGTTTTTCAGGTCATCAAATATGGGGATGGGGATGCACCTAGCCTTGGAGAGGTGTATGAGTGCATTGATTCTATGCTTGGCCAGATGGGGCAATTGTGCAAGAGAAGAACCCCACTTTAGCCTTCTATAATGACCACATTCGACCTATTATTCAGCAGAGATGGGACAGCCTAAACACTCCCTTACACATGGCTGCTTATGCATTGAATCCGAAGTGGTACATACCTAGGCTTGGCAGAGTAATACCACTTAAGGATGATGAGGTAATTGAAAATTCATATCATCATCATGCTTGATGCTACTCATTTTAATCATCTTTATGTCTTATTAATAATTCAGAATTGAGAGTTCTATTTCATTTGCCAATGATTTGAATTTTTTTATTTTTTTAAGTGAAGGAAGGGTTCTTCAAGTGCATTGATAGGATGTATGATGCAGAGACTGCTGGGAAGGTTCGCACTGAGTGGACCAAATTTGCTACTCTTAGGGGTTATACAGCTGCAGCAAAGGCGGACATAAAAACTATGGCACAAGAGGATCCGATTTTGTGGTGGAATTGCCATGGACCAAAATCAACAACTACCACCCTAGCCATTCATCTTTTGTCTCAGGTTTCTACTTCTTCAACTCAATAAATATTTTAACTTTTTTAAATTTATTATTTAACTTTAGATTCAACGTCTTTTCTAAATTCTCAATTTCTCACACTAGTCATTCGATTGAAATTTGATAATCTCAGGTATCTAGTTCTTCAACTTCTAAGAGGAACTGGTCTACATATAGCTTCATCCACTCTCTTAAGAGGAACAGACTTACCTCTGAGAGAGCGGAGAAGTTAGTGGCTGTACATAGTGCCTTGCGTATCACTGATCGTAGGACACGTGTGTACAAGGAGAGCCTAGCAGCACGATGGGATGTAGAGCCAGAGGAGCCATCACAGATTGATGATGATGATGATGATGCTTTAGATGCAGGGCTGGTCAATGTTCCTTTAGAGACTCTTAACCGTGGAGATAGTTCTGATGATGATGACTTTGCCGACCCCGAGATGCATGATTAGAGGCCTCCTTGGCATTTTGATTTTGACATTTGATGTTTTGATATATCATATATGCAACTCAATGTAACATTGTAATACAGTAATCATCTTTATGATGAGTTAGATACTCATACTTTTGATATTCATAATTAATATTTATTATGTTGATTAATAGAACTCTTGTGCTGATTGGAGTATTTAAGATTTATTGTTCAATGTCCAATGCAATGTTCAATGATTTTATGTCTTACACTCTTATATTGTTATACATCTTTTCATAACTACCATTTTAAGTACCACATGTATAGTATATACTATATACACCCCCCCCCCCCGGTCCCCCGCCGCCATCCCCCTGCCGTCCCCAAATTGAGGCCCCTTTGTCACCCCGTCCCGGAAACTCGTCCCCCCGTCCCGACGTCCCTCAGGCCGGTGTAACTATGTGTGGACCTCACTATGTGAGTAACCACGACTTAGCCCCTAGTCATACAAACACTCATCGATACATGAAGATATGTAAGCATCAAATATACATGAGCACCATAAATTAGACATAGTATAAGGGTTAGATCATAATCCATCACCTAACTAGGGTTAGCCTCATAACTAATTAATGACTGAAGAGTTAATAAAAATCATGCGTACATAAGTATAAAAGGCAATTACCATGAGCACATTATTCTAAGCATATAAAAGCATCAATTGTATATCTGTATCATATCTAAATCTACCAAAATAAAAAATAAGTATAAAGTCCATCAATGATAAAAGTGTTATCATAGTGTCCTATCACAAATGTAGTAAAGAGAGTCATCCGAGATGTAACGCCCACCCTAGTACCCTAATATTTTGGACTGACAGGATTATTACATTGATTACTATGGATTCCATGTTTTGTTTATTTGGATTAGATGATGAGACATTATGGGTATATGCCTGGATAATAAAATTGTTTTATGAAAGTTAGTAAATGATTTAAAGTATTAGCATGACATTCTGCTTATATACATGATTATATTGTTCATGAGGATGATTTGTTTCTTGTTTTTACATTATGAAGTCATGATTATTTTGGAGCTAACCATACTAACCCAATTATGCTTTAATATCGATACTGCCTGATGTGCTTGTGGGATGAGGGGAGGGGCAGTCATAGTCACTTCTACGAGAGATCTACACGATGTCACACTCCCCCTCCTTGTCTGCCACTATTTGTATATATATATATATATATATATAGGTGTATATGCTTTTCTCGACTTAATGCAAGATGCAGGTACCAGGCATCAACTTCACCTGGCTACAGAGGTCTGAGCGTGACTTCAAATCCTTGAACGTTGTTGTGTGGAGATATTACCAAGATTCTCTCAAGGAACCCTTGTTGACTTAGGTCCCTGTTTAGGAAGTCACCCTATTTGGGGAGTATCATTATTTTTTTTATTTTGAGATTTATGTTTTGTTAGAAAATTATGTTCTCATTATTCCTAAATGTATGTTCTACATTCTGATTCTCAATCTTTTGTTTTCTTTAGATAATTATAAATATGGATGTATTAGATTATGTGGTGTAATTTATTATATGTGTATGTATATATGGGTGCACACATATATACCTACATGTATATAAAAATATATAGATATGTATATTTGTATGTGTGAATGTATTTATATGCTAATATATGATTGTAAAGTAAATATTGTATTTGTAGAATAAAAGAAATAAATGTAAATTACTTAATTAACGAAACTAGATTGTCTAGGAGTTTTCTGAACTTGAGACCACATAGGAGTTGAGCTAGCTAGTTTACCATTGGGCTATATGAGTTATTTGGTAATCCTATTTATCTCTAACATATTTATTGTCTTGGTAAAATGAATTAAGTTAATTAAAAATTAAACTTTTAATTAAGGTTCACAGAATGTACGGGAGTTGTTTAATATTGTTGAACCAACTATAGTAGTTGGAGTAGATGCTTCCCGTAAAGCAACCCCTCCAACCAAATGGTTGGCTATTTGATTTGGGAGAAACTTTGGGAAGGGGGATTCAGAGAAGGAATTTAGAGATTAGGATATAGCCTTTGAGTTAGAAATATTCTATGAGGATAGAAGAGTTTTGATCTCAGAGGGAGTAGGAGGTGATTCCGGAGAGGGTAAATACCATCTTGAAGCTTGGAAGGAAGATTCTAGATCGTACGGGAAGGTGGAGAGCCGAGGATTGCTCAACATAAAAGGGTTTCTCCGCAGGACTCCAAGTAGGGTCTAGAACCAGGAAGAATTCCCTTATGCTTGTGTGTGTGAGTCTGGAAATTAATTGGTGAATAGGAATTATTGATGCTGTAGGAACAAATGTATATGGATTAGGAAATAATGTGTGTTTGTGTAACTTGGAAAAGATGGGAAATCTGGAAATGCATAGTGATAGAATTGTTTGTGTTTCCTTGTCTTGTGAATGTGTTATGGCATGCTATATATCTCTTCTTATGATGTGTGGTATACTATTTTGAATAGAATGTAATTCTCTGTCAATTTTCTAGTTTTGGGAAGTCTATGGTGTTTTTCTGCTCTTTGTTGCTTAGCTTATGTGCAATTTGTTGGTTTTCTTTTTGTTGTCTTTTCTTTTGTGAATGAATTTCCAGTTAGATTGAGGGGGATGAATTGAGTTTGATGAGTGACCTGGATGTGGATCTAGGGGACCTCAAATGGGTCTACCTTAGAAAACCTTCCCAGGACTCGCATCATGCCCAATTTTAGCCGTAAGATCAATCTGGAAATGAAATTTTGAGCTTCTCGGTAGAAACTCATACGAGTCGGGATGCCATACCCTGAATACTCGTATGGCTATATGGGGATGCTTGTATGGCTATGTGGGAATACTCGTATGGGCCTCAAGACCATTGATATCAGTTTTTGGCATGTTATATTATGTGTTTTGGTCTGCACCTTCTTTACTAGTGAGTTGGTCCTTGTTTGAACCTATTTTTCTCTCTGATCTTTCTCTGTTCTTGCATAAGGTCTCCCCATTTATGGAATCATGTGCTTGGTGAAATACATGCTTAGTTATTATGCTTATTTTTTATCATAAGGTTAATAGTAGGACTTGTCGTGAGGATGTGGGTTCGCAAGAGAGAGTTCCTAACCTTATGTAATGGGTGTCTTGAGTAGTTCAGCCTCTTTGATGACATGTTTGGGTAGGGCTACTAGGTACCCTAGGTGAATGGATCACCATAGGTGCCAAGACCCAAAGAGGTTGCTAGGGGATCCTATGGGTGAGTTCTTAATCCAGTGAAAACCATAAAATGAACTTGGGGGGGTTTCTAAAAAAATAATAAAAGATAAGCAATGCAATCCACATAGACCTCTTGGAGTACCAGGACCATGAGTAACTGCTAGGGTGGATCCTTAATTACAAGGGGACCAGGGTTACATGGTTGGTAAGGTGGATCCCAATACAGAGGTTGTGTGATGACACTCACCTAGATGGTATTCTGGAACCCTTACCTTTGTGTTGTAGCGCGGTGGTATTCTATTATGTTTTTACCTTTGGTTTTTTTGATGTTTTGGGAGAGTGGTTTCATTAGCCTTTGATTGCCTTAGACCTTGTGAGTACCTTGGTTCTATCTCCTAGCATGGGGGATGGAACTTCACAGTTCCACATATTTGGGTGGAAATCCTTTTTTGAGATGTTTTTTGTAGTCTGTGGATGGCTTGGCTTGGATTCAGGTTCAGATGTTGATGAAGATTTCTACTTTTTGTTGAAATATGGTAGCTTTGGTCAGATATAGAAATGATGATCGATTTGATAATGTGTGTGTATATATATGTCAGTATGTATTGATATATGTATACACACATATATTTAATTGTATATATATTCATGTCATCATTTGCAATAAATTCTAGAAGTCGATGATCACTTATATAACTGATCATAATCTACTGATCAGTATTTCTCAATATTGATTTGGCATCAACTTCATATTTATCAAGTTCAATATTCTGATTATAATCTGCAAGAAAGTAAAGTGATTGTAAGAATCATATTCTGCAAATAGAAAAGTCATAAATAGATCAGATCTGAAAGAAATTTAATCATATTTAATGTGGTATCAGAGCCTTGCTAAGGAAGATCTAATTAGATTTGAGAGTTCAGATTACTCAAAATATAAATTCTATCTTGAAAGTATAATCACATTCCATTCTTCATTATGACAAGTGATCATCGATATGATGAAGTGCAGCGGCTATATGGTTTCAGCGATGACATGGAATAAGAGTCTATGTGGAATAAGAGTCTGGCAGAATATATCATTTAAAACGATATATATATTTTTGTTGCGGCAGCGATAACACACGGGTGATATTTCTTTTAAAGAAAGACCAGAATTAAAACAAATAGAAGTCTATGTAGAACACAACTTAAGAACTAATAAATAAGAATCAGTTAATATTGTCAGTTTGTGGTCATTATAAAACTCCATCAAGTGTTGGGTTCTATCTTTTAGGTTCATATACGTGAGTTACGACATGAACTCAAATATTCTTTCAAATGTAATTGCCGATGGTATGAGCAAAGGCACCATCAGCGTCTGGAATCCAGCTAAAATTATGGGTCCCGAGGACACCAAAGTTGCTCTAATGACACGACTTGAAAACACAGTTAATGGATATACTTGATGATGAGTTCAGTTGGACTGCTATTGACTTGTTGATGATCACGATGACCTATGACTTCGATGTGACATTTGTCGATGGTTGTTCTCTCGCCAATAAGGCTAATAGTGTGACTCTTGTTGATGCTGGTAGTCTCTGTGTTTCTTAAAGGACATCGAGGAGACTTGGGCTATTGATTTGAGATCTCATATGTTCGTCAATAATGTTCCTCTTGCCGATGAACTTGAAGGTGGACCATGGTTGTAAGGGAGCTGACTTGGCTGGACTACAATAGACTTTGGAGGACTGTGCAGAGTTGATAGTGAACTGTTCACAAATGAAGTTGATATTAAGCACTAAGCATTATTGGGAGCCCTTGTATTGTAATGGAGAATAAAATAATATTCTGAGGGACTATAGTTATCATTGTCAAATATCTTCAATTGAGCACAGGACCCATCTATAATATGGCTGAACAAATTATTATTGCAAGTGATAGATGTCGATTTGAGGGAAGTTTCGATCCATAAGTCATCGTCATAATTCAGATACGGAAAAGGATCAAATAATGCAAAACTTTCTTGAGTTGTGGGGGATTCTTATCAAAATATTCCAAGAAAGACTTATACAAGCCTTGCTTAGAGTTGCGAGCCTCTTGGCCATTGTTGAAGTTTTACAATATCCTGTAATTCCTTATAACACAATCAACTGGCCTTTGAGACTCAGAATATTCTTGTGATTGACATTGGAAATATTATTGGTAGACGGTGATATTCTTGTGATTGACATTGGAAATATTATTGGTAGACGGTGATCAAGGTATCAAATGAATTTCTACTTCAGTGTGAATCTCTTCTAGGAGTATGTGCATCAATTCAGTATTCATTACAGACCTTACCCATTAGTGTTAGGCACTGGATAAGTTTGTGGATATTAGTACTGGACACCGCCTTGTTCTGGAGGAGATATTAGCTCAGATTTGGAAGATCTAATGTTTGATCTGAAGCTGTAAAGTATCTTATTTCCAGTGAGAATGAAATTTGTTTTCATTCAGAAGGTCGTTTTCTTGACATCAACATGAAGGTATCGGTTGTGGATAGAGATGAAGGTTATAGAAACAACTCTCTGTCATCAAGCTGCCAACTAAAATATTAATGTTTGATACTACCACATCCAATTTTAAGAAAGTAGGTCCAAGGTTGTCTTGGATCTAGCGCTCTCAATCGTATGTGGATGTTGTTTGAATGTTCAGTTGCGGTTGTATTCTTAAGTGCCAATATGGATCAGATTTCCAGTGGTATAATCACAGAGTATGTGGTAGCTCGAAAGGGATATTGCAACATAACTTCTCATGTTGAAGAATGGTTCGAGTTCATGCTTGAAGGAAGTAATGAATTGCAAACTAGAATGTATGCTCAATTTTAATTGTGTATGACCTCCAAATGCCTGTGAATACAACCTCTATTTATACCAATTTGGAAGTATGATACACGAAGGAAATATGTGTTCTCCGATATGTGATGTGCACTGCATAATAAGCTGTGTATGATGACCCAATGATGTCATGTGTTTGCAAAGGATGTTCGCTGACAAGGAACAAAGGTTGCAATGGTAATGGAAATACATATCATATGTTTATGCTCTGATGGCCCAAGGTACGTGGTGTGGCCATGAACCCCGTGGAACATCCTCATGATGGAGGAAACCCCCAACATATAGGACCTTCATTGGAGCAACTTGCGTCTACTCATGAATAATGAGATAAGTGCTTTTATTATCTTTTGAATAGTACGTTTATTGTAGTCACTCTCTTATATGTATTCATAAGAGCTATTTGCCTTGATCTTTTCCATTGTCTTCGGGGATGTTCTGGCAGGAAAAGAAGAATGTTGCATTAGGCATTGTGCAAGACTCAATCTTATGAAAGTAGCTCCAAAATGATCTTGGATCTATTACTTTCATGTCATATATGGATCATGCTAGATGATGTGAGTCTTTTGGAGAAAGATATCTTCTATGATTGGAATCATGTAAGAAGGATATCCTTCTGTGACAAATGAAGCAACTAGAGGATTTGTTTAAATTGACTATCAAGGATTATATTGGTTCAGAGGGAGATCATGTCAAGATCACTTCTCTAGTGACCAGGAAACTGTAGCAATCTAGGAGCAGATAGTAGATATGCAATACATGATTGTGACATTCTTGGTGCTTTGCAAGCTAGCAAAGAAAGAACCTTACTACAGTCCTGTGACCCAACTCTAGACTAGCTCTATGATGTACAAACATAAGAGATAAGTACTTCATACCCTTGAATAATGCTCATTAGTTCATGCTATAATATTGGGATGACAAATCTTGTATGCTTCTATGATTGGTATTTTGCTTCAAGATAGTTTAGTCTTATCAACTATTTGTAATCTCTCTTTGGAATGCCTTCAGGACGGATCAAGAAGCATAAGAAATTGCATTCAAGGGAAAGAAAACCTGATACTTGCAGTTATGGAACTGAATTGAAGATGGACATCAGATTCAAAGGGAGTCTAACAATCTATCAGAGGCAAACTTAAACGAAGAGGTCAGAAGGTTGATATCACATTCAAAAGAATGTCTGACATTTCATCTAAGGCAACCTTGGACAAGAAGGTCAAGAGGTTGATGCATGTACTTAGAGCTTCAGATGGAAGCCACATTATCATGAATGTTTGGTGTTGCCAAGCCTGGGGATAAATCCACAATTTATTACATTCACTCATGTTACTATGGAATCAGACAAGTACATTTGTGTACGAGAAATTACTCCTACGAATAATGTTGTGATCAAAATTTAAACAATGGTGTAAATGATCATGTAACAGATGATGAGAGTCTCTTTGAGAAAGACATTTTCATGATGAAGACCATGTATGCTTCCATAACAAAGGAAGTTGCTAGAGGATCTGCCAAATTGATCTTTGAGGATTTTGATCATAGTGAATCAGAGGGAGTAGACCATGGAGAGATGGTTTCTTTAGTATTTAGACAAGGTACATTATCACTGAAGAATGGACGACCGATATTCTCACCAAGCCTCTTGCCAAAGTAAAGTTTGTGCATTTTGAAACTAGCTTGGACTTATGGAGAATGAAGCCCTTGCTAAGAGGGAGTCGTAGCATCAGTGATTTCTTGAAATGTACTTTATTGGATTCTTCTCTGTAAGAGAGAAGTTTAAAGTGAAAGCCTTGTTCCACCCTCTAGGAGTAGCCATGGTGGATCCACCCCTGATATGGTTCTTGGTAGTTGTCATGTGTGTGACTTAATGACTTTATGGGCCCCCCTATGTACATTATTGAAAGGTGACGATCTTTCTAATAATGAACACTTTTATTTGACATTGTAAGGTGACAACTTTACAATGATTAGTTTCACTATCATGATGGATATCATGTGACTTGATATCCATGGATATGTCATGTAGTATCTCTTGGACACTTTGATAGATATCATGACTTGATATCAATTGAAGATCATTATGATCCTTATGAGATAATAATGGTGGATCCTTGGATATGCCATGATTTATTATGGTAGACATCATGAGACTTTATGTCAGTGCACATACCATAATGAAGATGTGTTATGAAGAATGTCATGTGACTTGACACTCTTAGAAGCATACCATATCTTCTGATATCACGAGTAAGGTGTTATTACTATATACTTGGTTAGTTTTATCTTCCCTAGCTAAGAGAGAGTGTTGAAATATGGTAGTTTCAGTCAGATATAGAAATGATGATTGATTTGATAATGTGTGTGTATATATATGTCAGTATGTACTGACATATGTATACACACATATATTTAATTGTATATATTCATGTCATCATTTGCAATAAATTCTGGAAGTCAGATATAGAAATGATGATTGATTTGATAATGTGTGTGTATATGTCAGTATGTACTGACATATGTATACACACATATATTTAATTGTATATATATTCATGTCATCATTTGCAATAAATTCTGGAAGTCAATGATCACTTATATAACTGATCAAAATCTAATATATTCCAAGTATATTATCGATTTGCATTTAGAGGTTATTACTTGCATATTATTGGCATTCCATGTTTCATTTAGGATCCCGATCGAGCATCATTACCGGTGATCATTTCCAGATTGGATTTTATTTATTTATGCAAGATAAATATAGATCGAACTTGGTAAGCATTTATGTTTATTAAGTAACAAACCCCAATTAGAGATCAGGTGTTTAGTTAAGATGAAAAGGCACAATTCATGAGACATCTTGTGAACGGACATGCCTCCACTTTGTGGAGACATCTCCACTCATGGGATGTGTCTCTTATATATTTAATGCAGATCCGATTCACAATTGGAGACATCGAAATCAATAAATGTTCTGCTCTTGTTGATCAAATACCATTAAGAAAAAAAAATTCAGACTTGTGAATTCATGATCAGTATTTCTCAATATTGATTTGGCATCAACTTCATATTAATCAAGTTCAATATTCTGAGTATAATCTGCAAGAAAGTGCAGTGATTGTAAGAATCATATTTTGCAAATAGAAAAGCCATAAATAGATCAAATCTGAAAGAAATTTAATCATATTTAACACTTTTGTATCATGTACTTCTATGTATTGTAATTCAAAATGCAATTATCCATTGAAAGCCTTTTGGGCAATTTGATGTAACTGTAGTGGAAATTGAAGAAAAGAAGCTATGTAATTGGGGAGGGTAGTTTTAGGAATATCAAAAAGGGATGTTCATTGGTAATTTGGAATATTGTAATAAAGGAATATAGTTGTGTAATTTCTACCCTATCTCTCTTATGATTCTTGAAATGTTATTGAAAAGTAAAGATTTCTAATTGCAAAGTTTATTTATGTTTTGATAAGCACGAATGGATTATGTGTAGGACATGGGTAGTTGAGAAAGAAACTAAAAGACGAAGTGTTAATGATAAATGTACTTGAGCTTATGAAAGGAGTAATAATGTTATCTCTTACTATATCTTTTCTAAAAGCTAAATGTTAAGTAAAGTAGGTAAGAAAATGAATTCATAAGATGAGTAACTGAATCAATAGTTTTAATATTAGTAACGAATCTTAAGGGAACCTTTAAGGATATGTTCTTATTAATGGTTATCAAAGTAGTTAATAGTTGGTTTTAAAAAAAACAATTGACCTTTTCCTTATGGGTTCCCTCGTGGGGGCATTACATTTGGTATCAGAGCCATGTTGCTACACTGAGAGCTGTAGGGTCTATTTGCGTTTAAATAAGTCATTCCTTCTCATTGCATAACAGTCAACTAGATACCTATACTTATGTTACATCTCTCTTCCAGGATGCCTCCCATCACCCGCACAAGAGCTAAGGGAAAAGTTCAAGATTCCTCCTCTAGATCTCAACAAGAAAGTTCCCATGGGGATTATGAGGAAGAACAAAATCAGGGTAACAATAGGGGAGAAACGAATGAGAGTCAAAGTAATGACTCCGAGGGGGCTCAAATGAGACAACTCATGCAACAAATTTTGCAAAGGCTATTGAAAACAATGTGAATCATGAGGAAGCAAACCATTCTCATCATAATGCTAGGGAAAGAGATAGAAGCCTTAAGAGAAGGACAACTACACCAAATATTGAAACCAAGGATACCTCTCACATGAAGGATTTACTCAGAGTTAAGATACCTCACTTCTATGGTAATGAAGGGGGGTCCTCAGTAAAAAATTGGTTGTTTGATCTCGAAAGATGTTTTTCCATGCATCCCTTTAGTAGTAATGTGAAAGCCAAGTGTGCCATCATGAACTTAAGAAAATTTGTTTCCACTTGGTGGCGTATGGAAGAGGAAAAGCTTCAGGTTAGCATTAACACTATCTCCTAGGAACTATTCTTAGAAAGTTTTAAGGATTGGTTTATGTCTGACCAATGGAGACAAAGTAGGGCAAAAGAGTTTCACCATCTTAAGCAAGCAAACATGACTATAGAAGAATATGAGAGAAAATTTTATGAACTTAAGCCCTTCTCAGGATACAAAGATGATGGCCCTATACTTGTACAATATTTTATCAGAGATTTAAATGACCGCATATTAGAGGAAGTGGCAGTCTTTGAACCGAAAAGTCTCCGGGATGCTATAGCCAAAGCCTTTCTAGTTAAGAGGAATGTAAGGTTGGGAACGGGTGGTAATTCTCGCAGTCAAGCATTTAACGCTAGAACAGGTTCTAAAGGAAACTATAACCAAGGGACTTCTAGCTCCAAGATCCAACAATCATCTTTTAAAGGGGGACAAAATTCCACAAAAAGAAATTTCAGAATAACAACCAAGGCAATGGTAAGTTTCAGTACCCACAGACCCGTAATAATAATCATACCCAGCAAAGGTTTACTCCTCAAGTATCCCAGAATTCTCAGAATTTTAGTAAAGGGGGTTATCAGTAGTCTAGCACACCTTCTACAAAGAATTTTGTGAGGAACATTGGGTGTTTTTTCTGCGGGCAGCAGAGACATATTGCAGTTTGTTGTCCTCAGCGCACGAACTTCACCAATAATCAGAATCAAGAAACCTCAGAACCAACTGTAGGAGATGTTGACCGATCCCATAGGGTTTTTGCCGCAACTGAACAAATACAGGTAGACCACCAAAGCACAATCATTGAGACTACAGGTTCGTTAAAGGGTAAATCTATTTCAATCTTATTTGATTCAGGAGCAACTAATTCCTTTATATCTCCATCCTTAGTAGACAAATGTGGGCTAGCGGATGAAGGGCAAGGAGTTAAGTGGCAGGTAGAACTAGCCTCCGGGGCTAAGATGACCACAGACTTGTGTGTCCGAAATTGTGACTTGGGATTAGGACCCTTCTCCAGCAAGTTAGATCTTTGAGTGATTCCCCTTGGTTCTTATGAAGTTTTCTTAGGGATGGATTGGTTAGAAGCTCATGAGGCCAGATTAGAATGTAAAAAGAAGACCATTTATTGCATTGATGATTTGGGTGAGCATAGAACTATAGTAGGGATGCCAACTCCTTGCAGTCTTAGTAAATGATCTTATTGAAGGGGAAAGTAAAGAAATAATGATTGATCACTCACTGCTTCAAGAGTTTGATGTTTATCCAACGGAGATTCTGAGAATGCCTCCCAAAAAAGATATAGATTTCCGCATAGATTTGGTACCAGGAGCAAAACCCATCTCCAAGGCCCCTTATCGCATGACAACCCAGGAACTAAGTGAGTTAAAAGTGCAGTTAGAAGAACTTTTCGAAAAGGGCTTTATCAGACCAAGTGTGTCACCCTGGGGAGCTCCAGTTATTTTTGTGAAGAAAAAGGATGGCTCTCTCAGGTTATGTATCGACTATCGATGGCTCAATAAGGTAACCATTAAGAATTGGTACCCTCTGTCGGGTATTGATGATTTGTTTGATCAAATGAAAGGGGCAAAAGTATTTTCTAAGATTGATCTTAAGTCAGGCTATCATCAGTTAAGGATCCACAAAGCCGACATCCATCGTACATCCTTTCGTACTCGGTATGGTCATTATGAATTTACTGTAGTACCTTTCGGCCTCACTAATGCAACTTCAGTATTCATGAGCCTTATGAATGGGGTATTCAGGACTTTCTTGGATAAGTTTGTGAAAATATTTTTGAATGATATATTAGTATACTCTAAATCAGTGGAAGAGCATGAACAACATCTACGATAAGTGTTACAATGCCTTCGAGAAAATTAGTTGTTTGCCAACTTAGAGAAGTGTGAATTTTTCCAAACAGAAGTTAAGTATCTTGGCCATGTTATCTCAAGGGAAGGCACAGCAGTTGATCCTGCAAAGATACAAGCCATAGTAAAATAGCCAACACCCACCAATGTCTCAGAAATTTGTAGTTTTCTAGGGTTAGCTGGTTACTACAAGCATTTCATCATGGGATTCTCCAGATTAGCTCATCCCATCACTTCCTTGCAAACAAAGGGAAAGAAGTTTATTTGGACTGAGAAATGTGCAAAAGTTTTTCAAAGTTTAAAAGAAAAGTTAACCAGTGCCCCGATGTTGGCTGTACCCGACCCCACAGAAAACTTTGTAGTTTGCACGGACACCTCCTTGGAAGGTGTAGGAGCGATGCTAATGCAAGGAGGGGTTATTGCTTATCAGTCTAGGAAACTTAAAGACCATGAGCTTAACTACCCTACGCATGATTTGGAGTTGGCAGTAGTAGTTCGTGCCCTGAATCGATGGAGGCACTTCTTGTTAGGGCATCGGTTTGAATTACACATAGAACACCAAAGCCTTCAATACATATTCACGCAACCAAATCTTAATGCCAGGCAGTGTAGGTGGATGGAATTTTTATGTGAGTATGATTTTGAGGTCATGTATATTCAAGGAAAAGAGAATGTGGTAGCAGATACATTAAGTAGAAGGAGACATGAACAAGTATCTCTCTCTCTTACTACCGACTTGAGAAGTCAGATTTTATCAACACTCCCTTCAGATACTTGGTATCAAGAAGTGAGAGCAGTAATAGAATCAAGAAGGGCCTTAGAAAGAAGATTCTTGGGTTATTCTTTAGAATCAAATGGGCTATTAAGACAGCAAGGTCGAATTTATGTACCACTTTCAGGCCACCTTTGGAAGGTCATCTTAACGGAAGCTAATCGTACTCCTTATTCGGCCCATCCAGGGGTTAAGAAAATGCATACAGACTTACGACAAATATACTTTTGGTCGGGTATGAAGAGGGATATAGCAGATTTTGTGGCTAGGTGCTTGGAATGTCAAAGGGTCAAGGGCAAGCATCATCACCCAACAAGCCTCCTTCAACCACACTTAATCCCAAAATGGAAATGGGATACAATATCTATGGATTTTATTGTGGGACTACCAGTCACTCATCGGAGACATCACAATATCATGGTTACAGTTGATAAGTTGACCAAGGTAGTGCATTTTTCTCCTATGCAGTCATCCTATACTGCCTACTCAATAGCTAGTCTTCATGAAGGATATTGTCAGGTTGCACGGTGTCCCTAGAAAGGTTATCTCAAACAGAGATCCAGAGTTCTGGACCTCTTTGCAACACATCTTAGGGACTCAACTGAACCTTAGTTCGGCATATCATCCAGAGACTAATGGTCAAACCGAGCAGGTAAATCAGGTACTTGAGGATATGCTTAGAATGTATGTTATGGACAGACAGACTCACTAGGAAGACTACTTGTACCTAGTGGAGTTTGCATATGACAACGACTATCACAGTTCTATTGGTATGTCACCTTTCCAAGCCCTATATGGTCGTCCTTGCCATACACCTCTGAGTTGGGATCGCTTAGAGGACAGAGTACTCCTTGGACCAGAAATGTTGCAAGATATGGAAGAGAAGGTGCAGAGAATAAGAGAGCACCTTGCTATAGTTCAGGACAGATAGAAAAAGTATGCAGAAGCTCACAAAGTTGATAGACAATTTGTTGCGGAGACAAAGTATTGTTGAGGGTCCACCCACATAAGAGCCCTATCTGTTATGGAAAAGGTTCTAAGTTAGCACCTAGGTTTGTGGGTCCATTTGAGATCCTTGAGAGGATAGGACCAGTTGCTTACCGACTCGTCCTACCTCCTAGCCTCGCACGTATCCATGATGTGTTTCACGTATCTATTCTTAGAGAGTATATTCCAAATCTGACTCATGTATTGGATTGGAACACTTTACAGGTTGAGGACGGGCAGCTGGCTTTGGAGCTGGTACGTATTCTCTAGTTGTGGACTTGACCCTCTGTTGTTGTTGCAGAATACATACAGGCTCCAAAGCCAGCTTCCCGTCCTCTACCTATGAGACATTCCAGTCTAGCACATGAGTCAAATCAGGAATACATCTCCTAAGAATTGAAACATGAAACACATCATGGATACGAGCAAGGTTGGGCGGCAGGACAAGTCCATAAGCAACTAGCCCTACAAAGACCTCAAATGGACCAACAAACCAAGGTGTTATCTTAGAGCCCTTTTCATAGCGAATAGGACTCTTTCGCAGGCGAATCTTCAAGAACACTCTATCCCCAATAGTGAATTGTCTATCGATCCTGTGAGCATCCACGTACTTTTTTTGTCTATCCTGTGCTGCCACAAGATGCTCCCTAATCTACTCAACCTGCTACTCCATATCCTGCAACATCTTTGGCCCTAGAAGTACTCTGTCCTCTAGATAGTCCCAACTCAGAGGTGTGCAGAAAGGACAGCCATATAAAGCCTAGAATGGTGACCTTATTGAATTGTCGGTAGTCAATACATAGACAGTCCCAACTCAAAGGTGTGCAAAAAGGACGGCCATATAAAACCTGGAATGGTGACCTTATTGAATTGTCGGTAGTCAATACATAATGTGAGATAACCATCTTTCTTCTTAATGAAAATAACCAGAGCACCCCATAGAGATTCACAAGGTTTGATGAAACCCTTTTCCAACAGTTCCTCCAATTGTAGTCTAAGTTCACTCAACTCTTGAGTGGTCATGCAATAGGGAGCCTTTGTGATAGGTTCTTCTCCTGGCACCAAATCTATATGGAAATCAATATCCCTTTTAGGAGGCATCCCAGGGATCTCCTTCGAGAACAAATCCGCAAAAACCTGTAGTAGAAGGTGGTCAAGTGTTACATTTTTAGTTTCCCCCTCATCCAGATCATTCACTGAAACTGCAAAATGTTGGCATCCCTTGTGCATGCATCGCTTGAATTGCATTGTAGATATCATGCGAAGGGAGATGGATCCTTGGACCCCAACAATCTACCTCTACTCACTAGAATCATCAATACACTAGATAGTCTTTCCTACAATCTATGGTAGCTCCATGGGCATCTAACCAATCCATACCCAGGACTACTCCATAAGAACCAAGAGGGATCACTCGAAGGTCTACTATAGTGGTGAAGGGTCCTAATCCAAGCTTACAGTTACAGACACCTAACTTTGTACCCACCTTAGCCCTAGATGCAGGTTCTACCTGCCACCTAACTCCCTACCCTTCTACCGTCAACCCGCACTGCTCAACTAAAGATGGACAAATAATGGAATCAGTTGCTCCAGAATCAAATAAAATAGAGGTAGAGATACCTCCTAACAAACTTTCAATCTCAATAATTGTGCCCTGATGATATGTCTTTCTTTAATGCACTACAGCAAATACCCTATGTGACCTACCTGCATCACCCACTGTGGTTTCTGAGGTTGCATGTTTCTGACTAGCAGCCAGAGTTGAACGTTGAGGACAATTATCTACGATGTGCTCATGTTGTCCACAAGAAAAGAATCATGTACTTCTAACAAAGTTTCTTCCTAATGGAGGGGCACTAGACTGCTGATAACCAACCCGACTGACACTCTAAGAGTTCTGTGTTGGCTGAGAATTGTGCCACTGCTTAAAGCAAAAATTGTTGCAGGATTAGTTGTATTGCGATCTACCACTACTCTGGTTATTATTCTCTAACTTCTTCTGAGAGTGTTGACCACCCTTAAAAGAAGAATGGTGGCTCTTGGAGCCTGATGATCCCCGAGATTGGTTCCCTAACTTGAATTTGAATGAGGTGCACTATTCACCTAGTTGCCAGTATGACCACCTAAACTCAATTTCACATTCCTCTCAACAAGGAGGGCCTTAACCACTACATCCCAAAGAGTCTTAGGTTCAAAAACCGCTACACCCCCTGAAATGTAATCACTAAAACCCCTGATGAAGTGTTGAGCAAGCATGGAACCATCATCCTTATATCCTAGTATGGCTAAGTTCATAGAACTTCCACTCATACTCCTCCACTAACATTGACAATTGCTTAAGGTGGTGGAATTCTTTTGCCCTACTCTGCCTCCACTGATCAGATAAAAACCGATCCCTAAAGCTTTCCAAGAAGAGCTCCCAAGAAATGGTGCTAATATTGACCAGAAATTTGTCCTCTTCCATACGCCACCAGGTTGAAGCAAAGTCTCTTAGGTACATGATAGCGCACCACTCCTTGACATTACTACTAAATGTGTGCATAGAAAAACATCTCTCAAGGTCAAACAACCATGTTTCTGCTTTGGAACCTCCCTCATGTCCATGAAAAAAAAGGTATTTTAGCTCTAAGTAAGTATCTCATGTGATTAGCCATTGTGGCCTCCTCCTTTGTTGTCATAGCTCTTCCCCTAGGGCTTCTATCCCTTTTACTATCCTCATGAAGAGAGTGGTGTGTCTCCTCATGATTACCCCTATTCTCTATAGCATTTAGCCTCTGTAAAATTTGTTGCATAAGCTGTCTCATTTGGGCACCACTTTGACTCTCGTTCCTTTCTTCCCTACTATTCTCCTGATATTGCTCCTCCTCATAATCACCCTGAGAGCTCTTCTGGTGAGATCTAGGAGGGGATTTTTGGGCTCTACCCCTAGCTCTTCCATGGGTCATACGATGCATCCTAGGAAATCAAACAATGAGAAACATAAGCAAGAAGGTTTTCTAAAACTTAGTTAACATCGCATTATAACAAAGGGTAGTTTCTAGTTTGCCAAATACAAGTTGTGAAGGAAACCCAAAGAAGTTCTAATAGTTAAGCATAGTTAGACCCTAGAGTTCCCAAAGAAGCAATGTAGGGCTCTAATACCAGATGTAACGCCTTGCCGTGAAACCTGAAAGGACACAACTACTAACCCTAAAGATACACTGAATTTTCTTTTAAAAAACATATAACATGAAGTGCAATACCTTGTTACTTAACTCATAACGCATACATAACACATTTCTATAACAAGCTAAGAATTTTGTTGAGAACTAAATTGGTCCATGTCCCTCACCATGGTCTATATTCAAGATGAAGAGAGCTAGAATCATGTTCAAGTCTCTTCAAGATCTATATGAGATCAACAATAGCAGCAGAGCTCTTGCCTTAAGACAAAAGATCCATCATATTAAAATGGCTAAAGGGGAGTCAATCATTTCCTACTTTATGAAGACTGAGTTAAATGATCAACTATATTCCACTGGAGATTAGTTGAAGATAGACATCTAGTCATGTTGGCAATGAATGGTCTTCCTCAATCTTGGGAGTCCTTCATTCAAGGTATTTGTGGAAGATCTGATATTCCCGAGTTTGATTGTCTTGGAGCTGATTGCAATCAAGAGGAATCTAGGTTGATATCTAGAGGAAATGGAAGAAGCTCCCATAATGAAGAAAATCATGTTCTTGCCACTCAAACATTCAAAGGAAAAGGAACAGAAGGGAGAAAAGGAAATTTCAAGAAAGAAAGACAATAATTCTGATTCAGCTCCTAAACCAAAGAAGAAGGATTACTCTCACATTAAATGTTCCAGATGTGACAAGTATGATAATTTTGTTCAGGATTGTGTCAAAAGATCTAAACATCATGCTGCTATTGCAAATGTGGAGAGGTCACCTAAAAAGGAATCCAGTGACAACTCAGAAGGATTTCTATTCATCTCATCTCTCTCAAGCAATGTTCCAATTGACAGCAACACTTGGCTGATTGATAGTGCTGCTTCGCATCACATTACAGGATAGTGTTGTATGTCATCAGCTGGGAATGTCACATTGTTTCTCAAGTCATCTAACAAACTTTGTTCAATCCCTTCCCCTATCCGAAGTCAATGTGTATAGGTTCAAGTCTTATAGTGGTCCACGGTGGAATCTAAAAGGTGTGTCCAAAAGACTAACCTTGATGATGTGTTGTAGAAGCCCCTACAAGTTGAGATTGCCATTATACTCTAACCCCTGCATCTGCATCAAGACTCCAATCTGCTATTTAAAAATTGCATGGCCGGCATAGACATTCTCAATGGTAATCAAAATCAGTAGTAAAAAAAGGAACAACACCCATAATGTAAGCACTTAAATGATATGCATAGGATATGAATGGTACAGCCAGCAGGCAAAGGGAACAAGATGCAATAAGTCTTCCAAATTCGCCCATTAACTCAAACACTATCAACTAACAACCATTCCAAAAATATCAACTTGAAATATATCAAAAACCTTCTTATGTGCAACCAAAATCAGAAAATTCATTTTGCAGCTAACTCTTGAACACTGCATGAAAGCACTCAAACCAGCTAGAAATCTATGAAAAACAACTCAAAATTACACTACAAATATGCTCTTCAAAAGTCAAAGGAAATGCTTACCATAACACAAATGAAAATTGTTGTTCCAGCCAAGAGGATTTCTTTAAAACTTTTGATGGCTATGGCATAGATAACAAGTTAAGTCAATAGCCAATCAAGAATACCACCAACCACCACTGAAACAGTTACAAAGGCCTAAAAAGGATAAATGCAGTTGATGCAAGGATAACTGTATGCAGTGAAAATGTGCTTGGCAAGTAATTTTGTTAATGTTTCAACATTTAGACGCCAAACATAGATGTATGATTCCATCCATATCCAATACCATATCTGTATTTGTATACATATTCGTGTCCATGCGACTTTGATTTTAAGGCTTTAATTACCTTATGACATTCTAATTTTGTTGTAGGGATAAGATTTGACTTATAATCTAACTTATTTACAGATTGGTGGCTACATGAATGAGACAAGATGGAGATGATGAGGTATTTGAGATAGGATATAGAAAAAGTGACAGAGGGTATTGTTGCAGAAGGAATAGCCAGGTCAATTTACAACGTAAGAGCCCAATTACCAACAACTTGGAGACATGAAAAAGTAATTTTTGTAAGATTTCATTATATATTTTATATTCTCAGATGTGTATATAATGTATATGCAGACCTAATTTTGTAAGGGCTTGTAATTTATGAATATTGGAAAATATAATATTTGATAGGAAAAATAGGCTGGTTTAAATGCTGATTTGACTGAAATAGATGAATATCCATTTACTTAAATTGCAAAAACAGGTTACGCAAGGCAGGCTTTATATGCAAAATTTGAAGAGGCAGTTTAGTTTTCTCCATGGCTGTTAAGGGTAGTCTCTGGCTATTCTTCATTTCCTACTGTTGTCATTGTGTGAATCCTCATATCATTTTTTTGGATGTACTGTGTTAATATAAATTGTAAGTAATGAGATTACTTAAGTGAGACAAAATTTGTAGTTTCCTGTGAGCTATCTCAAGGCACCTTTCACTATAGCATATGATATATAGTCCATGGATTTTCAAGTATGCCTTGTGTCTAAGAACTTGTGATATATTTTTGGATTCCATTTTAGCAATCATACAACCCCCTGGGGTTCTATATTTTGTTGTTGATTCAGATTTTCTTGATAGGCCTATTGTTTATGTGTTTGCAAGAATGTGGACGGAGAATTTTACTGTCACCTATACGGATAAAGGCATGGTCCTCTTATAGAGGAGTATTTCATTCCACCACATTTAAACTTAAATCAACATATCTTTCTCATATTTTCTTTTTCTTTTCTTGTATACCTAGTTCACATAGTCCAGTGAGTCTAATTAACATAACATCATATGAGACCCAATTACTTGATAAACTTGTACAGGAATGTGTGTTGCTTTTTAAAAAACATGTATGTATGAAGTAAACTATTGAAATGCAAGCACTATTGGAGATCAAATTCTGATTGTCATTTCATTGCATACCTTGCTTGTTTGCTTACAGATGAACTTAAATTGTCTTGACATCAGTAAACCAGCATTTTGAAGGTTAGCAACAAACTTTGGGACTACTATTGTGTTGGGTATGGTTTATGTTCAAAGCCAACTCTGTCATGTTATTTATCTTTTATTAATTAACCAAAGGAATTACCCTCTTAGGCCTAGCTAGCCTAAAATGAAGAACGTTAACCTAACCTTAAGCATTGGTCCCTTTACCATCCCAAGTTTTAACAATAGCATTGCTCATCTACCCTAACTAAACATCCCCAGTCTTAGAAGCTGTGTGTAAACTATAGAATCAAAAAATTGGCATCTATGGTGTAGAAGAAGCTATTTGAAAATTCTATTCAAGACCTTTGTAACATTGCCAATCAAGTAGTGATTTGCAGTTGTTCCTTTTATTGCACATGGTTTTGACAGCTCGTCAACTTATGTCAACAAATTGGCACCATTGTTGGGAAAGAATTAATGTCTGTTTCCATATTGCAAATCTCTGCAACTTGATAGCTTTCCATATTGTTGTTTTGCTAGTCGAGATAGTTAAATTCTAGACTTTAATTATTGATGTACACACAATGTTGACTGATTCTCTCTTGTCCAAGAACTTTCAAGCATCAAGACACGTGAGGATGAGATACTTTCAATTTTTTGTCGAAATTTTATTGTTCCATTATCTTGCATTCCTGAGTGTTATGAGCCAAGTGAACAATTGTATTAAGTTTTGCAATGCTTTTCATCCTAGGGAAAGCCTTAGGATGATTATGGACCATATTCTTGTGTGGGCAAATACTATTGGGGCTTCATACAATATACATCTTATCTCCCTTAATGGTGGTAATAGTAGCTCTATAGTTTCAAACGATTAACTTAACGGTTCCTCTTATATGGGTGCCGTGCATATCAACCATGTTATCAATACAAAAGTAACATTTATTGAAAATAATTGCTCATATGGGGATGAGAAAAAGATTTCTCTAGTCCAAGATCAACACATTAATGAAAATAATAGAATAAACAGTGACTTACAGCTTGATTCTTTTTCTCTTGACAATAGGCATGATAATGGTTACATGTGTAAATGTATTCAAGATGAGAGTGATGATTTATGTACTCTGTGTTTAACATCTTTGGTTTATGAACTTTATACTGATTTATAGAAAACAGATACGAATGTTTCTCATATTGGCAATTATGATTGTAAAGATCATAGTCAATTCAGAACTTGATGAGACTTTTTACTATAGTAGGGGCCCACATATTGAAACTGCATGATGCAACCAAAAATACTAATCTTACAATATACCTATAAGATTATTTGCATAGAGTGGTTGGAAGAGGGTGCTACTAGTCAGATTTTGACTGTAGTTATGATAGAGAAAATCATAATGAACATTTCAGAGCATAAAGACAATTAAAGACTTTGTGTGTTCATACGAAGAGTTTCAGATTTTGTATTTAGCAGGTTGTCATTTTTTTCCCCTTTTGGTCCAAAATGCATGATATGTCCAACCATTGAAAGCATAAAGGTGTATAGTCCTAGGTATTTAATACATGTTCCTAGAATTTTATTTTTAGATTATAGGTTAATACTTGGGTTTCAAGGTTTCTCTTTAGGATTCATGCAATTGTATGACACATTCAAACTCACCTTCATAGACCTTTTCTCACGTTGCAAAAGCACTTTCATAACAACCATGAATCAAAGAGTGAGTCTTCCATGCCCACTTAGTCTTTAAAATTTGGGGGAAGTCTTTGTTTAAGCAAACAATATTGTTATGACTAATCAGCAAAGGGATCGGGTTTTGTTTGGTAAGATGACCTACCTAAGTTAGCCCTAATTCTCATGCAAAGAGAAGCCCCATTTTCTCTTGCTCTCTTTACAAGCACCAGCTTGGAGCTATAATGGTGCCTAGGGTTAATTGAAGGCTTTAATGAAGCATTTGAACAGTTGCAGCATCATTTGAGAGGATCAAGAAAGACATGTTCAATCATGTCTGGAACACCCCCTACAAGTGGAGGATTTGAATGACAAAACTCTTAAGTGTTTGACACACCATGATGCTTTGTTTAATGGAAGATGTGTTTATGACACTTTTACTGAGTTTGAATAGGAGATAGGAGTTTGGGTTTCTTATGCTAGGTCTAACTTTTTCATGACTGTATTTGCATTATCATGCTTTCATTCTATTTAATACAGCTGTCATAAAGTTTGCAAAGTAAAGAGCAAAACAATGGGACAGTCATCTGTAGCATAGATGTTAAGCATCTGATAAGAAGGTTTAAAGAACAGCTTGATGAATGGGCCAGTCTAAGAATGGTTAAGCTTAGTGACAGAAGCAATAAACAAGGTTTTTTTGGAGATTAACCCTCAGTACCACTTGTATCAAGAAGCATGAGGTTTTGGAGAACCTATATGAAGACATCTCAGTCCAGCAAAGGCATGATTACTATAGTACTGAAAAGATGACAATCATTCATGTCAAGGGAGATATATACATCAAGCAGATGCAAGTCCTATGTGAAAGCTGAAAAGTTCTTGGTTGTCCATGAAGCTTGAAACATTCTTACTATTGTTCTGAAAAAGCTTAAGAATGTGAAGTTTGGTATACTAAACAAACATGTTAATTTTCCCAAAATTTCTAGGTATGTCACCCTATATGAGTGGAACTACTGATGAACCACCCTTATATATGCAATATGTTGTAATAGTGCATTTAGATATGCTGAATGCTTCCTTTTTCGGGCATCGTGTATTTTATGTGAAGGATTTGCACAGGACCTGATACAAAACCGACAATACCAAGGTACAGCCTGTAGTGATTGATAAAGTAATGGCAGAAAGTGCTTACATGCTTTTGTATTCTAGCGAGTACACATATTACACATACAGTGAAACTGGATATGTATTTAGTGGTTCAGATGAAGCATCTTGGAATAGTAAATACAGACAACTATAGGGATTCAACGAGAAAAGAGGGATCATGTTGAGAGATTATTTGGTTGATTCAAGCTTCATAACTTGCTTCATATCCTATTTTTCTTACCTGTTCCACCACCGATTACATTTTTTGTTCAATCAACTTGATCTCCTGAGTTTGGCATGATTGCTTTGTAAAAACATCTGAGTACCTGGCTTTTGTATTTCTAGATTACAGATGTGTGGTAATTGACTTATGAGAAAGAGTTTCTTATCTACTTAGTGAAGCTCTGGATTTCAATGAACACCTTGCTTACTAGTTATGTGGTGGTAATTATTTTATCATTCATCATCCTAGCAGAACATGTTCCTTCTAATATAGGGTCAAATACTCTTACTATATGGCAACTTGGATCAAATATTTGTCCTTGGCACTGTTGGTTACAATACTTAAAGAGTATCCGGTGGCAGTTTTTGCGAGTCAACGAAGGTTTTAATACTGGTCAAGGGCTGTAATTACAATTCAAATAACAATCAACAGAAAACTTTATGAGCAGAGATAACATGGCACATCAAGGCAAGAATAATAATAGACTGTTATTAAAAGAGAATAAGACGATGTTTCAAGAAGCATTGAGCACTTTGACTCATCAAGAAAGGGTACAATGAAGCAATGAAGAAGAGATCTGTTGGAGGGAAAAGTAGTTGGCAGTTAGAAGAAGACAGGGACAGTAATAGATGTTTTTTCTTATTTTTGCAGTGATATAACAGTGGGGTTTTGTTAGTTTACAAACCAATAAGTAATGAAGCTATAAGTTGACACATTTGAAGTTATTTAAAGAAATGTTCTTTTGCAAACATCGGGATTCTTAAATAGACCGTGTGTGAAGTGGAAATGACAAAGTACAGTCCACAGTGGCAAACATTGGAAACACTCAAGGTTGGTGACATTTTTATCATAAAAAGAGCAAAGGAATGTGTCAAGGGAGAGGACTGTCATAGTATGGTTTGGAAAACAGTCACAATGGTTTGCTACAATCATGAAATTGTGCGATGGCAGTAAGAAAATGAAGAGAGTATAAAAGATATATATCAGTGAAAGATGCCATTCTCAGGCAAATGACTAAAAGACAAAGTCTAAGGGAAAGAGTGGACAAACCTGTGAGAAATGGATAACCGGCAAAGTTACAAATAGATAAATTAATCCTATGACAAGTTAAGGGCGGATCTCAGGTTATGGGAGTGGAGTTGATAGTCTATGACAATACCAAAGTTGACAATAACCAATAGCCCCTGTGATGAGTTCCAAAGCAAATTTAAAGATGAAACAAACTTAGTATTACAGGAGCACGGACAAGTTGAGGTGTTGAAGACAAAATTTCTTAACAAGTGATGTTAAAAGGAGCATGATTTGTACAAAATACCTCATAGCCTATTGGAGAACATGTATTGTGATGAATATATGATGTGTTTCATGTAACTACGAACAAGAAGCATTGAAAATTGTCAGAGAACAATTTTTAAAACCCCAATTTAGAAAGTCTCCATGATAGTAAGATAGAGATAACAAAGCATCAGGAAAATCAAATCCAAACTACTGTGAAAGCAGTTTAAGTCTTTGTCAGAATTGTACTGCTACCCTCAATGCCAAAATTCTTTGAGACATGGTAAGTGTAAAGTTGACCGTCATAAACAGTCAAGATAGACCTCAGACTCTAACAGATCTTAATGATAGTGATAAAAGGACAAAAGTTACAATGATGAAAACATATGAATCTACAAGTCGTATGCCAAAAGGTCATGATAAAGGATAGTATTAAGATGTGTGACAGAGAAATCATCTAAGTTCAAGCACATGATAGAGAGAGCCATTGGACATTGAGTGGAAGATAGAAGTGGAAAATCTTAGTAAGGACAGTCCATGAGAAAAATAACAAAGGAAAGTCATAAAATGACAAAAGTTTGACAGTCAATGTCAAAGGATGCAAGACATATTCTAAAGCAGTCATGGATACGGCAATACAATGTCACGGCAAAGACAATAAGTGGACAGAAAAAAGCATAGAATATTGATGACAATTTTTTATTTTTTCAGTCCACGGATGAGCATGACAGTCACAACAGTGATAGTGGATTAAGTGATGCTATAGGATGATAGTTCACAAAGCAGAACATGTAAGGACTGGGATCGAGGGTTGTATGTCATAAGTGAGAATGTTCAGAGTTTTCAATTGCTTGTGTACAAAACTTGTAGTTAAGTGGTTGAAAACTAAGCATATCATCTTACTAGATATAAAAAAAGCTTCAACAAATAGTGAAGAGATCTTGTAGGCTGACGAAATATGCAGAAAACTATGAAAACCAATTCAAAACTGAATTACAAATATGCTCTTCAGAAGTCAAAAGCAATGCTTACCATCACAGAAAAGGAAGTTGTTGGTCCAGCCAAAAGGACTCTTTTAAAACTTATGGTGGCTATAGCATAGATAACTAGGACCTGCTGCAAGATAAAATAATGCCAATCAAGAACAGCAACAACCACCACTTACATAAGGCCTATCAAGGAGAAATGCAATTGACGAAAGAATAATTGCATGCATTGAAAATGTACTTGGCAAGAAATGTATGAAATGATTCAACATTCAGACACCAAACATAAAATGTATGATTCCATGATTTTGACACCAAAAATCATTTTTAATAAGTAACAATAAAAAACAATAGTTATACAGGTTGAACTACCTATAAAGCATCCACTTTATAAAAAAACAAATAGAAAATGGTGGTAAATGCAAGCCTTTAACGATATTTTCAAGACACAGCTACGAGAGATGTACCTAAAAATTATGGATGCAAAATCAAGGATCAGCCTCATTGGGTAGAATATTGTCACCTACCTGCAACCACCACAATTAAAATTTATCATATCATTGAAATGAATATAATCTATGAATCCAAAACATCTATCAAAAACTATACCTTTCCCTACTTCAAACAAAGAAAGTATTACTTTTCCTTGTGCCATGTCAAATCACCATGAAGCTAGAATATGTGTCAATGCATGCAAATCAATATGTAAATATAATAATAAGGTAAATTTAGAGCTGCAATGGGTGTATCAAAGTTCATCTTCTTATTGATACTTCCATTGGTAATGGTAAAGCTAAATTTTGTTGAGGAAAAGTAATTAAAGAAAAGTTTCCCACAAACAAGGTTAAATTTCCTAACAGGCCTTTTAATCATAATAAAATAGATGCTCAAGGTTTTCCATTGGATTCATTTATTCTTGACATTATGTGTTCTCCATAAACATGAACAAATTCCATAGAATTTGAAATTTTGATATCATGGCTGAAAATTCCAATTTGTCAGACAGTTAACCACTTGGATCATATTGATTTCATTTTATCTGATGTAGCTGACTTTGACATACAACGCCTTAGACTTGGATTTTAGAAAAGTTACCCCGATGTGTGTCACCCAATACAAAGGCAATAGAATTATGCAATTAACATAGCTTAAAATAATCCTAGAGTGTTGTCCAATGTGTTAAAGAAGCTAAAACAACATAAGAATGATGGCATACGTATCTATTAAATACTATATTCTATAGGCATGTGGGAATATAAAAGATTTGATCATATGGTAAATCATACCTCTAGAAACGTGCTTTATGGAAAGCTCAAAACTCCCACAAAATGTTTTCTTCAACTATTAGTGCCTTGAAATCATATGAATCTGTGGCTTTAGCTTCGCAGTGGAAACATCTCTCCCATACACAACCATTATGTGAATAAGACTTAATAGAAGATTCACCTTGACGTATGAATCCTCACCAGAGATATGGCCTTGATCAGAATCATATGAATCAAGAACATTATTTATCAATCAAACAACAATGGAAAATGATGGAATCAAAAAAAAATTCATTAAAGACTAGTGCACCCACAATATCTATAGCATGACGTTTTAGGAAATTTCCATCTATTGCCTATTGTACTAAGCTCCTCTGTTAACCATATTTATGATGTGGTAATCACAGTATTTGTCAAATTAGAAAATCCATTATGTGCATCACATTAATGATAACAAAACTGATACAATCTATATAACCCAATTCAGCCTTCTACCAGGATGCCTATACCTTATCAATATTGTCATCAATCATATTCCACCTTGAAACATCATGCTATAGCTTGTGAATCTGTGATAGGCAAGCATTAATTCATAATCAAGAAAAACTTACACATCATCCTATACTAATCACATGGTCAAACATTAATTGCAAATACCATAGCCTTCATCAAGGAATGATTCAGGAGTATTTCTTTCTGAAAAAAAATTATTATTATGAAAGATAAAAGAAATCAACACCCCCACTTCAATCTAGAGAAACCCAGCCACAAAATCTACAACTTAAATCTGACAATAACCACATGACAATGCCCACCTTCAATCAAGACAACTAGCTAACAAACAAGCTCAAACTCTACACCAAGAAAATGCTTCCTAAACCTGCATAACAGGAAGAGAGCAAATAAACTGATACCATTTCACAGACAAACAAGAAGAAGGCCTAACAAACAATACGTTCCCAATTCCATACCAGATACCCAACATAATCCAACAAAACAGAGGGATTCAGAACACAACTAATCACAGTGGAGCTTCCAAAACCAAAATAGGGTTGATGGCTTAAGAACACCCTGTGACACCCTTTCTAAATTATGCAATTTACAATCACCCAATGATAAAACCCAATGTCTCTAAACAGAGGATCTTTAAGTAGAAGGTACATTGGCAGTTGCACAAACTTCATCCAGGCCCGTCAAACAGAATTATCTTGTTGCGGGTTGCTGCCAAGGCTCAGGAGAGACTGTGAATCTTGGGAAATGAAAAACTAAAAGCAAAGTTCTGATTAAAGGTACCTTTGAATATGACGGAAGGGTTGATTTTATGCTCTCAAAATTAGCCGTTCGGGGATTTGGACGAGATATTTTGAAACAATCAGTTTCAGTTCTGCCCGTTTAGCCGCGCCATAATTTGGGCAGCATGTTTTTGGTTTTTTTTTAAGGTTCTATGTATGATTTCAAACAATCCGTCTCAGTTTTGCCCGTTTAGCCGTTCGATAATTTGGTCAGCATTTCTTATTTATGTTTTCAAATCAGTTTCAGTTCTGCCCGTTTAGTTGCGCCATAATTTGGGCAGTATGTTTAAATAGTATGATTTTGTTAAGACTCTATATGATAGGAAAGAAAATTTAAAATATTTGTTATAATGAAATAATTTATCAATTAAAATAAATAAAATAAAAGCAAATCAAAACCTATTATTGCCACTCTTGAACTCTTCATTTCCCACTTCTCCCTCTCATATTCTAGGATATTAAAATTTATGTAGATCAAAATATTTAAAATGTGTAATTATTATATTTTTTTATTTAAATTCTAGACTCACTTAAGATTTAAAATCATACACTAAATCTCTTCAACTAATATCTTTTATGACTATACATGAAAGTCAAAATAATGTATTTGAAGTTTGACTATTTTAATGCAACAAATCATCCACTTGTTCTGTATAAAATTAATTTCAGTATCCTCCTTGTTTTGGCTCCACAACTCACACCCATTTCAACCACTTGACCTAATGGGGCCCCCTTTTTTATGCTTTTGGTTTCTTGTGTTTGGGACACTTATGGTCGATTTGGTTAGGCATCTGGAGAGTCAGATTGCGGGCCCATTGTACTCCCGATAGTTGGATGTTGGTTAAGTCACCGCTTGGTGTTTTCCCTCTTCCTTTCTCCTTTCCATGTTTGGTTGTCTTTTCTTTAGTTTGCTTTGGGGAGTTTTTTTAGTCTTTTTGGAGGTTTGGAGTTGTGGGGTTCTTGCATTTTTTGGAGGTCCACAACCCTGAAATTCCTAGGTCACTGAATTTTCCAGACTTAGCCATTTTTTAGGGTTGCATTTTTTGGAGTTCCACAACCCCAAAATTTCATGATCATCAAATTTCCAGACTTATTCATTTTTCAATGTTGCATTTTTCGAAGTTACACAACCCTGAAATTCCTGGGCACGCATTTTTCAATCCTGTTTTTTGTGAAAATTCATTTTTTGAGAGGATTGCATGCAAGTTGGGTGTCATTTTTGCAAGTCAAGGGGTCTTCTATTAGTTACAAATTAGAAGATCAGTTAGATCCATGCATTTTGGGCATGGATGGGTATGTGCAAGATCATGAGGGGCCAAAAAGTGGCGATGTAAAAAAATCCACTTTTCAGTCGTCCAAAAGCACCTGAAAATGTATGTTGACTTTTTAGTAGGCCTGGGTGTCAGTACACCTGGGCAAACCTGACACCAAAGCACAAGCCTAATCGTTTTATCGGGTACCCGATTTACCCGATATTTCTAAGTACATGAAAAAAAGGCGGGAGTAAATGAAAAAATTGAACTTTTATATATAATGTTTAAATATGTATTATATATATAATTATATATTAATTTATATATTTTATATTATAATATCTTAGGGGTTTTAAATAGTATGTCATATATATTTTATATTATAATATTTTATAAATTAATATATTTTTATATATTAATATCTATTGTATATAATTATATTTAACGTTTATATTATATAAATATATATACAAATTTTATATATATATATATATATATATATATAACGTTTAAGGGGTATTAAGGGGTATTATGTAAATATTTTAATATATTTCTATTATATATTATATATATAATTATATATTAATATATATTTTATATTATAATAATTTAGAATATTTAAATTGTATGTCATTTATATTTTATATTAATATATTTTTTATAGATTAATATGTATTGTATATAAATATATTTAACAAACTTATATTATATTTATATGTACAAATATATATATATATATATATATATATATATATATATACTTTATAGATCATAATATTTAAATTGTATGTCGAAAGAGGTTACCGAGACTTCCTAGGGGTCTTAGTACGCCTACAAACCCTTCAAACACACTCAAGCATTCCAATGTGTCAAAAGGGGTCATGGGGACTTCCTAGGGGTCCTAACATGTGATAAGGCGTACTAGGACCCCTACAAAGTCTCCATGACCCTTTTTGACACATTTGAACCCTCAAGTGTGTCCGAAGGGGTCCTACCTAACACGTGATAAGGTATACTAGGAACCCTACGAAGTCCCCATGACCCCTTTTGACACATTTGAACCCTCAAGTGTGTCCGAAGGGGTCACACTAGGACCCCTACAAAGTCCCTATGACCCCTTTTGACACATTTGAACCCTCAAGGGTGTCTGAAGGGGTCCTACCTAACACATCATAAAGCATACTAGGACCACTAGAAAGTCCCCATGACACCTTTTGACATATTTGAACCCTCAAGTGTGTCTGAAGGGGTTGTAGGACTCCTTCAGACACACTTGAGGGTTCAAATGTGTCAAAAGGGGTCATGGGGACTTCATAGGGGTCCTAGTATGCCTTATCACATGTTAGGACCCCTAGGAAGTCCCCATGACTCCTTTTGACACATTAGAACCCTCAAGCATGTCCTAAGGGGCCGTAGGACTCCTTCGGACACACTTGAGGGTTCAAATATGTCAAAATAGTTCATAGGGACTTTCTAGGGGTCCTAGTACGCCTTATCATACGTTAAGACCCCTAGGAAGTCTTCATAACCCCTTTTGACACATTGGAATGCTCAAGTAATACCACCCCTTCGGACACATGCGAGCATTCCAATGTGTCAAAAGGGGTCATGGGGACTTCCTAGGGGTGCTAACGCATGATAAGGCATACTAGGACCCCTATGAAGTCCCCATGACTCCTTTTGACATATTTGAACCCTCAAGTGTGTCTGAAGGGGTCCTACGACCCCTTAGGACACACTTAAGGGTTCTAATGTGTCAAAAGGGGTCATGGGGACTTCCTAGGGGTCCTAACGCATGATAAGGCATACTATGACCCCTAGAAAGTCTCCATGACCCCTTTTGACACATTTGAACCCTCAAGTGTGTCTAAAGGGGTCCTATGACTCCTTGGAACACACTTGAGGGTTCTAATGTGTCAAAATGAGTCATGGGGACTTCCTGGGGTCCTAACACGTCATAAGGCATACTAGGACCCCTAGGAAGTCCCCATGAGCCCTTTTGACACATTAGAACCCTCAAGTGTGTCCTAAGAGGTGGACCCCTAGAAAGTTCTCATGACCCCTTTTGACAATTTTGAACTCTCAAGTGTGTCTGAAGGGGTCCTATGACCCCTTGGAACACACTAGTACCCCTAGGAAGTCCCCATGACCCTTTTTGAAACATTTGAATTCTTAAGTGTGTCTGAAGGGGTCGTAGGACCCCTTAGGACACACTTGAGCATTCCAATGTGTCAATAAGGGTCATGGGGACTTCCTAGGGGTCCGAACACATGATAAGACATACTAGGACCCGTAAGAAGTTCCCATGACCCCTTTTGACACATGAGAACACTCAAGTGTGTCATAAGGGGTCATACGACCCCTTGGGACACACTTGAGTGTTAAAATGTGTCAAAAGGGGTCATGGGGACTTCATAGGGGTCCTAGTATGCCTTATCACGTGTTCGGACCCCTAGGAAGTCCCTATGACTCCTTTTGACACATTAGAACCCTCAAGTTTGTTCTAAGGGGTCGTAGGACCCCTTCGGACACACTTGAGGGTTCAAATATGTCAAACTAGTTCGTGGAGACTTCCTAGGTGTCCTAGTACACCTTATCACATGTTAGGACCCCTAGGAAGTCTCCATGACCCCTTTCGACACATTGGAATGCTCAAGTGTGTTCGAAGGGGTGGTAGCACTCGAGCATTCCAATATGTCAAAAGGGGTCATGGGGACTTCCTAGGGGTCGTAATGTTTGATAAGGCATACTAGGACCCCTATGAAGTCTGCATGACCCCTTTTGACACATTTGAACCATCAAGTGTGTTTGAAGGGGTCCTACGACCCCTTAGGCCCACTTGAGGGTTCTAATGTATCAAAAAGGGTCATGAGGACTTCTTAGGGGTCCTAACATGTGATAAGGCATACTAGGACCCTTATAAAGTCCCCATGACCCTTTTGACACATTTGAACTCTCAAGTGTGTCTGAAGTGGTCATACAACCCCTTGGGACAAACTTGAGTGTTGAAATGTGTCAAAAGGGGTCATCGGTACTTCCTAAGGCTTCTAACGCATGATAAGGTGTACTAGGACCCATAGGAAGTCCCCATAACCCATTTTGACATATGAGAACACTCAAGTGTGTTCTAAGGGATTATACGACCCCTTGGGACACACTTGAGTGTTGAAATGTGTCAAAAAAGGTCATGGGGACTTCCTAGGGGTCCTAGTATGCTTTATCATACATTAGGACCCCTAAGAAGTCTCTATGACCCCTTTCAACACATTAGAACACTCAAGTGTGTCCTAAGGAGTCATACGACCCCTTGGGACACACTTGAGTGTTAAAATGTGTCATAAGGGGTCATGGGGACTTCCTAGGAGTCCTAGTATGCCTTATCACATGTTAGGACCCCTAGGAAGTCTTCATTACCCCTTTTGACACATTAGAACTCTCAAGTGTGTCATAAGGGGTCATAGGACCCCTTAGGACACACTTGAGTGTTGAAATGTGTCAAAAGGGGTCATGAAGACTTCTTAGGGGTCCTAACATGTGATAAGGCATACTAGGACCCCTAGGAAGTCCCCATGACCCCTTTTGACACATAAGAACACTCAAGTGTGTCCTAATGGGTCATACAATCCCTTGGGACACGCTTGAGTGTTGAAATATTTCAAAAGGGGTCATGGGGACTTCCTAGGGGTCCTAGTATGTCTTATCACGTGTTAGGACCCCTACGAAGTCCCCATTACCCCTTTCAACATAATAGACCTCTCATGTGTGTCCTAAGGTGTCATACGACCCCTTAGGACATACTTGAGTGTTGAAATATGTCAAAAGGGGTCATCGAGACTTCCTAATGGTCCTAACGTGTAATAAGGAGTACTAGGACCCCTAGAAAGTACCCATGACCCCTTTCGACACATTAGAACACTCAAGTGTGTATCCAAAAAGGTCATACAACCCCTTGGGACACACTTGAGTGTTGAAATGTGTCAAAAAGGATCATGGGGACTTCCTAGGGGTCCTACTACGCCTTATCACATCTTAGGACCCCTAGGAAGTCCCCATGACCCTTTTTGACATATTAGAACTCTCAAGTGTGTCATAAGGGGTCATACGACCCCTTAGGACACACTTGAGTGTTGAAATGTGTCAAAAGGGGTCATGAAGACTTCCTAGGGGTCCTAACACATGATAAGACATACTAGGACCCCTAGGAAGTCCCCATGACCCCTTTCGACACATTTAAACTCTCAAGTGTGTCCTAAAGGGTCATACGACCCCATGGTACACACTTGAGTGTTTAAATGTGTCAACAGGGGTCATTGGTACTTCTTAGGGGTTCTCACACGTGATAAGGCATACTAGGACCCCTAGGAAGTCCCCATGACCCCTTTTGAAACATGAGAACACTCAAGTGTGTCCTAAGGGGTTATACGACCCCTTGGGACACACTTGAGTGTTGAAATGTGTCAAAAGAGGTCATGGGGACTTCCTAAAGGTCCTAGTATGCTTTATCACATGTTAAGACCTTTAAAAAGTCCCCATGACCCCTTTTGAAACATTAGAACACTCAAGTGTGTCCTAAGGGGTCATACAACCCCTTGGGACACACTTGAGTGTTGAAATGTGTCAAAAGGGGTCATGGGGACTTCCTAGGGGTCCTAGTACGCCTTATCACATGTTAGGACCCCTAAGAAGTCTCCATGATCCCTTTTGACATATTAGAACTCTCAAGTGTGTCATAAGGGGTCATACAACCCCTTAGGACACACATGAGTGTTAAAATGTGTCAAAAGGGGTCATGAAGACTTCCTAGGGGTCCTAACACTTGATAAGGCATACTAGGACCCATAGGAAGTCCCCATGACCCCTTTCAACACATTAGAACTCTCAAGTGTGTCCTAAGGGGTCATACGACCCCTTGGGACACACTTGAGTGTTGAAATGTGTCAAAATGGGTCATCGGTACTTCCTAGGGGTCCTAACGCATGATAAGGCATACTAGGACCCCTAGGAAGTCCACATGACCCCTTTTGACACATGAAAACACTCAAGTGTGTCCTAAGAGATCATATGACCCCTTGGGACACACTTGAGTGTTAAAATGTGTCGAAAGGGGTCATGGGGACTTTGTAGGGGTCCTAATGCGTGATAAGGCATACTAGGACCCCTAAGAAGTCCCCATGATCCTTTTTGACACATAAGAACACTCAAGTGTGTTTGAAGGGGTCATACGACCCCTTGGGGACACACTTGAGTGTTGAAATATTTCAAAAGGGGTCATGGGGACTTCTTAGGGGTCCTAGTATGCCTTATCACGAGTTAGGACCCTTAGGAAGTCCCCATGACCCATTTTGACACAATAGAACTCTCAAGTGTGTCCTAAGGTGTCATACGACCCCTTGGGACACACTTGAGTGTTGAAATGTGTCAAAAGGGGTCATCGGGACTTCTTAGGGGTCCTAATGTGTTATAAGGCGTACTAGGACCCCTAGGAAGTGCCCATGACCCCTTTCGAAACATTAGAACACTCAAGTGTGTCCCAAGGGGTCATACGACCCCTTGGGACACACTTAAGTGTTGAAATGTGTCAAAAGGGGCCATGGGGACTTCCTAGGGGTCCTAGTATGCCTTATCACATGTTAGGACCCCTCAAAAGTCCCGATGACCCCTTTTGACATATTAGAACTCTCAAGTGTGTCATAAGGGGTCATACGACCTCTTGGGACACACTTAAGTGTTGAAATGTGTTAAAAGGAGTCATCGGGACTTCCTAGGGGTCCTAATGCATGATATGGCATACTAGGACTTGTAAGAAGTCCCACTAACCCCTCTCAACACATCATAACACTCAAGTGTGTCCTAAGGGTTCATATGGCCCCTTGGGATAGACTTAAGTGTTGAAATGTGTCAAAAGGGGTCATGGGAACTTCCTAGGGGTCCTAACGCGTGATAAGGTGTACTAGGACCCCTAGGAAGTCCCCATGACCCCTTTTGACACATTTCAACACTAAAGTGTGTCCCAAAGGTCATACGACCCCTTGGGACACAATTGAGTGCTCTAATGTGTTGTCAGGGGTTACACAAGGACCTAAGGGGTCCTTGTACACTTTCTCAAGTGTTAGGACCCTTAGGAACCCTCTATGACCCCTTTGGAAACCTTTTGGATGTCTTATAGTGATGTAATTAACCTATGTATTAATATGTCCTATATATATATATATATATATATATATATATATATATATATATATATATATATATATATATATATATATATATATATATATATATATATATATATATATATACACTTAATTTTATTATATATACAACAATATTTTATAGTATATATATAATATATATATATATATATATATATATATTAATATTTATATTATAATATTAAATATATATTACATACAATTTAAATATGAAGATATCATGTGATATATTGTAAAATACATATTAATATATAATACATATAATATTATATATAATATATGATGTATAATGTAACATTTAATATTAATATATATTATATAATATTTAATGTAAAATGTATATTATATAATATTTAATATATAATAGATATTATGTAATATTTAATATATATAATATATAATCTAATATATAATTTTTGATATATAATATATTGAAGTATGGAGAAATTGGAGGGAGAAAGGGGTTGGAAATAAATTAAGAGGGAGAAAGGGGAGGAAAAATTTAAAATTTAAAATTCTGCCAAGATTTTCGGGTACCCGATTAGGCTCGGTATTGCTTTGTGCACCAAACTTACCTGGTCAACTCTTCAAATGTCACAAAAACATGTTTTTTCCCCTGTTTCTCTGAGTTCCAGACTTCGACCATGTAGTTGACAATTTTTTTCACCCGAATTTGATTAAATGAAAAGGGTATCTTAAGGAGATTATCAGCTTTCTATCAATATAATTGATGTCAAATTTTGAATTCGGCAAGTAATTATTAGTTATTTTCTAATTGAGTTACCTCTAAAGTGCCGATTTATATACTGATTGAAAAACAACTATAACTTTTAGACGGTATAACATTTTTGAAATCTAAAAAATGTGTCACATTCTATGCTTCACCTACTATAAGGAAAAAATAAATTTGAATTTTGTGAAGTTTTGAATGATTTAAGGTGGTCAGACATGGGAGTTTTTTTATTCTGAAAATGTTGTAGTAGAAAATTCATAATTAATTTTTTTTAGAATAAAATTACAAAAAAATATGCGTCACATCCAGACATGAATCTACTACTTATATATAAAATCTTATTAAGAAATATTATCATTTGATCATGATTAAGGTGGTTAGACATACACCTACTTCTTATTTTTTTCCTGAAATTTTTGTACTGCTGCATTGAAAACTATACTTTTCACCAATTATATTAATTTTTTTTTAGAAAATGCCTAGTAGTTTAGAAACTGAATTCAATTTCCTACATATTCTATTCTTACAACTTTTTGGTATTAGATTGATAGCTAGTTCAAATTTTCACGTCAAGTTGACTAACCCTGATTTGCTAATTTTTCATTGCCACTTAAGGGCATAGTTTGGCCCCTCATGATCTTGCACATACCCCGATAACAAGGTGAAGATCAAACCATGTGTAAACAAGAAGAAGAAACAATGGAACTACAACTTGATTTTCTATTTTTTAGGGCCAGATTCTAGTCTGATTTTGCATGTATTTGATGTACAAATGGATGTTAATCCATGAAAACTTGTTAAACTAGAGTTTTAAATTTATTACGCATAGAAATAATGACCAAAAACCCTAGCTATGGGTTTGGCAAATTTGAGGTGTAAAAGCTATATAAACTCTTATGGGTTTTGTAATAGGGGTTGGATCTTTTGCATTAGAAATGAATCTACGTTTGGTGTTGCATTCATGGTGTGTTCAACTATTATCTATGTAAATTTGAGAAAGTTATTTCTTCATATTCAAGAGCCAAGCATATTTCTTGTGTGGAATTTCTTTCAAATTAATTAGTCGATATTTTTTGTGATTTATTTTGCTTGTTGTAGTGAATAATTGGAAAATATTTCATTCTTCATGCTTGAGGATGGAATTATCTTGCATGTGCGCATGTTTGGTATGGCTATGCAATTTGATGAATTCTGAGATATGTTTTTCTATTAAAATTCCATTGGTGATTGCATCTACCTAGTATGATCTATGAGATTTCAATTTCATGTGCTTGTGGGTTTCCTTTATCTAATCCAATATTTGATATGCAGTGAGATTCGTAATGGTTTATGTCCATTAGAATTTTCTTTCAACAATTTTCTTACATTCTTGTTACTCTCATCTTTTGACATTTTTTTGGAAAATCAAGATTTTAACTTAGTTTTCATCATAAGAATTAGAATATATTCTATTGATAAATTTGCATGCACATGTTAGTATTCTCTTAAATCAGAAAATCAAAAAAGGTTTTCAAGTCTATTCAAGTCATCTCTCCAATCTATTTTCTGATAGATCAATCAATCTCCCAATCAAGGCAATCAAGCAAAGAAAAACTCTCACTCACTCTAGGTTCAACTCCTCAATAATAGTTAATCAACCCTTAAATAACGCATTCTTGGTTGAAACCCTTAAAATCTTATAAATAAAGAGACAAACCTTTGATTTTGGTAACCATGCGCTCTTTCAATTCTTATGGTGGCACGATCTTGAGTTTGAATTTGAGAGCCCACATTGCATCAAGAAGGATAACAACAAAGGACGATTATTATTGGTTTACATTTACATTTGTTGAAATGTATTTCATTATTTGATCATTTATAAATGTCTTTATGGTCATTTCATCATTTGATTATTGGATTTTTTTGTACTAATTTTTATTGATCAATCTTTTGTGTCGTAAGATTACAATTCAATTGTAGGTTATTCCTTGATTCTAAAAGCCCAATTACAGGTATCACTCTCCCAAATTGTGAAGATCTTGAACTAATGTTCAATTTGAAGATGATACAACGAATGAATTGGACCTATTCTGTGAAGCCTTTCGTAGTAAATTACCCATTCATAAATCTATATGCTAAGATGGGATGGATGACAATCCTCTAAGATGGTTCAACATATATTCTCTTGCTTAGGGATGGGGCCTAAACATATTGTAAAGTGGAGAAGATTCAAGTTTGTAAATGGAATAGACAACATATTTCATTAGCAGGAAGGTTTCAAATATTTCAAAAGATACTATTCTCTTATAACATATATATTATTCCTTTGCATGGCTATTTAGCCAATACTTATTCAATTATATTCAAAAGAAGATAAGAGACTATATTTGGTCTAATGGAAGGGGGGCTAAAAAGAGACATGGTGTGAGAGCTAGAAGTTGTGTATAATGAGGAAGAGTAAAGGAAGGCTTGGATTGAAAGACCTCAAAAGCTAAGGAGTGGTACTTGCATCCAAATGGGTGTTTAAATGACTTTAAGGTATGGAGTCATGGAAACTCCCGTTGATGAATAACATGAATAATGGTGTTCCCTTGAAAGAGATAGCATGGAAAGGGATAAACTTTTGTGCTCTCATTTCTGGCATCTTTCTTGTTAAAATCACAGGATCTAATGTATTTAAATCCATCTAGAAAGGGTGGGAGTATGTTAGGTAGTTTATATCTCTCAAAATGGGATCTTAACATATGATCTAATAAAATATATGGTGAAAGATATCCTTGGTGGAGCTTGAACTATAGAGATAAACCCTTGGTGCTTCTACAAGGTTGCTTAGAAAAAGATTGGGCTAAGAAGGGTATCCAAAGCTTTACAAACATTATTGTTGATGGCCATCTAATGGGTTGGGAGGAATTGAGGCAAATTTTTTTTTTACCTTAGGTGTAGTGGAGAATCTATTCAATGCTTAGGGATTCTTATATTGCATTGTCCCTTCCCAAGAAATGTTCTATTGATAATAATAGATTTACTTCCTACAAATGGACTGATGGATCGCTACTTTCTTGCATTAAAGAAAATAATATGCATGCCTTTCTCTTTGATAAAGATGACATTTTCACTCACATTAACTCATGTTGGAATGTAAACCTTGAACCTTCCTCTTGGCTAAAAATATTTGATAACCTATGGACCAATTTGGAGGAGCCTAAGAAGAAATGTTTCATGTGGCGCCTAATCCTCCATAGACTACCTATCAAGAAACCAAATGGAAAAGTTAATGACTATTCTCATCGCAGAACTGTGGAGCCCTTAAAGCATCTATTCTTTGAATGTTTCTTTGTAAAAGAGATATGTAATATCTATTAATAATAAATCTTAATTTTGGAGATTGTTTTTGGTTGTATCCCGAGCCTTAGGAATGAGTTCAATATGTTTTCAAGGTCATGTTTTTCTATTGAAGTTTTATGGCTTATTTGGAAATTTAGAAATGACAATGTGTTCATTGGCGGGAATAGAACCCTTACTCATGAGTCTCTAATTAGACTCATTTGTTGCAATGTTGACATGGAGGTCATTGCTACAATGAAGCAAGTGCAAAGACAAAGTTTGAAATACTCCTTCAGGATGACATTGCCAAAATTTTCAAATGGGAAATATCCCATGGGTACACATGGACAAGAATATCTGAGGAGAGGTCCTCTTTTGAAATTGCACTCGGTAAATTTATGGTGGAAGTAAAGGAAAAAAGGGAAAGAGACATACAACCAACATAAGTAGTTGCTCCAAAGGAAACAATCCCACTTGCAATGATAACAGATGGTCTCCTCCTTGTGGTAGAGATTGTGGAGCACCCTTACTATGAATACATGTAGCAAAACTAGGCTTTGTGCTAGAATGAAGGCCCATGAGGATGGATAACATGGATAGAGAGAACCTATTTGTGATAATCGGGTGATATAGCTCTTAAGCTTATATAGATTGACAAGATATACATAGTTGTTGACTAGTGCTACAATTTTGTATGATAGACACACTCTATATTATGTATTCATGATATACTTCTAATGTATTTGTTTGTTTACTTAGATACTCACCCTCTGATGTAATCACAATATTCACACCATAGTGACTCTCATATGTACTGTTTTGTTGAATGATAAGTAATAGAAGAAAAAAAATATTTTTAAATGCAAATTATATTTTATCATTTTTATAACTCTTATCAATAATTTGATTTATTAAATAAACAATTTGAATTGACAAATTAAATATTTAAATAATTTAACTTTAATATTAGTTTTTAATATTTTTTAATAACCTATAATACATGCATTATAGTTTCTGGTTTTGACAGTGTGTATTTTTCTTTGACATTTCATATCAATCTCCATGATCTCTTATGTTGTTTTCTTCCCAATGAACAATTATCAAGTTTGATCTAAAATGTTGAGGGATACAACACACACACTCAAAACCAAAAAAATCTTATGCACATTAATACAGATTATAGTAGCTATATGCCTATAATTTATAATACTTAATTCTTCACAAAACACAATGATACGTAATTCTTTGAGAACAAAGGCTTCAGATTCTACCTTAAAGATTGTTCAAATTAGAACAACTTAGAATACTAAATTTAAAATGTCATTTAAAATATTCATATTTAAATATTTAAAATTAAAATCCAACACTGTTATCACTCAATCTTAACCCTTAAACCATTTTGAATAATTTCTTTAAACCGAAACTTACTTAGATTATTGAAACTAATCACTTATGGGATGAGCATGATGGAAGTATGCTTTTTTTTTTTCCCGGGGGGAGGGTGTATTATCCTCTTAGATATGTGAGTCGAAGTTTTTACCCAATTGAGAGATTAGATCAACACACTGTTTTGGGCCAATATTGACATTTTATGAAGATATTGCATATTGACATTTTGAATAATTCCCTTCAACCTAAACTTATGTAGATTATTGATATTTTTTTCTCACATACTGCTTTGTATGTGGATTCACACATTAACATCTTTGTTCTTTTTAAGTAGCTAGTTAAACATCTCCATCCTTATACTAATCCACCATGACTAATAGATTTATATATACTACAATTATATGAGAATTTTATAGCTTGTCTTCTTCATAGATTTAGTCTTCTTTGCATGGGAAGAAGAAAATAGTGAAATTTCCTTTTGCCTTCATAGCTAGGTTAAATTGGGATCTCTATATTTTTGGAATCAATATGATAGAATGTTTGAGTAAAGAATTAAGTTCTTAGTTGGATTCTTCTTGACGTGTCTTGTTATTTAATGAATTTTGTGACTAAATGAGTATATTTATTATGCTTTGGTGTATTCTCAGTATGATGTTGGACAATAGAACACTTCATATGTGTTGTGATTGTGATGCACCGCCTTACTAGTTAGAATATTTACACGTAATTATTAATGCATTGTTAAGTATGTTTGAATGCATTGTGATGCTTTTAATAAAATTATGGTTGGATTTTATTTAGCTCTTCAAAAAATTAATTTGAGTTTTTGTTTGGAGAAAATTATTAGATAAATTTACAATAATTTTATTGCATAATGAGGCATAAGAAAGTTATATTGAATACTAAGTAATGAAAAGGAAAAATAAAATTGTGTGACATGTTCTCTTTTTGAATGTGTGTATGTGTGTTGTGAACAATTTATATAAATGATTTGTGTATCCATCTTAGTATTGTGTGCATAGGTACAAATAATGTTGGATTCATGTTTGTATGGTTCTTGTTTGTACACTTTGTTGAGAACCAATCTTGGGGTCAATGACCTCTACATGTGTGGAATTAGACAAACACGAGGAAAACATAAGAAGTAATGGTGAGATGTTGTTGGATTAGTTTGGGTTGATTGATTGTACCTATTCAAATTGAGTATCTTCTACTTCTTTATTGAATTAAACCTTAAGTGGCTCATAGTGCTAGTGTATCATGCGTTATTTTCTTGATGGCAAGATGGGTAAATGACATGTGGTCTTGGTTATAGCTTTATACATGCAAGTATTTTTCTTGAGGTCACCATACTTCTAGAATTGCTCTTATTTTTATTATTTTATATTTTAAGTTTATATGTATTGTAAGTTATAAATATTGTCATTAGGATAGAGTTACAAACCCTATAAATTATTCTATGTTTTATAGCATGTAAGAATATTAATTCTGTGGTGATTTGACTTTTGATATGTTATGGTTATTGAAAAAAAAAAATTTATGCTAAAGGGCCCAAGGTAATTGTGTAAGATTGTAGTAAACATACTTGTCCATGAAGACCTTTAGAGAATCACACAAGAGAGAATTATGTATACTAATTGGACTAAATGATTTGATGGCATAATGCAAGACTGTTACAATGTTTATAGATGTGCATAGACTTGGGGGAGTCACACAGGATGTGTTGTTATGTCCTTATATTTAAATGCATTTATTGCATTCCTTTTCCACATTGATAATTTAAGGAATTATTTTTATTGCAACAAATTAAATTTAGTGTGCTCAAATAAGTCAAGCATTCTAGAAGCGTATGCATGTGTGAAGAGTAATATTTTCGATCATTTATACACATTTCCATAAACACTTGGGATAACATGTCCCTTAACAATCTAATGACAATCCTACCTAGGAATTAATAAATAGTGTCTATGTTTTAGATATCAAAAGAAGCAAAAGAAACAAAAGTGAATTGAACACAAAATGAAGAATTTTTTATTGTAGATTTTACATACAAATTTGTAAGTTTAAGACGAATCTTCTTTTTAAGATTTGCCCTCCATCCCTAGACTATCTCTAAATAGAAGAAGCATAATTTTTCCTTACCAAACAAATATTAGACTTACATCATCTATTTTAATTCTCTAAACATTATATATTTCTAGCATTCATTTAAATAATTTCTTTTTCAATTATATTTATTTAAATACTTCATTATTACATTAATATTTCAAAATAAACTATTACAAATCATCATACTCTATCAAAATCAATTATCATCATATACTCCAAATTCTAAATTTGTTCTTAATTAGTTACATTTATTTGTTTTATTAAAAAATATTTTTCTTCTCAATCATAAATCTATTATCTAATTCGAAGCAATAAACAAAAATAGTTATACATCTACAAAATTCTATATAATCCTACCCCATAGTTCTCAAACCTAGAAAAATATAAAATAAAATTTGTGACATGTTCTACATGTGGGTGCTCACCAAGAGGTATTTTAAAGCACAAGTCATATATTTAGACAATAAGCCAAATTGATGATTATAACCTAATGTGGGAATAGAAGTACATGGACGAGTATGGACAATAATTCTCCACCTCATCTTGAAATGAGTTGTAAGGCACTCCATGCATAATAATCAAAATACAATTTTTATTTTTTTCTCTTCATTCACCACATTTCTCATCAAATATCCACTTCTACAACTTTTGTCTTCTTATACATGGTTCCATGTTATGTTTGGTGTACAACAAAGCTATAAATGGGCTTTTGTATCATTACTATAATGAATTTAGAGACAAACTTGTTTTAAATATGTTATATAATTAATGATAATGTATTAAGAATAAAATTTCTTATTTATAAATTAATTTAAGATACATTAATTGTTAGTATTCATTTTTAAAAGAGATGTTTTTTGTTGAGTAAAAAAAAATATTGTTATAAAAGAAAAATATTTTTAGTGTGTTTAATTTTATATCGTAATCATTTAGTGATAGTGAAGTCTTGAAATATTAGAAGAAATGATTAAATATAATAAGTAAGTGTATGAGAGATTTAAAATGTTGTATAAGGAGATAATGCTCCTATAATGTTATCATAAATGCTTTACAATAATGTTTTTCAATCATTCTAAATTGTCTTAGACAATTTCAATCTAAATGAATGTTTAGATCTTTAATTATAACAAATCTACAAAATAATATAAATGTCCATGCTATTTAAGATTTAAGAGCACAAACTAAATCTGATCAAACAATATCTTTTATGACTACACACGGACGTCAAAACATGATGCTGAATTTCTTTAAAAAGTGAGAAATTCCACTTACCAAATCGATTCATACATAATAATTAAACACATAAATTTTGGCTCCATTTTATTAATAAAACAAGAAGCTTTTATAGCTTTAAAGAGGAAATATTCTTCAACAAATTGAGAGATAAAATCTTTTAAATAAGAAATAAGTTGATAAAACATTTCAACTATTCTATGTTGAGATTTCAACTAATCTTTGATACTAGAAAACAAAAAAAATTGTCACACCAAAATAATAATGATAATCTCCTAATACAAACTATTAGTAAAGATAATAATTACATATTTAAATTATAAGAATCTAATCCTTATCAAAATATTATATTTCAAGTTTGACCATTTTAACAGAACAAATCATCCATTTATTATACATAAAACTAAAATCACTATCCTTCTCTAATAAATTTATTAAATATTTTAATATTATATCTAAACTGTACTCTCATAGCTAAATTAATTTTTATATTAATTAATAAATATTTAAACTTATTTTATTTTTTTTAAATTCAAATATATTTTCTATACTCACCCTGTCATTTAACATAATGTTTTAAATGAGGAATTCATGCCATGGCCCACTTGTGACTTGAGGTTACACTTGGGCTTTGAAAGATTTTTCTTTTTGGTTGTCCAAAATTGTGAAATTGACTGTCAACAAAAGATTGAAATAATTATGCCCTCATCCATATCGTGTTTATTTTTGTTCCACTTTGTGATGTATATTCACAACCAACTTTAACAATGTCACCATAAAGATTGACAAATTTTTTTTGTCCATTTCAAATTATTAACATAGTTGTTATAATTAAAAAATATAGATATTTCTTTTTTCTTTTTTTCTTGATCAGTAATAGGTTTCTTCTTTTATTAATATTAAATATAAATTAAGAAAAGTTTGGCCTAGACTAAGGATAGTAACATCGTGAGATACCACCGTCATGAAGTGGAAGACAAACATAAAGATCTCTTAACATATTGATAACAATCTTAAATATACAAATATTAAACCTTAAATGTGTCCCTACCTTTGATATGGAACTATAGGACCATATCAAAAGATTCTTTCTTAGATTTTTTCATTAGCAGTATCATTTTGCCAATCCAGAGTTATTAAACCCTTAAACCATTTTGAATAATTTATTAAAACTAACTTCTCCCATACTACATTGTATGAAGATACTACATATTGACATTTTTGTGTAATACCCTTTAACCTTAACTTATGTAGATCGTTGATATTATTTTCTCAAATACTGCTTTGCTTTGTATGGAGATTTACATATTGACATCTTTGTTCTTAAGTAGCTGGTTAAACATCTCATCCTCCTATTAGACTGCCATGACTCTAACGATACAAATCATACTAAAACCATACATTTACATGTCTGTAGTGCATTCTGGTGGAGACAGAGGATATCTCTGTTTGTCATTACAGTAGTTGTATATCATGAAATTTTTCTCCACCCACTATAGTTTCTTCCACTGGTCTGAGCTCACCCCATTCATACCTTCTCCAGATGATGCTGCCATTGACTGAACATTGAAATTGCGATAGGATGCAACAAAGGGAGCATGTGACCAATCTTTCTTAACAAGCCCTCCTTGAGTTGCCCAACTGTCTCCATTCCATAAGCTTGAATACACTCGCATAGCTTGCTTTTCTGGATATGCCACCCCAGTTGCCTTGTGGTTGCTGAACACTCTGATTGGCACACTGTCCACCACGAATCTGCAGCTCATGTGATTCAATATCAGTCAAGAAGATTAAAAAATGGGTGCTTGCTAAAAAATACAGAGCACATATAAATAATTTCTTTTTCAATTATATTTATTTAAATACTTCATTATTATATTAATATTTCAAAATAAACTATTACAAATCATCATACTCTATCAAAATCAATTATCATCATATACTCCAAATTATAAATTTGTTCTTAATTAGTTACATTTATTTGTTTTATTAAAAAATATTTTTCTTCTCAATCATAAATCTATTATCTAATTCGAAGCAATAAAAAAATAGTTATACATCTACAAAATTCTATATAATCCTACCCCATAGTTCTCAAACCTAGAAAAATATAAAATAAAATTTGTGACATGTTCTACATGTGGGTGCTCACCAAGAGTTATTTTAAAGCACAGGGCATATATTTAGACAATAAGCCAAATTGATGATTATAACCTAATGTTGGAATAGAAGTACATGGACGAGTATGGACAATAATTCTCCACCTCATCTTGAAATGAGTTGTAAGGCACTCCATGCATAATAATCAAAATACAATTTATTTATTTTTCTCTTCATTCACCACATTCCTCATCAAATATCCACTTCTACAACTTTTGTCTTCTTATACATGGTTCCATGTTATGTTTGGTATACAACAAAGCTATAAATGGGCTTTTGTATCATTACTATAATGAATTTAGAGACAAACTTGTTTTAAATATGTTATATAATTAATGATAATGTATTAAGAATAAAATTTCTTATTTATAAATTAATTTAAGATACATTAGTTGTTAGTATTCGTTTTTAAAAGAGATTTTTTTGCTGAGTAAAAAAAAATATTGTTATAAAAGAAAAATATTTTTAGTGTGTTTAATTTTATATCGTAATTATTTAGTGATAGTGAAGTCTTGAAATATTAGAAGAAATGATTAGATATAATAAGTAAGTGTATGAGAGATTTAAAATATTGTATAAGGAGATAATGCTTCTATAATGTTATCATAAGTGCTTTACAACAATGTTTTTCAATCATTCTAAATTGTCTTAGACAATTTCAAACTAAATGAATGTTTAGATCTTTAATTATAACAAATCTACAAAATAATATAAATGTCCATACTATTTAAGATTTGAGAGCACAAACTAAATCTGATCAAACAATATCTTTTATGACTATACATGGAAGTCAAAACATGATGCTGAATTTCTTTTAAAAGTGAGAAATTCCACTTACCAAATTGATTCATACATAATAATTAAACACATAAATTGTGGCTCTATTTTATTAATAAAACAAGAAGCTTTTATAGCTTTAAAGAGGAAATATTCTTCAACAAATTGAGAGATAAAATCTTTTAAATAGGAAATAAGTTGAGAAAACATCTCAACTATTCTATGTTGAGATTTCAACTAGCCTTTGATACTAGAAAACAAAAAAAATTGTCACACCAAAATAATAATGATAATCTCCTAATACAAACTATTAGTAAAGATAATAATTACATATTTAAATTATAAGAATCTAATCCTTATCAAAATATTATATTTCAAGTTTGACCCTTTTAACACAACAAATCATCCATTTGTTATATATAAAACTAAAATCAGTATCCTTCTCTAATAAATTTATTAAATATTTTAATATTATACCTAAACTCTACTCTTATTTCTAAATTAATTTTTATATTAATTAATAAATATTTAAACTTAAATTTTTTTTAAAAAAAATTTAAATATATTTTCTATACTCACTGTCATTTAACATAATGTTTTAAATGAGGAATTCATGCCATGGCCCACTTGTGACTTGAGGTTGCACTTGGACTTTGAAAGATTTTTCTTTTTGGTTGTCCAAAATTGTGAAATTGACTGTCAACAAACGATTGAAATAATTATGCCCTCATCCATATCGTGTTTATTTTTGTTCCACTTTGTGATGTTTATTCACAACCAACTTTAACAATGTCACCATAAAGATTGACAAAAATTTTTGTCCATTTCAAATTTCTAACATAGTTCGTATAATTAAAAAATATGGATATTTCTTTCAGTAATAGGTCTCTTCATTTATTAATATTAAATATAAATTAAGAAAAGTTTGGCCCAGACTAAGGATAGTGACAACGTGAGATACCACCATCATGAAGTGGAAGACAAACATAAAGATCTCTTAACATATTGATAACAACCTTAAATATACAAATATTAAACCTTAAATGTGTCCCTACCTTTGATATGGAACTGTAGGACCATATCAAAAGATTCTTTCTTAGATTTTTTTCATTGGCAGTATCATTTTGCCAATCCACAGAGTTATTAAACCCTTAAAACCATTTTGAATAATTTCTTAACCCCAAACTCACATAAATTATTAAAACTAACTTCTCCCATACTACATTGTATGAAGATACTACATATTGACATTTTTGAATAATACCCTTCAAACTTAACTTATGTAGATTATTGATATTTTTTCTCAAATACTGCTTTGTATGGAGATTTACATATTGACATCTTTGTTCTTTAGTAGCTGGTTAAACATCTCATCCTCCTACTAGACTGCCATGACTATAACGATAGAAAGCATACTAAAACCATACATTTACATGTCTGTAGTGCATTCTGGTGGAGGCAGAGGATATCTCTGTTTGTCATTACAGTAGTTGTATATCATGAAATTTTTCTCCACCCACTGCAGTTTCTTCCACTGCTCTGAGCTCACTCCATTCATAGCTTTTCCTGATGATGCTGCCATTGACTGAACATTGAAATTGCGGTAGGATGCAACAAAGGGAGCATGTGACCAGTCTATCTTAACAAGCCCCCCTTGTGTTGCCCAGCTGTCCCCATTCCATAAACTTGAATACACTCCCATGGCTTGCTTCTCTGGATATGCCACCCCAGCTGCCTTGTGGTTGCTGAACACTCTGATTGGCACACTGTCCACCATGAATCTGCAGTTCATATGATTCAAATTCAGTCATGTGGATTAAAAAACAGGTGATTGCTAAAAAGTACAGAGCACATATGAATAATTGGATTTGATCAAGGTATATACTTAAGCAATTGGGTCATGAGGATTAAGAAATTCCTTTCATTAAAGATCAGAGAGTGAAACTTACAAGATGTGTTGAGGAGTCCAGAGTACACCATAGGAGTGAAAGTCAGTGGTGGGATCAAACCAGAGGTAAATCCTCTGTTCTCTGTCACCTTTACCACTCGCAAACACATTTGTCTGAACAACATAAGGCTCTCCTGATTTGTTTCCAAGAAACTCAAAGTCCAGTTCATCATGGTTCGATCCCTCAGAAGACAGCTGCAATACAATTCATTAAATTATGTTGGGTTTTCATGATAAATCAGTCTGTATCAACCAAATTAAGACTATAATTTCAAATACATACATAATAAGCAGTGACAGTGCCAGCAGAATCTCCAGGAACCAGCTTGATCTGCATGTTGATGTTCCCAAACAGATACTTATTCTTCGAAGCAAAGCCTGACCCTGTTATACAAACACACTTAATATCAGCAGAGCTGAATTTTCTCTTACATAAATAGCTTGAATTTGTAACTTCTTACCTGAATTTTGATCCAGGTTGAGTTGCAGCTCCTGCCCGCCATTAAAGAATCTAACATGGTCTACAGCCCAGGAAACATAGAATTCTTTGTCCAAACTACTATTGACTCCCTTGAGCAATATAAACAATGAGAATACAAAAAACCCATAGAAGAAGAATCTGCCCATATCTCAGAAACTTTTGAATATTAGTGATTAATTTATTTTGCTTGTAAACCAGGGAAGGGCAGTGGGTATTTATAGAAGTTGATTAGCAGATAATTAAGAGAGGAATATAATCAGACTTGTTGGAAAATGGGGTGTCGGTGTGAAAAAGTAGTACTCTGTGTTTGGGCTGAGCTGTAAACAGTTCGATTTGGATGAGTCATCACTGCAGTGGCTTGTCCTCTATGACAGATTTAGTCTTCTTTGCATGGAAAGAAGATAATAGTGAAGTTTTCATCCGCCGCCACAACTGGGATGATTTGGGAGCTCTGTATATTTCTTGTGGTGAATTCCATAGAAGTAAGGGCAATAATTGAAAGGGGGTGTCTTGATCATAAGGACATTCCACTGACACCAGCTAAGATGAATGGTAAATCTGTCATATCAAAGATTTCCCCGCTTATGTCCACACAATGTCCCTTGGTTTCTCTGCAGACATGCCATACAAAGCACGGTAGTCATGGAAAATAGACGACAAAGATGTAGAATCGGCCCGGATAAGAGTAATGAGAGCATTAGTACTCATGGAATTTGGGAAGTAACTTTGGTATTTTCTTGTGCAATGGGTACTTTGAAGATATATTAAAGATCAATTCTAAGAAATATGTAAAGAGGAAAGGGGTAGATAGAGAACATTGAGACTTCATGATAAGGGCAATTATAAATTACGTATGAGAATAGTAATTACCTATAGGAACATCAAATGTACTTAATGTGAAAAATAATTTTATTAGGTAAACCATAGCCTATTGCACAAAGTATTTTTTAAAAATATAAATCATAGATAGGAAATTTAATTCAACAATGAAACAATCGTCGAATTATAAAAAGGCCTTGACTTTGGGCTCAACTAAATTAAAAGTGTTTTTTTCCTCAACATAATAAGTTTTAAAATAGTGTAAAGATTACATAATTGCAGAAGAGGCAAAACATAAGTAATTAAATGGTGTTAATTCCCGAACTTGAGATGCAAAATTTACCGGAGATCTAAAACAACTAGGGTTGTCTAGAGGGGAGTGCCCCATAGACTCAACAGATCCACCATGACTGAGTCTTCCTATTTCCATCTACCCATGCATAGGCCCACCATGATGGGATTCTCCACTTGTTTGTGATCTTCTGGATGTAGTGGTTTGCCAAGTGATGGTCTCAAAAGATCAAAACATGTAAAATAGCAACCCAAATGCCTAGCCAAACGAATCGTAATATGTTCTTCTATATGGATTTCATTTTTCTCATCCTATCGTGCTTACCTGTTACACTTTTACAGTCCCCCACAAAAGATAACAATATATTCATGATAACACATGGATTTGTCTTTCTCTGAGCTAATTTATCCAAAGAGATTTTATTTATGGTCTTCAATACCTAGGTTGTTCTTATTCTTAGTTCAGTTAGTTCAAAACATATACACATTTTGGGTTTGTTTGGGCTAAGGGATATTTGGGTTTTTAGTTTTTTTTCCGCTTTCAAGGTTTAAAATGGGCGAGCGACATTAGGGAGTAATAGGTAGAATCAATGAGAATCCACCCAACTCATTAGTACATTTGACCCACATTTCTAACCAACATTTCTGACCAAGCATTAAAATGGTTTTGCTTGGTCGGTTTATAAAAGGAAAAAATTGATTTTTTTTAATCCATTCTCGTGTTGGTTGGAATTACGCCAACCATGACATGTTGGTCGTAATTACGACCAACACAAGCATATAACTTAAAAAAAAAGGCAGTTTCATTTTATTTCATTTTGTTATTCCGCAAAGCAGAGCTGAAGGAGGGAAGGAGGGCATCTCTCAACACCACCTACGTATCTCTCAACACCACTTGTAAGGGCATCTCTTGATTCATTCCTGTACTCAACGTCTCATTTTATTTCATTGTTAAACCCTATGCCACCGGGTTATATTTGTGTTATCCCATCAAACTGCCTAGAAGCAGCAGCGGCTGTATTATATTCACAACCATCATAATAGGGGTTATTGGGTGCTTGAACATTTAGACCTGACAATGTCCATTCACATCATGGATGTCATGGATTCATCTCCCATGCTACCAAGTCTCTAGAAATAGGGAAGTCTTCCTGAGCCATACAGTTAGGACATCGTAGAGTCAATAGACAAACAATCAGCCATTTCCAGGTGCATAAATATTGTATTCATTATCACTACATATTTCTATTAAAATGAACATTATTTTTTATGTGAATGGTGGTGTTATCTTGGAACGAAGATTACATATTATTTCATTGTTAAACCCTATGCCACTAGGTCATATTTGTGTTATCCCTATTATGTTATTATCTCTATTTCTATTATGAAAACAAACAACTATAAGTGCAATCCAAAGATTTGAGAGTCAGAGGCAACAAGTATAGTGTTTGACCAAATGTCTATGTGATGCATGTGTGATTTATGAAGAAAGTTTGCATCTGAATTAGTAAGGGTTCTTACAATGATGGAGAACAAACCCCACTATTTGAGGATGTTCCCAATGTGGAAAATGTTGAAGATCTTTTTCTACACTCCGTCTAAAGAAAACCAAGTTAGCACATTTGATGCAGTAGAGGAATGTAGTTTGTAGGCTCTTGGCATTTGATTATCCCAGTGGCAGCATCGGTAAAGATTCTTAGATGCTTAGGGCGAGGGCAAGAGATATATTGAGATAAAAGCTTGATTTTCCCTTGACTGCATTACAAATCGCTCAACAGTAGGGGAGAAGAGGATTCAGAGAATGCCTTATAGGAATACAGACTAGCCTTGTTAATATATTCCCATCTTGGTTATAGTATACAGTTTGTTTCTCTCCCGTATTTGGTCTGACATAGGAATATTTATTAGAAAAACTTATTTAGTTCCTTCATTCAATTAAGAGTTTAACAGGTATAATACACAGTCTATTATTTCTCTTTATCTTGATGATTAGTTCTTTGATGGCAATGGGAGCCATGATTAGTCAAATGTTGTAGTTACAACTACCCTAGTGCATGTGTATGAAAAATGTGGAAGCATAGACAAGGAATTATAAGTGTTTGATGAAATGCATCTATGATAGGAAATGGTGATTTTTCTACGTATTATAGGATAGCTACATGTTATAGATGTAGCTTCCCTACTAGGGACATATGGAAAATGTGGAATCATTTATAGGGGATGCAACACAAAATAAAAGTTTCATTAGAATAACTAATAGAAAAATGCCAGGACCACATAAAATGATCTTATATAAATTTTTTGATCTTACAATATTTAAGCATGGAAGCCTCACCAAAAAATAATGTGTCATCAGCAAATAAGCTATGAGTGAAAGATTTTGGCTTACTTGATATCTTTATAATCTTCCATAAGATGAGGTAAATAGCTTCATTAATAGATATTCTTAAACCTTCTACCATTAAAATGAAGAGGAGACCCCCCTACCTCAATCCCCTTAAGGAGTCAAAGTAGCCTTTTGGTGAACCAATTATAATGATAAAAAAATTGGGAGTAGAAATACAATAGAAAATCCATTTAATCCATTTTTGCGAGTAGCCAAACTTAGGATTTTAACCAAGAAATCCCACCTTGCTCTATCATATTCTCTTTCTATGTCCAACTTTAAGATCGTAGCTAATATTTTTTCTTTTAAAATAGATTAATATTTCATTGGCCATTAAATTTCTCTATCTAACCACTTGTCTCCTCTAAAACAATTGATGGAATAATCTTTTCAAGTCTCATAGCCAACACCTTTGCAAACAATTTATATAAAGTTTTACATAAGGATATAGAGAAATAATCAGCAAAGGAGACTGTGGACTTGACACTAGGAACTAGAGAAATAAAAGTATGGTTCATTTAAAAAAGAATGATTATATTCCAATGCTCTTATTTAAGATAAGGAAGCAAATTGGGACTGACAAATTCTAACACCTCTGAAGGAACATGGAGGTATACTCATATCAACTTGGAGCCTTATCAAGAGGTAATTCAAAGACCATATCATATAGATATATTAGTTTGATTAATTGACATCATAATGGATAGAAGAGTAAATGATTTCTACTATGATTATCATAATTGTTTGTTTATTATCTTCATAGTTGTTTTAAAATGATCTAAGTTGCTTTGAAAGATTTAAAAGAAATTAATATGTTATTTTAATAAATCAGTTTATGAAGTTGTATTTTTTAAATAGTAAACATGCTTAAAAAAATATAATTAATTAATATTTAATTTACATTTGTTTATTAGATATCAATTAATTAATATTATCAATGTTAATATAATAAAATTAAGTTATTATTTAAATTATATTTTAAGATAGCACTGGTCATTATTAATTTAATTGATAATGCTATTTAGATGTTTCTTTCATTTTAATAAGTAAATTTAATAAATGAAGTATATAAAATATTATATTGGGAAGTTTCCCTCTTTGTGTTGGAGTTAACTATTCATTAAAATAAAAATGTTAATTGCTAAATTATCTTGGACATTTTCCTGTGCATGCCTTTAGGGATTTTTCATGTATTTTCTCAAAACAAAACTGACTTTTGAGGAATAGATTTCATTCAATTGATATTGTATGGAGGATGGTTGTTTATCAAGGAATTTTTGGAAAAGATTTGATTGAATTGAATTTGAGGGAAAGTATTTAGGGATTTTTTGATTGGATTGTTTGTTCGATCTAGGTGTGGATTTCATTTTGGCTAGGGCTTTGTCGCTTAGCTTGGAATATAGAATTCATCTTCTTCTTTGATTTGTCTACTCGCATTTGAGAGGTATGAAATTTAATCTTATAATTGTTTTGATCCAATGATATGACCATTTAGTGTAATTGACGTTTGTTTCATCTCTATATTGCTTTGTGTTCTTTACTCATATAATTTGTATAGAGATACTCTATCCTTCTTGGCATTATTCCTATCATTTCCTCCAAAACAATCTCTTTTCATACATTTCATTTTGGGGCCTACACTTTGCAGGTATTAGTTATATTTTGTTTACAAATTTACATCGATGTTTTAAACCCTCTTTTGCTTTGGGCAATAATCTCCACAACTTGGTATCAATGCATTGTAATTATTTAATTATCCCAAGCTTGGTTTGTACACCCCATCCATGAGTCTATGTCGCATATGATCTTTTTTTTTTCTATGAATGTATTTCTTAGTTACCTTGCATAGAAGTGTGGAAGACACTGGTTATGATATTTGTACATATATTTTCTTGCTTAATGCCTCCTTCATTGGTGTTTCTCTTCTATCATTTCTTATAATCTACGAGAATTTTTAGGAATTTGTGTGGCATTTTTGGGTTTGGGTCTACATTTCCATCCATGAAGAAGACATTCCTTTTGACTACCCAATCTCGGTTGTAAGTTGTGATATTTAGGCCGTTGTTTTGAATTAGTTAGTGGCTATGATTCTTAGTTATTTTTGCATACTTTCTTGGTGACTAAGATACACACACACACACACACACACACACATACTAGTTTGTCAAAGTCAGAATCAAAATTATAAGTAGTGTGATTATTAATTAAACCATTTACTATTTTAAGAATTAATGTATTATATTACTTAAATATTTTGAGTATGTGTAGTAATTGAGTTTAGAGTGTAAAGTGGTAATTGATAGGTTTTATTTGGGAATCATTTTATGTGGTCCTGACATTTTTCTATAGTTAGTGTGCTAATGGTATATGATGGTATTTGTGGATCTCACTCGAATGGTCAAATCAATAGAAGACTAAAAGTCATCATCCAAATCAGATGATAAAATTTATTGCTAAGCTCTTCATTTTTGTATTCAGATAACTCATGTTTAACATCATTGCATGATACGAAAAATATCATTTTTTGGTAAAATTTATGAAAGATGACATAAGTACATCTTAAACCTTTATTGGTTAAGCCATCAACATGCAAGATGCATTGGTCTCTATAATGTAGAGGTGGTGTGTAAGTCTTCCTGAGCCCATACCCTGATTGAAATGAGTGCTCAATCAGTCGGCAAGTGAGACAACTTCTCACATCAAACATCCTCATAAGGATTCACTAGCTAGGCATCTCCCAATGCACCTAGAGCCTCCAAGTTATCAAATATTCAAAATACTCTTCCACCTTTTTTGTACCACCTTATAACACCTTAACATGGTCAATGTGCCATGTTCTACAAGCCCTCCAAGTCTGGTCAATAGTTCTTCAACCCAATCCACTCTATTAGCCTTCTAGGCTTGTAGCCCTCACCAGTCACTAAATTGCCCTTTTATCTCCAACTTCCCAAACAACTCAATAAACCAATTAGTGTTTTAGATACCCTTTTGGGTCCTCTAAAACATACCCAAATCCCAAGGTACACTCCTTTGGACCATGTACCAGATCCAATAACCTAGTAGTATGTAATTAGGCCTAAATCACTCCATTAACAAAGAAACTCATAGATCTACTCACCCCATTGAATCCAAAGAAATAAAAATTCTTCAATAAGATTTTAAAACATCAGATTATCAAGTTTCTAAGGCTTCCTCACTTACCCATTCCACTAGCCACCAAACCCTTGCTTCTAGGGTCACTTATCTAGGGCTTTTTTACAAAGACCTTTAACACTACCTCCAGATCAATATAATTGATCTAACAGATCATTATGGATCCTAACATCCATATTACATCATAAAATGTATCCATCCTTCAAGGCATTCATCCTCCATGTGACTGGTGCCAAAATAGGGCACTTTTCACTTAGAGATCTCCACCATTATGTGGCTTCTCAAACACACCTCCTTATATCCCTGCATAAAAAAAACTATATTAAAAGGATATGTTACATATTAGACATCTTCCACCAATCACAGTGATCACAGGGGGTGGGAGATTCAATTCATAAAGGAAGACTACAATCCCAATTCACTGTTACAACAAGAAGCCTGAGTACAATAAGGATACTAGTCAATTCCTTGACCTCTTTAGCAATTAAAATAATGAGATCAATGCATGGAAATTTAACTAATAACCAAATAAAGGATCTTACACCATCATCCAACCATTAACATATCACAAAACTTGTTTGAAGATACAAGGTTACTGACTGTACCCACAGGACATAATACAGTATGCAGAGAAAAATGTTTATTTTATTGATTGAACCGATTACATTATGGTTTTATTACACATCCGCTCTACACCCCCCACTACTACATTTTACCTCATTTTTCTACCAAAATTATCGACAATCAATTAAAAAGGTTTAGGTTGGTTCGATTATAGAAGGAAAACTTCATTTTTTTTAATCCATGCCCATGTTAGTCAAAATTTCGACCAATACCATGTAGGTCAGAATTTCGACCAACATGGGCATAACTTTAAAAAGAAAAAAGATTTTTTTATCTCATTTCATTGTTTGGTTTTAACTTGGAGCACGTGAAAGAGCTAGAGCCTGTGATTGTTTGAACTGTTATTTGGTGAGAGTAAAAGGAGGACCGCCTGCCTGCGAGGGTTGCCACTGTGATTTGGTGTAAAAGGAGGACCACTTGTAAGGATTTCCTTACTCTGCATTTGTCTGGCATTTTTTTATTGGTTACCTAATTAGGGCCCGTGAGCAATGTGCTAGGGCATCATGTATTTGGTATTTGCTGGCATGTTTTTTTATCATTGTTTATATACATTTGATTCAGAGATGAACTTGCAGAGATGAACTTGCAAAACCCTAAATTTTTGAATCACCGCATCATGTTACACTGTAAATGTACTAGTGTTAGGTTTATGATTGTAAGGTTGGAAGAGGAAATATTGCAAACAAGATTGAGAAAACTATGTTTTTAACATTTTTTTATATGGTATTTGTTTTCTGCTGACTTCGTGTGGATTGGAATGTCAAATCTAACTCCATAGGAAGTCTACCTGGAGTCATAGCTTTCAATTGCGACTGGTCTGAGATCATTTGGTGGAGAAATCTAGAAGAAATCATGTGATAGTCATCTATAGTCCATTTTTGACATAAAACTAGGGCAGTCGGCTTTCTACAGTCGGCTTTCTATGGACTCTTTTAGACCAGGTGTGACTGTCTACACACTATGGCTTCAAAAGTGCTTTAAAAGACCCCAAATAATAAAGCAACCATAGAATCCTTGCACTCCCAAGACTCCAAAGCTTCATCAGTCTTTAATAATGTCTAAAAATGAACAAACCTCAAAGGAATAGGGCTCAGTCCACCGAGAACCCCAAAATCCCCAAATTTAGCACTTCTAAACCCTTAATCAAAGGGCTTCTTAAATCTCCTATCTCTGATCACTTATAGGTCCAATAGGTAGTTGTTTCACCATTAGATGATCATTATAAGATGATCCAAATCATAATCTATGTTCCTCCTTCAGACCAAATGGCTACTACTATAGCATACCAAGCAAATTCATTAAGTTTCCTCTATAAATTATGGTGATCACCCAAACATTCTTCCTTCTCATTACATTAATGGATTAGGGAACTATAGTACATGTTAATAATCAATCATTTCATGTGTTAAAGTGGTCAGAGGTCATGGAATGAACATATTCAATTGGAAACTCACAAAACTGTCAAAGGAATGGCTGAAACTACTCTGCCAGTCAGAATTAATTGAGTAAAAATACAAATATAGACCTCACAAATTCATAGATGTGGTCTAGGATCAATATCTAACTATTCAAAATGCATTGAAATGTAAGACAATGACAAAATGAATCCAAAATCACTCTAAGAACTCAAGGAAATTGCATTTGAAAGAAGTTTATTTATCAAAAACTCAGTACAGTCCGTACACCAGGCCTCTTCTGTCATACAATGAAACTTTGGAATATTTGATGGACTCCTAGAAACTACCCCAACCAATCCCAATCAGTTGGATGGGTTAGTTTGCACTAAAACATAACAAAATCTAATTCCCTCCATTTTCTAATAACCGTCGCATTTCAAATGTTTGAATTTGCAACATTACAAATTTGGAGTTTTTGAAACTTTTAAAGATAATGAATCCTTAAGACTTTGAAATGTGACCCAAATGAACTTATTAGGGCTATTAAAATCAAATCTAAACTATTATAAACTTGTAACACCAAATACCATCCTAGGCTCTTATTTTGGTCCTAAGGCCTATTAGGCCTTTTAAGACTTATTACATATTTGCCATTTGCATTGCATGGAATGACCTTATAGGCCATTATAGGTTGCAATACATTCCAATTGATGTCTTTAGATGTCATTAGGTGCATGGTTGTCATTATGGACTCCTAGTAGTCTTTGGATGTTCTAGGTGCCCCTGCACCATGTTCACCACCTTTGAAAGGATTCTTGTCCCAAGAATCAGTCCTAGCATTAGATGTATGAGTCTGAACTTGTACTTTAGGAATATGGTGCCTTGACAGTTGGTTCTTTCTGCCCACTGGACGTCCATATCTGAACATGGTTGTTTACTGGCTGCCCTTCAATAGGACACTTGACTATACCTATTTGAACATAGTTCAAATCCCAAAAGTATGTATTTCTAGGACTGTACAACATTATCCTATTCAATCCTTTGTCCTTTTCTTCCCAAACCTAATTTGTCCTTCCTCCTCTTCCCCTCATTGAAGAACCTCCCCTATTGCTGCTATTCTATCTTTCACTTTTCCTCTTCAATTTCTCCTCTATTCTAAGGGCCAACTGCTAACATTCCTTCACACTTATGGGGTTAGAAGCCACAAATTCATCTTGGATGTTAAATCTTAAACCACCTAAATATCTAGAAACATTAACAACTTCATCTTCTTCCAATCTTGACCTTATGCTTAGTTTATAGAATTCATCTGTATATGCTTTAACATCTAAATCTCTTTGTTTTAAACTTTGCATTCTTTTATGCATTTGTACATCAAAGTCTTTAGGAAGAAAGTTACCTTTCAATTTTTCTATCATCCTGTCCCAAGAGACAATCTTTGGCTTACCTCTTCTCCTTCTGTCTGCCTCCTCATGATCCCACCATAGGAGTGCATGCCCTTTGAGTTTTGTTTTTTCCAATCTGACCCTTTGATCTTCTGGTACCTCTTCACCTTCAAAGTATGTGTTAGTTATTTTTCTTGTATCCCTCAACTCTAAAAGAGAAATATGAAGACTAGACCCGAGGATCTTTGTCCAGCAACACAAATCTACTTATTTTTGCAAACTGAGGGGCAAGAAAAGAATAATTGATGAGGATTTGATCCTCCTTCTACTTCAAGTTCCACACACTCAGGCGGGTGTACCTAAAACAAGCTAAAATCTACATACATATAACTCACTAGCTAAAACCCTTTATGCAGATGTGAAAATCAGTGAGTAGTTCTCAGACTTATAAAACATGGGAGTTCAACTCAACCAGTCTTATACAAGATCCCACCTGTATGATCTGCTAAGAACTAGGAAAATGGCCAATGTGACAATAAGGATAAACTCCTTCTCTTCGAGCTTTGAGCTCAGGCAGGCTAACCCATGGATTCATTTCTTCAAAGAATCACTAACAATACTTGTATTTAGGAAGCACACGACATAAACATGACTGCTCTCAAACATGAAATTAAAGATGGATTTGAATTTTAAAGGTTGATGATGAAAACTGCAAAGCAAACCAGGACTAGTGCCTTGTTCATTGGGCAACAGAATCATACAAACATACATTCGTAGAAAACCTTAATCCCAAACTCAAAGAAACCAAGTAAAGTACCTTACAAATCACTTCTCTCACTCTAGTTCCTAGACATTGAATTCATATACAAACCTACAATTCTCAGAATTTGAAATCAAGACTTACTCTCTCCTTGAAAGAAACTCAACTTCAAACTCACAGATACCTTATAACTGGTATACTGACATGCCTTACAAATCAATACACAAGAATTAAGATTATGCATACAAAGACATCAAAATAAGAACTGAATAGGGATTCCATCATTTTCATTAAAATTTATCTGAGACTGTACATTTGCAAAACAAAGAAACATAAAAAATAAGACTCCAAAGCCTGAAAGCTGCTCTGCAGCATAAATTTCAACATCCCTTTACAATGAGAAGAAAAATTGAGATATAGCAAAATTGAGTCAGTTGGAAAAAATCCCTTGACAGCTGTCCATTTAGCACAAAATATCTTCAACCTTCCTCCCCTCTGATTTGCAACTGATTCCTCAAACTGAACCACTAATTGCAATCATTTCCAAACTGATCTGATCCTGATTCTTGTCCTTGGAATTGCCAGCTCACACTGCTCTTTACCACTTCACTAAAACTAAAAAACATCATTGCCATTGGATTCCTCATTCTGAGACCTTTTTGGCGATATATAACACTTATATGTTTCATCAAAAAATGAACTCCTAGGCAATTAATCTGTGAGCAGCCTGTCATTTAAATTTTTTAATATTCTCCATAGTTTGAACTATATCATATTGCTTTAATTTTTCAAAGACTTTCAAATCTGTAATATTATATTACTGACCCATTTTTACCACACAGGCCACCAGAACTTGACACCTGTCACCTTTTCATTGGATGCTCGGACCTGGCCATAGGCTAACCCCCTCATTTGGAGAACTAGCAACCATATGCATTCTCAAAATCTCCAAATGATTTCTCTAATTGCAGTTACTTCTGGAGAACTAGTGAAATAGTCTATTCTCTAATTCTCAAAATTTTCCTTTGACCATGGTTAATATTTGGAGAATGGGTGACTGAGCCCATTCTCCAATTCTCTGAATGCATCTGCCTTGACTGTCAGGATCTAGAGAACTGGCGAATGAGTGTTCTCTTGTTCTCTGAATTAATCCTCACTAACCGCCAGAATTGGGAGAACTAGCGACCAAGGTAATCTCATGTTCTCTAAATTTTCACCTCTGATTGCTAGACATCATGAGATCTCATGACTATAGTTACCTCCAGGTCGCTCAATGTCTACATAACCGCTAGTTGCATTCTGTGATCGCGCGACCATATGACATGTGTCCATCCAACTCTCTTCATCTACAAAATTATCTCTTGGGCCCACCAGCACAAAAACCAAGGTGGCCGCACAGGCTTGCATGAGCAGAGCCTCCTCCATTTCGATTTACTTCATATGTGAGGGCCTTTGGTTATAAACACCTTATAGGTCGAAATTGGGAGCAATGTGGGATATATGCTTTTGAGGTTTTAAAGACCTGTTCACATTTTCGTTCAAAATTATGGGGCCCACCACCGCATAGAGACTTCCAGCCACAGGGCTTGCCAAAAGCTGCCATTGTTCTAACTTACAATGCATAGTTAGTGTTGTGGGTTATAAACATCATAAATCTACAAAACACAGTGCATGTGGGATTAACCACACAATGCACCCCATGGCCAATGCACGCACAGCTTACGCATCCCTCCAAAACTCACGCGCATACTACCTGGCCTTCATGGATTTGCATAGCTTCTTTGCCATGCACTGGCTGCCCTTTCTAGTGTATATGCTCGGGCATGTTCACAATTTTATTGCGTGATACTTCCATCTCATATGTGTAGCCCTTTTTGTTCATGCGCCAGCAGCCCCTATCTGTGCATCCTTACGTGACTTGCTTCTCTTGCATAAGGCCTCACCTTAGTGTGTGAGTCCCTCTGTGCTCCATACAACCTCTTCTATGCTTGGTTGTCCTCAAGTTAGTGGTCTTATGCAGGAAACATAGGCATGAGCCTCAAACACTTAATTGGCTGCTCACACTGATTGCAATGCCATCCCCCCAACTTTTGATTCTTTATGCTATGGTCTCTACTCATTGCATGAGGCCCCTATGCACTGGCTTCCACACTTGCAAACACATGGGCCATTTAAGAAATTTAGAACATGCCCCTGATGCTATGCGTAAGCCTCCATATTGATTGACAACCACTCATAAAATGTGCCTGCATTTGCATTGAGTGAGGCCTTGCATTATGCAAGGTACTAAAACCAACAGTCTCCCCTTTATCGCCTAATGAACTGGCAGCCCTGGCTTTTGCCTTGGCGAGACCCCACCATCATTGGCCCTTTGGTCACCATGTGTGGTGGCAACTTCCAAATATGCTCACGCATAACATCTTCTTTCACAGGCAGCCCCTTCAAAAATGTGCCTCCAAAACAATCAAAATGCGTGGAGCATCATGTTTAACACATGCCCCTCTAATATGTTGGCAGCCTAAAATGTGTGAGCCTCCTATGCTTTAACATATGGGCTAGCATCATATAGATGCATGAGTGCCATTCTACAGCCTCACACCAATCAGACAACCCACTTTCAAAATGTGTAGGCCTCCAAATATTTGCACAAGGCACTCAAAACAGTGCCTCACACACTCTTCCCCCTTTTGTGTGATGTCTTCATGCGCTGGCAGTCCACCTTTGGTTTTCGTGTGGGCTCCAACTCATTTGCATTCTCCAGCTGAAGCACATCCTTTGAAAAGAGCACTTCCTCCTTATAGTATGGTATCAGAACACTGAATGATAACATTGATGAACCTTTGGTGCATCAGGCATATCCATAAACAATGAATTCATAAAGAAACCAATGTGGCGTCATGCCTCCAAGTTCACAGGGACACCCATAGTTGATCCTATAATAATCAATAGTAAATGAAGCCTCTTGATCTCCAATCATGTTTTGAAGTAGAATGCCAACTCAAGATACAGTCTCTTTCTCAACAGATATGTTCTCACCATTTTTCAATCAAAGTTCTATTAATTCCACAATCTTTGAATTAAATAAGTGTAGCTCCTTTATGTTGAAATCCCTCAGTAGGTTACTAGTCTCAATACTATCGTCCCCTTGTTGAATAATCACATCAATCACACTTTTATCCTATTTTCCAACAACAATTGTTCTCATAATGTGTTCAAATGACTGATAGCATTCTTTAACCGCATGGCTCATGTAATCATCATACTCTATTTTCTTTTAAGATCTTCATAGGCTCCTTTAAACTCTTTAGCCACGTGTAACACATATAGGTATCTTTCTAGTAAGCAAGAGAGGTGGCCATTGAATGATAGGTAATGCACGATATGAAGAATAAGGAACAAGTAAAAGATCCACCTCCCTTTGGTTTACCAGATCCTCTGCATGAAAACTTGTAATCACTTGATTCTAGAGTTGAGCAAATTTAGCAAACTCATCTATCTTGTCATGATTAACCTGTTCAAACTTCCTTGAAAAAAACAATTGGAATGGCCTCCTAAAACTCGAACCCTTCGTCTCTTGTTTCACTCTGGTAGGTGGCACCAGATGTGCATTGAAAACTCCAGGCAAAGATTGGAATCTAGACCTTAGCATTCCCCGTCCAACATGAAGTCAAGGCTTAAACTTCATATTTACCCTTTGCTAATCAAGATGGAAATGCTCACAGAGAAGAACATGACGCACTAAAAGATGTCCATTATGCATTTTTTACATCTCTGGGAAATTTCCAAATACACTAACTGGCCTAAAAAATTGACAAAAAGCCATCACAAAGTAGTGCCACCGGGAAGACAAGTTCACTTCCAACATATTACCACACTCACTAAAGGAGATTACCCAGAAAGATCTGAGCCCAAAGTTATTAACATTCAAACATGGCCATTTGAAAACATTGCTTGTACGCACTGTCAAAATCACATAAGTTGCCTCCAGAACCGGCCTTAAAAACTGATTGAATGAAACTTTCGAGACCTGGCATCCTGGACACTGAATCGCCTTCATATAGGGAAAATGAATCATCAACTAATTTTCTCTGATAGTCAATAGGTCAACCAATATTAATCTGCAAAGTTAGTCCCTTACTAACTTCTTGAAAATAGAATAACAAACATGCAAAAATTGACTTTGGAATTGGTTAAGCAAACTGAGAAGGCGGATTGGCACAAGCCTGAAAATCTTCACGAGACAACTTTGTCATGATTAAAATATAGGGGAACACTCAATTATCCATGACACTCAACCAAGTACAAAATACAAGACCTCAAAGTAGGTCATTCAGAAATCTACACTAGGCACGCTCAGAGAGTTTTAACAAATTGCACATGGAAAGACACTGGGAAAGTATGCTAAAAGATTCATCAAGACTTCTAACTTGGCATACTTGCAGTATTTTCAGAGTAAAACATAGTGGTACAACCCATTCAGGCTCCTCAATCATGGATCAAAAGTTACAACATCATGAACAGGGGTACGGATCAATCTACACATTTCACAACTTGTAAAACAACATAAGTTGTATTTGGAATCATATTTGCAAATTGAGCAAACGGATTTTTCATGGCCTAAAATTTGAAACATAGGAAGTATTTGACCCCTGAAATATGATACAAAAGGAATTTTCTCAATAGGGTCAACTGGGTCAAAGATATGACTGATCAAACAGCCACTTCCAGAATTCTAAACAATTACATAAGTGCATGACAACAACAAACTACCAACTTTGAGGGGTTTGAAACCTAATCAAACGGATTCGAAATAACTTGAAAATTGGAACATAGGTTCTTTGATACACATACTAAACATCCTCAAACTGGTGGGTCATGAAACATTTCTAGACGCAAGATATTCAGAGGCAAATTGGGCTACTGTACTCTATTTGACACTTAGCCAGAATTGTGCAAATTGACACCTGCTCAAAATGGGACTACACCGAATGATTCAAGATGATAAAATAACATTATAGAATGTATGCATATACTGAATGGAGTGTGTTAAAAACCTGGAACACCTCATAGGCTTCAAAATGACAGTCGGGTACATATGCATGAAAAGCATTTAAAGGGCTTCAAATGGTGAAATTTTAACATGGTACTCAAAAACCCTTAATGTGTTTTTAGTCCCAACAGTATGCAACCATTGATGCAATCCAGTCCAAAAGCTCTTCTTCTTTCAGACTTCCATCATACATAAGGATATCTCCCCTCACCTTATGCTGCTCAATCTTCATAGCCTTGAATATCTTGATTGTCCTTTGCTCTTCAGGATCTATTTGTTCCTCTTCTTCCTCTCCTTCCCCTTCCTTATGGGTTTCTTCCTCTTCTTCACTATCAACTCCTTCATCTGCTACTCTTCTTTGATTGGATTCCAATGCTTCAAGCTTGGCCAAAAGTGCATTGTAAGATTCCTGCAACCTTGTGTTCTTCTCTTTCAACTCCTGGATCTCCTTGGCAGTACCTACATTCCTTGGAGGCATTTTCACAAATAATAGTCAAACTTCTTTAGAAAAGTGTTCCTCTATCCCTCTAAGGCACCATTTGTTTTAGATAATTTAATTTTAACTTTGGTTGTTTTAACGGAACTATGTTGACTTTATTTTGTAGTTGTTTAACATGAGAGTTTGTAGATTAATAGGATTTCACAGATACTAGTGTGCCATAGTTGCCCATCTATAACTAGTGAGATGCACATAACTCATGTACCTCATGCTAGTGTGCTTGGATACCTTGTATACAATATTTTTCATTAGACTAGACATTATCCAAATAGTGAGTATTTATATAAAGTGCTATAACACACAGGCGGTCCTCCTTTTACACCAATTAATAACAGTGACAACTCTCACAGGCGGTTGGATAATGTCTAGTCTAATCCAAGCACACTAGCATGAGGTACATGAGTTATGTTCATCTCACTAGATATAGATGGGCATTAATGCTCAATTGAATGATACATTCCAATAAAAATGTGAACTCCTGTTAATCTACAAACTCTCATGTTAAACAACTACAAAATAAAGTCAACATAGTTCCTTTAACACAACCAAAGTTAAAATTAAATTATTCGAAAAAGGGTTTGTGTTTTGAGTTAATTGGTTTATGTAAATCTATTTCAACAATAGGTGATGAACATTCATATTTTACTAAGTAGTACTTTGAGCATTCTTGCCACACATGTACTATTGTGAAAATAATCACAAGTCCATTTGTTGCAGGAAAGATAGAGAGAGAGAGAGAGGAGGGGAATGAAGAGGATATTGATGCTCCGCTTACTAGCTGTTACCTTAGAAAAATGAGCAAGAAACCAAAAAAGAAATGATTAGCAAAAAATGTTAATTACAATCATTTCTTTTTTGGTTTCTTGCTCATTTTTCTAAGATAACGGCTAAGAAAAGCATCAATATCCTCGTCATTCCCCTCCTCTCTTTCTCTCTCTCTCCCCTACTGGTCCTTTGGCATGTATTAAATAGAATCAAATTTTCAACATATTATTATCATTCTATTTCTTTGTTGTAAACATGCCATCGGTTCAGTTTTGTGATTTTTTTTTGTGTTAAATGCATTTAAAATAAAGGTCTAATTATGTAGACTGCTGATGCAGAGCCCTCTACTATCACCTTAAATAGGCCAACTCAACTTGTGATACAACAAGAAACTTAAATGGAATACACTAAGAAGTACCAAATGATGAATGCTCAATTGTTGTAATGGCAAAGCAATATCAGAACCATCCATTTCTAGAACTTGATTTTTCTATAGTCCTAATGATTTTTCTTATTTCTTGAACATTGTTGACATACTTAAATGGAATACAAAATACCAAATGATGAATGCTTAATTGTTGTAATGGAAAAACAATATCATAACCGTCCATTTCTAGAACTTGATTTTTCTATAGTCCTAATGATTTTTCTTATTTCTTGAACATTGTTGACATACTTAAATGGATTAATACACAATACCAAATGATGAATGCTCAATTGTTGTAATGGCAAAGCATCAAAACCGTCCATTTCTAAAATTTGATTTTGTATAATCTTAATTATTTTTCTATAGTCCTAATGATTTTGAAAATTGTTGACAAAGAGTGTTTCTTTTTTTTATTATAGTATAAATAATTTTTCTATAGTCGTAATGATTTTTCTTATTTCTTGTCTTTTGTCCCTTTTTTATTTCCTATGTCTGTGCTTCGTGATAGGATTTTGTCACCTTCTTTTGATGGTATATCTCATTCACTCTATGTGGAATACTATTTTGTTCACTATTTTATTTCAGCTTGATATTTCGTTCATTTTTCATATACACAGAGACTACACATGTTGATAAAAAAATGAGCTGTTTGATTTAGGTTTACTTTTCATTATTGTAATGGTTAATATTTTTGATGGTACTCCTTGATGTATTCCATATAAAAATAATAAATGTAGTAACGATGGTGCAATGCATTATTGATATAGGCTCGATGGCTCTCATCAATGTGCCAAACTGTCAATGTGGTGGTGGGCAGTGTGTGTTGAAGACTTCACGGACACAGAGCAACCTTGGATGATAATTTTGGTGCTGCCCAAATAGAAAAAAGGTTGCTAATGTGTATATATTTAATGTTTCTAATGTAAATACTATTCATTATATTATAAGAACTAATGTAGATTGGGCATCATAGGGAAATAATGGCTGTAGATACTTTAGTTGGGTTGATGACAACTCATTTGCATCTATCCACCCATCTCCACTTATCTAGGATGAAGGATTTGAGTGCAAAACGTGTCAGGCTAGGGAAAATTTCAAAATTATATTTTTACGATGCCTTCTCTGTATTGTAATCGCATATCTTTGTTGCAACCATATGTAGAGATGAAATTAGGAATTAGTCAGTTTAGTATTTTCATATTGTAACTAATATTTTAATATGGATATGATGTAACTTCTCTTTGCCTCAAGTGTGCATATATATGGTTTACATCTTTTTTTAGAATAATTCTTCATGTTTATGGCTCAGGTGAGCCCCAATCTACTATCAATCACATGATTTAACGTATAGTATTTTCTTGGTTATTCCATTTTTTCCTTGACCTTTGAAGGCCATTTGGTAATTTCAACTACACCTATGGATCTATCAGTAGTTGTGGAAAATAGGATTCATGTTGCAATGCCCAAGTTGCGAGATGGGAAAGAGAGGTAAGAAGAGTGGAAATAAGATGATATTCCTAAGGTCATGGATGGACTCAATGTTGTAGACTTTATTGATCCAGATATCTTGTAGACGCTTGAAGAACTGGAGAGGGAAGAAGGGCTTTGGATGGCAGTTAAGGGTGACGAGGATGATGAGATGGGCTTGCCAACATCTGTTGAATACAAGGTATCAGGATCATAGGCTATAAGTATCAGAATATAAACTATTGTAAAAGGAAGAAACACATATGTATCATCATTTAATACAAAATATAAAAGTATCCCACAGATGCTATTATAACAACCATCCTCTAATCCCATGGTGTACTAGTCTCAAGGTAAGAACAATTTACTTAAGCCATCATATAAGTATCATCCTAAAGTTTAAATAGACATTGACTATGGATTGACTATCATTTTCAAGCTTTAGCAAGGCTTCATACCACACACCATCCACATATTTGTATGCAATGTTGATTTAGGCTGGAGGTAAACTACATGTGTCATGTAAACAACATGGTTGAATGCAATCTCTTTTGTGCATTTTCAAGAGTTTTCCCACCAATACAAGCGTAAATAACACATTGAATGTAATCTACGAACACTGTGTGGTATGAAGTCTTGCTAAAGTTTGAAATATATCACTCCTCATGTTATTGTCAAAATTAAATTCAAATATTTCTCAAAACATTTATTCATTCATATTCTTCTTAAATGTCTATGTGGTGGTAGACATATTTTCTAAAATGAGCCATTTTATTCCATGTAAAACTACCCATGATGCTAGTTACATTGCACATCTTTTCTTTGAGGAGGTTGTAAGGATACATGGACTCCCACTAAGCATTGTATCAGACACGGATAGTAAGTTCATGAGCCATTTTTGGCAAACCTTATGGAAAAGACTTGGAACTAACCTATCATTTAGCTCAGCTTACCATCCACAAACAGATGAAGAGTGGACATGCAGATGATTTTACTTAAACTATGAAAGAAGTACAATAGCAGGTGACATGGATCCCCCACATGATAGAGGCTGTGGGGATACTCCTCCCACCCATTCGTCAGTAACAGTAAACCTTATTGAAATTGTACAAATTAGATAGTTGAAAAATGTTATATTATTATGTTATTTTATTTAGGGTTTTGGAGTTATTATGATAGTTTTATTGATATTCCTATCACAATTTGATGTTTAGGATAGGGGAAAAGCACCTAAAACAATAGAGGCAATAGGTATAGATACAGATGAGGATATCCCATAAATCCCTAATCTAATAAATATGTTGAAGAAAAAACTAAAAAGAGTCGATACAAAAATTATTAGCAAAAGAAAATTTTAGAAAAAGCTGCCAAACATCTTAAGACTGTGAGGGACTCATATAGAAGGAGTCTCATCCAGAACCCAAAGTATGAGCATCCTCCCTTTATTCCAGTGAGGGATTGGAATGAGTTCATTTTGGATGCAAAGGATAAAGGGGATACTCAAAGAGGAATTACACCAGTAAATGAGAGAAGAAGGTATGCAATAGTATTAACTACTAGTAGAATGTAATAATACACTAATTAGTGACCTTTATATCTATATCATGTAACATATTTCAAAATTTTCATAGGTTGCAGGACACATCAAAGGTAACAAAGGCCAGACTGCAAAAGATTTCACAATAGCTGACAAACATAGTTGTAGGCATCATGGTCGCATTTTTTTGGAGACAACATAATTGAGTTGTATACCCAGACAATGGAGTGCAACTTTTGCTCCTTCGATTCGAAGTTGACACTGCCAGATGGAGAACAACTTGGAACTGGAGGTGCAGAAGTTTATCTCCATCATCTGGGTATACCACTCAATTACGTTGTCTCCAAAAAAATGTGACAATGATGCCTACAATTATGTTTCTTAGCCGTTGTGTCCCAGGACCCCTTATGACCCTTTATGACCCTTTACGATCCCTAAGAATACATCTTAGAGGTCTTAAAATGTCGTAAAGGGTCATAAGAGGCTCCTAGGAGGGGCCATATGAGCTTCCACCTTCACGTGGTTGGCCCTGTTAAGTAGAGAATGTTAAACTATTCTCGAAATAAAGAGAATAGTTTAATAATTTAATAAATTTAATAAAAAAAAATTTCTAGTGGTTCTGAGGAGATCAAGAATTATCAAGGAAAGATATTAAAGTGGAAAGGAAAAGTTTCTAAGAGGTTACAAATATTGAGTCATCGATCAGGTATACTTTTTTTTAAGTAATCGCTACAGAAATGGTTAAGTTTTCCTAAATTTTTTTATATAAGTCATAATTATTCAGTATCATATTCTTAGCTGTAAGTTGGAGGTCTTCATACCATAAATTTTAGAGTTCAACTCTTATATGGACAAAGTTTTAGGTTATATTGAACCATCTGTTATCTTTTTTGACTCTTTAGTTGTCAAAAAGATTAAATTCACATCCTAGTTGTCATTGTGTTTGGGACATAAAGCTTTATTTAACTAAATTAATTCTTTTAATATTGAGATAAAAAATCTACAAATAAAGCCTAGACTAGGGACTACATAGAAAACTATCATATGAAGAACTATTGAAATGGCGGTATCAAAGTTCCTTACAAGCAATCCACATATCAAAATCTAGTTGTAGGATTGAAAAAAAAGACAAGATAAAAAAGTTCATAGGCCCATCCAAGACACCCACCAAAATATAGACCATCAATTTATAGAACCCTTGCAAGATATCCCAAGGAACGATAGGTAGTGAAAACTAGATAGATAGAAAAAAGAAAATAACCATATGCTGCCTCACCTGTTTGAGGTAAGCCAAACTCGGTCCAATTCTCTTAACAATGGTACATATCCATCCAAGTGCAGCAACCTTTAAAGATTTGCAGCGGTAAAGAGAATTCCCATATTTTATCAGCCTAACATAGTCTTTGTCCACTTTGGCAATGAGATTGCGAGCAATATTGATCTGGCCAAGGGCCAACTTGTAGTGACCTTTATCATATAAAACTTTTAGCAGATCTCCATAAAATGGATGCACATCATCTTGGTGGGGGAAATCATCTATTGACTCCTCAAAATGAGCAGCCTTTATTTTAGCTTCCTCATCACTATCATCCTCATCCATTGCCTTAGGGTTCTCACTTCTTTTTCTTTCACACTCAATATCCTGTAAAAGTGCAGAGGAAAGAGAACATGAAAGATTGAAATAATAAGACACAAGTTGAGGAATTTGAATAAAAAAATGTAAAATTCTAACAAACCAGTTCAAAAAAAACCATTAAGAAATTCATAACCAAATCTAGTTTGCAAAAGCCACCACAATTAAAACTCACCTTCTCAATATTTTCTCTAATAAAATACTTGCAAGCTTGTTGAAAAATCTCTATAATATCGGCTCCATTGAATCCTTGGGTATAACAGGCCAATGCCATTAGGTATAACGAAAACTATTTTCTTGGTTATCATACCATCCATTTCCGTCAACAACTGGTTAAGGACTCCATCCGCAGCACCACTAGCATCTCCAACACTACTTCCACATTGCAAACATGCAAACCAACTATGCATCACCAGTCAAAGCCTATCTCTCAAATAGTTCAAACAAAATGAAAAAACCCACAGTTTCACGCCAGAGCAAAGCAGATGGATTGCTAGAGCCCGCTGACAAATCTCTGTAATATCTCATCAATAAATATAATGGACAAGGAATTCTTCTCAGACTCCTCAAAAGCCTTCTGGACATTGCTTTCACTTTCTCCAACCAACTTTGACTTGATCTCAAGTCCATTGATACAGAAAAAGAAGGCACCGGTTTCATTTGCCACTACCCTAGCAATTAAATTTTTCCCAGAACCAAGAGGCCCATAGAGCAGAATACCCTTTGGGGGCTTCACACCAATAGATTTGAAGAGTTGTGGTCATCTAAGAGGAAGCTCTACCAATTCACAGATCACCATTCAAAATTAGTTGAACTAGACTTTCTTTGTTGTAGAATTGATTTAGTATAGAATATTTTCCAACAGGATTTTTTTTTTAAAAGCAAGGTTTTCATAGCATTATCTACCACTCGAGGAAAAGTTTCCATAGCTAAATTTCCTTTCCATAGTTAATATTTCTCTAAAGACTTACAATTTAGTAAGTCCTCGGCTAAAGGGCTGATAAACTAAATAAAGTTTCAAACATATGAATAGATAAAACTCATACAAGCAAAAGCCGGAGCCAAATTGAATAGCATTGGCTATTTGTTAGTGGAAGGTCCCTACTAGAACAAACACATTTATCACTTCATTAAGATGACAATTGTGTACTAAGTTTCCTAACTGTATAAATCATCGTCATCTTTATTATCTGTTGTAGCAAATACATCCGAAGCACCAACAAATCAAAATTCATAACCAAAGCCTCGAGATTGCTGTAGTGTTTATGCAAAGGCTTTATACTTCTGAATATCAACATCACTGACACTTCTTTGAGCATATTTCATTGACTCCTTAAAATGAGCAGCCTTTATTTCAGCTACCTCATCACTATGATCCTCATCCATTGCCTCAGGGTTCTCACTTCTTTTTCTTTCACGTTCAATATTATCCTATAAAAGTGCAGAGGAAAGAGAACATGACAAATTGAAATAATAAGATACAAGTTGAGGAAAATTGAATCAAAAAATGTAAAATTCTAACAAACTAGTTCAAAAAAAACCATTAAGAAATTCATAACCAAATCTAGTTTGCAAAAGCTGCCACAATTGAAACTCACCTTCTCAATATTTTCTCTAATAGCATACTTGCAAGCTCGCTGACAAATCTCTATAATATCTCATCAATAAATATAATGGACAGGGCATTCTTCTCAGCCTCCTCAAAAGCCTTTTGGAGATTTCTTTCACTTTCTCTAGCCAACTTTGACATGATCTTAGGTCCATTGATATAGAAAAAGAAGGCACCAGTTTCATTTGCCACTACCCTAGCAATTAAAGTTTTCCCAGAACCAGGAGGCCCATAGAGAAGAATACCCTTTGGGGGCTTCACACCAATAGATTTGAAGAGTTGTGGGCATCTAAGAGGAAGCTCTACCAATTCATAGATCACTAGTCACAGCCTATCTATCAAATAGTTCAAACAAAATGAAAAAACCACAGTTTCACGCAGAGCAGATGGATTGCTAGAGCCCAAAGTAGTCTAGAAAATAGAACGAGTAGGTACCCGCTGGAAACAAGTAGAAGAATGAGTGTGGACACCTGAAGATAAATATCTAGACTAATCACCGATCAGGATGTTGTTGGTGATTAGTCTGGATATTTATCTTCAATTTTTTTTAAAAACTCCACGTTGCGTCAAAATTTTGACCCACATTCGTCGCAAGTCTGGCCTAGTTTGGTCTAAAATTTGACCATGCTGTGTCAAAATGTGGCATTGTGGGTTTGGCATCCTAGTCAGAGCCACTAAATATTTTGACCAAATGTGGTCAAAATATGACCGTCACGAGTTTGGCATCCTGGTCGGAGCGACCAAAGTTTTTGACCAATATTAATCTATATTGGTTGAAAGATTGACCAATATACCAACATTTGCCAATGTTATTTTTGGCCTAGATTGCCCTTGTTTTCAACCAATATGAGTGTCGATTATTCTACGATTGTAGCAATGGGTCGATATTTCGATGCAGATAATAGCGACAAATAATTTGGTCGACTATTCGACCAAGTTAGGTAGAAACTTTGACCAATAGTGCATTGAAAAATAGTGCAAAATGTACTAGTGCCCCTTTCCACTCACGTGGATCAACAAAGAAATAGACTCAAAATCTTCAAAGAAACCCGACTGCAACCACCTAACTACCCAAAATTGTTCCATAACAATCATAAAACTGACTATTAAACCATATAGGCTTAATGGTGTTGTCAAGTTGACAACCAATGTTGTCAACTTGACAACATGGTGTCTCATACCCCCATTTAAGATATTTAGAAGGTTTTAAAACAACCTTTACAATCCATACTAACCCATAACCCCTAGATGACCATTCTAGGCCATAATTGCACGAATGCAATTTTACATCTTCTTTTTGGCATCTTTTCAATTTGAGTGCAACTACATGATTTAATGGAATTAATGGCCATATTCCAACTATAGATACCCCCACGGGTCCTTTACCTTTACATAAGTCCTTGGATCACTCAAGTGACCCCAAAGTTACATATCTATCCCTTATGCCATTCAATGACTTACATAACATTATTTTGTGATCATACTATCAAATGATCAACATCATTAAAAACATGATAAAAACAACATAAAATGACCAATCATGGTCCATTATAATGCAAAGTGACCTTATATGGTCTTTTCCCATCACCCTAGGATCCTTAGTGACCTTGGTGTACCTTCCTGGTTCAGGTGTTGACCTTGGTGCTCCTGCACCATACTCCTCAACTTGAAAACTTTCCAAGTCCTCTTGGAAATCCTGCAAGCACAAACATGTCAGAAAACAAAAACTCTTTATCTTCACCTTTGGTTTATAAAGATCCACATTAAGGATCCATGGCATTCTTGCATAGTGTTCCTCCAAAATATACTCAAGAATCTTCAAAATCTGGTTGCCTCCCATGGGAAAAAACTAAACCATATTATGATCATCCTTCTTCATTTCTTCCTTAGCCTCACTCCATGATACTACTGCTTCAATCTTCAAATCATTCTTGTCTTCAAATCTTGAGTCTCTCCTCATAGAGACCAATGCATCTTGCATACTATGCCTCTCCTCTAGGCATTCCAAACTATCTTCAACATTCGTGGCTGCCTCATTAGCCACACTCATGACCCCATAGGAAGGTTATTTCACCTCTACTTCCACCTCTTGTATGGGTTAGTAAGTCAAGGTGGATGTGCAAATAAGAGTTGCTTTGTATTTGGAGACCTATTGGTGGGGTAAAAGCCTGTACACCAGCAATTGTTTGTACAGATGGTCCAAGGGAGTTGCATATGGATTTTGGATATGTTATGTAGCTCTATCAAGTGTATTCATAAAGGCCCTTAGTTTCCCTAGTGTTTTGGGAAAGTTTTGTGAAATCCTAGGAAAACTAGTCTGGTAGGGCTACTACGAGAATAGGCCTAAAAAGCACCCAGTTTGGGATTTTTGAGTTGTTTAACTTTATTGGATGATTCCAATGACTTATTGAGGGACATTGAAGATGTTTTCAATGGTGTAGAGTGGGTTGTTTTTATTATTGCATGAATTAAGTTAACATAATTCAATTCAAGTATATTAAACATAGGTCCTTTTATGCATAAACTAGTTGAATTTACTTGGGGACATTACAACAAGTTACCACCCAAAGAGCCTTCTTACATTGACTATGACCTTTTCAAGACCTTAAACACCCCAAAGCACCAACTTATTTCATAATACTACCCATGATCCCATATACAATGACAACGACATACTATACAACATTAGACTCCTCCCACCAGAGAAGGTATATGCACAGGTGATGAACATGTAGATTTTCCTAAGCACTACTTGGAGCTTACCTTGCATTAACAAATGTACTATTGTGAAAATCATCATGAGTCCATTTTTTGCAAGGTCTAGTTCCTAGTAATTCTTGGTCAAATGTGCATGTTTGTCACCTGTGCATATACCTTCTCCAATCGACTCTTATATGCACAAGTGAAGGCTGTATATGCACAGGTTTTACATGATTGTGTTTTACATAACACAATAATAATGTTAGTTTGTGTTTTACATGATTGCATTCCCCAAATCATTACTGGAAAAAGTTTGAACATATATAAATGGAGTACTTTGTGCCTAATATACTTAAATGGAATACACCAAGAAGTACCAAATGATGAATGCTCAATTGTTGTAATGGAAAAGCATCAGAACTATCCATTTCTAGAACTTGATTTTCTATAGTCTTAATGATTTTTAGATAGTCCTAATGATTTTGAACATTGTTGACAAAGCGTGTTTCTTTTTTTGATTATTTGATTGATCCTCTCGCCTTTCCTTACTTTGTAAATTTCATTGTCCTTGTCAAGTTTTGTAGTATTTTTTTATTAGGTTTCATGTTTTTGATTGTGGGGTTCCACATTGTTTGTTGTTCTTGATAAATTAGGCCTTGAATTTGACTTTTTCCATGTCCGAGTTTGTGCCAATTATGGAGTTCATCTTCTTTTGATGGTATATTTCATTCACTCTATGTAGAATACTATTTTGTTCAATATTTTATTTCAGCTTGATATTTAATTCATTTTTCATATACATAGAGAAATGGATAGTTCTGAGACTACACATTTGTTGATATTTCGAGACTACACATGCTGATAAAAAAATGAGCTATCTAATTTAGGTTTACTATTCATGATTGTAAATGATTAATATTTTCGATGGTACTCCTTGGTGTATTCCATTTAAAAATAAATGGGTTTCTATGGATATGATAAATGTCCCTCTATGTTGATAAAATTAGAGTTGACTATTGTGAAAATCATCACAAGTCCATTTGTTTCTGGGTCTAGCTCCCAGTATTGCTTGGTCAAATCTGCATGTTTGTCACCTGTGCATATACCTTATCTGATCAACTCTTATATGCACAGGTGATGAATATTCATATTTGCCTAAGCAGTACTAGGAGCTTACCCTGCAATAGATTTACTATTGTGAAAATCATCACAAGTCCATTTGTTGCAGGGTCTAGCTCCCAGTAATGCTTGGTCAAATATGCATGTTTGTCACCTGTGCACATACCTTCTCTGGTCAAATCTTATATGCATAGGTGAAGGATGATCAACTTTAATCTCCTATTTGTATCTATATGTTATCAAAGTACTTCCATTGAGAATCTTGTCTACTTGAGACATTTCAATTGTTAAAGAAATTGTTAAAGAAATTGGCATTTGAATTTTTATTCATTGGTTGTGTGATTAGAGAAGGTATATGCATAGGTGATGAACATGCAGATTTCATAATAATACTTTGAATATTATTTTGACCTCTTCTCATAACAATAATAATATTAGTTTGTGTTTTACATTATTGTATTCCCCAAATCATTACTGGCAAAATTTTGAACATATCTAGATGGAATACTTTGTGCCTGACATACTTAAATGGAATACACCAAGAAGTGCCAAATGATGAATGTTCAATTGTTGTAATGGAAAAGCATCAAGACTGTCTATTTCTAGAACTTGATTCACTCTACGTGGAATACTATTTTATTCAATGTTTTATTTCATCTTGATATTTCATTCATTTTTCATATACACAAAGAAATGGACAGTTCTGAGATAGGTTTCTATGGCTATGATAAATGTCCCTCTATGTTGACAAAATTAGAGTTGACAAAATGGTTGTTCATCGACTGTATCTGCCATTAGAGCCACTTCATATGCACATGTGATGAACATGCAGATTTGCCTAAGCACTACTAGGAGCTAACCTAGCAAAACATGTACTATTGTGAAAATCATCCAAGTCCATTTGCTGTCGGGTCTAGTTCCCAATATTGCTGCTCAAATCTACATGTTTTTCACCTGTTCATATACCAAATGATGAATTCTCAATTGTTGTAATGGAAAAGCATTAGAACCATCCATTTCTAGAACTTGATTTTCTATAACTTCTTAATGATTTTTCTATAGTCCTAATGATTTTTCTTATTTCTTGTCTTTTGTCCCTTTTTGATTTCCTATGTCTGTGCTTGGTGACAAGATTTTGAACATTGTTGACAGAGTGTGTTTCTTTTTTTTATTATTTGATTGATCCTCTCACCTTTCCTTACTTTGCAAATTCCATTGTCCCAATCAAGTTTTGCAGTGTTTTTTATTAGGTTTCATGTTTTCGATTGTGGGGTTCCGCATTGTTTGTTGCTCTTGATAAATTAGGCCTTGAATTTGAATTCTTGTTCACTATTTTATTTTAGCTTGATATTTCATTCATTTTTCATATACACATAGACTACACATGCTGATAAAAAAATGACCTATTTGATTTAGGTTTACTGTTCACGATTGTAAATAGTCAATATTTCTGATGGTAATCCTTGGTGTATTCCATTTAAAAATACTTAGGTTTTTATGGATATGATAAATGTCCCTTTGTGTTGAGAAAATTAGAGTTAAGAAAATGGTTTTTTATTGTCTGTATCTGCAGGTTGCAAAAAAATCATCCTTCTTCGACCAACATTCTAGTCAATGTACAAGTAATGAGTCATTCCATTCAAGAAAGACCATGTCTGACAATATCAACCCAGAACAAAATAAGGAGTATGCAAAATTCAGTGTATGCAGAATTAGTTTTGCAAAATTGGCCATGTTGATGATGATTATGAAGAAGATTTGAAAATGTTGCACCAATATAAATTGGATCAATCATCATTTTCAAATATTCTTCATCAATCACCATCAACCATTTTCCAAGAGAAACACCTTTCTCTATATGAATCTTGGTTTACATTTCCCTGTAATCTAATTGGTAATTTCAAGCCATAAATGGAAACTTACAATCCTAAACAATTAGTATACCATTGATGGCTTCATAATTATTAAGTAAAAGGGAGTTTTATGATCCGGAACCCCCTTTGGTGATGATCCTACACAGTTCCACATAGACACGACATGTTCCTTAGAAGAATTTTAATCTCACAATAGCTAAGAAATATAAATGTAGGCATCATGGTCACAATTCTTTGGAGATACAACATAATTGAGTGGTATACCTAGATGATGCAACACAAGCAGTACTACTCCTCTAGTTCTAAGTTAACACTATAGGATCTAAAAACCATAGATAACGATGGCTTTTGGACCCTATCTTGATTGGTCTTTGGACCCTACAGTGTCAACTTAGAATTGGAGGAGTAGTGGTTGCATTGCATCATCTGGTTATACACTCAATTATGTTGTATTTCCAAAGAATTGTGACCATGAGTGATGCCTACATTTATGTTTCTCAGCTGTTGTGTCCCAGTATCCCTTATGACCCTTTACGATCCCTAAGAATATATCTTAGAGGTCTTAAAGTGTCGTAAGGGGTCATAAGAGGCTCCTAGGAGGGGCCAGATGAGCTTCCACCTTCACGTGGTTGGACCTGTTAAGTAGATAATGTTAAACTATTCTCAAAAAAAGAGAAGCTCAATATTTCAAGGTCTCGGGGACAAAATAAAATTGTTCATAATCTTTAGTTTATGAAACCGTCCAAACCTGTTAAACTTCTGTAGCTCATCAACACTAGAGGTCTAAAGGAAACAAGAGAATTTGAAGAGTCACGAGTCTTAATATTATACTTAACATACCCAAACTTCATTCAATGGTACATTCAAACATGAAACAAACCATTTTTAAACCAGTGATCCAGATTAAACTAGTAAACCAAAGGACAACAAACTGAATTGCATTAACTTGATGTGTTGTGAAAAGTAATGAACCACAAATAAATGCAATATGTGCAACTAATATCGCTTTGGAGGAATGAAACCATGAACTAATATTGCATGTTCTACCATGAACCCATTATTTGCATCACTAAGGAATATTGTTTGCATAACTTTGTAGTATTGCAAGCATCCAAGCTATTTAATGAAAGACTTCCAATGGCATGTGTAATAATTGAAAATAGTTTACTATAATTAAATATTTGGCCTACTATTTGGAAGTCAATTAAATGTAAAAATTTAAAATGCCTACTAACCTTAAAAATTTACAAAAGTGAGCACATAATTTTCCCTAATTTTAATATCTAATGGACTTCTATCCAAGTGAGATGACAATACAAGTTTGAAAGCATATTTTGACTAATATATCAGTGATTCTTTAAGCAACCTAAAGATTAATAATTGACTTTTTTTTATCTTTACCAAACCTAAAGAATAATATTACTTGTTTTGAATTTAAGAATTGAGAATATGTAACTTATTACTATTTTTTATATCATAAATTCAATTAACAATTTCCACCTCTAAATAAAATATAGTGAACTTTTCCCTCCTTTGGGATTCAAGCTTCATGGTGCTCCGTTATTGTGCAATAAGTCGCCAGCAATGAGATTTTTTCCCCTCCATTGTGTGATACTAATGCACTAATTTCATCCCTAAATGCATGTTAGTTTGCAATATTTTGAGGTGGTAATAACTATTCCATTAAAGTGTGAAGTCATGGCTTTATTTCACCTCCAATATCATAAATATGACAACTAAATAGGGAAAGTGTGCCAATGGTGATTTCAATGTAGGATGAATGTAATGACATTAACACTTCCTATACCTTTGTTTGCATCATAAATGTCTCCTTGGTAAGATATGTGCTTTAGTTTGTTGTTTACACATTTCCCATTTCTTCTTCCCTTAATTCATCCATTTCTTCTTCACTTAAGTCCTCCATTTATTTTGCTAGTGATATTTGTGGTGCTGAATAATCCCAATCTCACCTCATCTCAGCACTATGCCAACTAAATAAATTTTCCCCCTTTCAAAGCTAAACAAGCACAATTACTTTTAGAATGAACATAGTGTATTTGCCTTGAGATTTTTACTCGTCTACTACTACATTACACTCATAAAATTGGAAGTGATAGATAGAAACAAGTGTATAATTAACATTGGCTACTTCAATTTTGTATCGTGTGGTCCTACCTAAATTGGATAAGAAGTGCTCCCTAAAAGTGATTTGGAACGAGGAAACTTTTGTGAGAGTGAGAATATGCTTATAGAATATGTTTCTTTGAGGCATTCTCTTAAACAATCAACACTAGTTATTACATGGATCTAGTTCCCTCAACTTTAGTAAGATGATAAATATGTTGGGTGTCATCCAATTCGCTAAAAAGTTTCTGTACACATTCTATCATCTTAAAATGGAAGCACTTCCATGTTAAGAATGTTTAGCCCTCCGAGTAAGTGGTTTGGGGTCATGTTGAACATCTTGAATGTGTATTTGACTTGGATCTGGCTTTTTCCCCTATTCTGCCCCATTTTCCACTTCTTCCTGACATAATTCTGGCATCCTAAATTGCAAACCTGAGATTATTGACCTCAGGGTCAAGGTCAACCTCTTAGGTCAAGGTTAACTCAACCTTGACCTAGGTCAAGGATGACCTTGACCTAGGTCAAGGATGACCTTGACCTTGACCCTAGGGTTTGAGATCCTCAAGGTTAGGTTCCAGTTTCAGGGTTTCATCAAAATTATATCTTTTCCCTCTTTAGGGCCACTATTTCTCAAGTTAAGTTTCAAATTCTCAAATTAATATTTTAGGTGGACCTTTCTTGAGATTTGTATAGGATTCCTAATTTATTATTGGAGATTAGCCTTTCTCAAGTTTTGTGCCTAATGCTCAAATTAACTTTGGGGTTGGCCTTACCTCAAATTTTGTGACAAGGCTCTTAAATAATTATTTTTATTTATATATTAAGGGTGGTCCCCTTCTAGAGTTTTGTGTCAAGACTTTAATTTAATTTCCTCTCCATGTGCACCTCTTTAGAGTTTTGTGCCATGGGCCCTTAATTATTGTTTTCTATGTGGCCTCTCTAGAAGTTTGTGCCCTAGATCACTATAAAAAGGAGCCTTCCTCTCTCATTTTCTCCGTCTCATCTTAGAATCTCTCAAGAACTAAAGAAAGCAAGAAGGAGAAGGAAATAATTCAAGCATTCATTCATCTTCAAGAATTCAAGCATTCAAGATCCAATTCATCAAGGAGATCCATTGTTAGCCATTGAAGGATTCAATCTCTATGGAGCCCTATTGTTGAAGATTTATCCATACATCCATTCAAGCCTCTTCCTATTCCAAGATCCATTCAAGATTGGTGTTGAAGATCTAAGAAAATTGATTTGAGACATCCTACATCCAATTCTACATTCATTTGGAGCATCTATACTTGTGGATTCAAGGATTTGAATCCTCCACAAGGGTTTCAACATAAGCAAGGTGAATTGTTCCATTTAATTTATTTATCTCTGCAATTTCAATTCAATTTCAAGGTTAATTCCTAAATTGGGTTTTGACTGAGGCAAACCCATCCCCCCAAAAAACAAAACCATTTTTCTTATAGGTACAAGTGTGGGACAATGAATATCAGTGCAGATCTGGATACCCTTTTCGTTGAATTTTCAGGATCCGCAAATAGAATTTTTGTCGGAGTTGTTTTAGGTCAAGGTCAACCTTTAGTGGGGGGTAAGATTGTGCCCTGAGGTACAATTGTACCCCGATCTTGAGGTCAACATTAACCTAGCTTAGAAAAGAAAAATATTTCTTGGTTTTGTAGATCTTGCAGTTTCAGTTTAGGATTACAAAAATCAATAGTTTTTGAGACCATCTGATAGGGTTTTCAGCCGATCCTTTTTCGGAGGTAAGTAGCTTTATTTCTTCATTTCAATATTAGTCTTCTACATTTACATCCCATATCATTACAATTCCATGTAAGTAAAAAATATTGGTTTTGGGGTCTCTTTTATGTGCAAACCATTGTTTTAGGAACCCATCCATATTTTATATTTATACATTTTGGTGAACCCGAGAATCTTACCCCTTTCTTTTGTGGAATTAGATGCCCTATTGTGTTTGTGGTGTTAGATTTCCCTTCATATTATATTGTGTGTTCACCTTCATCTTACATTTTGGTGAACCCATTTTATGAATACTCTTTCTTTTGTGGAATTAGATGCCCTATTGTGTTTATGGTGTTTGATTTGCCTTTCATGCTTATAAATTTCATTTGAATGCATTTGGATATATCTAGATCTAATTTTTATGCATTTCTTTATTTGTTATCATGTTACACGAGTTGTTTCAAATGTTTTCCAAAACTTTTGGGATTACACAACATCCTCCTCTTACCTTACCATTGCATGATGTTACGCCTAGAAAGACTTCATTTAGTGCATGTGATGTTACTTTTTCCTCTTTTGAATTAATTTACAAGGATATATTAGAGCAAGAAGATGACCTTAATCTATATATCCATCATATTTCTCTTTATGGAGATGAGTTGAGGAGTGATGTTAATTCTTCTCCTAATATATGTCCTTTCTATGAGCCTACTTTGGAATATAATTTACCTTCTTCCCCCTTTAGGGATCAAGCTTTAGTGACTTATGGTGATCCTACAATGTGCTTTATTGGTAGGGATGATAATCCTCCTATTTGGGATGAACCCTTCAATTTGGATGTTGATTACTCTCTTCCTCATGAAACCATTGTGGATGATCCCTTGGATAAAGATATTGACATATCCCATCCTCATGAAGAAGCTTTGATACAAGAGGGTGATTTATTAATGGATGACATATTCATACATGATGATAACTCTTTTTCTAAAACACACTCCCCTTATGCAGACATTTTAGTGAAAGAAGACGACATTATAGATACTTTACCTCCATTTGGGATTCCTTCTAGTGATGAGGCATTAGTGGAGAATGATATAAAGTCCCTTAATGCTCTCCCTCTTAGTGATGATATTATGGAGAATCAAGATCCTACTTCATCTCCTCCTGGGATGTCTTCTTTTCTTCTTTCTTGTGAATCTATTTTTAGTGTTGAGACAACTAATATGGTTTTTCTGAAACCCTTGTTGACTGTCAAAGGTTGTCCTCACATTACTATCAAAGGTAAACTTATGGAGTCTTTAGAGTCCTTCAGTAACCAAGGTTCTATAGCTCAAACATATCATGCAAGGAATAACCTTCAACCTAATCTGGTGGTTTCTACTTCTTTACCACCTTCTCAACCTATTCTTCCTCCTCCACCCCATCTACCTAGCAAGGAGTATGATTTGATAAGCCAATTGCAAAATACTCCTGCCAGTATTTCTTTATGGGAGCTTCTTCAAACTTGACCTACTTACTATGAAGCCTTGCAAAAAGCTCTAGCAACTCTTCCCACTCCATCTCCTAATCGAGAGAACATCAATAACTTCTTACAATGTATGCATGCTACTCTGGGTCCTCCTGACATTGTATTTACTCAAAAGGATTTACCTTCTAAAGAAGTTAGAATCAATATGATGCTCTTATGGTTACTATTATCATCAATAAAAGTATCATTTGTAGGACCTCAATTGATAATGGATCTGAGCTTAATGTTTGTAGCATGGATATGCTCAAAGCGATTAAAGCCGATCTTTCAACTATTCAACCTGACAATGTTCCTATACGTGGCTTTGATAACATTGCAAAGAACACTTTAGGCATCATTACCTTACCTATCAAAGTAGGTCCGGTCATCCTGAATACACCTATTCATTTTATGCTTGGACCTCTCAATTATAACCTTCTTTTGGGTAGACCTTGGTTGCATGAGATGCATGCTATCCCTTCCACCCTTCACTATAAATTCAAGTTTATACATAACAATATGATGTATACACTTCATGAAGATGATGCACCTAATCCTTTTTTGAATATTCAAACCCACACTACTCCTATTCCTAATAGTAAATCTTTCTTCCTCTAATGCTCTTCTTGGCGATGATTGGAGAACCTTGGATTTTAATCCTACCTTTATTGGAGAGTATAAAGTTTCTGATCTTGATTTTATGAAGCAACAAAGAGAGTTTGAACAATGAGCTTTTTCTTCTACTTCTAATGCCCTTCATAATAACTTTGTTATTGATTCTACCTAGAAAAAATCTATCCAACCTACTAATGATGACATAGTGACTACTAAAGATCCATTGACTCCTTTTGATATGGCTTCTTGCTATGGTCTTGGTTATCACTTCCTAGTTAAACAAGGATTTAATGGTCAAGGATGTGGTAAGCACAAACAGGGAATTCAAATGCCCTTACAGAGTGGGGGGCATGAGCATTCTTATGGATTGAGATTTAATCCTCAACAACAAATTAATGTTAACAACATCTCAAATAACACTTCAAAACATGATGAACCTATGAAGGAATTTGACCAAGAAGTTCTTTTGCCTGAACTCCTTCGTGCTAAGATGATTACTAGACCTAAACACAAAAAGAAACGTAGTCCACACTTGAAGACTCTTCCTTTTTTTTTATATCATAGAATTCCTGATCACTCTACTAATGAATGTCAAGCTTTACATTATAAGATTAGGAAGCTCATTGATAGTAAGGTTATATATATATCATGTGGCTATAAGTTGTATTTCAATCCCGTTTTCTCTAAATAATATTTATGTTCCTATTATGGAGCTCTTCATTACGTAAAAAATGGTAGCTTAATCCTTGGGGGCTCATTGTCTTGTATAGTGTTGTGAGCAATATAATAGGTCCCCTTCCATCCTTGTTCCTATGCTTGGGGGGAAAGGATGCCATCTCCTTCCTTTTTGTCTTTCCAGGATCCACTTTTCCCTTGGTTAAGAAGTATCTATCTATTATGTGATATCCAATCATACATAAAAATTTTGGTTTTCATTGAGGATCTCTACCCTTGATCATAACCTATTTTGTTTTTTGACATTGGGTTTCCATGGTGGATAAATCTCTCACCTTGGAAGCTGAATAGTGTGCTATCTATCACATGGGTTACTTTTTCACTTCTTGCATGATATCTCTTTGCATTCATCCCTTCCATGGCCTCATAGGAGTTGTGACCTTCTTGGCTTGGATTGAGTGTTGTCTATGGATATTGTCTTGATGTTGAAGAAGGCTTTATCCTTAATCTTTTATTTCCTTAACATGTCAAAATAGTATGTATTTTTTCCATCTTAAGGAGGGGGGCATATATACGGCCTCCCTTGTTCTATATTATGTATTTTTGTTCTAACCTTTTGTTTTGCAGCATGCTAAATCTCAGAAGGTAACACACATAAGTTGCTAAATCATAAAGAGACATGCATTTTCAATTTTAAATATGTTAAATCCTCTGAAGGTAATGCACATAAGTTGCTAAATCCTGAAGGGACACACATTTTCAATTTAAAATATGCTAAATCCTTGGAAGGTAACACACATAAGTTGCTAAATCCTGAAGAGATGCGCATTTTACAAATGTATTCTATGGTGATATAAGGATATGGATCCATGGGTACTTTATAAAAGTCATGAGAAGACACACTACATACATGCACAAAGCCATCAGAAGCCGCACAACTTTATGGGGTGACTATCAAGTTCTTTTTTGGAGGGCCATCCTATCCTTTTGTGGTTCACAGTGAGGTACACACATCTTACTGGGTGAGCTAGCCACTCCTCTCCTCCCTTTTCTCTCTTTTTTCTAGTAATGTCTCTCTTATTATAATCTTGGAGTTGACGAAGAGTTGAGTCCCTAGGGGCTTGAGGTTTCCTTTGTCCCTTTGATTTCAATAAGATTTTTTGTTTCTTTGTGATCTCCTTTACCAAGAGTTTTCATCGAGTCCATACTCTTGCTAAAGTGGGGGCTTAATGTATCATCTTAAAATGGAAGCACTTCCATGTTAAGAAAATTTAGCCCTCCGAGTAAGTGGTTTGGGGTCATGTCGAACTCCTTGAATGGGTATTTGACTTGGATCTAGCTTTTCCCCTGTTCTGCCCCATTTTCAACTTCTTCCTAACATAATTATGGTATCTTGAATTAAAAACCTAAGAGTCTTGACCTCAGGGTCAAGGTCGACCTTGACCTTGACCCTAGGGTCCAGGATCCTTAGGTTTAGGTTTTGATTTCAGGGTTTCATCAAAATTATATCTTTTCCCTCTTCGGGGCCACTATTTCTCGAGTTAAGTGTCAAATTCTCAAATTAATATTTGAGGTGGACCTTTCTTGAGATTTGTATAGGATTCCTAATTTATTATTGGAGATTAGCCTTTCTCAAGTTTTGTGCCTAATGCTCAAATTAACTTTGGGGTTGACCTTACCTCAAATTTTGTGACAAGGCTCTTAAATAATTTTTTTTTTTTATATATTAAGGGTGGTCCCCTTCTAGAGTTTTGTGTCAAGACTTTAATTTAATTTCCTCTCCATGTGCACCTCTTTAGAGTTTTGTGCCATGGGCCCTTAATTATTATTTTCTATGTTGCCTCTCTAGAAGTTTGTGCCCTAGATCACTATAAAAGGGAGCCTTCCTCTCTCATTTTATCCATCTCATCTCATAATATCTCAAGCACTCAAGAAAGCAAGAAGGAGAAGGAAAAAATTCAAGCATTCATTCATCTTCAAGAATTCAAGCATTCAAAATCCAATTCATCAAGGAGATCCATTGTTAGCCATTGAAGGATTCAATCTCTATGGAGCCCTGTTGTTGAAGATTTCTCCATACATCCATTCAAGCCTCTTCCTATTCCAAGATCCATTCAAGATTGGTGTTGAAGATCTAAGACAATTGATTTGTGACATCCTACATCCAATTATACATTCATTTGGAGCATCTATACTTGTGGATTCAAGGATTCGAATACTCCACAAGGGTTTCAACATAAGCAAGGTGAATTGTTCCACTTACTTTGTTTATCTCTGAAATTTCAATTCAATTTCAAGGTTAATTCCTAAATTGGGTTTTGACTGAGGCAAACCCCTCCCCCCCAAAAAAACAAAACCATTTTTCTTGCAAGTACAGGTGTGAGACAATGAATATTAGTGCAGATCTGGATACCCTTTTCGTTGAACTTTCAGGATCCACAAACAAAATTTCTGTCATAGCTGTTTCAGGTCAAGGTTGACCTTTAGTGGGGGGTAAGATTGTGGCCTAGGGTACAATTGTACCCTGATCCTAAGGTCAAGGTTGACTTGGCTCAGAAAAGAAAAATGTTTCTGGGTTTTGTAGATCTCGCAGTTTTGGTGTAGGAATGTGAAAATCAATAGTTTCTGAGATCATCTGATAGGGTTTTCAGATGATTCTTTTTCTGAGGTAAGTACCTTTATTTCTTCATTTCAATATTAGTCTTCTACATTTACATCCCATATCTACCCTAGTTGGGAAAGCTAGGGGAATTTTCTCAAATACATGGTGCGTGGAAGGAGGAGAGAGTAATTGGAAGGCGATAAAATTTAGCACATGTGCAGTTTGGTCAAACATTTTCTACCTCAATCAGTATTATGAGATTGACCCGACGTGAAACCGATGAAAAAAGTAGAAAAAATATTAACGGCTAAGAGAGTTTTGATGGTCGTCCTTCCTTCTCGTGTATTGGATGTCATTGGATGAAAACTTTAGCTCATGCATTTCATATAGAAAATGCCTTCGGCATAAATATAGAAGAATGAATATAAAATATGCCCCCAAGTCAGAAAATAGAACATAAAGCATAACTAATGGCATCTTGAATGTTTTGGTATGCAATAGAACTTGTTTAATGTTAAATTCATCTTGTTATTGTTCCTCAGTATCAATTACTTATGTGGTTGTGCACTAACATATACTATGTGTGAAGAATAATAAAACCTTATGTTCTTTAACCCGTATGTGTGATGAACTTTATTGATGTTTTAAGTGATATCATTGAACTTATTCTAAACAGATAATTTTTTTAATGCTAGTTATACATTGATTAAAACATTTATACATTCTCAATAAATGATGAATATAAAAACTTGAAAAAATAAAAAATAAATTCATAAAGAATCATTTATGTTCTTGAAATTATAGAAATAGTGAATCATGTGGCTTATAACCTTAACTATGTGTGTAATGCCCCACCAGATAACTCATGAGAAATTAACCTAAAATTTGTTACTAAGTTTACAAAATAATTTGTTCCTTAAGAGTTTACAAACAATAATGAATAACAAAGTGAAAGCAATAACGTAAAGTCAATACATACTCATATACACAATCTCATTTATAGATTACAAATCTCAAGGGTTCCTTGATGTAGAAACACATAAATATAATTTAATCTATTAAGTACAATAACCATATATATCTTCCACAAAATGAAACTAAAGTACATCATCTTATAAATAATAAACAACATGTACATTTGAACCATAAGATATACATGATAACCAACATCCACTGCACAAGTCGTAGGGGATGTAATAATATTCTAAGTATAAAGATCAAATACATTAAAAATGAAGAATAGGAACCGGTCTCCAAGGATGAAAGTGTTGGTGCCCAAAAATGATGGATCAGATTTGGCCAACTGACAGGTACACATTGATACCTCTGCATTTATGGCTTAATCAAGCCAAGGATGGTAGGCCTAAATTAACCTTAAACAATCAAATTCACTATGTTGCACAACTACGTACACAAAAAAAAGTTCCTCCAAAGGTGGTGAATGATCCTTGGAGGAAAGCAACAAATCTCCTGATAATCTCTACTCTATAAAGCTTGACTAAAATGGATTATACCAAGGACTAAAAAGTAATGATTTTGAAATAATGATTACATAATATACAAACCTAAAAATATGAACCAAATGATAATTTCCAAATAATAATTAGATCAGTGCCTTCTAAATACTTGGACTATGGAGTTAGAAAACTTTCAATCCTATGTACGATCAGAGACAATTTAAAAAAAAACTTGCTTTAATAAGATAAGACCATCATTTCAGAGGCTTCCACTTAAAGTATAATTCAAATCAGATTATAAAACTAGTTCTATCGAATTGAACTCTATTCAAGAGACCAATAGAAATAGAAGAAAGACTTACATAGACCTTTCTACTAATATTCAAACTGTATAGTGATTTTGAATTATAACACTTAGGGAATTTAACATAGTGAAACACTCTATTAAATAGAATATCCAAAAGACTAATTGAAAGCATACAGATAACTTATAACCACAAATAAAAGAAATGGAACTTATCTTTATTGATGTTGAAAAATTGGTACATAAAAGTTCATAGTTTTAGTTGCGATTTGAATCCTTCTCATGAGTTTCAAAAATAATTTCTAATCTAATGATGGTGACCATTACCTCAGTCCTGGTATCCGTATTAATATGTTTTTGAATAGATTCAAACAAGCTTTGGACTGAGGTGTCATTTCAAAACAAAAACCTAATCTCTAACTACAACAAAAATATAATTACAATGTAAAATATTAACCGTTTTGAAGGTTAATATATTTAATTTATAAGATCTTTAGTAATTATTCTATTTAGAATATCTCTCTTATTTCATGCCATAAAATAATCCCCTTTGAAATATTATTTGATGTGAAGACTTTCTGCACATAAGATAAATTAATTAGATATCTTACCTTGGTCTTCATTAGGGTTTTCTAGAAAAGAAATATTATATTTAATCCATGTATAGTTTCCAAAATAATCCTTCATAACATATTTTATCATTTGAAAAATACACTTATAAAATTTAATCAAAATATTATATATGTTAAATGAGGTTTTCCTACTAATGATTTTCAAAACTTAATATAAGGCCCCCCAAAAATATTATATTCAATAATATATTAAAGGATAACATTACCATGATGCCATGTCAAATATATATATATATATATATATATATATATATATATATATATATATATATATATATATATATATATATATATATATATATATATATATATATATATATATATATATATATATATATATATATATATATATATATATATATATATATATATATATATATATATATATATCCTTCCTTTTTAGGGAAAATTTAACTTCATAAAAAATATTCAACTCAATCCCCAAGCTATTGTTATAGGATAAAAGTTTTATTACTTTGCAAATCATACCAATATAAATATATTTCTTCTTTTGAAAAATATAGTTTTCCACAAAGTAATATGAAATAAATTACCATTTTTCAAAACAATACAAGAATGAGTTCACCCTAAAATGATATCTCAAGTTTAATTTACATAAGGTAAACACATTTACAAACAATATTGCATTCTTATAATATTGTAAACATTTAATTCCACATGCAATCAAATATTAAAAATATTATTTCATTCATGATATAAATTTCCATTAATTTGAATTAAATGATTTCACTATTACTATTGTTGGTGTAATTTAATATTCCTAATTATACTTAACTTAATCTTACTTAGCATAATGCATTGCATAGTAGTTAGTGATTGAGACACCTAGGAGTATGCACCTCATTCAAGCACATGGTGTAGGAGAATTTCCACTTTAGGTGTGATAGTTGTCATCACATACCTCTTTGTGTGTGAGATCCACCTTTTGTGCTCTTATCACATTATCATCCTAATCCATTGCACATACTTTATTGCATAATGGAGGATGATCCACATTTGGTGGACATCTGATTACACCTAGCATAGGTAATAGCTTATTAGCTCCTTATCATTGTCTCTTATCTCCTTTCCTATATAAGGAGGCCTATTATGTACATTTTAATCATGTCCATGATCAATAATATCATTCTTGCATCTTAATGCAATTGTCTTGCCAATCTCTTTTGGAAGTTATCTTGGTCGTGCATTCGATCCTGGGGGTGTTGTAGAGTCACCTAAAACTCTAACAACTATCAAAATATTTTATATCATACCCCTCACAAATAAAAGTAATTCTTCCTTAATAATTTATTAAAATAAAACTCCAAGGGAGAAATTATTTTCATTTATCAACCCTATATTCCAATTTCTCTCATAAAATATTTCAAAATATTAACAAAGAAATATTTGGGCAAGGAATACTCCCTCGACACTATTAATATCTCGAAGTACCATGTTGAATTTTTTTCTTTGGATCAAATTTCTGCACATAAATAACATAGTCAAACATCATGATAGATCAAATTTCATCTTATTTATTTTCAAAATAATTTTTTAATACATACTTCATCATTAGAATTAATCAAGATGATAATATTATTTTAGGGAATAAATTACCCTAATAAGATATTTTATTCTAGCAACTAGGGTAATTTATATTTTTATCATGAGAATGATTTAATGCTTTTTCCATATAAGTACTTTTATGTTAAAATAAGATATTAAGACATATTATTCTGTAAAAAGGAAATTTTCCCCCAACATAAATTTTTCAACAATGAGTGAAAACCATGTGTTTGTATCCTTTCACTCTAACTTATGTTTTCAAGGAATAGCATAGACTAATTGGAATATAGGGGGGGTAAGTTTGGGTAGTTAGGAAAAGGGTAGGCTTTAGAAGTCGAGTGTTCAACTCCTATCGCCACCCTTTTGCCTAATTACATTTTATTTCCCTTTCCAAAATATTTTATTTCACCTCATCATTTCCCACCTTTGAAAATATAAAAGCACTTATTACAATAAAGTATTTTGATCTTTCCATGTAATCTAATAGGTGTTTATACTTGAAATTTGCATACATAGAACAATCATTAGGATTTTTAAATAATATACATTATTAAATAAAAAAGGAAGAAGAATATATTAGTGAAGTATGCTTCCCTATCTATTTAACACTTGAAAAATTAGGTGTCAATAGAAAGAATAATGAACAACTACAACAAGGATCATCCAACACTAGTACATGAATGTCAGAGTCTCAAATGGTAAGAGAATCACTACCTCCTGAGCTCGTGGAGACCTACGTTTCCACTCCCACCATGTTGAGGAGATAACATGATTAGACCCCACTCGGATAAAAATACCAAAATCACTCATCAGGTAAAACTAAGAAAGAGATCTTGAAAGCTTCCTATCTCAAAGGTACAACTCAATAATACAAAGGTACACATACTAATCCAAAGGCAACCAACACACATAGGAAACCTAAGATGAAATTAGGGAAGTGTCATCACATATGTCAACCCCTTAGAACGATCTTACTGATTTAGAAGGGTAGGCTTATACCTAATTATTCAAAGAATTCAGTGATGTATTTGCATGGCAATATGAAGACCTCAAAGGTTTTAATCCAACCCTTGCTCAGCACACTATTGAACTAGAGCCTAATGCCAAACCAGTAAGACAAAAGCAAAGGCCTGTTAATCCCAAGCTTGAGCCACTTATGCATAGAGAAGTGCTCAAATTGATAGAAAGTGGTATCATCTACCCCATCAAGCATACTAGTTGGGTTTCCAACCTTGTTCCTATAAGGAAGAAGAATGGGGAGTTAAGGTTGTGTTGACTTCAGGGATCCTAATAGGGCCTCTCTAAAAGACCACCATCCATTACCCTCTATGGAGCAAATCTTACAATGTGTCTCTGGATCTGAGATATTTTCATTATTGGATGGCTATTTAGGATATAATCAAATCCTAGTCAATGAGGAGGATTAATATAAGATTGCATTTACAACCAAGTGGGGAACCATGGCTTATCAAAAGATACCATTTGGTTTGTCAAATGCAGGTGCTACTTTTCAAAAGGCAATGGATATGGCCTTTAAAAGCCTTATGTACAAATTTTTACTGGTCTACTTAGATGACATAGCTATCTATTCTAAACATGCAGCAAATCATATCAAACACTTCAGGAAAATCTTTGAAAGGTTTAGAGAATTTGGGATATCTCTTAATCCCAAGAAATGTGTGTTTGCAGTTCATGAGGGGAAATTGTTAGGATATATAGTGTCCAAAGAAGGAATCATAGTAGACCCTAAAATAATTGCAACCATCTTAGAGCTACCCTTGCCACATCATAAGAAAATCCTTCAATCTTTCATAGGAAGGATTAATTTTGTTAGGTGTTTCTTGCCTAATATTGCAGATTTATTGAAGCCTTTGACAACCATGTTAAAGAAGAGTTCAGCCTTCAATTGGACTAAAGAAAGGAAAGCCAATTTCCAAGCTATCAAAGAAGCCTTGATAGAAGCTCTTGCTCTATTAAACCCAAATTTCAGTAAGGATTTTATGCTTTATACTTATGGAGGTCATGATGCTATATCTGCTATGTTGACTCAAGAGAATTCAGATGGATTGGAGCAACCTATTGCTTTCTTTAGAAAAGGTTTAGAAGAGTATGAACAAAGATACTCTTTTGTGGAAAAACATGTGCTTGCTGTGGTAAAAAGTCTTAAAAAATTCAAATATCTATTGACCCATAGCAAGGTACACTTGAAAGTTACTCATCCAAGTGTCAAAGAATTTTTGCTTTCCAAGGACCTAAATGAGAAAAGATCTAGTTGGATTACCAAAGTGATGGAGTATGACATTGATATCCAAACCACTAAGCTGGTTAGAGGAAGAGGTCTTTGTGAGCATTTGGAAAGGAATGAAAGTTTAAAGAAAATAGAGCAAACAGATGCATCTCTGGTTGTGCATTCTACAGAAGAACATGCCAAGGCAGCAGATTGGTTGCCTAACATGATTCATTTTTTGAAGACAGGACAATGTCCTACAGACCTAGATTCAGCAAAAAGAAGATATTATAGATTACAATCTATTCCCTTTGTGCTGATAGATGAAGTTCTTTTTAGAAAGGATCACAATGGTGTCCTTTTGAGATGTATTGATTCAGAAAAGATAGCTGATGTCCTATTTGAATTTCATGATGGACCTTGTGGAGGTCATTTTTCTCCTAGGACTACTACTTTTAAAATCATGAGGGCCGAATACTATTGGCCATCTATCTTCAAGGATAGTCATGAATATGTGAGAAAATGCATCAAATGTGCCATGTTTGCAGGAAAAGAAAGGCTTGCAGCTCTTCCCCTTTAGCCAACCAGAACAGAACAACCTTTCATGAGATGGGGCATAGACTTTATTGGCATGATTAATCCTCCATCTAGTGCAGGCCACAAATGGATAATCACTGCAACAGATTATTTCACCAGATGGATAGAGGCAGTTGCCTTGAAAGAATCAAATGAGAGTGATGTCTTAAGTTTTTATGATGATATAATTCATAGATTCAACACTCTACTTCATAATATCAGATAATGCATTGGCATTCACAGGCCTTAAAGTCTTAGAATGGGCAATCAAAAATGACATTTATCTGAATACACGTTCAAATTACTACCCTCAGGGAAATGGTTTGATAGAATCAACTAATAAGAACTTGATTAGGATAATCAAGAAGACTCTACAAGATAACCAAAGAGATTGGCATACTAAATTGAAATCTGCCTTATGGTTAGATAGGATTACCCCAAAGAAGATCATTGGGAATTCTCCTTATGTGTTAGTATATGGCAGAGAGGCTAAGTTGTCCATTTCAACTGAATTGCCAGCTTTGGACTTGGCCACTCAATATGTCCTCTTTGAAGAAGGAGATCCCTTACAAATCAGGTATGCTTAGCTCATAGAGTTAGAAGAACTCAGAGATAAGTTCATGAAGGATATGGAGTTCCGTCAAATACAAACAAAGAAAAGTTTTGATAAAAGAGCCAAGGCTAGAAATTTCAAAGTTGGAGATGTAGTTCTCAAATGGGATGAATTCAGATCAAAACCTGGCAGACATACAAAGTTTGATTCCTTCTGGAGTGGACCATTTGTTATTACAGAATGCAAGGAGCCTAATGCTTTTCAGCTATCAACTCTTGAAGGAAATGCCTTGCCTATATCAGTTAATGGATTCCACTTGAAGCCTTGCTTTGAGGTCAATCCTTCTCTGTAAATCTCTGTAAAAATGTTTCCTTTCTTTTCTGTCCCTGCTTTCTAGGTTAGTTTTCTTGCTTTTCAAGAAGTGCTTGTGCACATTTTTTGTTCCTCCCAGTTCTAGGTTTATCTCTTTGTCAGTAAATTTTTTGTGTTCTTGAGATGACTCCATGCCCAATGAATTGTTTAAAGGCCACTAATCTAATGTCTAGCAGGCTGACATCCAACATAAATTGCCAAAATGTTACCCAAAATTTCCTGTTCCATACAAATTTGGCTATAGGCTGGGCTCTATCCAAGGGTCTACATTTTAATCTTGTTCAACATGTTAGCACCTGCAAAAAATTTTCATGGCTATATAGTTTTCTCTGGTCTTTGCAAGTGTTTTCCCTGCCTCTGGCCTTGAACCCTAGGTTCAAAATTCATATTTCTAGCCGTTCGAGGTAAAAACCCTAATTATCTTGGCCAGGCTCTAATTTGTCATTACCTTTTTCAGTCCACTTAAGTGATCTTAAAAGCATATGCACATTTTATCCTCTCAGTCAGTCGCTTAATCTCCTTACTGAAATAGCATATTCCTTTCCTTCCTACGACTATGAGAAATGCTTTTGTCGCACAATCTCTCAATGTCTAAAGAATATTCCTTATCTTTTTGAGACTTAGCGGTTGCCCTTTGGTTGCCAAATCTCCAAATATGAAGTGGTGGTATATTCTTTGCATTCACCAGATCTTTGAATCTTCAAGCAGTTAAGTTTTTATTCAGTGATTTCATGACTGTGTGGTCTCGTAGTCTCCTGATCCTGGCGGTTACATCTTTTCTTTCAGCGACTTGGTGAATAGTTATATTTTCCTTTTTGTCGCATGATCTCATGATTTGGTGTTCAGGCCCTTTATCACTTAGATATTTTGTGAGGACCATTGATGCGATGTTGATCATGTGGTTGGCGCTGAGTCTCCAGATCTAACTCAAGGTAAAGAAACATTTTTGCAACTTCGAGAATGGTCTCAGTTGTGTGATCTTAGGACTTAACCCCAGTTAAGAAAAGGATTGTGAGATTCAGCGAAGACCTTTGTCATGTGATCTCCAGATGGTCTCTGATTCTTTGGAATGGTTAATACATTATTTAGTGACTAAGCGACTATGTGTTCACGAGATCTCTTATTCCTAGCGATCAAGTCCTTAGCATCCAGTGATCTGGTGAGTGGTTATCTTATTCCTAGCGGTCTCAGCTCTGAAGTGTTAAGGTTCGAGCATGATCTACGACTATCATTATACCATTGGGTAAAGATGATGCCTTTTTAAGCATCGTAGTATAGCGACAACCATCAATCCTCTCTCTAACTTAGCACTCCTATCAGGTGGGTCCTATGCCAGATAATTTGAGGTATCTGTAAGTCAAGCAAATAATATCATGACAAGTGGCAGGATGGACTTGGAGGTTTAAGTGTTGTCGTGAGGTCTCTAAATAATATTCAGTGATTCAGTGACTAAGGCTTCAGTCGGGTGATCACCCAATGAAAAGGGGAATTTTCTATTTTATCCAGTGACTGCGAGGTTCTCTTCAGTCGAGCAATCTTGTAATGCAAAAGGAATATTCTAAAGCTATCAAGAGACTCAGTGACCACCATCAGATCAAGTAAGGATCAACGCTTGTCACGTAATCGCTAGATCAAGCCAGAGTTAATGAAAAGTTCAGGAGATTCAGTGACTAAAGAGAAAAGAGAACTTGAGGTAAAGGCAAATTTAGGGTTAAGAACAGAAGCGATGCTCAGGTAAATGGAATGATCTACAACCATGTTTTAAAATGAGATCAACTTCAAATGTCAGCGGTTGATGAAGATAAAGGCTTGGCGCCACCTGTGACCGTTTATATTTTTAAATTCAAATATCAGAAGTACCAAATTTGAGGAGTTATGGCGAGGGCGAGTTGCAAAGAGGTAGATGGATCAAGGCGGCTTGTCTGCAGGCAGATGTAGTGATGAAATGGACATGTAGGTACAAAGATTTGATCGGCCAAGATATTTCAGCGATGCATTTATGATCAGAAATGATAGGATTAGGTTTTTCCATTATTCTATGAAAATCTATGTAACCCTAATTAGATTTTTGCTCCTACTTGTGTGCAATTAAGGAGATGTATATAATAGTTTTTTGGAGCCTTTAGAGCTTAGATTTTACAATTGTAAAAGAGAGATTTTCTTTCTGAGGAGTTATTCAAGGCATTCTTTCTGCCCTCTAGCTTTTGATTTTTGTAACCTTTCATTGATGTTTAGATATTACAAAGGTATTTTGTGACATTCTTTCTGTCCTTATGCCTTCTTGTCTGAATTTTCTCTTAATGAATTGAGTATATGTATGTTTCCTGATCCCTCTTTCTTTTTGCAATTCATGTGTATTCCTGTGGATGATTTGATTTGAATGATCTTGTGGGTATACTTCAACCCCCTGACAATCTGTCTCATTCCTATACCTAGTTGCAGAGGTGAATGTTTGTTTGCAGGTTATATATTGTGTCTAAATTCTTAGGAATGCTATTGTTTGTGAAATTCTCTCTTTCCTTGAATAGCCTCTTTCTATTACAGACCCTTCTATGAAATATTGATGCAAGTCTATTTAGTGAGTTGTGATCTCCTAGACCTAAGTTTGTGCACTGATTTCATTCTCTATACTGTAATTCATACCATCATTTCGGTGTATCACCTAGTAGGATAGTTTGCTTTAAGTTATTTCCCTTTCATGCATTCCTTCTATCCCTTTTCCCTCAAGAGTTTACTTTCCTGTCAAGAAGCAAATTAAGGTGATTATCCAAGAGGAACCAACCTAGAACCTGGAGGTCTCATCTCAGTTAGCATAGGTCCCACACCTGGAGATGATTCCCATGTTATACTAAGTTATCAAGACCAAGAGAGCGTGAAACAAGGGTGCAAACTTAGTGTATAATAATACCCGCACCCCTTGTCACACTATGTGGCTCCCAAAGGCTATCACTGGCAGTATGGCCTATCGTCGGTAGTCTTGCTGCCGTGTAGTAGCACTGGCTACCGCCGACAACTCATGAGACTCTCACGGGGGTCAGGGGGCGTAAAACCCTCCCACCCCTATGATATATAAAAAAATTTATTTTTTTATTTTTTAAAATGAAATATTTAAAATGATAGGAAAAATTACTAGGGTTTCAACAATTGATAAAGATAACCATATATCATTTTCTTGAATACAAAAGCTAAAGGGCAATATTGAAACCCTCAAATATGAATACTAAAATTTACAAATGAATCCAAGAACAAAATAAACACAAAAATACATGTATTATCAAACCCTTATACATAGAAGACACAACACAAACAATCTCTTTCAAAAATAAAGAATACATAGGATTCAAATCCTACCTTAATAACACCGACCGATCTAGAAACAATAACAATTTGAATAATTCCAAAATACTCCAAGATTTAAACAAAAAAAATTTACTCCAAAACCCAAACCAAATTCCTGAAACCCGTGTCTAAAAAATAATGGCCAAATCCTCCTAATAAAGGAAAAGAACCTAGAACTAGAACTCAACCATGCAAACCCGGAACTCAACTTAACTCCTAAAACTTTGTTATTATCAATTTCCTTTTGCATGATTTTCAATTTAATAATTAATAACTTAATGCACTTTCACTGAATTCAAATTAAATTAATCTTTCTTATTTTTATCAATTAACTTAACTATAAAAAAATACTTTATTCTTTTATTTATTTTAATTGATTGTGCAACTTAATTGCATATCAATTATAACTTAAATAATATTGTTTTAATCATATTATTATTTATCCAATTGATGATATATTATCAATTAATAGATTTTATCTTTAATTAAAATTTTGAATTATTTAATATTTAATTAAATCCTTAAATTTCACAATCATACTTTTAATTAAGTCTTTTAATTGATAAATATATTTAATTAATTTGTATTAATTAAATACCCTCACATTTAATATTTTCTATATTTAATATGATTTAAACAACATAATTAATCTCAGCAAATTACTTAACCATTTCACAATAATCACACCAACCAAATAACCAACCAATGAATAGAAAAACCAATTGAACCTAATAAAATGATAACCATGCTCAAGGGAAAGGCTCATGAAATCACATCACCTAGATGAATTCGAAGAGGTAATAAATCAGAAACTTGTCCACTATTTCAGGATAGTAAAATGGATTATGTTGGGATTCAGACCTGAATGTTATCTTCCCTCTCTTACCATTGAGACATTGCGATAGGGCATACATACATAACCTCACAATAAAGTTTAAATAATCAACACACACATGAAAGTGTCTTAAAAGAGTTCAGAAATATAAAACTAAAAAAGTAAACTATGGGTGGGCACTACATCCACCTCCCCTAGAATTAGACTTACTCTCGGAAGCCTACAAAAAATAGGGATGTAAATCTCGTAATCTCGCTACATCCTCTCAAGTCATTGATGACTCATTAGTAGGGTCCCATTGGACCCTTACCTTCTCTATGGTGCGATCTCTGAGGCTCAACTCCCACTACTCCAAATCTAGTTGCTTGTCCTCTACCTGTAATGCATTCTAGTCAAGAACATGTGTAACATCTAGAATATACTATCTAAGTACTAAAATATGGAAAAAATCATGAATGCAAGATAAGCTAGGCAAAAAAGCAAGATGGTAAGCAACTGGTCCTATCCTCTCAAGAATCTCAAATGCAGGCCAACAAAATGAGGTGCTAACTTTGAACCCTTTCCATAATGGATCAGAGTACTAGAGTCATGTTAATAAGATTTTAGATATTGTAAACGGTCTTGCGATTAATTCTTAGTTATCATGGTACTAATGATACAGATAAGACATTGAAAATACAATGATTTTTAGATGTAGATTGGAAAAGTGACTTAAATATTCAAAGATTCACTTGTGGTTATGTGTTCTCTTTGTTTGGTGGTATAATTAATTGGATTACTAAGAGGCATCCCATGGTTTATTTTTCCACCATTGAAGTATAGTATGTTTCTACTAAACTATTAGTCCTAAGGGTCCAAGATCACTGGGAGGGTAGCGGGGGGGGGGGGTGAATCATTAATCTAATATATCTAATATGTTTTACTTATTTAACATAAAGATACCATTCACTGGTGTGCCAATTGATAAGAAAATGCAACTTAACCAAATAAACACAACCACCACAATGAATGCAACACAAAACATAGAGATTTTTTCTGTGGAAACCCAATTGGGTGAAAACCACATGTGAGATGAAACTCACAAATTATGTACTCTTTTGAAGTATGCCCTGTTAGGAGCTTAACCTTGTTAGGAGTTTACAAATATGTTGTTAGGTGCGACCCAATTATGGGATTTTCCTTTATCCCTTTTAGGAGCTTTACCATGTTAGGAGTAGCCTTATTAGAAGACTTCAGACACTAGCTAAAGTGCCACCCTGTTAAAGGATTTACAAATAAGATATGTTAGGATCTACCTGATTAAGGGATTTACATATAATAAACATGTTAGGGTCTTGTGATATGGAAATATAAAATCCTTTTCTCAAGATCATATCCTTTGTAACACCTTCAATCTTTCATCAGACAACTCTAGAATACCCTACCTTGATCACACCGTCACAATCATGATCTACACATAAATCTTTGATTCCATGATATAAATATCACTGCTCAAGCCCTAAACTGCCACTGACCTAAAATCTCATCCAACACATTTGAAATCACTTTTCCAATCTTCACACCTAGATAGATCACACTAAAACACACATCCCAATGTAACAACCATCTTTACCAAATAGGTCAGCCAAAGGATAAACCCTTACAATTTATTTTATCAAGAATAGTCAAACACATTTTGACCAACTCATCCTTCATCTTGATAAAACATCTTCCTTGATAAATGTAACGCCAACACATCACCACAAATGAATTGAAAAACATCATCATGACATTTCTAATACAAATGACTCATTAGAATTTGATCACTGGTCGCCAAAAGAAGATTTACCATTGGTAGGTCATGAACATAGTCACCTTTCATAGAAACAACTTTTGTAACCACACAACATGCTTACCGATCATCAAAATCAGTTGTGGTCATAACCATGAGCTCAACATAGCACCAACAACATAATTATATGATCGTGCCTCCTAGCTCACCATAGATTTGATAAATCAATCAAATCACTTATTGTTAGTCACACACTGTTCTAGCAGTTTCCCTATCACACTTCAATCAATCATAACTCACACAAATAATACATTCAACATTTGCAATCATACAATTATTATCTAGAGACATTCCTAAGTCTCCCTTAAGAATCATGACCACTGGAACCACTTGAAACACACTATTCATTCTTTTCACATAATCGGAAACACACTAAGAACCGTAGGTCAATACATGACAGATCAATGACAACACAATAACTAATCATCTCAATTACCAAATCTATACCATCACATCATCAATTATGCCAACAATCTTGCCCTTTGACATTGATGGAAACCCAAACAATCATAACATATTTTCAACCTACTTAGCTTGTGTTCTTACACTAATTCATCATCTTTGAATCAACTGTCATCTGCCTCATCTGTCATTTTCTTGTCTACTTTTTAGTACATCTCTCCCCCTTTGATAGCAATGCCAAAGACACCATACCAAAGATCTCTTCTTATCCTTCAATACATTTACCACCAATTGCCCCCCTTAGGAGTAGATCCTTATTACATCAATCCAACAAATATTTTTAATACAAAACATTTGACTGATGCAACAACATCACTTTAACTTTGTTTAGGTAGGGGAATGACCCCCAAATTTCCTCTTAGATACTCAAACGTATCCTTTGGTAGTGGCTTAGTAAAAATGTCTGTAACCTGCTCCTTTAGTTGATACATACTCCAATTGTACCTTTTTCTCCTAAACTTTCTCTCTAGAAAAATGGTACTTAATTACAATATACTTGGTCTTAGAGTGCATCACAATTTTTTTGGATATGTTAATAGTACTAGTATTGTCACAATAGATAACCACCGGTTCAGTTACCCTTTCCTTAATACCTTCCAATAACTGCTTATCCAAGAAACTTGAGTGCAATTGATAACAACAACAATATATTATGCCTCTGCAATGGACTAAGAAATATAGTTCTTCTTTTTACTTGTCCATGACACAAGTCTCTTTCCAAGAAAGAATGTACCACCACTTGTTCTCATCTTATCATCCACATTACCTTCCTAGTCTACATTAGTGAACAAACTCAAAGAAAAATCTCCTTTGTGATCATACCAAATACCATAGTCCTTAGTCCCTTTTAAGTATGTAAAGATTCTCTTCATGACCACCATATGGGATTCCTTTGGATTAGATTGAAATCTTACAACTATCCCAACTGCATGTGCTATATTAGGCCTACTGTGAAGAACATAATGCAACTTACCGATCATGGATCTATATAAAGTTTCACTCACCTCTTTAGAATCATCTTTCTTGGACAACTTGCAACTGGTCACCATTAGAGTTTCTCCCAGTTTATAATCTTCTAACCCAAAATTCTTCAATACTTCCCCCATGTACTTTGTCTGGCAAATGTAGATTCCATCACTGACCTGAGATATGTGCAGTCCAAAAAAGAATTTAATCTCACCAAACATTGACATCTCAAAAAATTTCCTCATTTCATTTGCAAATGCGATGCTCATCTCATCATTTCCACCAAAAATGATGACATCCACAAAAACTTCAGCAATCAATAATCAATCATCCTTCTCAACCTTAAAGTAAACTTTACTATCCTCACTTGTCCTAATGAAACCGATCTTGATCAAATATGAGTGGAGTCTCTCATACCATGCCCTTGGTTCTTGTTTCAATCCATAAAAAGCCTTCTGCAACTTGCACACCATGTCTTTATGTTCTCATAGTGAAAAACCATCAGGTTTTTCTATGTAAACTTCTTCTTCTAGAATTTCATTCAAGAATGCAGATTTGACATCCATTTGGAAAACTTTAAAACCTTTATAAACAACATATGCTAGCAAAATCCTTACTCCTTCAATTATAGCCACTGGTGCAAAAGTCTCTCCATAGTCCAAGTATTTTTTTCTTATTCATATCCCTTAACCACAAGTCTTGCCTTATTTCTATCTAATTCACCATCTTCATTGAGTTTATTTTAAAAAACCCACTTAGTTCCTATCACATTCTTATCAGCAGGTTTGGGAACTAGTACCCAAGTATTGTTCTTCTTTATCTGATCCAATTCTTCTCCCATGGCCTTAACCCATTCTTCATTCTTCAATGCCCCTCCTACTGATTTAGGTTCATGTTCAGAAATTAGATAGGTACTTTCTCTGATCTTTCTTCTAGTTTGAACACCAACATTCTTATCACCGATAACATGATTGGCTGAATGATTCAACTTTACATACCCTGGTATCACTAGTTTAGGTCTAGGATCCTCTTCTACGGATTGAACTGTTCCATCCACATTGTTTTGATTTTCAATTTCTTGCTCCATTGGTTGAACATATAAAATCCCTTGATCATTTCCTGATTCATTCTTGTTGGAACCATCATTCTAATCTAGAAATTCATCAATTTTTACACTTGCACTTTCTATCAACTTGTTGGTTCTCTTTTTTAGACACTTGTAGGGTTTGCTTCTTGTAGAATACCCTAGGAACTCTCCTTCATCACTCTTAGGATCAAAGTTTCCTATGGTCATCTTTCTTTATCTATCATCTGCTCTCAAAAACTTTGAAGTATTTAACACTAGGTGTGTGGCCATGCCATAACTCATATGAAGTCTTATCGTTACCCTTCTTCACATTTACTTGGTTCAATGTATAAAAAAAAGTGCTAACAACTTCTCTAAAAAAAATCTAAGGTACATCTCTTTGAATCATCATCATTCTTGCAATGTATCAATAATAGATATGTTCCTTCTCTTTGCAACCCCATTCTACTGAGGAGTTCTAGGTGCTGACATTTACCTCTCGAATCCATGTTTTTCACAAAAATTAGTGAATTCAAAAGATGTGAACTCACCACCTCTATCAGATCTCAATCACTTTAGACTCTTACTTGTTTCTTTTTCAACTTGTTCTTTGAACACCTTAAATAAATAGAATGCATCTAATTTGTCTTTTAGAAAAGTAACCCACATCATCCTAGAGTAATCGTCAACAAAAAGCATAAAGTACTTATCTCCATAATAGCTTCTTTTTCTCATAGGACCACACAAATAAGTATGAACTAAATTCAAAATACCTTCAGATGAAAATAACTTACTGATAAAAATAGAACTAGTTAACTTTTCCAACTGACATTCCTTGCACATGACATTGTATGGTTTCACTAGTTGTGGCAAACCTCTAACAATATTAATCTTACTCACTTTGACCAAACTATCAAAGTTAACATGAAAAAATATCCTATGCCACAACCATCATCAACTTTTGCAATAAAAAAACTCTTTACTATAGTATTTAGTCAGAATAAGTTACCTTTATTCTACATACTAGTAGCGATAAGATCACTAGATCTCCCAAGTATCTTGCAAACACCTCCTTTGAATTATACAAGATAACATTTGTTATTCAATTGTGCTAAACTCAACAAATTATATCCTAAGCCTTCTACCTAGTAAACATCATCACAATGTTTTGTTCTATTTAGTGTAATAGATCCTATTCCTTTTATTAAGCAAGGAGAATTATTACCAAACCTTACCGCAACACCATCACATTCTTCCAACTTAGTGAACTTACTCTAGTCACCTATCATGTGATGTGTACATCCATTGTCTATTACTCAATCTTCACTATGATCCATGCTAGAAATCAAGGATTTTTCATTATCTACATGAAAATTTTCCTTAACAGAAACAAATGTAAATACATCTTCTTCATTATCCTCAAATTCCTCATCGGTAACCCCTTCATCACTAGGAACGAAACAAGTCTTCATGCTCTTATCCTTAAATCTCTGAGGCTTTTCCTTCTTATCACCATAAGAACATCTAGAAATAATGTATCCAATCTTGTTACATGAGAAACATTTAAAAGGTATCTTACCCTTGTATTTTCCAATTCCTCTAAGTAGCCTCCTAGCAAACAATGCTTCCAACTCATCCTATCCATTTTCCTTAGACAAGATAAAATCATAATCATTAGAGTAACATAACACAAAAGAAGGTTCATGACTAACTTTCTTTCCTTTCCTTATAGGTGCAAGAGACATAGATGCCTTGAATGCAACTTCAACCCTTGGAATACTATTATCATAATTGCTAAGTCTAAAAGCAGTCAATTTTCCAATTAATGCATCAAGAGAGAAAGTTGCAGTTCTTAAAGATCTTAACTCCTAAATATCAGAAACTCTAATGGCATAAAGGGGTAACAAGGTTCTCAATACTTTACTTACCACATCATCTTCTGCAATAGTTGCACCAACACTTTTGATAGCAACAACCACTTCTTTGATTCTATGACCATACTTCTCAATGTTTTCAACTTCAACCATCCTCATGTCGTCAAATTTCCGTTTCAGACTATCAACCTTAGCTTTCTACACATGTTTGTCACCACCATACACTAACTTCAATTTCTCCCACACATCATAGGCAATTTCAAGATCTTGGATATCAACAAACTTTGCATAAAATAATGTACTTGCAATGAATTCCATAGTTGCAGTATTCTCTTGTTGCTCCCTTAGCTAATCTTTATTAAGAGGAATGGTTGGAATAACATATTGATTAAAAACATGATTCCAATACTGGTTACCCATACCTTTTAGATAAAGCTTATTCTACAACTCCACACTGAGTAGTTCTCCCTTGTAAACTTAGGACCTTCCTTCCTCATCATTCTCAGATCTTGACCTCAAGCTTCTAAGATTCACCACAAAGAGGACCAAGGCTCTGATACCAATTATTAGTCCTAAGGGTCCAAGATAAGGGGGGGGTGAATCAGTAATCTAATATATTTGATACTTTTTACTTCTTTAACATAAAGATAACATTCATTGGTTTATCGATTGATAAGAAAACAAAACTTAACCAAATAAACACAACTATCACAATGCATGAAACACATAAAAAAAAGTTTTTTTTTGTGGAAACCCAAATGGATGAAAACAACATGTGAGATGAAACTCACAAATTGTATACTCTTCTGAAGTATGCCCCGTTAGGAGTTTACAAAGACACTGTTAGGTGTCACCCAATTATGGGATTTTCCTCTAGCCTTGTTAGGAGTTTTATCCTATTAGGATTAACCTTGTTAGAGGACTTCAGACACTAGTTAAAGTGCCACCCTGTTAAAACATTTACAAATAAGGTCTGTTAGGATCTACCTGATTAAGGGATTTACATATAAGAAACCTATTAGGGTCTTGTGAAATGAAAATAGCAACTCCTTTGCTTGATCAGATCCTCTATAACACCTTCAATCTTTTCTCAGACAACTCTGAAATACCCTGACTTGATCGCACCATCACAATCATGATCTACACACACAAATCTTTGATTCCATGATATAAATATCACTTCTCAAGCCCTAAACTGCCATTGACCTAAAATCTCATCCAACACATTTGAAATCACTTTTCCAATCTTTGCACCTAGAGAGATCACACCAAAACACACATCCCAATGTAACAACCATCTTTACCAAATAGGTCAGCCAGAGGATAGACTCTTATAATTTATTTTATCAAGAATAATCAAACACGTTTTGACTAACTCAACCTTCATCTTGATAAAACATCTTCCTCAATCAATGTAACACTGACACTTCACCACAAATAAATTAAGACACGCCAACATGACAAATGGAATACAAATGAATCATCACAACTCTATCACTGGTTGACAACAAAAGATTAACCTTCAGTAGCTCAGGAACACTGTCGCCTTTCACATAAATAACTTTTGTAACCACAAAACATGCTTATCGATCATCCAAAACAACCGTGGTCATAACCATGAGCTCAATATAGCATCAAAAACATAATTCTATGATCATGCCTCCTAACTCACCATAGATTTGATAAATCAATCAAATCACTTATTGTCACTCACAGACTGTTCTAGCAGTTTCCCTGTCACACTTCAATCAATCATAACTCACACAAATCATACATTCAACATTTGCAATCATATAGTTATCATCTAGAGACATTCCCAAGTCTCCTTTAAGAATCACAATTACTGAAACTACTTGAAACACACTGTTCATCATTCTCACATAATTGGAAACACACTAAGTTATTGCAACACTAAACATGCCTCTATGATGATTGACAAGTTGATTATAATATACAACTAGTTGTGACTCCTATATTGCAATTTGTGTTCCTAAAATTCCATGTACCATGATCTTATACTAAGCATATTGATGTTTAATATCACTTTCGTTTGATATGGTAGATAATGGGAAAGTTTGGTAAGGAAAGGTTGATGCTCAATATAATAATGTAGATTCCTCTAATAAATAAATGAGCACATAGAAGTTCTCTTAGTGAAAGAATGCCTTGGGCCTTAGATCCTATACTTTATTTAGTCCATGTTTCATTTGGGCGTCATTATGTGATATATAATATCAAGTGGTAGAATATTAAGATAGTGTAACATTTAATTATAATCTAATATATTATTAATATATCTCCAACAATCTTGAAATGGGTACTTGGATGCCCATATTTTTTAGAGATGATATTTTATTTATATTCTTCTTATTGACTTAGAATATTAATTTTAATGCCATTCTTGAAAGAGTTGAAGTTTGTAGAGGTAGTAGCAAAGTTATTTTTAGTAAATTCCTCAAGTGTTAGAATAGAATAGTTATGCATCTTGCATTATCATTGGGATCCACATGCATTCATGTAGGTGAATTTGGATACTTCATGTAAAAAAGTGGGTATACTATTCTAAAAATATCATCTTCACTAAGTTGAAAAAAGTTTTTTTTCCATTTTTCCATGGTACAAAGGCACATTATTTAAGAAAAGTATTTTTCATATTCTTCTCTCATTTCTATGTCAATTGGATAGACGGTTTCATGAGGATTTTTTTAAGTATACAAGTGCTATTAGAATGTTGGTAGATTAAAGAGAGTTTAAAGTGTTGTATATATATTTTATTATTGAAAATTAATAAACTATTAATATTTTGTTTCATGTTAGATTTTTCTCCATATAAATCTATTATTATGTGTTTGTTTGTCATGGTTTGTTGATTTTATTATTGCTAAGTTCACAATTATAATATTTTATGAGTTATTCAATATTGCATTTAACTATAATAAGACTTGCATCACTTTGTAAATAAACACTGTAAGCCTTCTTCTCTTGATTTAACAATACCAAGTAAAACAAACAATTAAGCATGACCAAACTTATTAGAATTGCCTAACAAAGAATATGCTAGTACTTGCAATCTCTAATATTGGATTTATATATATGAATCACCTAGCCACAAAGTATGCTATATTTCATGAAATTTTTATAGGTTCCTTGTGATAAAGCATTCTAGATCTTGAACTATATTCACGTATTCCTTGGAATAAAGTACATTGCATTACGTCTTCTATTTTATAACAACAAAACATGAAACAAATTTCTATACTTTCTTTTTAGTGTAAGTAGTTTATCATATTTCTTGTGTGTCTTGTACTAAAGAAAATTATTTTATGTGTTTCAACATGTAAATTTTTTATTTTTCACATCTTGTTGAAATGCAAGATTATATTTTACTAATGAATATTTTTTGTAATTTTTTAGCATGTGATTTTGTATATATTTCTTTGGGCTATGAATACTTCCTTAAAGATTACAATGTATAATTTTATAATGTATCATTTTTAAAATATATATATATTTGCTTTTTTTTAATACTTAAACTAAGATTTATCACCTATTGATACAAGCCACTAAAGTGATGGCAAAATGAATCAGATTTGTAAATGTTATACTTTTGCCTACCTCTAAATCCAATCAAAACAATCTATATTTTAATCTATTTTCATATCTATTTTATGAATTCATACCATGGCCCACTCACTATTTGGAGCTGCACTTAGATTCTTCTGCTTTACATTGATGTCAATGTTGACTTTGACATTGATTAACAAGAAAAGAGTATTCAATTATGCCCTTGTCCACATTGTGTTTATTTGGGTCCCACGTTGTGCTATTTGTTTAGAACCAACTTTAACAATGTCACCATAGAGACTGATAGAAAATTTGTCCATTTCAAATTATTAACATGGTTCATATAAATTAAAAATATGGCTATTTCTTTTGATTTACATTTCATAATTATAATTATAATTTGTTATTTTTATATAAGATAATATGAATAATAATTTAAATTGACAATCTGAATGTTTTTCATGATTTAACTTTAATATTAATTTTTTAATATTTTCTAATCATTTGTGATACATTTCTTGCATTTTTAGTTTTGACTTATGTCTTTTTCCTTGATGTTTTATATCAAATTTTGTGATTTTTTCTCGTCTTCTTCATACTAGAAACTCTAATGAACATGGATACAAATTATGGTAACTATATATCTATAACTTATAATACTCAATCTTTCACAAAACAATATAATACATAATTCTTTGAAAACAAAAAACTTAAGATTCTATCTTAGAGATTGCTCAAATTTAAATCTTAAAAATAAAAATCCAATACTTTAACCACTCAATCTTAAACCCTAAACCGTTTTGAATAATTTCCATAAACCCAACTTTGTATGAAGATCTTACATATTGACATTTTGAATAATTCTCTTCTGTCTAAACTCAAGTAGATTATTGATATTAATTTCTCACATACTACTTTGCACGGATATATTACATATTATTAAAATCTCTGTTCTTCTAATTATCTGGTTAAACATCTCCTCCTTTGAGCTAAACTACCATGACTATAAGGATACAAAGCATACTAAAACCATACATTTACATGTCTGTAGTACATTCTGGTGGAGGCAGAGGATATCTCTGTTTGTCATTACAGTAATTATATATCATGAAATTTTTCTCCACCCACTGCAGTTTCTTCAACTGGTCTGAGCTCACCCCATTCATACCTTCTCCAGATGATGCTGCCATGGACTGAACATTGAAATTGCGGTAAGATGCAACAAAGGGAGCATGTGACCAGTCTATCTTAACAAGCCCTCCTTGAGTTGCCCAACTGTCTCCATTCCATAAACTTGAATACACTCCCATGGCTTGCTTCTCTGGATATGCCACCCCAGCTGCCTTGTGGTTGCTGAACACTCTGATTGGCACACTGTCCACCATGAATCTGCAGGTCATGTGATTCAATATCAGTCAAGAAGATGAAAAAATAGGTGCTTGCTAAAAAATACAGAGCACATATGAATAGTTGGATTTGATCATGGACTATACTTAAAGCAATTGGGTCATGAGGATTTATGAATAACTTTCATTAAAGATCAAGGAGTGAAACATACAAGATGTGTTGAGGAGTCCAGAGTACACCATAGGAGTGAAAGTCTGTGGTGGGATCAAACCAGAGGTAAATCCTCTGTTCTCTGTCACCTTTACCACTAGCATACACATTTGTCTGAACAACATAAGGCTCTCCTGATTTGTTTCCAAGAAACTCAAAGTCCAGTTCATCATGGTTCGATCCCTCAGAAGAAAGCTGCAACAAAATTCATTGAAGTAAGTTGGGTTTTCATGACAAATCAGTCTGTATCACTATCAACTAAATCAGGCCTATAACTTCAAGTACCCACATAATAAGCAGTGACAGTGCCAGCAGAGTCTCCAGGAACCAGCTTGATTTGCATGTTGATGTTCCCAAACAGGTACTTATTCTTCGAAGCAAACCCAGACCCTGTTATACAAACACACCCAATATCAGCAGAGCTGAATTTTCTCTTGCCCAAATAGCTTGAATTTGTAACTTCTTACCTGAGCTTTGATCCAGGGTGAGCTGCAGCTGCTGCCCACCATTGGAGAATCTAACATGTTCTGCTGCCCAGGAAACATAGAAATCTTTGTCCAAGCTAGTAGTGGCTCCCTTGAGCAACATAAGCAATGAAAGTACAAAAAACCCACGGAAGAAGAAGCTGCCCATTTTTCAGGAACTTCTGAATACTAGTGACTGTTTTACTTTGTTTGTAAAGCAGTTGGGGGGCAGGGGGTATTTATAGTACTTGATTTGCACACTGTTGAGAGATGAAGTTGGAAAAATTGGGGTGTCGGTGTGAAAAAGGAGAAGTCTGAGCTGTGAACAGCTCGATTTGGATGAGTCATCCATGCCTATCGATACTGCAATCATATGAGAATATTCTGTCTTGTCCTCTGACAGATTTAGGGTTTTGTCCAGGGAAAGAAGATATTATTGAAACTCCTATCCCCCGCCATGACTGGGTCAAATCGGGGGCTCTGTATTTTTCTTGTGGTGAATTCCAGTGAAGAAGTAAGGGGCAATAATTGTACGGGTGTGTCTTGATCATCTGGTGAGGATGAGGACATTGCGGCACGTCAGCTAGGTAAGATGAAGGGTGACAATCAACTCTGCAACTACTACATCTCCATGTCATATCAAACATTTCCCAAAGCTTACGTGCATTCAATGTCCCTTGGTGTGTGGACACGTGTAAAAGAGTTTCTTGTTTCTTTCTCTTAACTCTATATTTTTATTAACATTGAAAAAAAAATACAAATTATTTTCCAAACACTTGATTCGTCTTAAACTTATGGATCTTTTAGATTTTTGTAAAGTAATTTCTTCTCATTTTCAACAATGTTTTTGATCTTTTAGTTTTGTAAGAACTATCTTTTCATTTTCAAATTTAATAAAATAAAGTTATATAATCTAATAATTTAATTTAAAGTCAATAAAGTAGATAAGTATGTGGATATAACAATGACAAAACTAAAACAAGAAACACCAATTTCTCTGTAGCCTTCCACTAACCCTCGACAACAAAAGAACTTTATTGTGAAGTTATCAAATTGGTAATTCTACGTTCACTCAATGTCCCTTGGTGTGTGTGGACATGTGTAAAAGAGTTTCTTGTTTCTTCCTGTAGCTCCATATTTTTATTAACATTTTTGTTAAAAAAACAAATTATCTTCCAAAAACTTGATTCATCTTAAACTTATTGCATCTTTTAGATTTTTGTGAAGTAAATTCTTCCCATTTTCTACAATGTTTTTAAATTTTTAATTTAGAAAGAACTATCTTTTCATTTTCAAATTTAATAAAATAAAGCGATATAATCTAATAATTTAATTTAAAGTCAATAAAGTAGATAAGTATGTGGATATAACAATGACAAAACTAAAACAAGAAACACCAATTTCTCTGTAGCCACCCACTAACCCTCGACAACAAAAGAACTTTATTGTGAAGTTATCAAATTGGTGATTCTACGTTCACTCAATGTCCCTTGGTGTGTGTGGACACGTGTAAAAGAGTTTCTTGTTTCTTCCTGTAGCTCCATATTTCTATTAACATTTTTGTAAAAAAAACAAATTATCTTCCAAAAACTTGATTCATCTTAAACTTATTGCATCTTTTAGATTTTTGTGAAGTAAATTCTTCCCATTTTCTACAATGTTTTTAAATTTTTAATTTAGAAAGAACTATCTTTTCATTTTCAAATTTAATAAAATAAAGCGATATAATCTAATAATTTAATTTAAAGTAAGTAAATTAGATAAGCATGTGGATATAACAATGACAAAACTAAAATCATAAGTACCAATTTCTATGTAGCCTCCCACACCCTCAGTAACAAGAAGATCTTTCTTGTGAAGTTACCAAATCGATGATTCTTACCTTTGATTGTACGCCAACTCCTTTATCTATTTCCGCAGATGGATTGGACAAGGATCTTTGACAAGTCCAAAAGAAGAAAACCAAAACATAAAAAGATGATATGGGGACAGTAAGTAAGGTTGGAAAACCTTCTGAAAGGGTGCTCAAGCATAAGGCTATGGCCAGAGAAATTGTCAATGGGTGGCAATTGACTCTGGATGTGAACCGATGTAAGCAAGAAATGAAGTTCCTTTCATGGAACATGAGGAGTCTAAATAGCCCCCCAAAACAATTTTCTATCACCCAGTACATTATGAAATTTAAAATTGATGTTTTGTTACTTCGGGAGGTTAAGATGTCTTATCAACCATTTTCTAAAATAGTTGGTAGATTGTGGTCGGGTTCTTTTTATTATAATGAAGCTAATAGTGCCTTAGGAGGTGTGACAACCATGTGGAACCCTAACAAGCTTGATGGTGAAGCCTATATATTTTCTCAAAGCATACCTTGCGATGACATTCAGACTTAGTAACTACACTTGGCACTTATTCAATGTCTATGCCCCTAATAGTCGGGCTAGCAAGGCCTTGGTGTTGAGGGAGATTTCTTCCATCATCCTTGAGGACCAAGAGGCTCTTTCTATAGTGGTGGGAAACTTCAACTCTCCCCTATTCCCATCAAAAAAAATTGGGAGGTTTAATGAATTTTAATGACAATATGAATGATTTTTTAGACTTCATTAACAAGACTAGCCTCTTAGATTTAGAGTTGCAAGGAAATCCTTTCACTTGGTCTAATAATAGGAAGGGTTTTCATCTAATTTAGGTCTGATTAGATAGATTTTTGTTTTCATCCAAATGGGACTTGGGGTGCAATACTACTCTTAAGGCCCTCCCTAGAATTGTCTTAAATCATTGCCCCATTCTCTTACATTGTGTGGATAAGCCCTATTCAGACCCCCTCCCTTCTAGGTATGAAATTATGTGGACCTCTCATCCAGATTTTAAAAATTGCATCCAAAGATGGTGGGCTACCCCTATCCAAGGCTCAAATATGTACATGATTTCACAAAAGCTTGACCTTATTAGAAGGGAAGTTGGAGGTTGGAATAAGTCTACTTTTGGGGATATCTTCAAATAGAAGAAAGAAATTGGCTCCAAACTTGATCATATTCAAAATCTGATTGCTTCTGGTAATTTCTCCCAATCCCTACATGAGGAAGAAGGTTGTAGAAAGAAATGGAAATATAATCTTAGTAAGGAGGAAATATTTTGGAACCACAGATCAATAATCTAATGAATGAAAGAAGGAGACATGAACTTAGCCTTTTTTTCATAGAACATCTAGTAGACACAAAAAGAGAAATACTATTAAGTATTTAGTGGATGAAAATAATGAAGAGGTTACTAATGATGATAAAATTGGTGAACTGGCCTCTCATTTTTTTCATTCAGTTGTATGCTGACAATGATGGAAACCGGTTATGGGAAGTGCATGACAAGATTCTTCATCACCTCCCAATAGTCATTAGGGAGGATGACAACAAGAATATCCTTGCCCTTATTATGGAGGAGGAAGTCAAAGTGGCAGTGTTTTCTATGGGTGCATTTAAGACGTCTGGGCCCAATGGCTTCCCACTTGCTTTTTTCTAATAATTCTAGGACATTATCTTCTTTGATGTGACAAAGGCCACAAGGGATTTTCTTAGGACCACTAAGCTTCTAAGGAAATTAAATAACACTTTTATTGCATTAGTTCTTAAAGTCCAAGACCCTAAATGTAGGGCAGACTTTAGGCTCATAAGCCTTTGCAATACCATCTACAAAGTCTTTTCTAAGGTGTTAGTTAATCAACTCAAACCCCTTCTGGAAAAAATTATTAGCCCTTGCTAGAAAGGTTTTGTTCCAGGGCACCAAATTTTGGATACTTCCATTGCCACATATGAGATCATCCATTCTATGGATAAAATCTAGATCCTAGGTATGGCCTTTGAATTGGACATTTCTAGGGCTAATGATAAAGTTAAATGACATTTTTGTACCATGTCTTTCTTAAATTGGGCTTTAATGATAGAGTGATTGGAATCATCTAGGAATCTATAGAGACATTTCACTACTTAGTTTTGGTCAGTGGGGTTCCTTGGGGTATCTTCAAAGCCGCTAAAGGAATTAGACAAGGTGACCCCTTTTCACCTATCTCTTTATTATGGTTGTTGAAGTCCTTAGTAGAAATGTTATCTTTCTATCTCGGATTGGTAAAATCTAGGGAGTTAAAGCTGCCGCTACAACCCCCCCCAGTTTTGCAATAGTTTGTTGACGATACCTTCCTTTTTGGTAAATCCTCAGTAATTGAAGCTAAGGAGTGGAAATGTCTCCTCCGAGATTATGCTAAAGCTTTGAGTCAATGTATTAATTATGAAAAAAGAAGTTTATATTTCTTTAACACCAAGCTAAATCTTCAAGCTAAGATCACAAATATCTTAGGTTGTCAATGTGTTACTGTTGCCCTCCCTAGTAATTATCCGGGCCTGCTTCTCACTATTAAGGAGGTAATCTCCACCTTATGGAATTCTATTTTAGAGAGAATTCAGAGAAAATTGGCTGGATGGATAGGAAAATTATTGAGTAGTGCAGGGAAACTTAAGCTTCTCTCTACCTCTTTGTAAGGAATCCTAGTCTATTTATTATCTTTTTTCAAAATCTCACTTGGGCTATGGATGGGAAATTGGAAAAAATCAAATGAACCTTCCTTTGGACATGAGTTGAAAAGAAAAAGAGAATGGTGCTTGTCACCTCTTGATGTCATCCCATTGCTATCATCCCCTTTTCTCACCTAATGAGAAGGATGAATACTTACTTTGGGATTTTTATTGTTGATTACATCACCCCTGAAGGTAAGTGGATCTCCCTTAAGAAAAGTGTTATGGATAGACCTGATCTCTTTCCCAAAGTTGAGGAACAATAGTCCTTGTTGATGGAGGTAAGACTTCATTTTTTCCCTAGAGAAGATAAATTCATTTGGGCAAAGAATCTGACAGGAGCCTTCTTAGTTAAGTCTTCTTAAAATATGCTAATCAAGAACAATGGTGACCCAGATTGCTAGAAGAAGGTTTGGAACCCACAACTCATTCTTAAGATTAATTTTCTTTTGGTGGAATTCTATGCATGGTAAAATACTAACTCAAGGCAATCTTATTAAAAGAGGTTTTCATCCTCCTAATCAATCCATTCTTTGTAAGACAGATGAAGAGATAATTCCTCACCTTTTTATTCATTGTCCTTTTGTCTCACATATCTGACATAATATCTTAAAAAAGTTTAACATCCAATGGGTGTTTGGAATGAATATTTATGATTTTTTTCTTAATTGGAAGTTCCCATCAAGTGACACCCTCATCCAACAACTATGGTGGAAAATACCCCCACATGTTTGTTGGTGCTTGTGGAAAGAGAGGAACAACATGATTTTTCAACTACACTAAAAATACTATTGATAATGTTCTTGCAATCCTCAAAAAACTCTTGCTTGAAATTTTGATGTCAATAATTAGAAAATCCCTACTAACCCTCCTTTGGCTTGGGATTGTAAGCTTATAGAATGCTGGAGGCTCCCAAAGAATTTTTTATAAGTTTAACAATTTTAAGAAAATTGCTAGGAAAAACATAGTTTGGAAAGATCCTCACCCACCTTGGTTCAAGTTGAATTTTGATGGTGTGTCCAAATTGGGCCTAGCCATCAGAGGTGGGGTAATTAGGGATCACATGGGAGATTTAGTTGCTTCTTATGCTGAGAATTTGGGAGGCTTTACCAGTAATCATGTGGAAGGGATGGCCCTGTTATGGGGCCTAAAGATAGCTTTGTTGATTGGCATTAAAGTTTTGTAAATTGAAGGGGACTCTAAATTAATTATTGAAGAAACCAAAGGCACTATAATGGCTGGCTAGAAAGTGGAGGAAATCCTAAGAGATATAAGGCCTCTTTTAGCAGGATTTGATGATTTTTCCTTACAACATACCTTTAGATAAGGCAATGTCATGGCTGACTCTATAGCTACCATTGGTTTGGTGAGAGAGGGCCTTCATTGATGGAGGATGATCCATTCTCTTTCTGATGTTATAACATCCCTTCTAGGGAAGGATAAAACTACCCTTGTCACTAATGGAAGTTGCTAAAAAATTTTATTGGATCCTTGCTTGGGGTATTTGGGCCTCAAACTACAGTGATGGTGGATATCTAAACTTGAATTTTCCCTACTTTCAAATTCCTAGAATATCATCATGAGATATGTCATCACATGCCTATTATGATGGGTTGTGGTGGAATTTTTTTGTTTTGAGTATGAAGGTAATTTCTTCGAGGTTTTTGATAATAATTTACAAGTTTCCTTTCTAGATTTTTTGAGATCGCGTCCTAGGATTCTTGTTTTCAACCATATTTTTTATTCATAAAATGGCTATTCGCATAGGGGCACTATCCTTTCTGAGTTGGAAATGAATGGAGGCACTAAATGCATTAATTGCACTGATTTCCATCATCTAATCATGGTTTTTGTGCCTTTTTTTCCTTTCCAAACTAAATTTGGGGTCTCTATAGCTCGGTAACATGTCTTCTCAAGCTTGCATTATTGCTTCTATCACCATTATCTCTTCAACTTTGACTAATAACAACATGGGGGGTAACCAAGTTTATGTTTAGTCTAATAAGTATGATGAATATAGAAATAATTCCACTGTTTGGCATATCTACTTGAGGAAGGAGGAATCACTCCACTCATTGAATGCATGATAAGCTATGCCAAGAGTCTCTCTCAAAAAATTGTCTTCTCCTAGGCCAAGAGAAGAGTCACTATGGGGGGTATTTTGTTTGAGGTGAATGAGGTGGTCATCTCCCAAGGCACTAGCCTCTCCATAAATGGACATACATGGAATAAAATGAGTAGGGTTTCTAATGTCACCAACCTTAACCAATTATTTTGTGGAAAAGAATCACTAGTTAAGTTGCATGAAGGTTTCAATTGGGAGGAATTACCCAAGCCTTAGGATGAAGTGTGTACAATTATCATGAAATATTTACCCTGTACCTTGGAAGTAAGGTTTGGGGTTTACTATTATTATCATTTTCCCTTTCTAAATCATTATAGGAACCACAATGTGATCTCAATTCCTTTCTTTCTTTTTCATTCACTAGAAAGAATAGTTAAGGATATTTTAGATTCTAGAAAGCATGGTAAAAGGTATACCATTTTACACCATGGTCTCATGTTTAGGTTGTATCATTTTCATCTTTCCCTCTATCCACCAAGGACCATTACCATGCAAGAATCCCTTGCTTCCCCAACCCCACCCTTGACTAGCTAGATGGACTACCTTGGCCCTAGTAAAACAAAATGTATTAAGAAGCCTAAAAATCCTCAAGTATTCTCAAACAATTCTCCCAAAATGGTTTCTACATAGTTGCAAAAATAAAAGAGTATAAATGACCCCCTTTGCATTTGAATACTAAGGCCGATAAGAAACCAAAAATTTATAGTTAATATATTGATTTGGATGTGGAGATTATGGAAGATACTCATACCCCCCACATCTCCACTAGATCCTTGTTGTCAAAACTGGACTAAGAAAGGAAAAATGTTTAAAAGAAGAGTATGAGTTGAAGGATGTTGGGGATAGAAAAAGAAAAAACCCTTAGGGAGTAATGCCTAGGAAAGAGGTACATTCTATAACAACTAGTAGCTCCTCCCATGTTTCAGAAATTTTAAAAATTGATTTTATAGACCTTACTACACAGTAGGTTGAGACTAACAAAAAGACCATATCCCCTATTAAACACAAGGAGGAAAGCACAACTGGGGAGGAAACCACTTCTGGAGGGGAGTGTAACAATCGTGAGACTTTTTGGGTGGAGAATAAAAAATCCAAGAATACAATTATAAGCATGGACAATAGGTTTCAAGAGATTTCATGAATTTCCCTTAAGGTGATGCAATCTTAGACTACTACTCTTTTCTTGTTACAGAATGACATGCTTGAAGAAAAGGACATTGAAGATGGAGACTTCAAGGAACTCTTTAAGTTCCTCATGGAGGAATGGGTGCAAATGATTTTTTTCGAAGAAATACACACCAAAGAAGACTTAGTTTGTTGGCTCTTGTTTCCTTTTTGTTGTGTTGTTGATAAAGGCTATGACAGGCTTGTGTTAGCTCTAGTAGTTTTTAATGATACTTTGTTACATGGTTTTTTTTTTAAAATGTTGGTATGGCCCTGCATGGCCTTTTAAGTAAGACTTCTAACAATTATTATACTAGTAAGACTTTAGGTAATATGGTTATGTTAGTTAGTGTGCTTAGATATTATAACTAGTAGGTCTCTCATGGTTTTTGATATGTGGAAATTGGTTACTATTTAATTTTTTCTCTTATGTTGTTAATGTGTTGACATTGTGAATCTTCTTAGTGTCACCCTTTGGGCATTGTATTAAGGGACACCAACCTAGTTTTTTGCTGCTTTCAATATCAAAAACAATGACAAAAAGATAAAGACATGATAAAGTTGATAATTTTAAGCATGATAACCATATTGAAACATTTGAATGTCATAAGATGTAAACATATAAAATATGAGGATTATAATAGCACTTAACATTATAATTAACACTAGAAGGGCCCCTCGTAGCCATAACTAGGGTTTGTTTTGTCATGCCTCCCTTAGGTTTTTGGATTTAGGGTTCATTCATTTTGTTGCTCCTTGGTTTATCGATTGTTTGTTCACCCTTTGTAAGCAGTTTCTTAAATTCATCTTCCTTGTGCAATAGTTTACCCTCTAGGGTTAGTGTCATGTCTTGTCAAACTACCTCTGGAAATGTTCCAGCGTTAGGGCCTTGTTTATAAAAGGGAAACACCCTTGTTTTGCTGCTTATTAATAAAAACATTATAATTATCACACACTTTCTAACTATGAAGCATACGATTTCAATATAGGAAAAATAATAAATAATACAAAGTTTATATCTATACAATTATACTATTTTACTTTCATACAAATATGGATAATAAAGAACATAAAGGACACAACCAAAGAAACAATAATATACAAATATAATTTAAAGGTTGTAAATTACTCAAATAGGAACATAATGCATAATTGAACTAGGAGAAGAACACCTATAACTGGACATGTTCCAATAATGGCACACTCCATGCACATTGTCAATTACTAATTTCAAAAGAGCCCCCAAAATTATAAAAAATGTACTGGAATATAAAATCATATTTTAGCTTTTTTGGTTGGTAATTGGGTCATTTGCGCACCACTATTAGGACTATTTTGCACACTTACTGGGACATTTGTCCACAAGTACTGGAAATTTTGAGTGAATGGTTATTGGTGCATCTTTGAGTGGGTATTAGGAAACACTTTGAAATGGCCACTCTTTGACCCTATGACACTTGACGATCTCTACAGGGAGTTTTGTTAATACCCAGAAGCCAAGAAATGTGTTTTAATGTGTGAACTCGCATACAATGACAATTTTAAAAAATCATTAAAATTTAATGTATAGTTTAGGATCTACGAGTGTGTGAAGTTATGGTGTGCACGTACTAGTGCTCTTCCCCAAATTGTCTTTGTCATATGTTTTGATCCGTTAGTTGATGACCATCTTGATAAAGGTTCACAATCTTAAGTCTTTTAGCTGATAACCATCTTGATAAAGGTTCAAATTATTGAATTAAGTGGTTTAAATTTTAAGGAAACTACTACCAAGAAAGAGTATTCATCTTTATCAAATTTCATAGAGCTTTTAGTACTTGACAATTTATCCCTAACCTTTGCTTCCTCTATAATTCATGTAATATATGTAGTTTGTAAAAATTTTATCTGCTAGAGTAAATTTTGTTGAAGATTTCAAAGTAGAGGCCTAGACATGCTATCATGGAGCTTCTAAAGAGTTTATCATTATCTATCATTCTAGTTTCAAAAAAAATCTTGTTTCCTACATAGTCATCAACATTGAAAATTCTTTAATACAAAAGTATAACAAATATTAGTATATCAAGAATAATTAAGATTAAAAATAATTTATTATATATTTCAATTAATTTAAGCATGCTAAAACATTATAAAAAGTTTAAAATGGTCAAGAAATGGGTAATTTAAACCTAAAAATGAGCTAAATGTTGTACTAGATCAAAGGGATTTTGTATGATAAGATATTTATGACTGATTCTTTACGAAGTTGAAATGAAGCTAGAAGCTATATTTTTATAATTGAAATGCTATAAGTATGTAGAATCAAATATATGATGTTGTGTATTGGGTATTATTTTAGGATTTGAATTGCTCTATTATGCTTGTCACATTTGATAGATGATGTCAATGCTTCTTAATAAATATTATGATTTATATATTATATCGATTGTAATTGGAATCATTATTTTATAATGTATATCTAAATCTTGTAATAGTTAATAAAATTGTCATGTATGATTTTTATTTATGCATGTTTTTGCCATATTTAATTATGAAATGAAGTTGTGTGTTACTCTCATAAACTAATTCTTACCTCTATGAAAGAATGAAATCATAGAATATGTCTAACTTCTACCTTATAATAAACTCTACCCTAGTGGTGACTTTGTCACATGCTATGATTAAGTTATCTATTCATGTTTTTGTGATTGATCAATTGATATTGCATACCTTACATGTATTTTTTATGGTGTTTTGAGTGTGTAATCAAGTAACACAAATTTTTCCTTCTTCTTTCTTTATTTTTTTGACAATATAGTGTAGAGCACCTATAAACATATATAATATTTAAAAAAGGGAATTACAGAGAATTTTGAACATGAACATGGCACAAAATCCACACACGAGAAGAAATAACTAGGAAGATTTACTAAGAAAATGATACTAGATAGAAAAAGTGAGTGACAAATACAATATAGAGGTGGATTTTTCCCTTTGCATGCCTTCCAAACTAGTAGGACTGTAATTCGATCAGAGTTTTAAAGAGATTGAAATGAATGGTTTGGCCACAAATTTTATTTAAATTAGTGAAAATCCTTTATTACAATGTACTAAACACTGAGTCCATTAAATTTCAAACCAAAATTACACAAGAGAGAAAAAAAAGTCTATTACACTTCAAACCAAAATTGGACAAGATAAATAAAAAAATAATGTCAACATTTAAAACAATTTTTAGTAGCAGGGATCCCTTGCGAGGTTGAATGGGAAATGTGCATCAAAATTACAAGAATTAAAGAATGAAATTGATCTTTACTAAGAAAAGTTCTAGCAATAACTAACACTAGCAGTACATATCTCACCTTGGAACACAAATTCCAACTAGATTCAATGTCTTTGTGGATATAAATTAATAACTAGATTAAGGAGCCAATGACTCTTTGCGAGGTCAAGGGTTTACATGCTATGAACTTGATCAATTTTTGATAGATCATTCTCCTCCATGGAAGAGAAGATTTAGGTATCAACTTCAAACACTCAAACAATTACCTTTTTAGGAGACTTCATCCAATCTACATCAAAACCAAATAATGGAATGGTCATTAGGTTTCCAAGATGATTTTAAAATAAAAAAACATGCTTTTGTAGTTTTTGGATTCAATCATGTGAGAGTTTTTAACATCAACATTTTGGATGACACTTCGTGATCCATCTTTCTTCTCCTACTACTCTCTTGCATCCTAATGATGGATCATAGAGTGTGATCCAAAATGTTGATGTTAAAAATTCTCACACAATCAAATCTAGAAACTACAACAACATTCTTATGGATTTTAGAAAAATAATAGCTTTACTCAACAAACATCTTATCATCAACTTCTAGGAATTTGAATTGGCGAACCTAAGAAGTTATCTATTCTATCTGTTAAATTTTTCTTCTCTATAGTAATGCATCATGTCAAAGAATATGATTTTGTTGAGGAGAGACAAGATTGCTTTGAAAATGTCTAGTTTGGAGAACACTTTGTGAGAGAGGATATCTATCAACAACAAGGAATCACCCCCTATCTATATAACTCTAGAATGTTCTTTTTGATATCCAATTTAAAAACCATTAGAAGACCTTTACCATAAGCTAGCTTATTACTAGAATCTATAATTCTCTTTTAGTTGTAGCCACTAGAACCACACATTTATGATTTTATTTCTCAACTCCTAAAATTTCTCTTTTAGGATTTCCTTTTGAAGCACCATAAAAATTAGTTTGAACATAGTGTGAGGAGGAGAAACTCATTTGATCTTACTTAGATACCAGTTTTGAATTCATAGAAAGACACCCCATTTTTTGGCAAGCGTGATAGAAGAGGTCAATTCCTTAGCATCTCATTTTCCATGATGATAATGTTTCTATAAGTAGGAGGGAACAAAAGAGAAATCTCATTATATTCTATGATATTGAAGCTTCTATTTTCTATAATAATACATCCAAACTATAATTTTTTTTCTTAAAGATCTTACTCTTTCTCTCTAAAAAAATATCCCATATAAGTATTGAAGAGCTAATGACCCATAAAATAATATATGTAGCATTTTCATATAGTGAACGACAATATTATAAGTGTTGGATGAGATTCTTATGGAGGGGACCCTACCACCCTAACCTTTTTTAGATCCATTTCCAAAAAGCATTAGAGAAGTTACATGACAATAGGAGGTTTTTTTTGTATCTTCACATGCCTCCCCATAAAATATAAAAGAAAAGAGGGCTAATATATCCAACATGGCTAATCTTAAACTTGTTAGGATCTTAATATGTAGAGATAACTAGGAGAAAGCACTAGCCTTGGGAAGAATTGCAAGACCCTATCATAAAGAAGAAGGCCAAATTAACTCTAAGGGATGGAAAGTGAGTGTTATACAACCATATTTTACTATATAATATCTTAGTTTTGAGGTTTTCTAGATTAGAACATCATCACAATTTAACAAGAAAATCTATCTCTTTTTAATCCCAACAATGTACATATTTATTTGAACTTGTATGAGGAATCTATAATCAAGAAATCCCTCACTTTTGAACCCCAATATTTAGTAATTGTAGACACCTAAAATTGTCCTAACAATTACCCTTATCCTAGCCAATTAAATAGATATTTATTATTTATTTAATTTTATCCTTATTATGCCTTAATTAAATAAATTCACATTTAATTTAATTACACTCCTATTTATCCCTTATCCTTGATTAAATAAATTTACAGTTATTTAATTCTAGCCTTTATTCTATCTTTGATTAAATAAATTTGCATTTATTTAACTTTATCCTATCTCATTTCCCCTCATCATAATCCTCCATTTAATTAAGTAAATCAGTTTGTTTATTTAATTAATCTCCTTTTAACCCACTTGGAATTAAATATTATACTTAATTCTATTTGAGCACATGGCTCCTAACTTTAACCCTCACCTAACCTCACTTCCTAACCTAACCCATCCTTCTAATCCAAGTCAACCCACTTTCCCAATAATTAATCCTAATCTTCCACCTAATCAATCCCTAATCATTTGCACAACCTTAATCTAAGGATTAAGGAATCCTAACCCAAACCCAAGTCACATGTGACTTTGGTCACATGTGACTCTTACACACTTGTCTCCCACATGTCATTGACATGTCACTTTCCAAAGCCTTGGTTATCTCTTTATCTTCCACCTTTTGACCTATGTCATTGACATGTCATTTTCCAAAGTTGCTCACACATGTGTGAGCAACCTTGGTTTTCCCATCCTCTTACAACTCTTGACCTTTGTCATTGAGCCATCATTTTATCAAGTTTCTCACACATGTGTGAGCAACTTTGGCTCTCTTACACCTTCTTACACCCTCTTACACATTGTCATGGATATGTCACTTTCAAAGGTTTCTCGCACATGTGTGAGAATCTTCCCCTCCTTTGCATGGTCAAACCCTAATCCACATGTCATCTACATGGCATCTACTTGGCCTCCACCTCATGGACACCTCATCAATCTTATGCAATCTCGACCCTTCATCCAACTTTGAATCTCAACCGTTCATTTCCTTCAAAATTCTATAAAAGGAGAGCCCTCTTCTCATTTCCACAAGCCTTCTTTACACATTGTCATGCTGTAGGATTTGTGAGCAACCACATACCCTCAACAACCAAAATCATCAAACATCTCTTCATTTGTGGAGGTTTGCATTTGTTTATTGTGTTGAATAGTTAAGCTTTATTTCTCATTTTGTTTCAACACATTTACATGCTTATTTCCATAGTATTTTGAGGTATGGATAGGATATGTTAGGATAAGCTTAGTTTATTTAAGTTTATTCTTTATTATATTTTTATACAATACAGTAATATTGTCCATTATTTCAAGGAATGTATAGATTTAATTCAAAGTTTTGTCCCCATTCCATGATTCCTCCATGAATAAAGCTTATTTACCATTATTAATCACCCAAAAAAGATGTGGAAGAATAAGGTCTCTAGATGAAAATAGAGAATTCATTATTTTGTATCCTTTAGGAGGTTTAGAAATTGTTAAAATCATTTCTATGTCATCATAGTCTAGATATTTCATTACTATGAGTTAACAACATTTGAACTAAGGGTTTCTTTTCTAAAATGCTCACATGAACAATCCGTTGATGACACTTTTATGATGGGGGAATCCTCCGTCAAAGAAGCTAGGAATATGAAAAAGGCACTGAATACCTACTCTAATGCTACTAGGAAACTTATTAATTGGGAGAAAAGTTTTCTCTTCTTCAGTAATACTCCGGAAGAGAGAAGGAATAATATTTCTTCTATCTTAGGTTGTAAGATTGGGAATTTTCCATCCTCCTACTTGGAGTTGCCTCTTTGTATGAAACTTGAAGCCTCCTTTTGGAATGACATAATAGATAGATTTTACCACAAGTTGGCTGGTTGGAAGGGGGCCACGTTAAGACAATCTGGTAAAGTTCAATTGTTAAGGCTACGCTCCAAAATCTCCTGATTTATGCCCTCAGCTTGTTCAAAATCCCATAGAAGTATGCTGTGACTTGATTGAAAAAATGCAAAAAAGATTCCTCTAGACTGGGGTAGAGGAAAAAAAGACTCAGCCTTGTTGCTTGGGAAAATGTGTGAAAACCCAAGAAATATGGGGGTTGGGCATCAAAAGCATTATTAATACTAACAAGGCTCTACTAGCTGTAGACTAGGATTTGAGTGTGCACCTAAACCTGTTTTGAAGGCCAAAGACAAATAAACGTCATAGCATATAATCAAATCAAATTTAATGGTAAACAAACTAAAATCAAAGCCACCTCAGTTTAAGCCTAAAACGGATGCGCCCATGCACCGTTTGATATGCTTAGATATAGATGGATGTGGATGTGCAAACTCAAGCACTTGGAGCATGCAAAATAGGATGATTTGAGGATCAAGAAGACCCAAAATGACACAAAATAGGTATGAGGAACCTATTTTGCCTCAAAGGCCTCAAGAACACACAAATATGCAAAGCTAAAAGATGAACTAAGATTGATTAAACAAGAAATGAATCTATGTTAATCCCATTAAGCTAATTTAGATGTGATTTAAGCTTGAAAATGATCTAAAATGATGAGTTTATGCTTATGCTAGAATGAAAATGGCATTATAACTTTGCTATTGAGTTTGAGAGTTGAAAGATGATTTGCCTTAGGAAGTGAGGGTATTTATAGGATTTCTAAAGGCTTGGGGTAGGAGGAATGAATGGCCAGGATTGAAATCCTTAAGAGAGGCCAAGATTCACTCAAAGGGAAGCACATGGATTGTGCTAGTTCTCAGCCAATCAGGAGGTGACACATGTCACAAGGTGAGTGGATGAAGGGAAGGGCAAAGAGGAGTCAACAAAGGGGGCTCCAAGCTCATAACTCTCCAAATAAATGCTTGTAAGAGCAATGAATGGGCTTTAAGAGGCTTTGAAGACTTTGGGGAAGCAATAAATGCTTTGTGGTTGAGATATTTGGAAGGAAAGACTTTGCTTTGGTTTAGGAAAGTCTTAAGCTTGGTTAGGATTGCACAAAGGTTTAAGGGTAGGATTAGGATTAGATTAGGACAAAAAAAGGATTAGGATGGGTGAAGAGGGTGGATTTGAGAAGATTCTAGAAGAGTCTAGATTTCTCCTTAGTTTCATGGAATAAAAGTTATTCATTCCAAAAGCTTAAGTTTTAGGAATATTTATTAAAATATTTTCAATAAATATGAAAATTAAATATTTAACCTTAATTAAATATTTAACCTTGGGATTAGGGTTAGAAAAGATGGGATTAGCCTTTTAATCGAAATTAAGAAGGGATTAGAAGATTTTGGAAGAGGTTAGTGGTCTTAAGGAAATTGGCCAAGTTTGGGATAAAAAATAAATTAATTTATTTTTTGAAGTTTTTTGGTCAATTTATTAATTAAATAATTAATAAATTAGGGATAATGTCCAAAATGACATTTTTAGGCTAGATTCCTTAATTAAAGATTTTTAATTAAGAGAGAGGGATTTAATGCCATAAAAATAAATTAATTAATTAAATAAATAAATAATTAATAAATGATGATGTCATTAAGGATTTTCAGAAAACAAAAATAATTTATTTTCTGAAGGATTTTTCGGTGTCTACATTTTGCCCCTCTTTGATGCGATGCCGCAAGTGGCATGGCGTCAAAGACAAGAAAACAAGATGCCGAGGCTAGAATCAGAAGAAGAGGGTATGACGCCTGGTTGGACTAGGAGAAAGAGAGATACATGCCCCGGTGGGATAAAATCATGGAAGATGCGCCCAGTGGGACAGAGTGTGCCCGGCGGGATGAGGAAGGAAAGGCCTAGGAAGAAAGGGGAGATAAATAACCTCACTTCTAAGAACAAAAGGTGGATGATATGCAAGATGAGATGGAAATGCAAGATGCAAGATGCAGCTATATGCAAAGATGCAAGATTAATCTATATGATAAATGCAAGGGACCAGATAGCTCCAAGTGCAAATGGGAGTGCACAGCCTAGATTTAATATAGCTATGTTAGAGACCTGCCAAGGATACTGGGATCACGAGGCCTGTCAACAACGTCGCAGAGGACTGACGAGGACTGACACTAAACAAACACACATGGTTGCCCCAACATCACACATGAAGCGCAGAGGCGACATGGTGGAACCGATGCTGAAGGAACCACAAACACACAACTGACTCACAGGCAGAAGCGAAAGATCAAAAGACCTTGCCCCAGATTATCCGCACACGCAGCACACCGTGATATAATGAATCATGGTGACCCTGGTGGGATAAAGAGAAGCCAAAAAGATTAACAAGATCAAAAGGACAAAACCCAAGATCAAAATGATAACTCCAAAAAGATATCCTTTGCCAAGGAGAGAGATTAGGTTTGATTGATGGTGGGAAGATTGGTCGGACAGGAGGAACGATATATCCTCAAGGACCAGGATGGAAGATTAGGTCAGACAGGAGGAACGATATATCCTCAAGGACCCATGGGTTGGTGAGAGAATAAGTGTAGTTGTTCGCTGGCAAAAGCTGAAGTTCAAGGAATAATCAGGATGAGCAAGGATAAGTCGACGATTGATGTTGCTGAAGCACAAGGCCCGAGTGGGACTAAAAGTTTTCTGAGGCTGGGGATGGGACAAGATATTTGATCAAATGCTGCTGCAGGACGGACAAAGGTTATGTACAACAAGGAGGAACGATATGCACAAGGGATATGTACAGAAGCTCAAGATTGGGGATAGGAAGATCACACTCAGCGGGACTCTCACTAGGACGGAGACAAGAAGGATAAATACAGGGAGGACTGCGCTGTACAGGAAAGGGATAAAGATAGGGTACAAGATATGGTACAAAGCTTTGGAATAGGATATGGATTGCAGATGGGTTGGAGAAAGATGGAAGTTGAATGCTTGGAGGATAGGGGAGATGGAACTGCTGGGAGATCTGTTATGGAGATTATGGATGGAGGAAGAGGACGGTAGCTGAAAGGACAACTGAATAGATAAATAGCTCAGTTTACTATGTTGGCGCCTGTTTGCCAGGTTTTCACCAACATACTTGTCCAAGGCACTTGAATTGCCAAGTTTTCACTATTGGACGATTATTTTCTCTTTCTCTTTTCTTCTTCTTTCTTTTTTTTTACTTTTTTTTCTTTTTTTTCTTTTTTTTGCTTTTTTGAATGTTTTTGGATTTTCTGATATATGCAGGATCAGGTTCAGGCATAGAACCTCTTCAGATGGATGATGTTGATAGGATCATTCAAGGGCTCACCTTCTGGTGTTGATAGCTGATAGGCTCTCGAGCCAAAGGATGCGGTGACAACATAGGGGCCCAACCAAGTAGGCTCAAACTTGCCTTTCTTTTCTCTATTTGCTAGGACCTTCTGATTTTCTTTAAGGACCATGTCACCGACCTGGAATTGTCTAGGATGGACCTTTTTGTTATAACTCCTTTTGAGTCGATTTTGGTATGCCACCAGGTGATCGTAAGCTTGCTGTCTCTTTTCATCTAGCAGATCTAGCTGTGTGAGCCGGGCCACACGATAGTCTTCATCAGTTGTATAGTTCTTCATGGAGACGCACAAGGATGGGAGCTCAACCTCGATCGGTAGAACGGCTTCAGCACCATATACAAGAGAGTATGGGGTGGTGCCTGTGGGAGTGTGATAAGAAGTGCGGTAGGCCCAAAGGGCGGGATTGATTTGGAGGTGCCAGTCACGACCAGACTCATTGACAACCTTCTTGAGGATTTTCAAGATAGTTTTGTTGGTTGCCTCAGCTTGGCCATTTCCTTGAGGGAAATATGGACTGGAGAAACGGTGATGGATGTGGAGTCTGGCACATAGATCATCCACATGCTGGTTTTCAAAAGGTGTGCCATGGTCTGTGAAGATGGTAGATGGTATGCCGAAGCGGCAAATGATATGGTAGAGGATGAACTTGGATATTTGGATGCCAGTAGTTAGGGTGAGCGGAATCGCTTCAACCCATTTGGTAAAGTACTCTGTGGCTGTTATGATATACTTGTGTCCATCCGAAGAGAGGGGGGTGATCAAGCCAACGAGGTCGAGGCCCCAACATGAAAAAGGCCACGGTGGTGCAATAGGCTGTAGATCCTGTGCTAGTGCATGTATCAAATTGGCATGCTGTTGACATGGGAGACATTTCTTGACAAATTCACACGCATCATGTTCCATTGTTGGCCAATAATATCCAACTCTAAGCAGCTGCTTTGCTAGAACCATGCCACTCGTGTGGGCACCGCAAATTCCAGCGTGAACTTCTTGTAAGGCCAGGACGGCCTCGTTTGAGTCTAAACATCTAGATAGGACATTATGATACGCACGATGATATAGGGTGTTGGCTACAAGAGTGTAGCGGGAAGCTCTGCGAATAAGGTTTTGGCGTTGGTTATTGGTGAGATGGGGAGATATGATACCATTTTTTAGATATGCATGGATGTCGTGGTACCATGGGGATTGGGGACCAACCAAGACACACACCATGTTTGCATCAGTGTTCTCATAAGCTGGCAAGTGTAGCTGCTCGACTAGAAATTCATACTGTGTTGCGTCACATGGGATTTCCAATAAAGATCCGATGGTTGCCATTGCATCTGCTGCTTTGTTTTGAAGCCTTGGGATCTGATTGAATTGTAGATGTAAGAAATGCTCTTTCAGTTTATCCACCAATTGCTTGTAGGGTAGCAATTTGTCGTCCTTTGTCTGATACTCATCAAGGACTTGCTTGATAATGAGCTGTGAATCTCCAAAGACTTGTAGTTCTGTGATGTTCCATTGGATAGCTGTTTTGAGACCTAAGATGAGTGCCTCATATTCTGCGATATTGTTGGTACAGGGGAATCCCAACTTGAATGATTTTGGAATATAGTCACCTTGAGGTGTGACGAATAGGATTCCTACCCCAGAGCTATGGGATGTGTTGGAACCATCAAAGTATAGTTTCCACATGGGCTGCTCTTTAATCATGCATAAGTATTCATCAGGGAATTCCATGATTAGTGGATAGGCATCCACCAGTGGTGCTTCTGCTAGTTGATCGGCAATGACTTGCCCTTTGATTGCTTTGCGATCTACATACTTGAATGTCAAATTTACTGAGTAACATGACCCATTTTGCCATACGGCCTGTGAGAGTCATCTTTGATAGTAGATACTTAAGAGGGTCCACCTTTGATATGAGCTTGATTGTGTGGCTAAGCATGTAATGTCTAAGTTTTTGAGTGGCAAAGACCACTGCTAAGCATGCTTTCTCCATGGGTGAATAGTTAAGCTCATAGCCCACAAGAGTGCGACTGATGTAGTAGATAGCTCGTTCTCTATTTTCATCATCATGCTGTGCTAGGAGTGCCCCTAGTGCTGTAGCTGTTGTTGAGATGTAAAGGATGAGTGGGCATCCTGAAACCGGTGGTACTAGGATTGGAGCATTAGCTAGATACTCCTTGAGCTTATCAAAGCTTCTTTGACATATGGGATCCCACTTAAAGCTAGTGTCTTTGCATAAGAGATGTGAGAAGGGTTGACACTTATCTGCTAGCTGAGAGATGAACCGCCGAACTGATTGAAGCTTGCCCTATAGGCTTCTGAGCTGTTTGAGATTTTTTGGTGGAGGCATCTCCGTTATTGCTTTTACCTTTTTAGGATCGATCTCTATGCCTCGTCTAGAGACGATGAAGCTTAGAAGCTTGTCAGATGTAACACCAAAGACACATTTCTTAGGATTAAGCTTTAAGCCATAATGATTCAGATGATCAAATACACGCTCTAGGATGTTGAGGTGCTCATCTCTTATTTTGGATTTTGCAAGGATATCATCCACATAGTCCTCAAGGATCTTGTGGATCATGTCATGAAAAATGGCTATCATTGCTCGTTGATATGTTGCTCCTACATTCTTTAGCCCAAATGGCATCATGTTGTAGCAGAAGGTACCCCATGGGGTTGTGAATGCTGTTTTATGTTGATCTGCTTCTGCTATATGAATATGATTGTAGCCTGAAAATCCATCCATGAGTGATAGCATTTCGTGGCCCGCTGTGAGGTCTACAAGCATGTCTATGTTTGGCAATGGGAAATCATCCTTAGGGCATGCCTTGTTCAAGTCCCTGAAATTAGTACAGATTCTGATGTCGCCAGAAGGCTTTGTTACTAGCACCATGTTAGAGATCCACTCTGAATAGTCAATTGCTCTGATAATCTTAGCTTGGAGGAGCTTCTCAAGCTCTGCTTTGACGAGCAATGCTACCTTTGGATGCATTTTCCTTAGCTTCTGCTTCACTGGCTTGACATTTGGATCTATTGATAGGCGATGAACAACAAGGTTAGGATCAAGCCCAGGCATGTGGGCGTATGACCATGCAAAGTTGATAACTGATTCCTTGAGCAAGGCGCTGAGAGCCATTTCTTCTCCTTCTGTTAGGTTGACTGCAATGTAGGTGATCTTTGGATATTCTTCTGTTCCCAAGTTGATTGGCTTGGTCTCTTCTATGATGATTAGAGATTGCTCTGGTCTATAATCTTGGATAGGGGGAAGAGGCAAGGCTTCATCTTCTAGCGCCTGAATTGCCAGGTTTTCGCTAGAAGATACGCCCTTTATTTTTACTATTTTGGAATCAGAATGTGCCCCAAGGGGGTTTTCACATAAAGACTCATGATGTTCTTTTGTTTTATCATTTTTGTGACTAAAGCTTGCCTCTTCCCCAAAATATCCTTCTGGGTGAAGCTGATAGACAGAGGTTGATGTTGGATTCTGATTGCTTGCTGGACCTGATGCCCCCATGAATTCTAGGAGTGCTTGTGCACTTTGGAACTCATCGATGTGTGCGATGCTTGGTTGGTCCCAATCTATGAGGTCGGGGTTTGTGAGGGGAAGATCTATGAGGTTGATGGACAGTTGTTGGAGGACAGAAGTCCCCAGGAGGGTGTCGTCGGCAAAGATATCATCATAGGATCGGATGTCTTTCTCTTCGGGGATGTCCTCAATTTCCACAAGGTTATCCTGGCTATTCGAAAAGTTCACGTTGGTCATGTTAGTGTCCGCAGTTGTGGTATTGGGCTCTTGTTCAAGCAGGCGAGAGGTATTAAAGCCAAGTCCTTGCTGTTCTGGATTTTGGGATGGTATGATAGGAAACAAATTTCCGTCCTCTTGTGGTCCTAGACCACCACCTTGATAGTTATAGTGTTCTGTGACATTTTTGTAGGGGATTGGGTATTTCTCTTTGAAGTACTCAAGAAGTTGCATGTCACGGGATGGGGGATCTTTGTACAACCATTTGTTAATATCTGGATCCATTTCTTTGCTGTTGATGGTACCATGAGACTCAAAAGTCATGTTTCCGATTTGCTTGAGCTTATAATGTTCCTCAACAGGCTTGTTTTGACAACTTGGGCGCCCTTGAGTATGTGGATCACGTGGAAGAGCTCCTACAGCAAATGCATCACTGAGGCTGTATTCACCACAACCCTGGTTGTTGATCTTGATGGATGATAAGGTGGAAGAGAGGATGGTCTCTGGATCGCGATGGGATCGGGATGAGCTAGCAATAGAAGTACCAATATCGGTTCCAGGACAATGAGTAGAATGAGGGAAAGATGCTTCCATCGCAAGGCAGTATGCAAAGGGGTTAGGGTCAGCGTGGATGGTAACCTCAGTGCCTTGATGTGGAAACTTGATGCACTGATGGTAAGTAGATGGTACGGCCTTAATAGAATGGATCCATGGACGACCAAGGAGGATATTGAACAGTAGGTCAAGATCAACAACGTGGCAGAGAGTATCTTGCGTTGCTGGGCCTAGCTGGATAGGCAAAGTTATAGTACCTTCAGAGGTACGCTCCAAGTTATCATATGCTTTGATAGTGATCATCTCATGTTGTATGTCGGCCTCCGTGAACCCGATCTTCTTGATGAATTTTAATGTGCACAAGTTGAGGGCTGAGCCATTATCTACCAGAACTCGTTTGATGGCAAAATCTCTGACCATGACGGCAATGCGGAGAGGGAGAGTATGGTCAGGAGCGACATCTGGTATATCAGATTCTTTGAAGGATAAGGCACATGCTGCTGATAGGTGTCCCACAAGAGTTTCAAACTGAGTTGTGTTAATGTCCGTGGGGACATGACCTTCTTTTAGAGCTTTGTCCAGGATCTCCTGATGGATGGGTGATGTGCGGAGCAAATCCAAGATAGATATTTGGGCTGACATGTTCCCAATATGCTCTATGATATTGTATTGTGCTCTTGGTGCATTATGCTATGTTGCACGTGCATTTGATGCTGGCCTGGTGTTAGACTGTGCTGTGGATGCAGTAGATGTTGGCCTTGGAGGAGCAGCTGATCTCGGAGGAGCACCGGCAATAGTTATCCTACCACTGCGGGTAGTTGCAGCACATTGTCGATCCGACCCTCTGACATGGATGGTATTGATGGTGGGCTCATCTTGGATGGGCTCAACTTGAGTTATGCATCTGACATACTTGTCATAGTTGATGTAGGCCGCTGTGTGATCTTCTTGCTTGCCTTTGCCATGATTTTGGGGCTGATTGGTGTTGGCTTGATTCTTCCCGGTATCGTGTTGAGGGAACACATTTTGATATATTTGCAAACCGGCGTTGGGTGAAGCTTGAGCTGGTGCATCGACCTGGATCTCCTTGCGATCAATGAGATCCTGGATGTAGTTCTTAAGCCGCATGCACTTCAATGTTGTGTCCCCTTTCACATGATGGTAATCACAGTATTCATTTTCTTTATACCAATCAGACTTTGGTGCGTTGTCATCCTTCTGTGGGATGGGCGGATATGTGATCATATTTTCCTTGGCTAGGCGATAAAAGATCTGATCCAGAGGCTCACCCAAAGGTGTGAAAGTCCTCTTTGGATTGTTCTAATTGTTAGGTTTGTTCTGCCTTGGGGCAACGTTAACTGCATTAACAGGATTGCCTTGACGTGCTGGCTGCTGCTGTTGGTATTACTGCTGATACTGTTGCACAGGTGGTTGATGAGCTTGAGGAGGTTGCTGATAAATAGGTGCTTGATATGCGGGAGCTGGGGGTTGCTGATAGATGGGCGCTTGTGGCGGTTGGTATGTTTGAGCTGGTGTAGGACTAGCCACAATGAATTGTACATTCTTAGTGTCAGTGGCTCCATCTGTAACAACATTCTTATTACGATTCCAGTAACGAGATTTATCATTGTTGGGTTTGTTCTTGGAATCTTCCTTGAAGTGACGAATAGTGCCTTCGTCTAGGAGAGCTTTCTCGATGCCTATGCCTTTGCTCTTGATGTCTTGGTATGTCTGGAGATAGTTCATTCGCATGTGATGGGATAACTTTGGATGCAGGTTATCAATGAAGATCTTTGTTAGATGCTTCTCTGGCGGCTGATATGATAACTTGGTTGTAAGATTCTGCCATCTTTGCAAGTATTCTGCAAGGCTTTCTCCATCTTTCTGCTTTGAGTTGCATAGGTCTAGCAAGGACAACTCATTCTCCACATTATGGGCATAGTGTGTGATGAACTTCTCAGAGAGTTCAGCAAAGGTTTTTATTGTCCCATGTGGTATTTTGTAAAACCACTCAACAGCAGTTCCTCCCAAGCTTTTGGGAAACAGGCGCAGGAGATAGTTATCACTGTAAGCCACTTCTTAGCACGCCATGTAGAACTCTTTGATATGGTTTACTAGATCTCCTTTCCCTCGATACTTGTCGAACTTGGGCATCTCAAAATGCTTGGGGAAAGGGATAGTTGCTATGGACCGATCGAAGGGATATGAGCACACCTCTTCAAACTTGTATGTTTTATTCTCTGTTCCGCTTTGTAGCTCCTTTAGAGCATTTTTCATTGCTTCCCACTCAGCATTGAGTGGCGCGGGAACTGGAACTTCTGCTTGTGATGGAAGCTGTGGAACTAGATATGGCGCTTGCTGTGGATAAATGGGTTGGAACTGATTTTGGGGCAATGGTTGCTGGGGATATTGCTGGTGTGGCATAGGGGGATATTGTGGTAAATGATATGGAACCGCTTGATGTTGTTGGGCTGCTTGCTGTTGTTGAACTGGTGGTTGTTGTGGGACTGCTTGCTGATATTGGACATTTGGAACTTGCTGTTGTAACTGATGGGTGGGAACTTGTTGTTGCTGGGGGATGATAGGGTTTTGTTGCTGAGGCTGATAGCAAGGGACTTGCTGTTGTTGAGGAATGATGGGTGTTTGCTGAAAGGGGACATGTGGTTGCTGTGGGGGAGGATGTTGGAATGATGCTGCTTGCGGGTATGATGGTGGTAGTTGATGAGGTTGGCTTTGGGTTTGACTGATATAAGCTGGGTGCATGCCTGCGTTACTTAGAGGTGGAACAGATGTGGGGAAGCTAGAAGCAAAGGGTGATGGGGTAAGATAGCTGGGGAAAGTTGGCTGTTGAGGTGGTGGAACTTGCTGGAAGGTATTTGGGATTTGGGACGAATAGCTTGAAGCTGGTGGCGGTGTTTGGGGTAGTTGCTGCTGTGTTGCTTGGGCAAAGGCGGTTTGTTGACTTGCAACCATAGATGTAGGGGATTGAGATGGGATCCCCCATGCCTTCATTTCTACTTGTGTAAGGCCCCACTGAGAGCTTGTGTTAGGGTGCACTGTAGTGGATGATGGAATGGTAGGAGCAATGGGAGCTTGGGACACGAATGATGGTTGGGAGAAAGGAGCTTGTTGAGGTTGTGGTTCAGCGGATGCTTGTGAGGAGGAAAATGAAGGAAACACCCAAGAGAAAGATGAGGTTGGAATGGGGAGCGATTGCGCTAACCCCAAAGAAGAAGGTATGGGTGCTTGGGGGGTGAAGGGTGACGGTGCTCCTTTGATGGTGAAAGGCGTTGCTTGACTTGCAGATGGTGGCGAAGCTTTTGGTGTAAAAGCTTGCGTGAGAGGGGGAAGTTGACTTTGGTTTAAGTGTTGGTTTTGGGCTTGGGCAGCCATAGTAGATGATGAAGCAAAAGGGGTATGAGATGGAGCGGATGGCGCTGCAGCGTGTGTTACGGGACTGGCGAGGCTTCCTTGCAAGAAAAGGGGAATGGTGGAAAGCTCTTGGGGTGTTTGCATGATAGGATCAGGAAATGATTGGACAAATGGAGAATATGCTTGTGCTGGAACTTGGATAGTTTTGATGGGGATGCGTGGATAGAGAGATGGTGGGATGGAGGTACTTTCTGGTAGGTAGTGAACAAACGTGCTTTGCTGATGTTGTGGTACAAGGGCATTGGTTGCTGGTGGGCTTTCTGGAGGATTTACAAATGCTTGGTTTGCCAAGGGGGATGAAGGGATGTTTGGATCTTCACATGGGTTACTGGCTTGGATCTGGGGATTTTAGGTCATCATGGCGTTGGTGAAAAGGTTGGGATCGGATGAGGTTGTTGGTGGATAAGGATTCATGCTTCTTCTTTTCCGAGATCTGGTCTCAACAGGCATGGAGATGCAAGTGCTAAATGGATGCAAGATGTTTGGCTAAAAGATGTTGATGGATGCAAAGTTGATGAACTTCTAAAGATGATGACTTCTAAGATGCAAATGCAAAGATAGGGATCAAGATGGCGATGATGGAAGCTGGATGGAACTGATATGGATCAAGATGGTGGAGGAAAGATAGGTTGTTGGTGGAAAGTTGGTGAAAGATTACTGAGTGGTCAACAAATGAGCTGCTATTTTTTCCAAATGGAGGATCAGAGATATGATGGGGTCAACCTAAGATAGACTGATGATCTTCGGTCAACAAGTTTCTTATCAATAAACTCCAATCTCTTGCTCGAGATGATGGCTATGCAAGGACAAGGTTTGATTTCTTTATGACAACACGTTGTGTCAAAAAGAGGATGATGGTCTCTGATCTTGGATATGGGATAGGAACAACTCAAAAGGGTAGAACACTAAGTGTTGGTGGAACTCTGGATTTGGAACAAAAGATGATGGATCTACTGGAAAGATATGGAAAGCTGATGGGGGGGATGCTGGTGGAAAAAGTTTTGAAGGGTGAAGGGACAATGCTCTAGAAGGATGATGCAAGTGCAAATGACAAGGACTGATTCTAAAATGCTGGTAGGAGGATGAATGCAAATGCAACTAAGGTTTTGATTAATGATGCAAAGATGAAAGCTAGAATGAAACTAAGATGCAAGGCTGTTTGAGACAAGATTTCAAGATCTGAAGATGGAACAAGACATGAACAAGGATTTGGCTAATCTTCTGGCTCAAGGTTGACAAAGTGATGGTTAACTCGAAAACGGAAGGTGAACTGTTTGATGCAGGCATTATGGGCAATGTTCTCAAGTCTGGCTTGGGATTTTTCCTCTGCTTGGGTTGCTTGGATAATGGATTGATAGGTCTTGGTGTTCTTCTTGGCAACTTTTCGCTCTTGATAGGCTTGGGATTTGGGCAACTTCGCTTTAGGATGTTTGCTCTTGCTGGGCATCACTTTGGAAAAGAGGCTTCTGATTTTGAGGCAAAGGTTTCCAATGGCAAAAGTTAAAGTCAAAGCAATCTCCGCAAGGGACAAAGCAACCCTGCGGGATACAAACAAAGACAACTGACTCTGACAAAGCTTTGAAAGTGTATGTTTCAACAAGTATTTTCACGGAGTCTTTGACTATCAAGCACTTCAAACAGATCTACCTAAGGAAGGTGAGTATCAAAATCGCTTGCCCACAGCTTGGTATCTCCTAGAAGGGAATACAAATGGTGAGTAATCTTGAGGCGACCCGGTAAACCCCTTGGAATCGGTCCTTGCACAAGGATTTTGATACTTTCGGATGTAGATAGGGTAGCTTCCATTTTATCAAGTTTTTAATAGTTCCGTGGTGTCTCCATACCCGGTTTTGCTGATCATCCGTGACTCACTTAAGAGCCTTGCCAATTATGCTGGGGGAGAGGAATGTTTACCATCCCCAGACACGTGTTTGGCACGAACGCCCGGCGATTAGGAGATGTAAGTGATTCTTTTGGTATTCACTTATTTGTATACCGGCCGGGGGGGATACCGGTTTGAGGTCGTTCTCCGAGGAGGAAGCGCTTCTCCTTGGACAGGCCTCGCTAAAAGTAGAACAAGTGAACTTGCCCAAGTTCAAATGTTCCACGTTGCTTACTCTAACAAGGATTATGCAAGAATTGAAAAACTCCTACATGCACATCAAGCAGATTTTGTTCATTTTCCCAAATTTGATTAAGTGATGTTTGAACTTTGAAATGAAGACACTCGTGATTAGATTTTGATTTGTTCTTTTCTCCAAAATGTAAATGAATTGAACGTTTGCAAGTTCTTTCCTTTTGTGCATTCAAGATTTGATTAGCGAGTTGATTTAAGAACTTTGAAAAAGCTTTGTTTTATCCCTTAGATCACTCAAGATTGAATTTATTTGCTTGCTTTGGAATTCAAAATGAGATAGGGAACAGAGTTATTCATTCCTTTAGTTCATTCGAGATTGAGTTAGCTTTTCAAAATGACAATGACACTCTAGGACCTAAGTTCATTTCCTTAATGTCATTCAAGATTTTGTTTTTGACCTTTGCTGTAATAAAAGAAATGAAAAACCAGTCACAAGCAAAAACAAAAAGCGACACTGTCCAGCTTATAAGCGACGCTGGAAAGTGCAGAGGCGACACTTCATTTTTACAGGCGACATTCTGTACCTCAAAAGGCGACAGATAAAAAACCAGAGGCGTGATTTCTTTCGTTACAGGCGTGATTTCTTTCGTTACAAGCGTGATTTCTTTATATGCAGGTGACAGAAGAAGAATTCTGGGATGAAACAGAAGTTATCGATCACAGGAAAATCTCAGTTATGCAGGCGTGAAAACAAAGCTCATAGGTGTCATTTCTTTCCTCAAAGGCGTGATTTAATTGCATGAAGGCGTGACTGGATTCTTTGTAGGCGACATTTCTTTTGATGAAGGTGACATTTCTTTGTTTGAAGGCGACATTTAATTGCTATAGGCGTCATTTCTTTTCATGAAGGCGACATTTCTTTTATTTCCTGCAAAATACAAGCATATAAAGTATAATTTCATCAAAATGATTGTGGTTTGGGTCCCATCGGGCGTGCCAGAATGTAGACTAGGATTTGAGTGTGCACCTAAACCTGTTTTGAAGGCCAAAGACAAATAAACGTCATAGCATATAATCAAATCAAATTTAATGGTAAACAAACTAAAATCAAAGCCACCTTAGTTTAAGCCTAAAACGGATGCGCCCATGCACCGTTTGATATGCTTAGATATAGATGGATGTGGATGTGCAAACTCAAGCACTTGGAGCATGCAAAATAGGATGATTTGAGGATCAAGAAGATCCAAAATGACACAAAATAGGTATGAGGAACCTATTTTGCCTCAAAGGCCTCAAGAACACACAAATATGCAAAGCTAAAAGATGAACTAAGATTGATTAAACAAGAAATGAATCTATGTTAATCCCATTAAGCTAATTTAGATGTGATTTAAGCTTGAAAATGATCTAAAATGATGAGTTTATGCTTATGCTAGAATGAAAATGGCATTATAACTTTGTTATTGAGTTTGAGAGTTGAAAGATGATTTGCCTTAGGAAGTGAGGGTATTTATAGGATTTCTAAAGGCTTGGGGTAGGAGGAATGAATGGCCAGGATTGAAATCCTTAAGAGAGGCCAAGATTCACTCAAAGGGAAGCACATGGATTGTGCTAGTTTTCAGCCAATCAGGAGGTGACACATGTCACAAGGTGAGTGGATGAAGGGAAGGGCAAAGAGGAGTCAACAAAGGGGGCTCCAAGCTCATAACTCTCCAAATAAATGCTTGTAAGAGCAATGAATGGGCTTTAAGAGGCTTTGAAGACTTTGGGGAAGCAATAAATGCTTTGTGGTTGAGATATTTGGAAGGAAAGACTTTGCTTTGGTTTAGGAAAGTCTTAAGCTTGGTTAGGATTGCACAAAGGTTTAAGGGTAGGATTAGGATTAGATTAGGACAAAAAAAAGATTAGGATGGGTGAAGAGGGTGGATTTGAGAAGATTCTAGAAGAGTCTAGATTTCTCCTTAGTTTCATGGAATAAAAGTTATTCATTCCAAAAGCTTAAGTTTTAGGAATATTTATTAAAATATTTTCAATAAATATGAAAATTAAATATTTAACTTTAATTAAATATTTAACCTTGGGATTAGGGTTAGAAAAGATGGGATTAGCCTTTTAATCGAAATTAAGAAGGGATTAGAAGATTTTGGAAGAGGTTAGTGGTCTTAAGGAAATTGGCCAAGTTTGGGATAAAAAATAAATTAATTTATTTTTTGAAGTTTTTTGGTCAATTTATTAATTAAATAATTAATAAATTAGGGATAATGTCCAAAATGACATTTTTAGGCTAGATTCCTTAATTAAAGATTTTTAATTAAGAGAGAGGGATTTAATGCCATAAAAATAAATTAATTAATTAAATAAATAATTAATTAATAAATGATGATGTCATCAAGGATTTTCAGAAAACAAAAATAATTTATTTTCTGAAGGATTTTTCGGTGTCTACACTAGCAAAATAATGCTGGAGAATCTTTGAAGAAGAAAAAGAATGGAATTCCATTATAAAAAGTAAATACCATCTCACATCTTTAGATAATACTTTAAATTTCCAAGTGGATATTTGGGGATCTTTTATATGGAACAACATCAGCAAGGGGAAGAATCTGGTCAGAAAAGGTGCAAGATGGAAGCTGGGAAATAGAAGGAAGATTCAGTTTTGGAATGACAAGTGGTTGATGGAAAATCCTCTAAATAAAAATCAAGATTGGTTAAATGCTATCCAGGAATGCAAGGAAACTATAGGGGAAATGGTATTAGACTATTGGATTAATGAAGAAAGGATAGACCTCAGCATAAAGGATGAAAAATTAAAAAATGTGAACAAACAACTTAGAAATTGGTTCATAAGAGAAAATGTTCAAGATGAATTGATTTGGGGTCCATAAAATAATGCAAAATTCTTTGTCTCCTTGGCTTTGATTTCTCATGAAGATAAATCTCTCTACTCCCAGGTATGGAACAAAAACCTTATTCCTAAAATTAACATGTTTTTCTGGTTGCTTGTCCAGAATAAAATCCTTACCTTGGATAACCTTGCAAGAAGGGGTTGTTACTTGCCTAATAGATGCTTCCTATGGTGTGAATCAGAAGAATCCTATAATCATATGATGATACACTACTCCTATACCAGAAAAGTGTGGGATTCTCTAATTAAAAATATCAATCTTGAGTGGGTGAAACCTCAGAGTCTGCATGATCTTGTTCTTCAGTGGCAATTTCCTCTTCCTGGTAAAGAAGAGAAAGTTCTTTGGGATCTTTTTCTTCCTCATTTTACATGGAGAATATGGAAGGAGAGAAACAACAGAGTCTTTAGAGACAAGCATACGCCTTATGATAAGACTGCTTTTATTATTGGTAGAAGTCTTATGAATAATTTCACAAACTCCATCTCTAGAAAGTCTCAACTCTGGAACAAGGTTAATAATATTGAAGACATTCTTTCTTGGGATAGAAATAAAAGAAAAAAATATCCCAGACCTAGAGATAATATAATGTGGACTGATCCTTTGATGGGTTGGCTCAAAGGAAACTTTGATGGAGCTACTAAGGGGAATCCTAGAAGGGTTGGGGTGGGAGGTTTAATAAGAGACTGGACTGGAAATTATCTGGGAGTTGTGGCTGTACCATTGGGAATACAAACCAATCATGTCACTAAAGTTGAGGTGGAATTACATGTTGTGATGCTGGCAAAACAGATGGGTTGCGTGAAGTTTTGGCTGAAGGGAGATTCTCTCAAAATAATCAATTGTATAAAAGGAAAAAATGAGACATCCTGGACTATAGACCATATAATTAAAAATATTTTACAAAATTTTGAGGAAAGTTTTATAACCCATGTTTACCGGGAAGGAAATCAACGTGTGGATAGCTTAGCTAATTAATGTGGGGGCCCATAGTGATGTCATCAAACATTGGAATAGGGAAGCGAATATCAATGCCAAGATTTTAAGTCTTATCAATTATGATAAACTTAATCACAAGGATGGAAGCATAACAAAATGTAATGATGACAACGACAATTAAAATACTGAGGAAAAATTATTGCCAGGGAAGGTGTGAGAAAATTATTACAAATTTAATGACACATAGATTGTGGGCGAAGTTAAACAAAGCTATTTACAAGAGCTAGAAGAATGCTATTTTATTTTTCCTTGAAGCTTTGAGAAACCAGTGTTGTCACAACATAGATAAAATGGGAGGTGGCTTGAGAAGGGAGAAGCCTCTGGACTGTGAGAAATGGAGGCAGGAGAAAAAAGTTAGGAAGAAACTGAAAAGAGGTGGTGTTACCCCATACATGGAGAAGCTTCACGGTTTCGACAAAAAAGTAACCAAAAAATTTACTCAGGGATGGGGTAATGGTAAAGTTAATTTGTGGGGAAAATCCTTTCTGTTTACTCTGAGCTTGGTTTCTGATATTACTAGTTTATCCTTGGAAGGAATGAATTTCTATAGGGATAATAAACGTATAGGGTCTAAAGCTTTCAAACTTTTTCCTAAAACTGTTGATGAAGAAGATTTGTTGACTAAAGGGTCGGCAAACTATGTAGAAATTGTGAAGGTTTAAAAAATTTGGGCGAAAGTCCTTAGGGTGATGATAGAGTATTTCACTCTAGATGGCCACTATTCTAAGATTTATAATCTGCATTTTGTTCTGGTTAATCATTTTAGGCACAGTAAGAAGGTCTCCTTCCCTTAATTCCTTTTGAGCTATCTAAATAACAACATTACTAAGAACATAAAGAAAGAAATAAACCCTGTGCTTCATGAGGTTTTAATCTTGCTGATTGCGGACTATGCCAAGGACATGATTTTGGAACCCATTCCCAAAAGGGTCATAGGAAAGAGAAAAATTGACGGAGAAGAAGAGATTAAGAAGGATACCCAGAAGAAGGGAAGGAAGAAAAATAAGAGCCCCCATGCAAGCATGGACAAACCTGAAGATTCTCACCCTTTATCTCAAGAAAGGAAGGAGATTAATATTTTGGATGATGATATTGAGGAGGAGCCTAAGAATGAGGAGGGAGCCATGGAGTCCAAGGGTATCACTTCTGAGGAAAGTGAGAAGGATGATGAAAGAGAGGAGGTTGAGATTTATGGAGGTGAAGAAGAAGATGAGATTGAGAATGATGGAGGGGAAGGAGAAGAGGAAGATAAGGACAACGAAGAAGAAGATAAAAAGAAGGAAGAGGAGGAAGAGAAAATGGAAGAGGAAAAACAAGAGGATAGCAAAGGGGAAGCTAGTAATAAGGAGGAACCGAAGGGTTAGGATAGCCATGGGGGTGGGGAAAGTCACAATGAGGTAACTGTTGGTGTTGACTCAGATGACAGAGCTCTGGAGGAGGTTAAAAGCAAGGATGATCATGGCATTAACCAGGAGCTGCAAGAAATGAAAAGCCACTTAAAGGCCATGGAAAATACTATGGAACCCCTTATTTCAAAGCTGAAAAAGCTGGAGACAGATTTTTTGATGAAGGTAAAAAATAACAAAGAGAATGAGGAAAAGATAGCAGCAATCAAAGCTACGGTGGAAGACAAGCTGAAGAACCTGACAGAGAAAGCCAGTCACAATGACCATATTATTAATGATGTTCTTAAGAATGACAATGAGGACCTTAAGGCCTCTGTGATGAACCTTAAGGCCCTGCACAACTATTTGGAGAATAATATGCTAGAGAACACTACTATAATGTTGGAAGCTGATGCTGGAAGATCTAGGCCAGGGTTTAGAACTAGAAGCATCATCAGAAGGAAATTGCTTGATATCCCTAAGGAGCTGAAAGATCTTAAAGACTCCATTCAGAAGATGGAGGATCTATAGAAACATGCAGAGAAGGCTATGAAAAAGATAAAGTGGGTCCTGCTGGTTGGTTGATGGGTGGTCGCTGGTGTATGTGCTAGTTTTTGTCTTTTTACAAGCTGCTTGTCATTTCTTTTTCGTGTTCTTTTTGGATGGGCTAGGGTCCTGCTGTCAGTTGTAAAGAAGGCATTTATTTTATGTAAGGGCTGATTTGAATATTTTAAGATCTTGATTGTAAATGGTTTTGGGTTCCATTCAAAAACCTATTTTTACCTTTATCAAAAACATTTGAACTAAGGGTTTGTATAGATTCTCCAAACTACCTTGGCCCCTAGGAACTATTTTTTGCATCCATGTTTTGGATATCAACCTCTCTATTGTCTTTAGATTGGGAAATACTTTGTAAAGATATAAGAGGTGATTTTATTTTATTATGAAGGTTATATGACCATAAAAAGAGTCTAAACTTCCTTTTATTTTGGAGTTTTGTTACAATATTTTTTGAAATCTTCAATATTTTTGTCACATGTATGTCATAATTACATACACAATTGATATCAACAACATTGTCTTCAATCCCTTAGCGAGTCATTTTCCTTTCCAAATGTTTATTTTACTATCTAGGATAATATGATGAGGTTCTGGAGTTATTTCTTTTACTTAATAAAAATAAAAGGATGCCCAAATATTTATAAGGAAGGGTCCTTGAAGAATAACAAATTTTAGTAAGATTCTAGTTTTGACCCTAGAAGGAACATTTTGATAAATGATCTTTGATTTGTTTATATTCACCACTTGACCAAATCCAAAATAATAAGAAGAAATAACATTTTAAATCACTTGAGCTTCATCAAAAAAAGCTTATTCAAAAAGTATGTATCATCAACAAAAAATGTATGTGTAATCAAAGTTACAATTTTTTTTAATCTTGATACCTTTTCAATTATTAAGACAATTTTTAGTATTTATAGCTATCACTAGTTCTTTGAACATTATGATAAAAAAAAGTGCAAGGGAGGGTAACCTTTCCTTACACCTTGATAAGATTCAAAAAATCCACATGCAGACAACCATTAACCAATATGTTGCTTGCTACTCCATTCGCAAAACCTTCAGCTAAAGGGAAAATATCATAATTTTACTTGTTGTGGAAAATATATCCTACTTATAAATTTATGAGATAAAGGGGAACTATGATTAATTATTCATAAGGGACAATAATTTTTCAAGGTTTTACAAATTGTGTTGCAAGCCAAGTGGGCTTAAACTTGAAGGAAACTCCATGGTTAAACATGCTTGAGTTAGAATAGTACTAGGATGGATGAACTCCATAGAAGGTCCAATGTGTCACCTTTGTGAGAATTAACTATATGAAATGAATTTTAAGTGTGCCCATAATTATCATGAAAGACGAGTTCTTCTGAACCACTACTCATGAAATACAACTCATTGAGTTTGACTAAAACACTACACAATTGAACCCCAATATTGGTATCATAATTTGAATTTCTATGGAAAATATCTCCTACTCATCAATTAATGAGATAAATAGGCTCTATTATCAATGACTCATAAGGAAAAACATTTTTTGAAGGTTTTACAAATGGGGTAGCAAGCTAAGTGGGCTTAACCTTGAAGGAAACTCCATGGTTAAGCGTGCTTGAGTTCAAGAAGTGTTGGGATGGGTGACCTCCCGGGAAGCCCCAATGCTTCACCTCTATGAGAATCACCTAGATGTTATGAGTTTTAAATGTAACATTTATTCTAATGAGAGACAAGTTCTTGTGAACCACTACTCATGAAACAAGGGTTCATGAGTTTAACTTAAAAACTACATAGTTCAATCCTGATAGCAATGTCATAAGTTGAATTGTTGTGGAAAATATCTCATACTTACTAATTTATGAGATAAAGGGGATCTATAATGAATGGTTCATAAGGCCTAGAACTTGCTAAAGTTTTTTCAAATGGGATATCAAGATAAGTGGGCTTAACATTGGAGGAATATCCATGGTCAAGTGCACTTGAGTTGGAGTAGTACTAGAATAGGTGACCTCGTGTGAATGACTACTATTGTACCTATGTGCGAATCACCAAGATGAAATGAGTGCTAAGCATGTCATTCATTCTCATGAGAGATAGGTTATTGTGAACCACTACTCATGAAGCATGGCTCAATGAGTTTGACTCAAAAACTACATAGTTGAATCTTGATAGAAATATCATAATCCAATATATATTGTCATAGAATTTCATAATATCTCATTTGAACACCATTTACCAAGACATTTTTCCTAAATGGAATGTAGAATCTCATGAGAAATTGTAGCCCTATTCATGTCTTGGCACAAAGCTATTGCGTTATTCTAAAATGATACGAGGGATCACCATGGAAAACCTTGTAGTTAATACCTTGGTGAAAACCTTATGTTATCTATAGAAAAGAGTAATGCGCATGAAGTCAAAAAAAGAAGAGGGAGAATGATTATTGGAGATTAAATCAAAAAGTTGAATTTATTTATTTGAGGATATTACCATTTATTATAGATATTTCGATCACTAAGAGAATGTTTCTACTAATAAGATCCCAACACTTATAACAAAGGAGTGGTATAACCATCAATGCTTGGAAAAATAGAGACTTTAGTTCATCCATTGTGAATTTAGATAGAAATAGGTTGTTTTGTTTGTTTCAAATGTACTGAATGAGGAATTTTGTCTAGGATTTGATCTAAATGATATTGTTAGGACACTTTCCAAGTTAGGATATTTTTGAAGAATAGAATAGCTTGCTCCTTATATCTAATAATTTCCTTCTTTTCTAATAATGATTCAATATAGAGCTTTAGATGGTTTTCATCTTCATAGAAACCCTTGTCAATCCTTAATTTGATAATAACTTCATTAACCTTCTTTAGTTGTATTTTTACTAGGAGTTTTCCTACAGTTCTTTTTTGAAGTTATTTAATGTTTCTTGTTGATGATGCATTCATATGGAGAAAAAGTATTCATCCATATTTTTCCAATTAATATCTTTTGTAAAAGTTTGAGGCATTATACCACTTTTATTAGAAATGATCTTTTTTGTAACTCTCACGTTTAATATCATTATGTTACACTAATGTGAAAGAGAAAAAATATAAATAAATAATTATCCCCATATACACATCGGTGCTTTGTTTTAGCAGCTCCGTTTAACCTATCATACATACATTATTTACCATATATTATAATTATAATAAAAATTTAGGATTGCAAGTTTAATTGTACATATAATTCTAATCTTTACAAAATGTATTTATATGTCCTTGTGTTTACAGAAATTCAATCTCATTCATTTTACACATCAACAAAATAAGAAATTATTTGCAATAGAACATTGCAGTTGATATGCTAAAAGGAATATAGTTTTGCACAAGCATTGTAGGAGCATGTGCATGTGTGAATAGTGATGATTTTGATCTTTTATATTTTAGAAGTAGAAAAAAAATTGATACTAATGATATAAATTGGAGAACAGTTTTTTTAAATTTCATATACAAGTATTTGGGTCTACGAAAAATCTACTTTTATAGACTTGTCCCTAATCCCCAAACTTATGTGAGCTTAAAATAACTATGAAACATCTATCCAAAACATCCAACTAGATGGAAATTGAGTGGAAATTATAAGTGATTCTTCAAACTATGTACCACTGAAGCCATGATTTGACAAAAATCTAACACATCTATGTACTCAATCATTACATATATGAATGGAAAATGTATCTCATTAGGCATATGTAATAAATAAATATTAAAAATTCACACCTCAAAATATAGTGCTCTATTATGGAGGTTACAACTCATGCTACCCCATCCATTATATAACAAGATTTTTAATCTCAATTTGACAGCCTATAGTGGGAAAGTTTTATTAATTAGTTATGGTTGATTTGCAACCATTAGTATTATGCCCCACCTTTGTCATCAATAAAATATTTGGAAGTCTTACGTTTAATGTCATCAAAAATAATGTAACATAATACATATTTATAAATAATTATACCTACACACGTGGGCAAGTCCACTTTCACCTCTTTGTTGTTCCTTAGTACATACATTATTTATCATCTACAATTATAGCAAGACTTTGGGATTGAAAGAATATCAATACCTAATTTCCTAATCTTTGGTTGATGTGTTATGGTGCATCCTTATACTTAAAGGTATTCAATACATTCATTTTACACACCAATAAATTAAAGGATCATTTGCACTACAATAATTTAATTGGTGTACTAAATTGAATCTAGATTCATACAAGTTTTCTAAGTGAATGATATTTTTAATATTTTATACACATTTTCATGATTTCACTTGAGATAACATTTCCCTTATTAACACAATGACAATCTAACCAAGGAACTAATAAATAGCACCTAGTGTTTGAATATATGAAAAAGCCAAAAAATATGACAAATCACATAGATTGAGAAACAAAATTTTGAAAAGTTTATAACAAAAGTCTATAGATATAAAATATATTCACTCTTTAGACTTCTACCAAATCCCTATACTTTCCCTTGTATAGAGTGAATATTAATTTTTTATTATAAAACAAATACTAGACTACAACCATTTTTTCAAATCTTCAAATATTATATAATTCAAGAAACATATTTTAATTATTTAATTATTTATTTATAGAATTAAATACTTTTATTTATTATATTTATGATTTTTAAAAAATTAATTATAAATTATTACACTCAATCTCAATTATCATTATTTACTCTAAATATATTTATACTTAATTAATTATATTTATTTATTTTATAAAAATATTTTCTTCTAAAATAATAAATCTAAAGGAAAGTTTTTCAATTTACATATATGCACAATTTTTCATACAATTCCTATAACTCAATGCTGAAAAAATTCAAAATAAAACTAGTGACACATTTTACATGTGGGTGCTCATGAAAAGACATTTTAAAATTATAAAGCACATATTTAGGCAATAGGCCAAATTACAAATTATAGTGTAGGAATATAAGTGGATGGAATTGAGTGTACAACAAATAATCCATCTCATCATGAAATGAGTTGTAATTTCTTGTACTCCATTCTATGTATTCATATCAAAATATGATTTTGATTTTTCCTTGATAAAAGATGATGAGTTGATGGGTTGAAATGTGAGAGTGGATCCCACCACCATCATATCTCTTAATTTGCTACGTTTCTCCAACTTTTGTCTTGTTATACATGGTTCCATGTTTGGTGTACAACAAAACTATAAATGTTCTTTTCCATCATGACTATAATGAGTTGAAAGACACACTTGTTTTAAATATGCTATATTTTAATTATAGTATATTTATAATAAGCCTTATATTTCTCTTACATTTGTTTGGATTTGAAGAAATGACACTAAGGGTTCGTTTGTTTGCGGGGAGATGGCAGGAATTGGAAGATGATAATCAGGTTTTGACCTGAATCCATTGTTTGGAACACTCATTTCAAAATTGGGTTATATGTCATGCCCTGCAAGGGAACTGGGGAAGAGAACAAAGATTCTCTTTATAAAAGAAAAACCCAAGTAATGATTTATGAAATATTTTGAATTTTTAAAAAAATTATATGAACAAAACTTAAACTTAGTTTCCTCCCAAGGTTCCCTTCTATCTAATGCATGATTCATTTAAGTCCATTAAGTAAACTAACAACAAGATATACTTCTCAAAGCAAATTACATCATATCACTATAAGATTCTTTATTAAGAACTACATAGTACTTTCATTTCAATTTTCCATTTAAAATCATCTATATTCCTAAGTATTCTTTATGAACAATATAACCTTTAAATCAAATAGAACCATCTAAATCATTTGATACATTGCAAATAATACATTTGTTCTTCAATAGCCTTTCCTTGAATCATCACTAATTAAAATCATACTACTTAACTTAAAATCATTTTCTTTTCCAACATACATCTTATACATAAAGTTCACATCCCCTTTTTCCCTTTTTCCTAAGTCTACCCATTTCAAACACATCATTTTGAATTACATCAATGATTACATTACATTCATCTCTGCTCGGTAGGTAACAATAACTTTACATCATGAAAGATAATTACAAAGCCTTTATTCTTCAAAAATTGGTACATAAGCAAGCATGAATCTTCAAACACTGCATCTGCAAAAGATACCTCGATAAAATGTTTACCACCCAACCACGTGGACACCCAAAGGCCCACTCCCCCGTTGTAGGAGATAAACACCAGGGTCCACAAAGAAGGAATAGCTAGGCCAAACCTAGGGTCGGGTTACCTTTCCCAAATAACAAATGAAAAGAAAGCCCAAGTATAAATCTTACCCCAAACAGGTTCTAAGGCTTGGTAGAAACTCTAAGCAACAACCTAAGTGAATGTCATCGCATAGCCCTCACCCCTTGGGTTGTCCTAGTACTAGCCACTCCGGGCCTCAGCCCCCAAGTAGGCACATGCGGAACCGAATGCCTTTCATACAGACAAATGCCATTCGATCATACCTACGCATAGGCACCTTCTCCCACTCCCATCCATAGCCTTTACTAGCACTAATGGCATGGGCAAGGCACATTTAATCTTTTTACATGTTTGAACCCATTCCCATAAGTTTTAATTAAATTATCACTTGTTAAAATAACTCTTCAGTCAGTTATCCTAGTACTAGCCACTTAGGGCCCCGGCCCCGAATTGAGAGCCACTCACTAGGTGTCGTTAGGTTTTCTACCCTTAACCCACATATCGCAACCACATCATACACATAGTAAAAACATATCATAAACACTTTTGTAAGACTGCATCAAAGAGTAGAAAATAATAAGATAATTTATGGATGTTTTAGGGGAAATTAGGAACGTTTAAGGATGTTTAGAATGGTCCTGATCTTCTTAGACAACCCTAAACCCTAAACTGCTTCCTACACACATCCTAACCCTATTAAGGCATCCAAACGCACTGAACATAACCTCTACCAAATAAGGAATGAAAACATTTATGATTTACTCAAAGTTCCATATACCAAAAGATAATGTTCCATGAACTTCATTCTAAGCCTGATATCTGACTAAGCCTGAAATTTGACTAATTCTGATTTTATTAAAAATCTAAAAATTATAAGTTACAACTTAACTCCTAGGAAGTTGAAACCTATCCCAATTAATCCAAAAGGTACCTAAACCCTTTATACAAGTATAACTTAAAGTTATTAAAGTACGTAAACTTATACTTAAATGTTTTAATTGTATAAAGCCTAAATCCTATTTTCATCGGTTAACACTAATATGCTCGGTTCACACTGGTTGCTTGGTCACCACTAACTTACTCAGTCATCACTGACTTACTCAGTCATCACTGACTTACTCGGTCATCACTAGCTTACTCGATCATCACTGACTTACTCGGTCATCACTAGCTTACTTGGTCGTCACTGACTTACTCGGTCACCACTGACTGATTGCCAGAAACTACAAAATACGACTGTCAACTTTGGCTTGCAGGTAAAACTAGGCATTATGGGAACTAAGGTTTCCTAATCTGAGCACGACCCATTTGAGATCTCCCAATTTCCCTTTAGAAATGGCCCATCAATCCATCCTATCTATCCAACATATCTGTTCTAGATCTGGGCAAAGAAAAGTGGTGCAAAGAAAAATATGAAACTATAGGTTTGAAACAGAAGTTCTAAAGCCTCAAAGAACTCATGGACATTCTGGATAAGAGAGGAAATACAAGGAGAATGGTAAGGACCCTACAACCTCCTCTGCATAAATATTTGTTTATACTCAATACTGGGAATAAATCCATTCAACATGTTCCTACTCTTCAAATCACTAATACAAGGACAATGATATATATATATATATATATATATATATATATATATATATATATATATATATATATATATATATATATATATATATATATATATATATATATATATATATATATATATATATATATATATATATATATATATATATATATATATATATATGACACAACATTCTGTAATTTATATCAACAACGAATATACAGAGAAACATTTAACTAGATTATCATCTTTTCATATCACAAAGGAGAGATAACTCTTAGGATGAATTCCAACCTAGAGTCCTGCAGAGATTTGGTTGATGAAGACCAGTCCAATCCTCTCAACCCTTTCAGCACTCCTTCAAATCCTCCTGGGTGCAATCTCCAGCCTCTTCCGGAAATAACCAAATGCCACTCTCAGAGAATGATGAATTTCTCTCCTCACAAATACAATATTCCTACCAGCATAATACTAATCTTGTTATCTTCTTCTCGAAACAACTCTCCTCCAACCCTCTCTCACACAGGAAGTCTTTCCTGTATATAGATTGGGGAGTAGTTGCACAGGTACTCCAACCGATGCAACTATCCACCGGTTATCCATTAACAATACAGTTTGTAAAACCATTCCCGTAAAGGGATAAATAATTTTTTTAAAAATAAAACTATAATCTATTACTGTAATCAAATTTATGTTTCCTTTAGTTTAGGGAAGTTAATAATAATAATTATTATTTACAACCATATCATTAACTAATCTAATTATTCATTAATAGAATGTAATAATTACTTACTCACCAATAATTATATAAATATATGTATGCATATGCATATGTGTGCACCCATATGCCTATGTGTACATATATTATTATTATTATAAATATTATTGCAAACATAATATTATTATTATGAAGCATATTATTATTTACACACTTAATCCATATTCTTTACAAAATGCAATAGTGATATATATACAAGGTGAAACATACCACTATTATTAAAAATATTTATTATTATTTTTATTTTATTTTTATTGCCATAGACATTTTGTTATTATGGATATTATAAAGATAATACCATAAAATTCTTTATTATTATTGATATTAAAATCACATATTTCAATCACATACTAACTCATTCCCAACAAGATCTACTAGTACATAAGTAGCTAATAATAAAGATAAATTACTAAATCATACCCTCAAATTCACATCAATAATCTACTAATAGAATTGAACGTACCATAAAGACAACTAGAACCACTATACTCAAAACTTCATTCACAATGAATACAAAAGACAAGGAACTAACTACAAGACCCACAAAACTAGTAAACTGAGAGATCACATAATATATCCACACAAGGGACTGACTCGACACTTCCCACCTAAGGATAAAAGGATCAAAGGTGAAGTTTCTTCCTGTGGAACTTGGTGATATCTCTATAACAACAACAACGATCGAGGATTTTGAGGGATTGCTCAGACTTGTGAAGCCAGGTGGAGATGATAACCGGTACCTGCAATCCTGCATCACCAAGAAGAGATACATATATATACATATGGATATACAAATCAGATATATGCAAGCAGATGACCAAGATCGATACATCGTGTGGACCTCAACTAAGTGAGTAACTACGACTTCATCTTGAGTCATGAAAACACATCCGACACATATCCATGAAACATAAAACATCATGATAATGGTTAGATTCAAATCATTGGGTTAGATCCATAAAACATATAAAAATAGATGGTTTTCTAATCTCATAAACATATAAATGATAACCATAAATGAGCATATCCATCATATCATCATTCACAAAACATAAATGTAAATGTATAGTCCTGACCATCATAATAAAAATGTCCAAATCAGCAAAGTCTAAGTATCACCATAGGAGAGGTATTACATTATACCATCAAAACCTGAATATGCCACCAAAATGGGCATATCCATCTTCCCACCAAAGAGGTGGAATTCAAAATTAAAATCTAGTTTTGAGATAATTAGGTTTTGACTCAAATTCCAATTCTGCAAACAAACAGGCCCTAATGGAATACATGATTCTCTGTACAAAAAAATATATATGTAATTTTTCATCATGAGTATAATGAGTAGAAAGGAAAAAATATATTTTAAATATGTGATGAACATCAAAAAAATATATGTACTTTGCACTCGTGAGCATAATGAGTTGAAAGGAAAACTTGTTTTAAATATGTGACTAGCATTGTAAGAGAATGAAGTATTTTATGGATAAATCAACTAAAAATAAATAAATTTAATACATATATGATGGTTTAGTGATAATTTTGTAAGGTAATAAAATTTTATTTTCAATAAATTAATTTAAAATTAGCGTATGTATTACATACTTTAATTAACATATAATTTTAAATATTGTAATAATAAAATTTATTTTGCTGTATTAAGTAAGAAATATGTGTTTTTATTAAAAACTATTTTTTAATAATGTTAAAACTAAGATTAGATATTTATAGATTAAATATATTGAAAACCTTAATGTTTTATTTAATCAAGAAATGTTGTGAATGACAATTTATACAATACTGTTATTATGCTATAGACTTTTACCAAAGGACTGTGGTTATATATGTCACAGTTAATTGTCTTTTAGCATGGACATCAATTCATATAAATATGGGAGGGGAGTCGTTCATTGTGGAGGCATCTCTACAATGGTCGGCTTTCCATTGTGAGTGACAATTGTTAACAGAACCTTGCTTAAGAAAACAACCGTAGTTTATCATACTCGTGTCGATTTATAATTTCACATTAATATAATACTATTATATATATATATATATATATATATATATATATATATATATATATATATATATATATATATATATATATATATATATATATATATATATATATATATATATATATATATATCTGCTATATATCTGCTATTATCCGACAGAAGCTATAAACATTAACACTCCGTCTTAGCTAGGGAAGATAACAAATATTAGCTCAAGGTAATATGTGAGTATAAATAATCATTTTACATTTATATCATTTTAATGATATAATGAGTATCGACCCTCAAGTATTAAGTCCATAATACTTACCAAGTACTCAAAGCAATAGTCTCCAAATATCAACTCACAAGATATTCACCTAAGTGCTCAAAAATGATTATTATGAGTAATGGTCTTCAAGTATCAAATCCATGATACTCACCCAAGTACTTAGAGTAATGGTTTTCGAATATCAAGTCCATGATATTCACCAAGTACTCAATGTGAGTATAGATAATCACTTTATATTTATATCATTTTACTGATATAATGAGTAATGGCCCTCAAGTATCAAGTCCATGATACTTACCAAGTACCCAGAGCAATAGTCTCCAAATATCAACTCACAAGATATCCACCTAAGTGCTCAAAGTGATTATCATGAGTAATGGTCTCCAAGTATCAAATCCATGATACTCACCCAAGTACTTAGAGTAATGGTCTTCGAATATCAAGTCCATGATATTCACCAAGTACTCAAAATATCTAACATAGTATGTGTACTAGTATTACATGTGTAATACTTACCATGTAGACATGAACAAGTTATTATGAGATCGTCACCTTATAACAACTTTTACAACAAGTGGAAATCATTTAAAAGTCATCACTTGCAATGATATATACAAAGAACACATGATTATGAAATATCACTCATAACAAAGAATATTTCATTTGTACAATAAAAGCTTACCGAGATAAGTTCTCAAGAATTACAATCATACCAAGTTTACCTCTAAAGTTCTCTACCTTTATCTTTTCTAGAGCTTTGGTGAGAATGTCTACTGATTGTTCCTCGGTACTGATATACTTTAACTCAACAACATTCTTTTCCACCATATCTCTAATATAGTGATAAGGTATCTCAATATGCTTGGACTTGTTGTGAAATACTGGGTTTAAGGAGAGCTTTATACAACTCTGACTATCACAATGAATAATGGTAGGTTTTAAAGATTCTCCAAACAAACCAAAGATAAGTTTTCTCAACCACACTGCTTCATGTGCTCCCACAGATGCGGCAATGTACTATGCTTCCATGGAGCTTTGAGAAACTGAGGATTGTTTCCTACTAAACCAAGATATCATCACTGAACCCAAACTGAAACAACATCCAGAGGTACTTTTTTGATCCATAGTGCTCCCAGCCCAATCTGAATCAGTAAAACCATGTAGTTGTAACTCTACATCTTTGTACCTTAGTCCAAGATTTATTATTCCTCGAAGATACCTTAGTATGTGCTTAGCTGCTACCATATGAATTTCTTTTGGTTCACACATGAACTGACTGAGAGCATTAATTGCATAACAAATGTCTGGTCTGGTATTTTCTAAGTACATCAGAGATCTAGTAATTTGTTTGTAAAGAGAGAAATCTGTAGGTTCTGAACTTGACACTTCTTCTTAGTAGATTTTCTTCCATAGGAGTGGACACAAGATTACAATCCATCATTCCAAATCTTTTTAGAATGTCTAAAGTGTATTTTCCTTGATTTAGAAGAATCTCATTAGCATGTTGCCAAACTTCTAAGCCTAGGAAGTAATGTAGTAGCCCTAAATATTTCATCTCAAATTCAGCTGCAAGATCTTCTTTACATTTATTAATTAGATAATCTTCACCTATTATTAACAAATCATCTACATAAAGTATTAAAATAATCATATCTCTTTTTTCCACCTTAAAGTAGAGGTTAGGGTCAGTATCATTTTTAGAGAAGCCGAGTTTAGATAGATAGTGATCTATTTGTTCATACCATGCTTGAGGTGCTTGGTTAAGTCCATATAAATCCTTCTTTAGTTTATAGACACAAGTTTGTTGATTGTGTACTATGAATCCTTCTAGTTGTTCTAGATATATTTCCTCCTTAATCACACCATTTAGAAAAGTTGTCTTTACATCCATCTAATGGATCTTCCAACCTTTGGCAGTAGCAATGGAAATAACTGTTCTTACTAAGGTATATCTTACAAATGGAGCAAAGGTCTCTTCATAGTCAATGCCTTCCTTTTGAGAGAAACCTCTTGCAACAAATCTTGCCTTGTATTTATCAATACTTCCGTCTGTAGCATGTTTAATTTTGAATAACCACTTGGAGGAGACAACTGATTTATTTTTAGGTCTTGGTACAATATCCCATACATCATTTTGTAAGATAGAATTGTATTCTTTTGTCATGGAATTCTTCTAATTTTGATTTTGAAGAGCTTCTTTTGGGTTAGAGGGTTCTGAGTTTAGAATCTTACTCATAAGTGTGACATAACTGGAGAATTTATGAGGTCTTTTGTTTTCTCCAATAGTCCCGTCTGGAGCAACATATCTCTCACCTTCTTCAATAACTTTTCTATCCCAAAGAGGTGTCTTCTTTCGTACTTCAATTTCATTAGGAGTATCTAATGGTTCATTATCTACAACTTCTTGGTTCTCCCTTTGAATCTTAGGATTATGATCTTCTAGAGAATCATTATAGTCTTCCTTGGACCTTTTGAGTGTAGTATCCTCTTCAAGTATTACATCTCTACTTAGCTCAATATTTCTTTGTCCTGGAATATAAATTCTATAGGCTTTGGAATTTTCACTATATCCCACAGAGATACCTTTCTTTCCTAAAGGTTCTAATTTATTTATTTTCTCTTTAAGAATATGAATGTAGAAAGGACACCCAAAAGTTCTTAAGTGATTGATATTAGGTTTACTACCTGAGAATGCTTCTTCCAGGGTTTTATCTTCAAGGTGGGAGTGAGGGCATCTATTTTGAATATATACAGTAGTATTAGAGGCTTCAACCCAAAGATGAGTTTCTAGGTTTTGATCATGCATCATTGCTTTAGCAACTTCTACTATTGTCCTGTTCTTTCTCGCTGCAACTCCATTCTATTGTGGGTTGTATGGAATAATGAACTCCCTCTTGATCCCAACATGTTTACAAAAACTTTGGAATATTTTTGAAGTGTATTCTTTACCATTGTCTATTCTTAATATTCTAATACTCTTACCTAATAGATTTTCCACTAGAGCCTTGAACTCTTTGGATTTTAAGAGGATTTCTTCTGACTCCTTACATTTTAGAATATATATCCAAGTCTTCCTAGAGTAATCATCAATAAAGATGACTTAATACAAATATCCTCCAATAGAGGGAACATACATAGGGCCACATAGATCAGAGTGAATAAGTTCTAAAACATTCTTAGTTTTACTTTCACTATGATGAAAAGTACTTTTAGTATTCTTTCCTAGTGCACAACCTTTACAAGCTCCAATATATTTGGATCTTAGTTTCGGTAGTCCTGTAATCATATTATCTAAAGAGGTTAAACCATGAAAATGAAAGTGTCCTAGTCTCCTATGCCATAGTTCACTTTCATTTGTTGTAAGAATTAGGGCTTGATTTGAAGGAATACATAATTTATAGAGAGTCCCATCTCTAACTCCAATAGTGTGAGCATTCTTTATGTTTGAGTTCTTAGGCCAAGCTAAAATCTTCCCATCCATGAAAGTGATTCTGTACCCCTAGTGCTAAAATTGAAACTAAGTTTCTTCTTATGCCAAGTACAAACATAACACCAGTAAGTTGTATAGATATTCCAAATTCAAGATATATGGTGTAGGTCCCAATTCCCATAACTGGATAGGCAGTATCATCTCCAATTGTAACTTCTTGTGTTGAAAATTCTTCTAAGGAGTCTAAATTATCTTTGAATCTAGTGATATGTCAAGAGGCTCCACTATCAACAACCCAGGTACTCTGATTGTTTGAAACTTGACTTGATAGAGCAGAGTAGAAGACAAGTCTTTCTGAATTCATATTCTCCTTTGTATTACTTACTTGGGCAAAAGATGCTGTACTTTATTTCTTTTAGGACACTTTTGGGCAAGGTGACCAAACTTGTCACATCTATAACATTGTATTTTTGATAGGTCTCTATGTCTGAATGTTTTCTTTTTATTTGATTCATTTCCTCTTTTCCTTTTAAAGTTAGTCTTCTTTTTATTTTTGTGTACTTTTGTATTGAGTACTTGAGAGACTTCTTTTGAAGTATTTGTATTGATCCCTCTGATTGATAATCGAGACTCTTCTTGAATACAGTCTGATTTCAATCGATCAAATTTAGGAATTTTGGTTCGAGCACTTATTCCTTGAATGAAGGATTCCCATGAAAAGGGTAGTCTTTTAAGTGCAATCATTGTTAATTCCTTACTATCAAAAGAGTGACCAATTGTGGAGAGTTGATTTCTCAACTCTGTAATTCTCATGAAGTAGGATGATATGGTTTCTCCTTGTTTCATCTTTATCTGATGGAGTTGACTCCTAAGGGTAAGTGCTCTGCTGTGTTGTTAATTTCGTACATGTCTTTTAGTGCATTAAACATCTCATATGCGGTTTCCAATTTTATGATTATCGGCACTATGTGATCTTTAAATCCATCTACTAACAATTTCATTGTCTTGGTATTGTCCTTATCCCATTTAATTTGTTCATCATATTCACTTAGTTCAGTCTTGAGTTTTTCCAATGTGGATGTTAAATCATGCTCTTTTAATGTGACCATCATTCGTAATTTCCATGCCACATAGTTTGATGCTCCTTCAAGATGATCTTCTAACCTCATTCCATTTACCATTTTGAATGTGTTATATATATATATTATCTAATGAGTCTATGTATAAATCTGATCTAGATCTTTTTATGCCTGCTTTGATACCATGTTAAAACTAAGATTAGATATTTATATATTAAATATATTGAAAACCTTAATGTTTTATTTAATCAAGAAATGTTGTGAATGACAATTTATACAATACTTTTATTATGCTGCATACTTTTACCAAAGGACTGTGGTTATATATGTCATGGTTAATTGTCTTTTAGCATGGACAACAATTCATATAAATATGGGAGGGGAGTCATTCATTGTGGAGGCATATCCACAATGGTTGTGACTCCTCATGGAGTCACGTCCATTGTGGAGGTGTCTTCACAATGGTCGGCTCTCCATTGTGAGTGATGAATGTTAATAGAACCTTGCTTAAGAAAACAATCACAGTTTATCATACTTGTGTTATTATCTGATAGAAGCTATAAACATTAACAAATAATATGTTTAAGTTTATATTATAATCATATAAAAGATAGAAAAAATATTTAGGAGAAGAAGTGTCTGATGCATCTAAAATAATGTCTAGTGAGGTATTTTATTGATAATGTTAGTATGATGTTTTTGATATTAATCAACATAAAAAATTAGTGTGTTGACCTTTTACAAAATAATAGCCTAAGAGTGTACATACACAACACACTAACAACAAAAAATAATCAACAGAAGCCTAAAGTCAAGTAAATTAAAGTTAAATAAATGCTATAGGCAAGATGCTTATAACCATGAAAGTTACCACGATTATACCTAGTACTACCAATTATCAAGAAACAAACTAAAAAATTAGTCATAATCCTACTAGTCTTGCAACAAATTAGGCATAATCAACAATAATTCAACAATCCATAAATAAATAAGAAATAACCCCAATGGCCAATGGGGCGATAAGACAGAGCTCCACTACATCTTTGGTAGAGCCTTAATATCATATCTTGAGTGCTGTAGGAAATGAGACCAATCATTAGTAATGAATTTGAATAACTCCTTGTAGTTTCCCTCTTCTTTCTCATCCTCTCCAAAAATTTTGTGTTGCAACAAGAAGATAGAGGTTTTTGTTCTGTGCATAACATGAAGACTAAACCTAGAGATGCTCCTTATATTTTTTCCCACTTCACTAACTCTATTTCTCAATCTAATTATCTCATTTTGCAAGCCAGCTAGCTTCATAGTCGAGGTTGTGATAATCTGAATGGGACCAACTACAACTAGAGTCATATCCGTGTCATTTTCAATATGTCCTTGATTTACTTTGGAAAAGATGTGTGTTGAATTATCTGAAGTATCTTTTCTCAAACTATTGTTTCCTTCCTTTTCCAACTCTTCCTCAATATTCTTCTTTTCCTCACTCTCCTTGTTCATTACTTGATTAGCCTGCTCTGTATCCTCCTTAGAGTCATAGTCCACATAAATTTTCTTACCCTTATTTTTGAGCCCAATAGCTATGTGATTAGACCTTATGGGAGTACTATGTTCCTCCTCCATATCATCTTCATCCCCAATATTGACCTCTTGTACCATAAATTTGGCCTTTTTAAGGAGGGGAGGGGTTTTTGTCTTCTCGCTTAGTAGTAGAAAAAAAATAATCTTTTCTCTTGGGTCCAGGTTCTGGGGTCACAACATGTGAATTGAGGATTTCAAGAGTTCTTAGGTGGGATAAAATTGTACTAACCCTTGAATTTTTTATACCCTTCTTTTTTCTCCAATGAAGAAGATTAGTAATGTTGGTTGGTGGGGGGATTGTGACATAGGGGCCTCATAATCAATGATAGGCTTGGGGGACAAAGGGTGACAAAAATTGTAAAGTTTGAAGATGAGGCCCTGGTGTAGGTAGATGTGTTTTTTTCCCCGATGGATGTTATTATGATTCCTAAAGTGGTTCATAAGAGGCATATGGTAGTAATAATAAACTTGAAAAAATCCCTCAAGAATAAAGTACCTCATGATTATATAATAGACCCAGTCCCAAGGAGAGAGTATCTTATCCCTCTCATATCCTCCCTGAGTATTCATTAGAGCCACATTCTGCTTAAATAATCTATTGATACTATCATTATTCACAATAGGGAATGGATTTTACCATTTCCTTCCTTCTGTCAAAAACCCTATGTCCTTGGCGATGATTTCCTTGTTGATTTTAAAGGAAATGCATCCAATTGAAATGCTCTTGTTATCCTAGGAGCTAACAAAATGGGAAAATAGGCTTTCATCAAACCCTTTAGTGGATTAAATAAAATCTACAACCCCACCTTCCCTACATATATGCCAAACTATGGGGTAATTTTTGAACTCATCTAGTTCCCCTAGTTCAATGCAGTTGTAATCTCCCCCCCATAATAGTAATAAAATATATAGGTTCGGCTCTAAAATCAAAATTGTAGGTCTTGATATGGTAAGGGGAAGTTTCCATTAGTACAAAGCATTTTCAAGGAAGGAAATATGCATGTCTATCTAGTTGGGTGAAATCATTCATCCATCCTACCAAAAACATAGTCATGTGAACTACAGTTCCCACAAGAAAGAGTCTTATCAATATATTGTAAAAATAGTACTTTTGATTATGTAACAGGTAATGATAAATAAAGAGATACTAAAAAGAATTCTTGGTTGTGAGGTGGACTATCTCCTAGGGTCCTATCTTGGGTTACCTCTCTGCCTCAATCCCCCGGATTCCTTTTGGAGGGATATGATTGACAAATTTCACAAAAGTCTTGCTGGTTGGAAGGGTGCTCTTCTTAGCCAGGCTAGTAAGATTTTTGTACTCAAAGCTACCCTTCAAAGTATCCCTCTCTATGCTTTAAGCCTTTTCAAAATACCTAAAAAGTTTGCTGATAGTATATAAAAAATCCAAAAGAACTTCCTTTGGTCCAGAGTTGAGAAAAAGAAAAGGATGGCCCTTATTGCATGGGAGAAGGTTTGCAAACTGACTAGGAAAGGGGGTCTTGGTCTATGCACTATGAAAAGTTTAAATGAGTATCTCATGGCTAAACTCCTTTGGAGGATGTTCAAGAACACAGGAGAGTGGCGCACTATATGGAACAATAAATATAATAGGGACAACTCTAACTTCTTTAAGTTCTTGAACTCTGATTCTTCCCAAGGTGGATCATGTATTTGGGGTAATGCTCTTAGAAGAAAGGAGATGATTAAGCAGGGGGTGAAATGGAAGGTTGGTAATGGCAAGAAAATTATTTTTTGGGGTGACATATGGTTACTTGATAAACCCCTAAAAGAGGATCCTAGATGGAATGACTTGTCTATTCTTTGTAAATAGCTCCTGGGCAATCAAGTGGAAAACTATTGGGAGGAGGGTAAATGGACTGACTTGTCTAGGTTTGATCCTTCCCTTAGGGGCTTGAATAACCTTCTCAATGCTATGGTTCTTATTGATGATGAGGACTCCCTCATTTGGAGATTTAGTACTAATGGCTTGTTTTTGGTTTCTTCCCTATATATACAGAACTTTGAAGACAACCCTGAACCTTGCTGGGCCAAAACCTGGCTCAAGGGACTAACTCCTAAAATTAATGTTTTCTTTTGGATCTTATTGCAGGATAAAGTTCTCACAATTGATAATCTCAGAAAAAGAGGCCTAATTATAACTAATAGATGTTGTCTCTGTAAAAATGATGAGGAGAATATCAACCATATGACAATTCATTGTCCTTTCACTAGTCAAATATGGGGAAAATTCTTTGATCTAATGAATATGGAGTGGGTGTTCCCTCTTAACATTCACGAGTTGTTTATGTGTTGGAAACCACCGACTAACAAAATTTTTTTAATCTCCTTTTGGAATTTCTTCCTACCCTTTTTGTGTTGGGGGGTGTGGAAAGAAAGGAATGAAATAATTTTTAGGGATAAGGAGTCCAATTGGGAGAGTATTTTTCACAAGATTAAGAGTGATCTGTTGGAGAACTTGGGGTTGATAAAGAACTATCATGATCCAAAGAATGAATGGGAGGCCAAAGTTTATAAGAAGTGGAAGCTTGAAGGAAGGAAAGTTCTAATCCAAAGAAATCTGTGGGAAGAGGCTAGGTGGTACTGTCCTCCTAACGGATGGGTCAAAATCAACTTTGACGGTACCTCTAAAGGCAACCCCAAAATTTCTAGATGTGGAGTGGTTATCATAGATGAATTTGGGAATTGCAAAGGGGTTATGGCTATTCCTATAGGCTTCAACACCAATCAAGTGGTGGAGGCTAATGCTTCTCTCTATGGGTTGTTACTTGCCAAAAGGAAGAATTATAACAAAATATGGATTGAAGGGGATTCCCTAAGTATTGTTAAGTGTTTGAAGAACACTTTGACCCCTTCATGGTCCATAGCCAATTTTTTAAGTAAGGTGAAGAAAATTATTGACACCTTTGAAAAATGCATGATATCCCACGTTTTCAGGAAGGCAAATTTAGTGGCTGACTGGGCTGCAAGCATGGCTTGTAAAAGCCACGTGGAAATTGAATGGAATGATGGTTTAGATATCCTCTGTGTTGGATCATCATTAATTAGCAAGGAGAGGATGAGGAGTAAGCAACATGTTTTGAATGAAGAGATCATTAATGAGTATTAAGTGCAATAATCTGTGCGACTATCATGAAGGACAATGGCCTGATTTCAAGACAATTATTGGGGTCCTTTGGCACGAGTTGTGGGCTATGAATAACATTAATTTTGGTTATTACAGTTTGAAGGAAAAGTTGCAGAGAGAGGAAATTCATTTGAACTTCGGCTTTCTATTATTTCACAAAGCCATGGGAGGTAGAAAGAGGAGATGCCAACCGGTGGACTATAGTGACAGGAAATAGAATAAGGAAATTTGGAAAATTATTAAAAATGGGGGTCTGGAAAAATTCTTGGAGAGATTACATGGAGGAAAAGTGGCGGTGACCAGAAATTTCATCAAAACTTGGAACAAGCGAAGTGTTCTGGTGGGCACACAAAACATGGAGGTGACTGAGGAGGTGGTTGTTGAAGTGACTGGCTTGATGACTGAGGGAATCAACTTCTATAGGGATAGGAAGATTTCAGACAAAGCCTTGGAGGCTTTTGCACCCACAAAGTAGGAGAGAGACTGTATGGTTAAGGTGGACAATTCATACTTTAACCCTAAGTTCATTTCCAGGCCCTGGTACCTTGTTTTATTTGTTATCATAGGCTACATTACCCTTGATGGTAGATATACTAAAATCTACAACCACCATCTTACTCTTCTGAACCATTTTAGGCATGGGGTTAACATTAATTTTCCTTTCTATTTACTGAGTTCTTTTAATGATTCCCTCCTTCATTGGCAAAGGGATCCGGAGGGTGATCATGCTTTCCATGAAGGGCTCATGGTTCTCATATTTGAGGTGTTGAAGTCAAAGAAGGTGGAAAGATCTTGACTTAATAGAAAATCCCTGGAGGACTATGATACTGATGGGAAGGAGTCGGAGGAGCCATTTATGGAGGAAACAGAAGATGAAGAGGGGGATTCTGAGGATTACCAAGAGGAAAGCCCTAAGGAGGAAAAAAAAGAAAAGGAAGATGGAGGATTCTAATACTGACATGGAATTAGAGGAAGAAGAGAGCAAGGAGGAGGGTCCCAAGAAGCAGGGGAAGAAGAGATCGAAACCTACTAGCAATCATACTAGAACTAAAACTGGGAAGAAGAAAGTGGTGAAGAGGGTCTTCATATCTTCTGATGAGGGTTCCTCTTCATAGGGAAAGAATGATTAGGATAACTATGTGGAAAACAACCCTAATATGGAGGAGAGTGGGGGTACTGGTAAGGATGTTTGGGTTGAGGAAAAAATTCTACAAGAAGTTGCACATGATGTGACTAATATAGAGAAAGAAGGGTATGAGAAGGAAAAGGCCAACCTAGATAAGGAGAAGGTGGACAATCCTAAGGAGAACATGGAGGTAGAGAACAGGGGTCCTAAGATTAATGAGGGGAGGAATGATGATTTCAAGAATTTAGGGTGCTTGGCTTTCTTGTCTACCCTTATCATAATGAAGAATGTCATCATTGTGATGAAGTCCAACATCCACCAGCTGCAAAAAGAAATGGGGATTCTTAAAAGTTTGAACCTGGGGGAGAAAACCTTGGGCCAGACTATTGATGAGCTCACTAACATTGTTGCCAGAGCTGAGGGTGTTGCTACCTTCAATGACAGACTTAATGCCATGGAGGAGAAAATCCAATGCAGTGATGTTTTAACCAGGAAGTTGAGACTATGGAAAAGAGAATTGACAAGCTAGAGAAGACCATGGTCAATATTGCAAAACAAAGCTTTGCTATCCTCAAGGCTTCAAATGAGCACGTGAAGATCCTAGTTGACAAGTGTGATAGCGGGAAAGGGAACCAAGAGATCATATAGACTAAAGAGGAACAGGGACCTAGTAAGCATACAAGATTCAAGTCCAGGATGGTGGAAGATGGCAACAAGAATGACATGGAAGAGCTGAAGCTGTCTACTGCAAACATGTAGATTCTTGCAGACCAGGCTACAGAACTGATGAAATGTGTTTAGACAGCAGCTTGCTATCTTGCTTTCCTTTTTTTGCTGTCCTTTGTCTTTTGGTTGGTCTTTGTGTTTAAGGACTTGTTTGTGTTGCTTCTTTTGGTGCTGATGCACTTGAACTTTTGGAGCTTAAATGTCCTATCTTTTTTCTCATTTTAAAAGGTTTCAGGTCCTTTCAAAACCTATTTTTACGTAATCAAAATAGGTAATGATAAATACAAATGTCACCACTCAAATTAATCATGTCATGCCATTGCATGATATTGGGGTACCCCATAATATTAATGTAATCAATATGATTATGGGGGTGGGGGGCACCTCAACAAGAAACTATATCATTATCAATAATTAAAACCCTTTTGGGGAATTCATTTCCTAGGGTCCATGAACATCAGCCACATCATCAAACCCTTATTAAAATTCAAAAAATTAAGATATGCCTTAGAATCCAACTCACTAATTAATAGCTAAGAGTAATGGAATACCCAAAACCCTAAAGTAACGAGAAGGATACACTTCTTCCACAACTGAGTGCTACAAGCCATCTTCATTGGGTCTCACACACTCCCCATTCAAGAGGGTTTGTACATAAGCCAGGAGAGAGGCATGGTGTCATCAATAACTTAGACCCTCTAGGTTGTATCCATTTGCAATGAGAGAGTTTTCAATATGGTTTCCCTCCTTATAAACATGGTCTATAGAGAAAGAATCAAATCCCTGTAAAAAGCCCATGGATATCACCCATGATACTATCAATAGACCAGTTGGTATTTTTGTGGCCTTTGACAACATTGATGATAAGTCTAGAATCCCCCTTTATTGAAATCACTATGACCCCATTGGAAAGAGCAATTTTAAGCCCTCAAAGAAGGCCCATTATATTTCTTTGTTGTTCATGTAATTAAGTAGTGCACCACTAAATGAAACAACCAAATTACTAGATGCACTCCTAATTACACCTCCTACAACATCCACACATTGGGATTTATTTACGATGCCATCATAATTTATCTTGGACCAACCTAGGTGAGGGGGAATCCATGTTCTATTCTTTCTTTTGAGTTTTTTTGAGGGCTCAAAATTCCAAAAGGAGTCTTGTAAACCCTAATTCCCTTTTATATGGGAATCACAAGGGGGATAGAGGGGTAGAAGGGAAATGCCCTTTGATAAAACTTAAATTATCTATAAATAACTTGTGGAAGATGATAAAGACCACCTTTGATGGGCATTCCTTTTCTCTGAAGATAATATTGTTCATTTCCTTCTAGATTTTCCATCCTAAATGTGGAGGTATTTGTTGCTGCAATTATCTTAAATTAAGATTAGGGGAGTTCTCTTCTCAATTAAAATAAAATTGTTTGACATCATAAACCATAACCTAGTTGGTCTAGACAAGCTTCAAAACTTTCCACCACATCTTAGACATAAAAGAGAAGTGAATGAGAAGATGATTAACCGAATCCTCATTCTACTTCTAGAGAACATAATGATTCACAAGCTAGAACCTATGTTTCACAATATTTTCTCAAGTGAGGACTTTACCATTAATCACTCCCCACTAAAATATATTAATCTTCAGGATCAATTGGGAGTTCTAGACCCTTTTCCATAGCTCATGTTTTTTATCCATAAAAAATGAGCATAAGATAGGAAGAGCTCATTATAAATCCTCCACTAGAAGTGAATTGCCAAATAAAGTTTTCCTCCCTTGGGAATATCAAGCTTATTTCCCCCATCAATCACCTTTTAAGTTCCAAGGCTGATGTCACTAACTATTGAAGGCCTTGGAAAGATATCCTAATTTCCTTCTATGATCTATAAGTTGGTCCATGTAGTTTACAAGTCTGCTCCCAAAGAACTATTTAGCCTTCAGATAGAGGATAAAGAAATTAGGAAGAGATGAAAGGGGCATGTCATTGGATCAAGAATCCTTCCATAATTATATTTTCAATCAATCACCAATCCCCCATTTTAAATCTTGAAGAACTGATTCTCTCCAATTAAGAATATTGTTCCAAATTTTCTATCCTATGGGGAGCCCTTCTATATTCAAATAACGAGGGAATATTTCCTTGCTCAAGCACTTAGTCGATATAATATCATACCAATTAGCTTTATGAATAGCCAATTCCCATCCTACCTTAGTAAGGAGAACCATATTAAGATGAGAGATTTGGCTCACACCCAGCCCCTCCTCCGCCCATGGGTTTAGGATCATAAAAAGAGTTCCAATTGACTAGTCCCATCCTCTTTCTTGCTTCTATAATTGACCAAATTATGTTTCTCATGATTCTCTCTAGTTTTTTCATCCATTTATTAGATATTAAAAAGATAGAAAGAAAATAAATATAAATATCTTGGAGGGATTTTTTGAGGAATCGTAGCTAACCTGCGCTACTAAGGAGCTTGTCTTTCCATCCTATTAACTTGTGTTGCATCCTATCTAGAGTCATTCTATAAAATATGTTTTGAACCTCCCTTATTATGAGAAACAACTTAGGATAGGTACCAAGAAAAATAATAGACTTGCAACCAAGAGTATTTTTTACTTTATCTTATAGGGAGATGGGCATGGAGAATTTTTTTTTTCTTTTATTATAATATATATGCTCTTCCTTGACATGAAGGAATGTTTATTGAGAATGAACTTATAAATTTTGGCTTCAATTATATAAGAAATACCAAAAAGGATTGTATCATTAAAAAAATGTTGCAAGACAAGGGCATAGTAGAAGTAGGCCATACCCTCTCAAGCTTCTTTTGAACTATCTTACATAGGCAGTTTTTTCCTATGACCTCTGCTACCATAATGAAAAAGTAGGGGGATAATGGGTCTTCCTGTCTGATTCCTCTAGAAGCACTAAAAAAACCTCTAGGGGCTTCATTGACAAGCAATGAGTATTAGGTTGTGGTCACACACTCTTTAATCAGTGTAGTTACCTTTTGATCAAAACTAAATCTTTCAAGCACCTTAAAAATGAAGTCCCATTTTACCCTTTCATATTATTTAGAGGTATCTAACTTAAGGAACATCCTCATGAGTCTGTTCCATGTGTAGTAATGGCTTCATCAAGGATTTTTCTACAAGGGAAAAATCCATTTTTGTTGTAGTTTTTCAGGTTTTCAATAAAAGGCTTAAGTCTATTGACTAGGTCTTTAGAGAGGATTTTATAAATCATGTTACTAAGACCTTTTGTCTTGAATTTGTAGAGAGAGAGAGAGAGAGAGAGAGAGAAGTTGTGGTAAATTTCCTTAGGATTGAGGTGGTTTTAGGAAGTATACTCAACAATATGATAACATAATGGATCAAAGGATGCAGAGGAAGAATATACTTGCATTCATAGTTCAAATGAGGAGGTGTAGGATGAACATACAAAAGAGTGTGTAGATCCCATTAATCCAACCTTAAGAAGGTTTTCAATACAATATAATCTAGTCAATAAGTATAACCTACCAAATTTTGTTCATGTATTTACTTTATTATATACTAGTAATGGACATAGATCTTTCAAGGAGACTCTATCTTTAGGAGACACTCATACTTGGATGTAGGCCATGTAAAATTAGATAATTTTCCTAGATATTTGTGATACATGGGATCTTATTAATGTTTTCAAGGGAGAAATCTTCTTGGTTGCAAATAGGTGTATTAAGAAGAAAATTATTTAGATGTATGGTTGAATAGAATAAGGCTAGATTAGTGGCTAAGGGATACTTCCAAAGGGAAGGAGATGATTTTGGTAAGATTTATCTCATATTTCTAAGTTAACTTGTATTAGAATCATATGATCAAATTTTCTATCATGTTATCTTGATATTTTAAAAAGTGGATATTAATAGCAACTTCTTGCACAAGGATCTATCAATGAGGAGATTTATATGTGAAAACCTAATGGTCTGATTGTTTAGGGGTAGGGATAGTTGGTTTTCATGTTGAAATGATCAATGTATGGTCTTAAATTGGATTCCAAGATGTGGTACTAATATTTAATCCCTTTCCGCTAATTCTGGACTTTTTAGGAGCGAGGATAATCATTTTTCCCAAATGTTAAAATATTGATAATCAAATTCTGATTATTATCAAGTATTTAGATGAAATTTTGATGATTGGTAATAGTAAGGTGATTATAGACACTCAAATCTATCCATACTTGATCTCACTTGATTTTACCTTATCCTAACTATTGATTAAATAAATATTTATTGTTTATTTAACTAATTTATCCATCATCCTTATCCTCCACCTTAATTAAAAATTTATATTTATTAATTAGTGTACAATAAGGAAAGTGGGGAGAGAAATGCAATAGGTAATATGGTAAATGAGTTACTTTCCCTTTTCATTGATTGCACATAGGATGGAATAATTCCCCCAATAGGCTCAAGAGGTGACTTAAGCACTAATTGGGAACACGATCTATCCTTGAATAAGTAATGTAGTGAATGAAATAGGAATGATCAAGGGATGTAAGTGATCTATTAGAAAATACAATAAAACATTTTTGAAAATAGATTGTAACAAATAGAAAATTAGATAAGAATGACATAAATGGAAATTAAATGAAAAAATAGACCTATGATATAAATTTGAGAACAAAGTGGTTGGGATAGGTCAATTTTGGAGATGTTTCCCCAAGATAGGTTGAGTTTAGCCACGTATCCCTGATGTTTTCAACTGAAACTTTCACAAAACCTGTGATTTTACATGTTTTTCCGAGATCTAATCTAACAAATGTTTAACCTATTCATACACAAAAAAAAAGGGAAAACATTTGTGGAAAGGGCTTTTCCTTGGTCAAAACCCTTTTTAGGAATCCACCTTAGAAATGAAATAAATTTTCATAAAGGAAAGTAAATGGAAAAGAAAATAATAGATTCACCTTGCATAAACCCTCATGGATGGATGTAGAAATTGTTCATACCCATGAAGATGCTTGAATGTGCTTGAAATCCAAAGAGTTGACCTTGTAATGTAATATAGAATCAATAATTTCTTAAAAAAAAAAAAGATATGTGATTTCCACTCCTAGATGTTGAATGTAGATATGCTTGATGATCATTTGCAAAGATGAGAGAGAAGGTGGATGAATGAATTGATCATCTTGATTGATTTGAGAAATCCTCTACTTGGCCATCATGGGAGATAAGCTTCATCAAATGGAGAAAAATTCCTTGGACTTTTATGATCTTGAAGAATTGGAGACTTGGAGACCTTGACCTTAGATGCTTTCCTTCAAATCTTGAATCCAATTGCTCTTATTTGTTTGAAATCTTGATACCTTGGTTTCCAAAATGCTTGCATATAGTTGTTGGATACAAAATGAGGACTAATAAGGGGTTATTATAATAAGTCCATCATTTTTGGATTCAAATTTGATCCAAGCTTACTACAAATGAAAATCTCAAAATAGCACCCCGACATTGCGCCTTGGGCAATTTTGGGCCCCAAAATTGAGGGGCACGTTTCCATTAGTGATATGTCCCATGGAGAATGAGCTCAAATTTTAGGGGGGGCTTGGGTAAAGATAATAGGAGTGGGAGAAAAAAAGATAGCTTCCCAGGATTAAGCATAATAGACATTCAGACCTTGAAATTTCTAAATTGGGGCCTAATAGGTCTGAAAGCATCCAATTATGGGTGCTAACTCTTTAGGACTATACACTTAGTCCCCACTTTAGTGGAAGTATGAGAAAAGATACTACTCATGGTAAAGTAGATCAATGCATAATAATGATCTTATCAAGGTAAAGGAGACAAAGAAATATGAAACCCCAAAGTGACTCAAGTCTTCATCAAATCTGAAACCAAGATAAGAGAGGCATCACTAGGAAGAAAGAGAAAGAAAAAGGAGAGAGAAGTGTGATCACTAGCCTAGTAAGGGATTTCCTTACTATATTGGATCAAAGAAAGGGTAAGCACTGCAAAAGATTGTATTGAAGGTCTAGTGAGTTGTATTATATACTAGTCAATCCATCAAATATGATCAATCCTTAAGGAAAGCATTGTATTCATTAAGAGATTCGACAAGGGTGATCAATCCTAAGGAAAGAACTGTCTCAATAGGGATAAAGAAATGGAAAGATTAGTCCTTAAGGAAAGCATTGTCTCAATTAAGGGATCAAAGGAGGACCAACCATTAAGGAAATCCTTTTCTCTGTTAAGGGTTCTAATAAAAGGATAAACACAAAGAAAGAATTGTCTCCTTGGACACCCACAAGAGAGGTTGCATTGAATCATTGTGTAAGTATGTACAAAATCTGAAACATGGAGTGAAGTGTGTGACCCCACATCAAAGAGATTACAAACTCCTTAACAGGAGCAGTGGGTTTAACGAAGCATACATGCACCCACAACAAATTTTTTTGTTGTGAAATTCCCCCAAGAAAGGACAAATCAAGGGAAATGAACATAGAAAAAAAGAGCATGAAAGGGATCTACTAACTCTAGGGTCAATATGATCATATGATAATAAATGAGATATTATATCAAAATGAAATGTCATCATCCCCAAAAGGTAGTAGAACTACAAGAAACATAGAAGAATTGCATGTAAGAGTTACAAAGAAAAGTCTTTTTGGGTCAGCATCATAGAGACCAAAAAGAATAGGTAGCTATCATTTCATCCCCAATTAGACAATCCAAAGGTATATTTACAAATGGTGGAACATTCATGACATAACATGTAACAACATATAGAAGAAGTGAGATGCAAATAGAAGAATGTTATGACATTTTGATTCCTTTATCACCTTGTGACAATGAAGAAACAAGGGTCGTTTAAAGAAATCTAAACAAAACATATAACATGAAACACATCATGGGGGAAGAATATAACAACAAGAAAACACACAATATCTACCATACAAAAGGAGCTTAGTCAATAATATTACCGTCCCCCCATCTTGGTCTATTGTATTTAGGGAAGGCAGGAAACATGTAGGTGGAGCAACATTGAGAATGTCAAATGGAATAATATCTAGTTCCAAACAAGGAGCATGCTATGAAGATGGGTCACTTTGTTCATCACTAGGATTAAGATACAATTGTTGTAAGAACATAGATAGTAAGCTCAAACATGTCATCAAAATCACTAGCATGAATATCATTATTAGTTGCATTAGGAATATCAAAAATATCATCATAAAGAATATTTTATTCATCCAAATGAATTGTGATAGAATCCAAGATATGAATCAAATTTTTATGTTTGTTCAATTTCATATTTTTCAAGTTAACTTCCTCCTTTAGCTCAAGCATAGGTTTATCGGAGGGAATCCAAGTATTAGTAGGTGTTCTAGGTGAATCATGGTTTTGGGAAGCACATTGATGGGCTCTAGTACAATGTTTATAGCGGTGGTCACAAGCATGCTAGTAACATTTAATTTTTCTATAAATTGGGTTTGGTTCAAGATCAATCAACATAGGGTCCCCTTTCTTCTGCAGTGGGAAGAACAGAAGGAACCATAGTAGGTTGAGAGATATCATTGGCAAAATGCTTATAAGATAGAGGAGGTGTAATGGAAGCATATATAGGAGGTCTAGGTGGTTTAGGAAGAAGTCTATGTCCAGGAAAAGGAGATGGAATATCCTTAGGTTTTCTAAGCTCACAAACCTTTTGGATTATGTAGGCTTGATTTGATCAGAAGAGATTATCTCTACAAGGTTGAGTTTTTTGAGGTATAAAAGGGCAAAATAAATTAAGGTCAATAGACTCTAGAGGAAATGAAGGATGTTAGAGACTATGGTTAACAACCATGATTTTCCATTGTGAGGAAACTGCAAACACTTATGAATAGGAGAGGCCACAATTTTAATGGAGGTAAGACAAGGAAGACCAAGCTATTTGACTTGAAATTAATCAAAAGTTGGGATAATAGTAAAGGTAACATTTTTAGTTATACCACCATCTTCAACATGAAATGAAATAGAACCATGGGAAGGATAGAGGGAACCATTGAAAGTTTGGATCACAACACCAAATTTATCATAAAAATCATATTGCAATTGTCTATTGAAAATATGTTCTTCAATTATCACATTCACCATACAAGTAGGGTTAATAAGGACACCATGAGAGTGAAGGCCATTAATCATCTCAGTAGGGTCAGAGGTAATGTAAAGCTTAGTTTTGGGTTTAGGTTTGGTTTGATCAATGAGGTTGACAACATTATTGGATTCATTACATTTATCATCATAGTCAACAATATGAGTGGAAGAAGGCAAAGGTTGAGTATTATCAACGATATTAGTTGAATGAGATGGAAAAGGATTGGTATAAAATTGTAGATTTTGGTTGGGAGGTGATACCGATTTATTTCCTTGATCGTTAACACCCTCAACATATATAGTATTAGAATCAATGAGATCTTGAATAACAGATTATAAATGGAAACACTTTTCAGTATCATAACTGGGTTGATGATGCTATTGATAGAAATATTTGTGATCAAAGGGTTTGGGTAAAGGTTTGGATGTGTAAATTGGCTCAACAAAAGGAAGAGTTAACACTTTAGCATTAATCAACTTCAACATCATATTATTTAAAGTTTTAGAAAGCTAAGTGAAATTATGTGAAGGTCTAAAAATAGATGACAAGAGGAGCCACACCTTTGGATGTTGTTGTCACTTCCTCATCAACATTGTTGGTTGAATTATTGAGCTTAATAAGGTTATTTGATTTTTGAAGCTTGTTAAAATTATTGGATGTGTCATCACTCTTATCAACCAAAGCCATTGGAGGAGTTCTTTCTAACTACCACTTGAAGCTAATAATTATGAAGCATTGCACATAATTGAGTAAAAGAGGGAAATTTAGAAAGTAGAGTCTTATCTCTAATGTACTTTTTGTAAATTAGCAATAGAAATGTGTTTCAAATCAATATTAGGCATAGGAAAAGAAATATGATCATGAAAATACTTAAATATACCAATGAAATTAACAAAATTTTCTCTAACACCTTGTTTACAATGCATTATATTAATTAGAGAAATCTTGGGACCAATATTATTTTGAAATTGTTGGATGAAAGTATTAGTAATTTCTTGGAAATAATCAATAGAACATGGAGGACAAGAACAATACCATTGCAAGGCTTTGTATTGAAAGGTTATAGTAAACAATTTAGCCATGAGCCTATGATCATGAGATAAATCACCACACAATGTTTGAAAGGTTTTGACATGATTCAAAGGATCGCCTTTACCATAATAAGTCTTAAGATGAGGGAAATACTTGTATTGCATAGTAACAACATGAATGATATCCAAAGAAAAAGGAATAACAATATCACAAGTAGGAATATTGAACTTGGATTGAGTCATTGAAGCAATGTTTTATTTCTAGGAAGACACAATTTGAGCCAAACTATTAATTGTAGAATTGGCAGAAAGAATTGTAGGAGGAGATATGTTTGAAATGTTTATTTTAATTAGAAGAGATAGGTACTGAGAGGGGAGGGGTGAATCAGTGCCTTCAAAACTTTACTTGTAAAACCTTTCTGATCTATAACTGAGTACTGTAATAACTGATTAAAATAACTTGAATCTAATTGCATAAATCAATCATCTAGTTAACTTAAGAAAGTAAAAAACATGAAATCAATATGAAAATCACATAACAGAAGTATTTTGGTAACGCAAAAACCCTTGTAAGAAGGTAAAAAACTGTGGTGGGGATGACACCCACAAATTCTTCACTACTGCAGATAGAAAATGTTTGCCTGTTAAGGCTACAAGTTTTGATCACTTCTGGTGATCTTACCCTGTTAGGAGTAACATATTAGATCAGCTAGATCTACCTAGTTATAGGATTTAACAACACCAAATGAAGTGTATACTTGGTTAAGATATTTATACAAAGACTATTAAGTCTACTCAGTTAAGAGATTTATCAAAAACTCTATCACAATTGTCAGAAAGTAATAGGTAATTATCTGTTAGTTGACAACTCAATTGTCTGAAATAGATCTATAAATGCTCATCAAAATATCACCTTATCTGTGATGGTTCTCTACTCTGTTCTGCTCGGTAGCCTTCACTGATTCTGCTCAATCTGATATCCTTTGTGCTTTGTTCTGCTCAGTAAACTGATTGTCTTGAAGATAGGCAATGTCTTCAAGTGCTCCTTGATTCATATATATTAGTTCAACAACCCCATAAAAATGGTGTGAACAAACAAAATATATAGTGTTCTATTTTGCTGCCTTAGCAAAAATTAGGTTTACAAAAATAATCATAACCCTAAGATCTACGATACAAAATAACCTAGATCAACTATTACAATAAGATAAACATTACATTTAATGAGTATCTATTTACAATAAATTCTCCTCAATCTTGGTAAACCATTTTACGATCTGTTATAACCATTTGCATAGAATAATGTGCCATTTCAGATTACTATGCCATTTTTTGTGATCATCAGTAAACACTGTATGATCTACTTGGTGTTTACTGACCATCGGTGTCGGTGTCATTGGTGCTCGGTAAACTATGTGGTGCTTGGTGTAAAGGCTTTATCAACTGCTCTATCTTACTTCCAGTTATCGACTGTCTCAATATAAGTAACTGACCAACTTGTTTACTATTCTTTGATACTAATGACAATCTTAAATGCTCAATAAAGATTAACAATGTTTGCCGCATTGTGAGAAATGGAGGGAATGGTTGAATATTCAAATGGAACACTATTGTAAGTGGAAATTGATGAATTTAAATAAATACATGGAACACTTGAAGGGATGGTAGAAAAAATAGGATTAGGAATGCTAACATGCGTAGGATTGATATTTTGAATAGAATTGTTATAATAGGTGGAGCATAGGTGGACACACTAGGAATTGAGGTAGAAATAGGCATTGAGGTCTCAACACTAGTGGGAGGTGGAATGAAACCTAGCTCTAGAGAACAATCTCTAATAGGCTTGAAATTATTATCAATGAGATGAGAGATACTACACAAGATGTTAACACCATGCTCATAATTATGAATTAACTTCTATAAGCCCTCTTCAACATATATTACTTTGGGATTAGAGTTTTCTTTTCCTAACCATTGTTCAAATTTATCAAGTTCATTGGAACATTTTAAGACTTTCATAGGAGGGATTATAATTGATGTCACTAGTATGCATATTGGTCTCATCAAGATTAATAAGAAAAATAGAAGGCTTAGGATCAAAATAACAAATAAGTCTACGACTTCTTCTAACTGGAATGCTATAAGTAGGAATAAAGTAATAATAGTTACACACAAGTGAATGAAAGAGAAGATAGATCTACTAAAGTTGTAAGATTTGAAAGAGATATGAAATTCAACCAAAGAATGTAGCAATATTTTACAAAAACTGCATCTAACTATCAATTTTAATGATCTAATGTAAATTATGCAAAGTAGATCTAAACACCAAATCAAATTTTATAATGTAATAGTTTGGGTTCACAAAAATGTATAATAGGTGAACCTATAAAAATATAAAGGGAATCTAACACAAAAATGAATGAAAATGTAATGAGTGAGGTTAAAAAAAATATACAATAAGGAAAGTGGGGAGAGAAATACAATAGGTTATATGGTAAATGAATCGCTTCCCCAATTCATTGATTGCATATTAAGAAGGAAGAATGACCCCAATAGGCTGAAGAGATGAATGAAGCACTAATTGGAAAAAATATTTGTCCTTAACTAAGTAATGTAATGAATGAAATAGGAATGATTAAGTGATGTAATTTATTTTTTAGAAAAGAAACTAAAATTTTTACTGAAAACATAATGTAATAGATAGATAGTGAGCTAAAATTGAAAGAAACAGAAATCAAATGATGAAATGGACCTATGACATAAATTTGAGTAGAAAGTAGTTTGGATAGGTTGATTTTGGTGATGTGTCCATGGAAACGGTCAAGTTTGGTGACATATCTCTAATGTTTTTGACTGAAACTTCCACAAAACCTGCAACCATACCTATCTTTCCTCAATCTGATTTGACAACTCTATAACCTATTGTTGCATATAGAAAAATGGGAAAAAGTTGTGGAAAGGGGTTTTCATTGGTCAAACCCCTATTTAAGAATCAAACTTAGAATTAAAATAAATTTGGATAAAGGAAAGTAAATGGAAAGGAATATAATAGATTCACCTTACATAAACCCTCATGGACGAATATAGAAATCACTCATACCCATGAAGATGCTTGAATGTTCTTAAAATCCAAAGATTTGACCTTGGAATGCAATGTAGAATCAATGATTCCTTAAAAAATGCATAGATCTATGATTGCCACTCCTAGATCTTGAATTTGGATATGCTTGATGATCACTTGCAAAGAGGAGAGAGAAGATAGATGAATGAGTTGATATTCTTTATTGATTTGGGAATTCCTCTACTTGAACATCATGGGACATAAAATTTCATTAAATGGAGACTATTTCTACAGACATAAATTATCTTGAAGAATTCGAGACTTGGAGATCTTGATCTTGGATGCCTACCTTCAAATATTGAATCTAATTGTTCTTTCTTGCTTGAAATCTTGATAGATTAGTTTCCAAAATGATTGCATATGGTTTTTGGATACAAAATGAGGATTTATAAGGGGTTATTATACTAAATCCATCATTTTAGGATTTAAATCTGACCCAGGTCAACCACAAATAAAAATCTCAAAATAGGACATCAACATCGGACCTCGGGGAAAGTTTGAGCCCCAAAACCTAGGGACATGGAGAACGGGCTAAAATTTTAGGGAGAGATCAGGGAGAGAGAATAGGAGTAGGAGAAGAAAATACATATTTCTAGGATCAAGCATAATAGGCATTCAAACCTTGAAATTACCAAAACAGGGCCTAACATGTCCTAAAGCAACCAATTATAGGTGCTAACTCTTTAGGACTGTACAATTAGTTCATTCTTATCCCAATATATTTTATATAATGAATCCCAAATATTTTCAATGTGTGACAAGATTCTCCTTTAAAATAAATCTTAGTTTTAAATCTTCACATCCCTTGAAAAGTGCAAAAAGTAAAACATTTCCTTTTATTTTAGCTAATCACACCAAATACCATTCCACCATCTTTTCATGTTTCCAATATCTATCATTAATCCTCTTAGGCACATTTTCCAATTAATTTACTTTTGACAGCTTCCTAATATCCCTTGCTTGTGAGCTCTCATCAATTGTGAACCCTCCATTCATTAAATATAGTCCATATACTTTGTGTCTACATTTGTTACATTACTAAAATTTATGTCCAAACATTAATCCTTGACCAATCCTATCCATCCACTAAGAAATGCATAATGGCCCTTGATGTTCCTCTTTGAATTCTATAAACAAGATATCTCTCATCCCATTTGAATTTTTTTTATCATATCATAGAATGCTACTATATTTTCTATTGAATCTATTCTTGTGCTACTATTACGTTGTTCATTTTATCAATCAATCATGTACCATCATGCTACTAGATTTATGAGAAACCATGTCTAGTCTAACAACATAGCACACTTGATATTTTAAAAAGATTTTCTTGTATTTGGTTTGAAATTTATCTTTATTTTGAATAAATTTTAGTTATATTTTTTGGGTGCTATGTATTAATAATTATGGAGCTTGAAAATTAGTTTTCTATAAAATTTAACATGAAATATTTGGGGAGCACCAAATACATTCTTTTTATGAATATTGGTATGGTTTGGTTATATAGAAAGATTTGCTTTAGTGTCATTTTTACATGAGACAATGGCTAGGAATTTGTGCAAACAAATTCCCCTCGTGGAAGAATGGTGTAAATCAATCTCAAGGTTTCTTTTAGGATGGATCTCAACCGCTTAGATATCTCAATAGAAGATAAATGTGAATCTGTTCATGAGGAGGCCTTTGCTAGTTCGATCTTTGAGGGACTACAAAACAATCTTAAAAAAACAAACAATCTTTCTTGCTTTTTTGTATTTTCTTTAAATCTTTAAATGAAAATAATGTAAATTCATTTTAATCTATTGTGACTGATTTGTAAAAAAAGGAGCAAGGTAACAAGACCAAGGTGACAAGAATTTGAAATAAAATTGCATCAAGTAAACTAATAGACATAAACCAATGTTGCATTGCCTTGCGAATTAAAGTACCAAGAAGATGGAGAAAACCCACAAAATGTACATCTGAACGAATCACAATCACAATTTTGCAGATGCAATCATTAATGGAAATAAACGCAAATGTAAGATATGTAAAAATTCATCAGATCACAAAGCCACTATGAATTTGCGCACACTCAAACAAATTAATCTTGAAGCACCAGAGAAAAATATTCCCAATAATTCAGCACAACAAAGCAATGCAACAATGATAAACACCATACTAATGTAATCGTAGATCAAAATCACCATACAATCAATTGGCTCTTTGGAATGAAGGAATGAGCAAACACACATTCATAAATCTCACAAAGATAGAAAAAAATATCCCACCACGATTGAAATACCAATTGTAAGTATTGTATTGCAATAATAACTGACCTTAATTATATTATTTTCTTACAATGTATAGAGCTTTCCTCTTTTAGGGAAAGAAATTTCACAGCTAGGGTTTCGACTACCCATGAAACTTGAAAATAAATCTAAAACTAAAGCTTACTGAAAGAAAACTATCCCTAAAACAAATCTAAACTACCTAGCACATAATTAATCCTCGTGCATTACAATTTTGGAGCAAAGGATGCATTAAAAAACTCAAAATATACTCTGGAACTTCTCCATTTCTATGCATGTTCTTCTTTCTACACTTGGAGTTTTTTTCCCTTTATTCCATGCCATATCCCTCCTTCTCAGATCCAACTAAAAGATACCCCCAAATCATGCAGAAAGGACCCCAGAGAAGTGATCAATCTGACTAAAAATCTACTATAAAAGACTAGAAGTCATTGGTGGTGACGGCCCAGAAATTTTAGGCCCTAACCCTTGCTCTGAAAAAATGAAGTTGAGAAAATGACTAAGTGTTTGAACAACCCTTTTGACAAAATTTTGGTATTTCGGAGGGCGAAAAAATTGAAAGGCTGAAAGGCCAAAAAACTTGAAGTACAAAATTGACTAAGTGTCAAGAAAGTTTTTTTCTCCATGCAACAATTGGCTAAGTCCAAAACTGAACATTGAGCGACTTGGGAGTATCTCTGGATGTGCCTTGCGAAGCTTGTCTACTATTTCCTATATTTCTTCAAAATCTACCATAAGGATGCTTTTTAGGCATTCTTGTTGCTTCCCTTAGAAGGTAACCAAATCATTGGCAAAGCTCCTTATTTCCTTGTCATGATCCAACATTTTTTTCATCTCCTCTTTTTGATAAAACATTTTTTGGAGGTCATCCTTTATTTTAACTCCATTAAAGATATCCAGGTAATGATGTACAATGTCTTTGATCAGGTGCACCATTTTCTCATCATCATCATCATAGAGGTCCAAGTCTAAACCTCCAAAAAACTCATGCATCTTCTCAACCCAGAGCATTCTTCATCCCTTTTCTTGTCAATTCTACTCAAGCACTTCTGGTAGACCTTGGGAGTTTCAATAATATCTTTGATCCATTCTTCAAAATTATCCAGCTCTAACCCTTCATATATCTTCACCAAAACTTGCAAGTGTTTCTTCCTTATTATTAAGAGATCATTGAGAGCCTTCTAGCATTTAAGAATTCTCTCCTCGAGACCACCCTCTTCACACATCAAACCTACCAATTTAGTGGTCTCTTTAAGAATACCGCTAAAGGGTATCAAAATTTCCCTAAGAGAAGCTCTAGAAAACTCTTCAAAATCAGCCTTCAAACTCATCAAAATTGGCCTTCCAATCAGAACATGCATGAATGAAATAATGTGAAACATCAAACAATAACACAGAAGCACCCTTTTTCTCCAAAATAGCCTATAATGAGGCCTCAGGGTTACTAGGGTCAATGAGACCTGCCGTTTTAAGAATGAATCTTTTTATGGCTTCATGTTGTTCTATTAAAGAATTGATCCTCTCCTCATCCTTGTCCATGAAGCCTAATACATGCTTCAACCCTAAAGTAGCCAGTGTTTTGCTTCATTCCCTTGTTGGTTCTCCTAGGTCCACCTCTTCAAAAACATAGTCTTTAGGAGTGATCTCAGCTATACTAGTATCCAATGTAGGTAAGGCTACTTGTGCCTTCCAACTTCCCCTTTTATGTTGTGTCATGTATGATAAGGTCCTTGGCACTGGATTCTTCTTGGTGGAATTCTCAGCCTAGCACTACCATATCTGTATCCTCTTCGTCCATGTAGACTCTCACCCTTGGTTATATTTCTTTGGTGAACCAGGTGTGTTTGGAGAAGGCATTAATATGATCATAGGGTGTGACTAAGCTTGAGGTGAAAGATTTGCATTTTGGCTCTTGTTCCGCTTCTATTTCCTCCTCCCTTACCTCTTATCTTACCCCTTATTCTCTTGCTACTTGTTCTTCTCCTGCAGTATGCTCTTCCCATGCAGTATTCACTTCTTACCTAGTTTGTTCTTCTGATCCAATCTCCATTTCTACTTGAATCTCCTTTTTTAGTCCTTGGGATCCATATTGATTTTGTCTCAGTGTGAGAAGATGGAGGAGTAGGCATTGGGGGATTAGGGTTATGTACTAGTGGTGTGGGAGAAAGAGGAGTAGGGGCTACTAGGGGAGTAGGAAAAGGCATTGGTATATGAACATGAGGTGGAGTGGGCATGGGGATTTGAATAGGTGGGGTTTGTGATGGAGGTTGACTGGTTGGAACCTGTGGTGCAAGAGAAGTGGTCTGAGGTGGATTAGTTGGGACTTGAGGTGGAAGTGAAGTGGTTGAAGGTGGTGGAACTGGGGCTTGTCATGGTGGAGGAACTAGAGCTATTCCAATGGAGGAGTCCTTCTTTGATTCAATAGACTTTCCTTGACCTATATTCATAACTTCCTCTATTGGTCCCTAAGGTTCCTATTGGGATTCTTCTCCTACATTTCCCATAGGGGTTGTAGCTATAAATTGCACTAGAGGAGACATGAATGAAAATGGAAATTTTTGATCTACAGAAGGCCCTTCCACTAGGATTTGTTGTTAGTTTCTTTGAACCCATAGAGACCTTAAAAATTTGGTATATCAAATTCATCATCACCTAGAACATCCCTTGGATTCACCTACTCTATTTGGGTCTCTTCATCCATATATATTTGTACATCCTCTTCCTACAATTTCCTCCTTTTTAAGAAACCCACCAATCGTGTCCTCCGGATTAGTGGTAACTCATCTTCATCATCTTCTTCACCTTCTTCAACCTCTTCTAGAACAATCTCCATATGAGAAAGTGTAGAGGACCTTTTCATCTTGTAAACATGCCCTTTTATGACTCTGGTAGGCCTAGATCTGGTCAGATTTACCTTGGACGCCCTCTTGGGTATATTTAATTGCTCTTGGTCACTGGAGGATGGAGCATTAGGTGGAGCTATGCTTTTGGTCATCCTAGTCTTTGGAGGCTTGGACCAAGGATTCAACCCATAAGAAGTTGGGCGTTCATGTATATACACTATTTTTGGCCTTAACATCATAACTTCTTTAAACTGTGGCATCCGTACCTTTTCCCCTTTCTTCTTCTTCTCTTTGGAGGGTTGGGTTGGTTGTTTCTTCATTGGTACTGGGTCCATTTTGAATGGACAGAAAATCCATGACTTTTTCATCTTAATGACATGATGAGCTTTGAAATTAATGTCATCATTTGCATCTCTATCAACCTCAGCATTGAGGATAGCCCTAGTGTAAATCTTATCCTGACTGTAGATAGGATCCAGGATATCCTTTGAATCTACATCCTTTACCTTTTGGGGGATTTGTAAAAGTAGTGCACCTTGTGCTAGTTCTAGGCTCATCTGGAAATAGTCATAGATTCTGACCTCATAATGATCTATGCAGTTCATCTAATGATCCTCAATATGTAGTTCATGCATGTAATGTCTCCCCATTATGTGGTTGCAAGTGCCAATTAGATCGAACCCGGTTCTTATTAAGTTAAAGTTTTGCAGGGGGCACTCATCCCACTCAAAGGACAAACACTTTCACACTCTCATGTCTTACAAGAAATGGGGTCCTGTTAAAATAGAGAAGTCCCCGTAGTGTTTCTTCTTATGCCTTATGGGCTCATAGGCATCTGAAAGTTATCTCACCATCTCTAATAGAATAATTATTATTTGAAGGACACGTTGGCAATTTCTTTGGAGTGAGAGTACTCCTTGCCACCCTGATATAAGTAAAATTCTTAAACTAGATGTAAAATTCCCCCAAGGCCTTCACTTTTGCTGCAACCTCCTTCGATAGTCTCTTAGAATAGTCTCCCTCTATGGAGCAGATGATTGCGAACACAAAGGCGTCATTTACTACCCAAAACTCTAAGCTATTTTCTATGTGATGCTCCATCCTTACTAGTTGAGGGTACACTATAAATGACCAGGCATCAGGCTGACCCATAACACGAAAATTCACTAAACCTAAATATAATGCCCTAGCAGCTAGCAGAAACACAACATATGAGGTCATATAAAAATGTGGATCATTCTTGATTGAGATCAATTATCGATCTAGGTTTTCACAGAGGATCGTGGCCTAGTCAAACCTTGTCTTCCTCCCCTTTATCATTTCAATTAGAAGGATTATCCATGGTTCCAGTTGGATGGATTTTTACAACCCATACACTTGATTGATCATGGTGATTGCTTCCTAGATATCCTCTTTCATATATCCCCTCCTCATATCTATCTTCTTGAGTTTATTCTTTGGCAAAGGTTGTATGAGGTAATCATTATTGACAATTTCATGAGACAGTTGGATGTCTTTGTTATAGAAATTTATGCCTTTGTCCATCATGAAGTCGTAGAATCTATCTATCACCTTCAGTAGGTGGAAGAAATCCTCAATTTTTTTAGGCTTGAAGTGCAGCACTACCTCTCCCATGGTATTATTTACCAACCTTTCATCTAGCACATAATGATTTGCCAGTGTGACAATCAGGTCCGAAGAGAGAATGGACAATAGATGTGTCATTGCATTCACCAATGAGTAGTAGAATAATGAAGTGCAGTCCTCTAATCTCCCTACTAGTGAGGAACACTTGACCAAGTAGTCATTCCAACTAACATTCTTGATGTTAGTATCACTAATTTTTGCATGGAGATTCCCCACCTTGGAGGGTACATGATATCCCTTGAATTGGTACTTCATCGCTGGAGAGTTTACCTTTTCTGACATTTTGCAAGAAGAGACATGAAACATTAACAAATACTAGAGATAAAAAAAACTATTGATGAAGGTAAGAAAAGCATGAAGAAACTAAAATCCCCCCCAAAAAAACAAGCTTGAAAGGCTCATAAGCTAGTTTTGGTGATTTGGCCTTTCAGACTCTAAAAGAATGGGCTACTTCTGAAATGCCAAAATAATGAAAAGGTAGGCATTGATATAGTTTTGAGGTTTCATCTTTTTGGAGGGAAAAAACCTTTCAAATTGTTGAAGTCTGAAATGATGAAAATATGGAGTCCAAAAAGCTTGTGAAGGGGTTTATCATTGGGTTTTGGCATTTTAGAGTGCAAACATGTCAAGTACTGAAACACCGAAAGTGAGAAAGACTATGGATGTAGAAAAATTTGGGGGGAAGTTTGGTTTTCGGCATAGTAGAGTGCGAAACCATGAAAGAACTAGGGCCAAATAGGCCAAAGGAATAAAAACAAGGCACGAGCTAAAAATTGAAATCGAATTGAGCTCAACCATGAGCCCGATGCTAAGGGGTCCAAGGGGACAACCCTGTGACCCCAAAGTGATGTGAATAAAGAAAAAAAGTAAAACCCTAGCCAAAACCATAAGAAAAAGCTAAAAACCTCTAAAAAATAGCAAAAAATGAAAAACACCAAAAGAGAATGAAACCCTACCTTGACAAAACACCTAAAGATCCTAAAGAAGCTAAATATATGGGATTTAACAACTAGAAGTTCTCTGGACACAATCATGTGCGCTCAAAAGCTCCAATAACCAAAAGTGAATAAAAAAGACTAAGTAACCAAAAATATCCCGCGAGCGCCTAATATAGTCATTCAGAGGATGACATCGGCCACCCCCGCCCTTTTAGGATTTCAGAGGATTTAGACCTCTAAAATGTCAAAACACCAAAAGGCCGATTTCCTTTTAGGGAAATCAGACTTTTGGTGTTTCGGGGTTCCGAAACTCCAACAACTCCGAAAGGCCAAAAAAAGATAAAGCTCTTTTCCTTAACTAAAAGACTTTCAACTTTTCGGATCTTTCGCACCTCCTGAAAGCCAAAAGTGTGAAAGCCCAAAAACTAACTAAAACTTAAAGGGACAAACCCTGAAAACAAGCCAAAAGAAGGGGGGGGCCTTGGCCAAGTGGCCCAAAGGAGAGCATGGTTGTGGAACCACAACAAGAGTAGACATGTTTCTCTCTTTTTGTAATAATTCAACTTTCATGATTGTAAACTTGTGAGGATTCTATTTACCCTTGGCAATAAAATTTTATTAAATATGTCCAAAATCAAATGTTAAGGTTGAGGGTATGTTGAACATTGGTATGTTAAGTTTGAGGGTATTGTTGGTTGTATAATGTATACATTGGTTTGTACTAGACTATATGTTTCCTACACAATAGGGGTATTGAAAATATTTATTAGTAATTGTGGTAAGGAGCATTATAGTTATGTTAATAGGATTTTACATGTTTTCAAGAGACTTATGATTACTTCTTGTGTTATCATGGTCCTAATTATATTGACAAGACAATGAAAATACAATGAATTGTAGATGTGAATTAGGCAAGTGAATTAAATAGTCAAAGATTCACAAGTGGCTATGTGTTTTCTTTGTTTAGTGCAGTTGATTGGATGAGTAAGAGGCATCCTATGGTATTTTTTGCACTACTAAAGTAGACAATTGATGAACCTACAACTGATTTAGAACTTGATTGATGAAGATCTATGATTTGTCGATCACTGAGTTGTTGATTAGATATGTAAGATGATTAAATTAATAATATGTTGTCATTGATGTCAACTAGTTTGACAACACTTATCTTGTAAGTTACTATACAGAAACATCTGTAGAAAGGAGAAGAAGAGATGAAGAACATAAATATCTACATGAGGAAGATTTATATGACAAATGAGAATAAGGAATATATTGGGTAACTTATTGATGAGTCTATGACCTTATGTTATTGACTTGATTATGTTGCATTCATCTATAACGAGGAAAAGAGCTAAAAACACAAGGCAGTGTGGTTGGTTGATGAAGCATCACAGTATACACCGAGTAGTGTAGTGTATACCGAGCACAGTATAAACCAAGCTTGTGTTCACTGACACATTTCTTTGTTAACCGAGAAGGAGAAAAGAACTAAATGACCAATTTAGTTGATAAGATTGATGAGCTGGAAAGTGTATGAAATCGAGGTTGGAGACAAAGTTTTTTACAAAGATGAAGGGCTAAAAAAATTCAAGGAAGATCTAATGAATCAAAATAAAATGAGTTATTGACACATCAGCTGAGGAAGGTTTAAGCGGCAAAATCCGATGGATGAGAAGAAAATGGTTTACATGTCTATTTAAGAGACTAAGTTTTCTTTATGAAACGTATGTCAAAAGAAGATAATTGCAGAGATATCATGTGAACAAGTTTCATGCATGCCTGATCAAAGTGGTTAAGGAGAACCAAACTACAGAGTATACCAAGCATCCAAAAGCTATACCGAGAGCTAGTAAGTTACTGAATGTTGATTGAAACATAATTGTTATATTGATAAGAGGATTTGATTGAGCTTAATATTGATCTGTAAATCTACAATTGAAGTTGTATTGAATCAGATCACCTACTGCTACATTTTAACCATTATATACAGTCAAATCTCTTAATAGAGTGGACTATGAAAGTCTTTATGTATCATTCATAGAATGAACATTGTTATCCTGTCAACCCCATAGTGAATGCTGGTTGGATGATAATGGTTAGTGTTAAATCCTCTAACAAGGTCACACCTCACAGTGTGTTTGTAACCTTTAATAGGGTTGGGTCTTCACTGACCTCACTTCAGAAGAGTGAACAATTTTTGGGTTGCCGGTCCCAGGTGTTTTTTCCCTTAACAGGGTTTCCACGTTAAATCTCTTGTGTTATGTTTTGATTGTGATGATTGTTTGTTGTCATACTTTACATGTTGTATATTGGATTTGGCCGGTAATGACTACATGTTATTAACTACTAATCGGTAAATGTAGACAAAATAGTATTTTATTTTACCGAGAACTAATTCACCCCCCTCTCAGTTATTCTAACAATTGGTATCAGAGCGTTGGTTGCTTGGAATAGAGTTTTAAGGACTTCAGCACAAAGATCTCAAAATGTATAAGAGGGAAGTGCCAAAGCTACACAAGGATAACTTTGGAATGTGGCAAAGCCAAATGAAGCTGCATGTATCTAGAATTGGGAATTCTACCCTCACACTAATGCAGAATGGCTACCTAGCACTTCCCACTGGTCCTTTGACCCTTGATCAACTTAGGGACAAGCATGAGCATAATGTTACTATGATGGAGATTGCTACTGCCTGTACCCATGTTGAATTTGAAGATATCAAGGACTATACTACTGCTAAGTAGATGTGGGTTAGACTTGCTCAAGTTTATAGTGGTGATGCAAATGCAAAAGAGCCAAAGCTAAAAGTTTAAGGGGAAGATTTGATGATATGAAAATGAAAGAAGGTGAAAACATTGTGTAGTACACAAATAGAATAAAGGAGGTAGTTCATGCTTTTAGAGCATTTGATGGTGTTATTGAAGAAGAAATAGTGATAAGCAAAGTTCTTAGAACCTTATTGCTAGTTTATGCAATCAGAATATCTACAATTCATGAAACTAGGTCTGCATCTGGTAACAACCTTACTCTTGATAATCTGATTGGTAAGCTTACAAACTTTGAATTGAACAACTTTGATAATAGTGTTGTATCGTCTGTTGAATCTGCTTTTATGTCTTCTCTAAAGATTGGTAAGTCTAGTAGTAGAAATAAGAATGATGATAGTGATAGCAATACTAATGATGAGCTTGATGAACTTGAAGCTCTTATGGCCAGAAGGTACCTAAAGGTAAAGGAGGATATAGAGGAAAATTACCTTTAGCATGCTTTAACTATAAAGAGGTTGGTCATATTGCTGCTAGATGTCCCCACAAGAAAGATGATGATAGAAACAAAGACCGATCTAGTGAAGGAAGCTATGGAAGAAGAGGCAACAAAAGTTACCGACACTACAATAGAGACAACTGAGATAATAATGATAAAGGCAAGAAGGTGTGCTACATTGCAGAAGAAGATGTCACTGATACCGACACTGATGAAGATGTGGAGGTAGTATTTGTTGTAATGAAGGATGACTTGGAGGAAGATGAAAGGTATGTAGAGACAACACTTATCTCTAAGGTTAATAAAAATGATACATGGATCATAGATAGTGGTTGTACACATCACATGATTGGTGATGATAAAATTTTTTTTCATCTTAAACAATACAATGGAGGATCTGTTAAGATGGTTAATGATACACCTTGCATAGTAAGAGGTAAAGGATCCTTGATGATAAATGACAGAATAAAATGTGAAAATTCTTATTGGGTAGAAGGACTGAACTATAATTTTCTAAGTGTGGCACAACTGAACAATTCAGGTCACCGAGTTGCTTTTGAGAGCAAGAAAGTAAAAATATTTGATGATGGAGGAAGACTAGTTGGAAATAGAGCACAATCAAAAGGTAATATGTTTTATCTTGATAATGATGAGTCTTCATGCTTGATAATGAAAAATGAGGATGCTTGGTTGTGGCATAAAAGGTTATGTCATGTGAATTTTGATAACATGATTAAGATCAGTAAAAAGAAAAGAGTTAGAGGTCCGCCTAACTTATCAAAGCTTGATCATGTTATGTGTCATGAATGTTAGAAAGGTAAAATGACCAAATCTAGTTTCAAAACCAAAGATTATTCAACAAAGAAGATACTTGAGTTGGTTCATACCAACCTATGTGGTCCTATGAGAACTCAGAGTTATTATGGAGACATATATTTTATTCTTTTTGTTGATGACTATACTAGATTAATGATTGTCATGTTTCTAAAAGAAAAATCAGAGGCATTTAAGATGTTCAAGTGGTATAAGGAAAAAGTAGAAAAGGAGACTGCTAAAGTATTGAAATGCTTAAGATCTGATAGAGGAGGTGAATTTATCTCTGATGAATTTACTAATTTTTGTAATGAGCATGGTATTCAAAGACAGGTCTCTACACCGAGGACACCTCAGTAGAATGGCATTGCTAAAAGGAGAAATAGGTCAATCATTGACTATGCAAGGACGCTGATGTTACAAAATAATTTTTCTCAGACATACTGGAGAGAAGTTGTTAGAATAATTGTTTATGTTCTTAACCAAGTACAACTGAAGAAGGACACTAATAAGACACCCTATGAGTTATAGTTTGGCCACAAACCCACTGTAAGTTATTTCATGATTTTTGGAAGTAAATGTTTTATTCTGAAAGATGAAATAAATGGGAAGTTTGACTCAATAGGTGATGAAGGGATATTTTTGGGATATTCCACTAAAAATAAAGCATAGAAGTGTCTTAACAAAGTAACTAATAAAATGATTGAAAGTACTAATGTTTGGGTTGATGAGTTTGATGATAAGAATGTAGAGGAAAGCAGAAAGGAATTGGAAGACTACAGTAGATTCACTTACATTGAACAACCTAAGTACCTACCAATGTAGCAGACAGTGACAACTAGTCAGCAGGAAAACAATACCAAGGAACAGGGAAGAGAAACTGACAAGCAGGAAGGACCTATTGATCAAACAACTGAACCTGCACAAGATGAACAAGAAAGAAGAGATTGAGTACTGGAAATATTTGTTAGGAGACATCATCCTAAGACACAAATCATTGGAGACAAACAAACTGGCATGCAAACAAGAAGTAAAGAAAGACAAGGTACATGTCTAGTTTGTGAATATGAACTAAAGAATGTAAAAGTTGCATTAGAAAATGATGAATGGGTTAATGCAATGAAAGAGGAAATAGAACATATAGAGAAGAACAAAACCTAGAGTTTAGTACCCAGACCTAAAGACAAGAATATTATCGGTACTAGGTGGATATTCATAAACAAGCTAAATGAAAATGGAGAGGTAACAAGGAACAATGCTACATTGGTATGCAAGGGATATGCACAGGAGGAAGGAATTGATTATGGTGAGACTTTTGCACCTATTGCTAGATTAGGAGTCAGAATGTTACTTGCATATGCTACACACAAAAAGTTCAAAGTTTATCAAATGGATGTTAAATCATCTTTTCTGAATGGAATACTTGAAGAAGAAGTCTACATAGAACAATCATAAGGGTTCATTGATCCAGAAAAAAAAGATATGGTATGTAGATTACATAAAGCTTTATATGGTTTGAAGCAAGCACCGAGAGCCTGGTATGAGAGGCTGCATAACTATTTGCTGAGTATTGGATTTCTTAGAACCAGTGAGAATAATAAACTATACATGAAAGGAAATTCAGATGATACTATCTTGATTGCATGAATATTTGTTGATGATATCATATTTGGAGGACAAGATCACATTTGTAAGTCATTTGCTGATGAAATGAGAAGTGAATTTGAAATGTCTATGTTTGGAGAGATTAAATTCTTTGTAGGACTACAAGTGATTCAACAAAATGATGGTATATTTATCACACAATCCAAATATATCAAGGAAGTATTGAAGACATTTGGCATGGAAGATGCTAAACCTATGGTAACATCGATGGCTACTGGATGAAAACTAACTAAGAAGGATGAAACTACAGAGGTAAACCAGACACTATACTGATCCATGATTGGTAAATTAATGTATGTAGTTCACAATAGACCAGACATAGCACATGCTATTGGAATAGTTGCAAGATTTTTTGCAAATCCTAGGGAATCACCTAAAGAAAATAGAAGATTATGGACTATGGTATCCTAAGAAAGGAAAGTTTCAACTTAAGGTATACACCGATGCTGATTGGGCTAGAAATGTGGATGACAGAAAAAGTACCAGCGGAGGAGCATTTTTCTTTGGTGAAAGACTTGTTACTTGAACAAGTAAGAAACATGCTTGTATTTCTCAGTCTACAACTGAAGCAGAGTATGTTGCTGCTGCTACTAACTGTTCAAATATTGCATTTATTAAGCAAGTGTTGGAAGGTGTGAATGATGTAATCACTGATCTGGTGATTATATATTGTGACAACACTAGTGCAATAAACATTTTAAAGAATCCAGTGATGCACTCTAAAACAAAGAACATATCCATTAAGTATCACTACTTAAGAGAACAAGTACATGAGAAGAAAGTGAAGCTAGAATTTGTTACATCTAAAGAATAACTTGCAGACATATTTACAAAGCCTCTACCAAATGATACATTTGAATACTTGAGGACTAGACTTGGGGTCTGTCCCTTGTCTATTGGTCACTAATGTGATCTGGACATTGCATCAGCCTAATCTTATTAGAAGATCATACATGTTGATGTAGCATAGTTCACACTTTGGATCATGTCTAAAGTTGTGAAAGTTTGGAGAACTAGAACAGATTGGCATATCAATATACAAAGATACAAAGAATACATCGAACAACAGTGAGTAAATTGGCTACTACAGAGCTGTATATTTATGTGTTTCTTTGGCATTGTTGTCAAAGGGAGAGAGATATCAATATGAAACATAGGGAGAGAGTTCAAAAAGAAGGAAAGAGAGAAATCTGATACCGAGATCATGAACTGAAAAGAAAGGGAGAGCATTGAATATTTGTAGATGATTATCTACAAATATTGAGCTATTGTAACGTAGTAATTAAACACATTAAATCTGAGATAGTAGAACGTTACTGAGTTACATAAATTGTTTACAGAGTTGTAGAATGCATGTTTGGTATGTGTATGGCATATTTCATATTTCTTATGATGCCATCAATGCCAAAGGAGAGATTGATGAACCTACAACTGATTTAGAACCTGATTGATGAAGATATGTGATTTGTAGATCATTGAGTTGTTGATTAGATATGTAAGATGATTAAATCAGTAATATGTTGTCATTGTTGTCAACTAGTTTGACAACACTTATCTAGTAAGTTACTATATTGAAACATCTGTAGAAAGGAGAAGAAGAGATGAAGAACAAAAATATCTACATGAGGAAGATGTAATGATAGATGAGGATAAGGAATACATTGGGTAACTTATTGATGAGTCTATGACCTTATGTTATTGACTTGATTATGTTGCATTCATCTATAATGAGGAAAAGAGCTGAAAGACACAAGGCAATGTGGTCAGTTGATGAAGCATCATAGTACACACTGAGCAGTGTAGTGTATACTGAGCATAGTATAAACTGATCTTGTGTTCACCGACACATTTCTTTGTTAACCGAGCAGGAGAAAAGAACTAAATGACCAGTTTAGCTGATAAGATTGATGAGTTGGAAAGTGTATGAACTCGAGGTTGGAGACAAAGTTTGTTATGAAGATCAATGGCTAAAAAAATTCAAGGAAGATCTAACAGATTGAAATAAAATGAGTTATTGACACATCAACCGAGGAAGGTTTAAGCAACAAAATGAATGAAGGAGATTAAGCAGCAAAATTTGATGGATGAGAAGAAAATGGTTTACGTGTCTATTTAAGAGGCTAAGGTTTCATTATGAAACGTATGTTGGAAGAAGATAACTGCAAAGATATCATGTGAACAAGTTTCATGCATGCCTGATCAAACTGGTTAAGGAGAACCAAACTGCAAAGTATACCAAGCATCAGAAAGCTATATCGAGAGATAGTAAGTTACTGAATGTTGATTGAAATAGAATTGTTATATTGATCAGAGGATTTGAATGAGATTAATATTGATCTATACATCTGCAATTGAATTTTTATTGAATCAAATCACCTACTGTTACATTTTAACCATTGTATACAGTCAAATCTCTTAACAGAGTGGACTATGAAAGTCTTTATGTATCATTCATAGAATGAACATTGTTATCCTGTCAACCCCATAGTGAATGTTGGTTGGCCGATAACGATTAGTGTTAAATCCTCTAACAAGGTCACACCTCACAGTGTGTTTGTAACCTTTAATATGGTTGGGTCTTCACCGACCTCACTTTAGAAGAGTGAACAATTTTTGGGTTGCCGGTCCTAGGTGGTTTTTCCCTTAACAGGGTTTCCACGTTAAATCTCTTTTGTTATGTGTTTATTTTGATGGTTGTTTGTTGTCATACTTTACATGTTGCATATTGGATTTGGTCAGTAATCACTACATGTTATTAACTGGTAATCGGTAAATGTAGACATAGTATTTTATTTTACTGAGTTGCAGAAGTTTGAGTAAATTTTTTTTGGTTATACATTTTGAGTTGGGACTGTGGATAACTGATTCACCCCCCTCTTAGTTATTCTAACAAATATGGATATTACCCATTTGTCTAAGTAAGTGGTATGATTACACACACTGTGACTATGCATTGGTTTATTTGGCAAGGTGGTTACAATATACAACTAGTTGTGATTGTTATATTTCTAATTGTGTGCCAAAAATATCATGCACCATGAAGTCATACTAAGCATGTTGATGTTTAATCACTTTTTGTGTGAGATGGTAGAGAATAGTAACTTATTGTTTCAAAATTTTAATGTTTACGATAATAATGTAGATTAGTTCAATAATACAATGAGTACGTATTTGTTTTGGTGCAAGAAGGACATGGGCCTCAGATCCTTTATTTGATTTATTTTATATTTCTTTTGGATGTCATTACAATATATATTATCAAAAGGAAGATTTAAGCATATTGCAATATGTAATTATAATACAATGTATCATTTTATGTGTCTCAATCAATCTTGAAATGGGTACTTGGACATCCATATTTTTTAGACATTATTTTATTCATCTTGTCCTTATTGAATTAAAAAATTAATGAAAGAGTTGGTTGGTAGAGGTAGTAACAAAGTTATTTTTAGTACAGAATCCTTAACTCAAGTGGTAGAATAGAGTAGTCAAGAATTTTGAATTCTTAGTGGGATCCAAATACATCTCTCAATGTGAATTTGGATGCATACCTTGCGACCCATGCCATTATGGAGTTACAAGTAGATAATATTTATTATACTTTTTTTTGGAATCCAATTTTGTAAACATGTATTTGGACTATGAGTACACCACTAAAATACCATAATGTATCATATATATTCTCTTTTTATAACATGTATTTGATTTTTTTAGATTTTTTAAAAATATTTTTGTTGTATTTTTTAGCTAAGGCTTATCATTTAGTAGTACAAACTTGCTAAAGTAATGAAAAAATGGACTAGATTTGTAAAATTTATATATTTCCATTATAAAGTAACCTCATCTCAGTTTTCATTCCCTTAGCATATTCTTAGGGATCATTAAACCTATCCTCAACATTCTCCCCCATCTAAAATTGACAACAATTTATGTATCACAAATTGTGGCTCACAAGAACCCATCTCTCATGAGAATGAATGGAACACTTAGCACTCATTGCATCTAGGTGATGCTCACACAAGTGAAGCATTGGGACTTCCTAGGAGGTCACCCATCCCAATACTACTCTAGCTCGAGAACTCTTAACTATGGAGTTTCCTCAATGGTTAAGCCCACTCTACTTGCAACCCCATTTCTAAAACCTTCAACAAGTGTTGTTCCTTATGAATCATTCACTAGGAATCCCCTTAAGCCCATAAAATTATAAGTAGGATATATTTTCCATAGAAATTCAAATTGTGATATTGCTATTAGGATTCAACTATGTAGTTTTTTGAGTCAAACTCATCGACCCATGTTTCATGAGTAGTGGTTCACAAGAACCCATCTCTCATGAGAATGAATGGAACACTTATCACTCATTGAATCAAGGGTGATGCAATGAGTGCTAAGTGTTCCATTCATTCTCATGAGAGATGGGTTCTTGTGAACCACTAATCGTGAAACATGGGTCAACGAGTTTGACTAAAAAAACTACACAATTGAATCCTAGTAAAAATATAAAAATTTATCTATTTATTTATGTGCTTGGATCTATTATATGTTCTTAAATGCATTCCTAATGATGAACTTAATCCATAAATTTTATATTATAATACTAATTAAAAAAATTTCATGTGTAGACATTTGTACAATTGTATTATCATTTTTCAACAATGCAATCATATAGACTCAATACAACAACCAATTTGGTGGCATTTCACTAAGTCATTAATTTCATAATGCTCATATGACTAGCTTTTATTGAATTTTCAATCAATATTCTTTAACCTCTTGACTGAAAATAGTCATCTCATTAGTTTTTGGGCTTTCTTCATTCATTCTTACATGCATTGATTATTCTTACATGCAGTAATTGTTAGAGTTTATTGAACATTCACTGAGATAATGGCTAGTGTGAAATATCTAAACTTTTTAAGCATTTATATGGTATTGTTGTGTGATTCTAGGGTTACAACACAACTACACTTTAACCCTCCATTGTGAGTTATCCAAACATTTTGAATCATACCAATGCTTATAGTTTCATGTATTCTTTCTTTTATGATTTCAAGGTCATAGAGGCATCATCTATTGTTGGTCTCTCGATACTTCTTGAGGGAGATAGGTTTAAGACAACCAAAATTTCTCCACATCATCTAGGGAATGCATCTTTTCTTGAATTACTTGAACTAGTGATATGATTTTTGTCACTTAAATAATCTTCTCTTTTCTGTCATTTTTTCTATTTTGTCTCTAGCTTTGCTTGGGTTCTCATTAGGAGCATTGTCCATTTTACATTAGATTCCATCAAACCCACTATTGACACTCTTGATTTTTTCATTTCCCACTTATCATTCTCACATTCTAGGATATTAAAATGTATGTGGACCAAAATACTTAATATTTATATATTATTATATTTTTTGTTCATTAAATTTTAGGCATGTTTAGAATTTAAGGCCATACACTAATCTAATCAAACATTCTCTTCTATGACTACAAATGGGGGTCAAAAGACTATATTTGAAATTTGATCATTTTAACACAAACAATTGTCCACTTGTTTCATATAAAACAAAATACAATATATATCTCTTATAAATTCATTATATATTTCATTATCATATCTAAACTTTACTCGCATACATATATTAATTATCCTATTTTCTATACTCACTATTATTTAACAATAGCGATTGCACCTTTGTCATGCAATGGGTACGCCATAGAGGAGTGAGAGATCAATTAGGAATTTGTATATATTTATGATTTGCACATGAGGTCAATTGATAGAAAGATATGTAGATGTAGAGAGAGGGAAAGATTCATAAGAATAACTTGTTCACATGAAGGTTTGTATAATATTTTTTTGGCATTATTCTTGTACTAGTTACCATAAGTCACATTTTATTGTGCTATTAAAAATGAATTTTTGTTTCCATTAGGCTCATGGATATATTTTTCCATTTGTCTATTTGATTTACATCTTTTAGTGTTCTCTGCATTGTTCAACTCTAATATTGGGGAATTTTCAAACTGACCCCTCTTGCAAATGGTTTCTATATTCTCTTAAAGAAAAAAGGGTGACACTATTTTGTCATATAAGCTCAAGCAATCAATGTAAAGAGGTCATCCAAAGATTTAATTAAGAGGTTTAGCATGGATGAAAAATATTCAATTCATAGGGATCAAGCCCTCTGTTAATGGTTCTTTACCATCTAATTCATCTATCAAACGTATGATACGATATTTTGAAGATATTAAGTTGATTATGTCAATTACAATATAAGATATTTGTCCTTTTTACATGAATTAATTGATCATATCCATGTCCACAAATATATCCTTTGAAGCATTAATTTGGTCCACAAGTAGATGTATACATTTTGATAATTGGTTTTTTAATTGCTTGCATTTCTCTAAAGACTAGCAACATTTAAAATATATTGAGGGTTTTTAGATTGTTCTCTTAAGTTAACCCTTCAAGAAGATTGGTTTTATAGTCATATGAAGGATTGGTAGGTAGCAAGCAATCATGCAAATGTTGATCTTTTAGTTCACCATATCTAATGTCCTAATAGTTGCCCCTTGAATTTTCAAACGATCTAAGAAGAGAAAGAATATTCTTATTTATATAAGGGGATGTGAAATAAATGCGATTGAATTCCTTTAAATATAGATACATAGAAGTGAATGAACCAAAGATGTGTTTGCTTCCATTTGCAATAGCTCAAGTGAAATAAAATAATTTGGTCAATTTTAAAATTGAATTTAGAAATTCATGAGCTAGAGATTAATAGACTTGGTATCACTCCTAAAACTAGAAAAAGGTCCAAGAAAAAAAAAATTCAAATCTATGTAAATGTCTAATAATGGAAAATGCAATCATCATAGTATGTATGAGAAGGTGTACAAAAATCGGTGTATCAATAAATATATGTGCGTGAATGTAAATGTAATAGTTAAGAATATAGGACTAAACCTAAATTCACACAAGATTGCATTATTTTCCATTCTGTAATTATATTGATTCTCTATTTAACAATTCAAAGAAATTATTATATTTTCTTTTGATTGTGTATAACTGATAATCCAAAATTGTTAATATTCTCAATTGATATCAATATCATCACCAATTTACATTATTTCTAATTTTGAAATCTTTATTTATTATTAATTTTCAAACATATTTAAGTCGCATAATTATTGGAGTTGATGAAGAACAACCCACAGCTCCCAAGAACACCTGCATGCAAACACATGTCACAGAAAGAGAGAGAAGCAAACGACTATGGAGGCTTGAACGCATTTATCCATGAGAGAGGAGAAATCCTTGATGTGCAAAAAAAAAAGTTGCAATAAATAATGAAATGTCAGAAAAGGTTACAAAGTGTTATGAGATCAATCCTTATAAAAGGAGATCAGAAAACTTAAAAAGGTAAAACCCTAGGTTGCATAATAATAATTAATAAAGCAATTAATTATTATATGCCTAAAGTTTAGCTTAAGTACAAAGAGGTAATAAGTTACTGAATAATTAAATCAATATAATTCAATTAATCAGTAAACACTTTATTACTCTAACACCCCCCCTTAAGATAAACTTTGGGAGAAGCTAAAAACCTAGAAAGAACAACTGAAAGCAAATGGGTCCCGAGAACAAAGGCCTAATTAGGTACCAAAGTACAAAAGAGAGTCTCTACAAAACAAAGAAATAGAGAAAACCACATGGGAAAAAATCTACTCCAAAAAGAGACAAAGACTAGTCTGAAGGACTGAAGAAGCCTCCAAAACTAGGAATGTTCCAGAAAATAAGAACAAAGATGAACATGTACAACATCATTGAAGCATGAAACTGCAAACTTTGTCAAGAAGAAACTGATGATCTGAAGATCCTCCACAAAAATATGACCAGGTAGAGAAGACTGTAATATGTATGAGTACCCTCAAATAACACTACTCGAATCAGAAGGAAAACAAAGGCAAACACCTAAAATCGAAGATACAGATGGCATAAACACCAAAAGCCTAAAGAGCTGATCAATTAAAGCTGGAAGAGTGCATCCAAAAAATAGGAAAGAAAAGAGTGTCTATATGGTAAATGATCCATCTCACCGGAATGCATAGGTACCTAGCCACTATAACCACCTAGTACATAGTATCAAATACTAAATACATAGCTCACACAATCAAACCAAGGAGGTAGTAGAACCAATAGTAGAAACCCCCCCATACTGCTGACAAGGGAGTAATGACAGGTACACTAAAAATATCATCCAATATGAACTACATGATGAAGAAGAATTTGAAACATCGAATGTGCAGAGAGAGTACAAACACATATAGAGATACCTAAGACTAATGTCATTGGAGGAATGCTCACATGACAAAAGAAGATGGGAAACAAAGGCAAACATCAAAACCCCCTGGCACTTTATAATGGAGTGTGAGTACAGAGAGCACGAACATGTGTAAGATCCCATACATGCAATAGAATGACACTTTATCTCAGTGCGTGTTCATCAAAGAATACTAAAAAATTGAAGTATACACTACTCCAAGAAGATCAAAGGTTGTTGAAACAAAAGAACAACCTAAGACGAGCCATTCCTCAAAGGAAAGAGATCCCAGGACCTGAAACAACCAAGATTACCACTAGATTGCAAAAATGTAAGAATTTGAATAAAATAAACCTGGATTAGAATCTGGAAAAATGACTCATAGCACTAAAAATCTCTCTAAACAAGCTTTCCAATGATATATCATTTTCTGAAAATAGAGTCCGGATGTGCAAGATAGAGCTCCTGGAGTGCAGAACTGAAGATCTGGCTTTGATAGAGAAAACCACCATTAGAAAAATATAACCTCCATATTTAGAACGAGCTCAAAATCATCTTTCTGACGATATCTTGTTTTCCAAATTTTGACACCGTATGCTCAAGATATGAGCAAAAAACCAACAGCTATGCTGGAGGGCCCAAAGAAGGTGTTTGGAAGGATCTGAGGATGGGTGATGTCAGAAAAAGGATAGAATCACACATGAAACTAGTAGATCTAATAAAAGCTTAGAAAGAGCTTTCCAAAAATATCTCATTTTCTGAAAACGGAGCCCGAATGCAAGAGAAACGGATCCTGGAAGGTAGGAGGTCTGAAATGCCACGATCGCAGAGAACATCTAACTTTAACAGCAAAAAAAAACATCAAAATGAAAAAATCAGAAGACCATACTAGAAAAAATGGATCGGGCTCAGAATCAGGTTTCCCATGATATATCGCACGCTCAATTACAATCCCAGATGCTTGAGATATTTGCAAAAATGCACAGGTAGCTCCAGGGTAAAAGCACAATAAGTTATCACCCTTTTACAAAGGAAGAGGCTAACAACACCAAAACTAAAAAACTTCAAGGGCATAAAAGTAACATTTCTATTTAGAATTTGAAGATGATGTAAACTGATGAAATGTGTGAAATAGGATGAATTTTATGGTTATAATTTTTAAAAATTATTTTGGACATAAATTAATATATTTTTTTAATTTTTAAGGTCTTATTTTCATGTCCTGAAAACTAAAACAAATCGGGGGGTTTAACTCCCGTCAAATAATTATAAGTAAAACATTATTTTTTCCTCCAATTTTAAAATATGTTTTAGATGACATGTATACCTAGTGCAGGAAAAAGGAAAGAAGTGTTTTTGATCTATAATTTTTCCGTTATAAGTATTCAAAGTACAACTTACGTGAAATCAACAGTTTTTGTCTACCGCCACTTTTCACCTATCAAAATTATTCCAAAATCCAAATAAATTATATATTCTCGAAGAAGATTCTCTTCTCTAGTGCCACATATAAATTTTTTTTTAAAAAAATTGATTTACTATTTTTTTTAATTTATCGAATCGACAACTTCTCAAAGCTCTATATACCTACATGTAGTTTTTTACAAATTTGTTTAACATTTTCTAATTGAAATTATATAAAATTTATATGTCCAGAATTGTAGTTCCGAGATCTACAAAAGGGTAGTTTTAGTTTTTTGAAATTTTTAATTTGCAGAAGAGAAAAAAACACCACAAGTGCAAATTCTGTATTTTTTGTGTTTTTGAAGTTTTGGCTGCCAAGTTGGCATGCCACTTAGGATGACTCAGCTGAGTCCTACTCGGCCGAATGGGACTCGGCTGAGTCATCTAAGAGGTCGGCCCCTTGAGACTGGTCACGTGGGCGACTGCCCTTTCAATCCGAAGGGTATATGTGTCTGATGTTTTTTTTTAAAAATATATCAATTGCGAATTTATATTCTTATTTTAGGATATAAGGATAATTTGAAGCAAGGAGTCATTTTTTCGGTGAAGTTATAAAGATATTTTGGTTTTGATGGAGTTTGAAGACACATTTTTTAGTGATGAAATAGTAAAACAATAAAAAAATTCTTGCTTAGATATTTGAGCAATGGGAAATGAAAGGACAAGAACAAGGAAGTATGATCGTAAAAGGGATGACTAAATGAAAGGTCATATGAAACGTGTCCAAGAGCAATCGGTTGATGTTGAAGAAGAACCTATCACTGTAGAAGGTGCAATTCAACTAGGGGAGGATATTGGTGTAATACCTGAAAAATGGGCTATATGTTCATTAATCTCCTACATCTACAAATTGAATGAAATCAACATTGAAGTCCTAATCTAAGGCACATCTAAACATCATCGAATCATAATTGATTATCTTAAATTCTGCATCGAGGAATATTCCTAGTAATATTCCTAATCATCATAATTATCTTTAATTTTATAATTATTTGGCAATAAATCACATTTATCCTAAAATTTGATTAATTAAATATTTTACATATTTAATTAATTAGATTTAATATTTGCCACTTAATTATTTAATTAAATTTAATTCTACCTATTATTAATTGTATTATTTAATTTTGACAATAAATCTAATATCATATGAATAATTGATTAAATTCTTATTTAATTAATTAAAGCAAGTTGTCATTATTTAATAATATAGTTTTTAATAAAAGTTTGATAAAATAGTTAATTAACCCATAAATTAATTATTTTATTTCAAAAATCAGTTAAGTTGAGCATAAATCACTTTATTATTAAATTAATTCATAAATAAAACATGCACAATCATAAAAGCAGACAACTATCAATTATCAATTAAAGCTAAACTCTATTTTGAGTTAAAACTTAGCTTTTGCATGTTTTTGTGAGTTAATTATCTTTATTTAAAAATAACTCAAAAATCAACCTGAGTTATTTGAGTGATTTATGACTTTTATCCATGCACCTCTAAAGCCCTGGATTTCTATAAAAACAAGGTTCAGCTCTTCATAATTCATCTCATATTTTGCACAATCACGCTGGAGAATTGGAATTGGGAGAATCAAAGCTCTTGCGAATCAACATCTTTGTGAGATCAATCTTTTTTTTTGCATATCATTCTTAGATAGTTTCATATCAAGTTTTTTATATAGATTAGTTTCATATCAGTTTTTCATTCTTATTGCATAGAAAATCCAAAAAAATAGATTAATTGCATTCATATTTCATATCTAGATCAATTGCATTCAAATCCTTCATTTAAGTGTCGTCTAGGTCACTGATCTCGATTACAATCTGAGAACATTAATCTCGCACCTATTAGAAGGTAGTAAATCGCTTGGTTAGATTAGATTTCAATTTTGCATGATTTTGATTATAGCTAACCTCTAATGTTTTACTGAGTGTTGTGTCTACAGATCAGGTACAATTTTCACACACACAATTGGTACTAGTAGTCGAAGTATACATTTTTTTCCTACAATGCAGAATTTGATGGACATGAATGAGGAATCACTTATTAGTCAAATTGAACCAAAACACCTGGTACCTGAAAGCACTATTAAATTGCATCTCAAAAATATGTGGATGGACTATTTTGAGAGTAAATCTTTGGTGGGAAAAGCACAATTGTTTGAAAAGTTATTCAAGAAAAAAGAAATGACTCTGGTTTTGGAGTTGTTGGGTATTGATAATAGGAAAATTGGAGGAGATAAAGTAAAAGAAACAATAATTCAAAATTTACAAGATGCACTGAATGTTGTTAACATGACAGATCATAAAGGACCAGATTCAAATGCAGCTAGAAGAGCCTTGATGACTATGATAACTAGCAAGAAATTGACACACAGAAATCAAGTTCGAGCAATTTCTAATTTACTCAAGGTATCTCAAAGAACTGTACAGAGATATATTAGGAAGAGAAATATGTTGGATATGGATATTGAAAAGAATTGGGTACAGATTTGTAGACTTCCCTGTAAAGATAGAATTTCTGAAGATGTAAGAAGACGGGTCATTGATTTTTGGACCAACCACTCTCGTGTTTCTTCCAATAGAAGGGACACTATACAAATTCTAGATGAAGAGACCAGTATGAAGATTTCACATCTAAAACATTTTGTCGATACTACACAAAGTGAATTGTTTGAAGCATTCAAGCATGAATTTTTAGATGTGAAAATAGGCCAGAGAATGTTTGAGATGTTACACCCTTGCTTTGTACACATAAATAAAGTTCGCGAAACATGTTGTTGTCGAAATCATGTTGAGTTTCACTTATACTTGCAATCATATAAAAGGGTTATGACAATACTTAATCTAGATATGGTTACTGGAAGTACAACAAAATTTGTAAAGTCCATTTTATGTGATAAATTAGAAGATTCAGATGAATTCAATGTCCATTGTATAAAAAATGAATGCAATAATTGTGGAAATTTGCAAAAATTTCCTTTACAATTTGATAATATTGATGTTACAACACCAGTCCAAAGGAAGAGATTTGAATATGAGACATACCAAACGAAGATAGGAGGTGAATCAAAAAAAATTACATTAAAGGAGAGTGAATTACCATACCTTCAGTTCATGGACAAATTTCGATCTATGATTTATCCACATATCCAACATTGTCATGGTGCACGATGGCAAGCTAAAAGGTTTTGTGATTCCAAAAATTGTTTCCCACCTGGTTGTATTCTTTTAGTTGTAGATTTTGTGGAGAACTATACATTTTCCCCTCAAAAGGAGATCCAGAGTCAATATTATCATTCTGATCAAGTTGCAATATTTGTGCATGTAACCTATAGACATGCACAATATGAATTGGATGAGATAGATGGTACAGATCAAAATGAATGGATTATCATCAAGGAGGTTCATTTCTATATTAGTGATGACAGGGTTCATGATAGGAGCTACATGGCTCATTGTTTCAACATGTTTTTTAACAATCTTGTGAGTCGTGGGATAAATGCTTCACAACATTGGATTTGGTCTGATGGGTGTGCAGGTAAGTACGTCTGCATTATATAAATTTTATTTTAAATTTTCTCAATTCTAGATATATTTATGTGTCACATATTTATAGATTTTTATATTTATTTGAATTGTAGGTCAATTTAAGTATGCAAAAGCCTTTAATTGGTTAGCCATGCAACATGCTAGACACAACGTTAAGTTTGTTTGGAACTTCTTTGAAAGTGGACATGGAAAAAGAGAGCATCATGGAGCAGGAGCATGTGTGAAGCGTGCACTCCGACAACATGAACTTCAAGGTATGTGTATGTATACATTTGATATTCAACTTGTTTACTTGACTCTAGACTATTTAAAACTTTACATTACATGTACACATGTATATATATACTAAATTGTTAAAAATATCTCTCTCTAGGTAACATGTTAGAGAATTCAAAGAAAATTGTTGAGTGGTGTCAAAATCATTTCGCTGCTTGAGACACACAATACAACAAAAGTTACTTTTGCGAAGTGATAGGTATTTATTTAATTTACTTTTATTTTTCAAACTCAAATTCAAAAAACTATATATAGGTCTATCACATGTGTGTGTTTTAACTTGTATATATATATATATATATATATATATATATATATATATATATATATATATATATATATATATATATATATATATATATCATGTGAACTACACAATGTATGAATTTGTGTACATATATATTGCATTTCACATTTTTCATGATTTCAAACTGAGATCTATATATCAATCCATCCAATCCAGATATGGATCGATCGAATCCCTACAATTGTCAATCAATTGTTGGAATTAGAAGTTTTCATCAAGTGATGACTATGGGACAACACAAGCCTCCACTGATTCAACTAAGAGATAAATCATGCTTTTGTGAAGATTGTCTTAACAACAACACAATGAGTCAATGTGTTAATATTGCAAATGGATATGTTTCAAAATGGGATCATAAAGTGTTAATTAGAATGCCTCCTTATGAAGATGATGACAATGTCATAGACATCCATGATCCTATATATTCAGTTGACTATGAACGTGTTTTTGATTTAGTTGTTACAGGTGCGTATTTTTTATTTCTAGGTATATTTGTGATATATATATATATATATATTCTTGAGGTTTAAATTTAATATTTACTTACATACACATAAATATAAATTGTGTGCAGGTGATATTTTTGCTGTGGTTGCAGATCTTGAGAATATAGAAGGTGTAGATTATTATCTACTAAGATGCACCAAGGAAAAACACAAGTTGCTTGAAGAAGTTGTCGATGGTGATGGACAAAAATATCCAACTGGTTCAGTTGTTATTGAAGGCACCTATTATCAACAAACTAAGATCGACAAAAATGGAATTAAATTTGTTGAATACTTGCGTGGAAAGAGAGTTCTACATTATAGTCACTTGGTTATAGCGATGAAATTGTAGTTTGAAACTGTGTCAAAAAAAGGGTCAAGTAAAAACCAAAAGTGGAAGTTGACTATTGAAGAGCATGAAAAACTTTTGGAGATATTAAAGGATAGAGAGGATCCAGACTACATGTATCAGGAGCTTTAGGTTGAAGGATTTTAATTTGTGCATACTTAATTTAAATCCTATTTGAAACTTATATGTAGACTTTAAATTTGATTTGAAATTTATGATTAGATTGGATTTATGGATCAAGATTAAACCTGAATTGAATTTTAATTGATGAACTATATTTCTCTCTCTCTCTCTCTCTCTCTCTCTCTCTCTCTCTCTCCCCTTCCCCTTCCTCTCTCTCTCTCTTAGAACTAGAACTTTCAATTTACTTTCTACTTGATTAGATTGATTAGATAGATTTAAACTAAATTTAAAAATGATTCTAGAACTTTTAATTTACTTTCTACTTGAATTTTAATTTCAATTTATTGATTAGATTAATTAGATAAATATTAGATAGGTCTATATTTCTATTTTTTGTTTAGATTGATTAGATATGTCTATATTTAAATTGAATTTAAATTGAAATTAGATTGATTCTTTTTTCAATTGATTAGAATAGATTGATTTCCTGAATTGAATACCTTTCTAGTCTATAAATTTCTATTTATTGATTAGATAGTGTAGACACCTAAAAATCTTTTAGAAAATAAAGTATTTTTATTTTCTAAAAAATCCCTGATGACATCATCATTTATTAATTAATTATTTATTTAATTAATTAATTTATTTTTATGTCATTAAATCCCTTTATCTTAATTAAAAATATTTAATTAAGAAATCCCTCCCAAAAATGTTTAAATCTTATTTAAACATTATTCTCCTTATTTATTAATTATTTAATTAATAAATTGACCAAAAATCTCAAAATAAATAATTTATTTATTTTTTGCCCAAAACTTGGCCAATTTCCTTTAGACCACTAACCTCTTCCAAAATCTTCTAATTCCTTCTTAATCTCGATTAAAAGGCTAATCCCATCTTTTCTAACCCTAATCCCAAGGCCAAATATTTAATTAAGATTAAATATTTAAATTTCATATTTATTGAAAATATTTCAATAAATATTCCCAAAACTTAAGCTTTTGGAATGAATAAACTTTTATTCCATAAAACTAAGGAGAATTCTAGACTCTTCTAGAATCTTCTCAAATCCAACCTCTTCACCCATCCTAATCCTAAGATTATCCTAATTCCTCCCCCTAACCTTGTCACATTCCCTAAACAAGGTTAGCCAACTCCTAAGCTTGACCCAAAGTCAACAAACTTCTAGAGGCTTCTCTTACATGCATTGAAGGCATTTAAGGCCTCCTTATCCCTCTTACATGCATTTATGATGCATTTAAGAAGCCCCTCACCCCTTTCTTACACCTTTTGACCTTAAGGCACATTTCCCAAATTATGCACATTCCTCCCATCTTTCAACCCAATGCCCTTGTGACACTTGTCACAAGGAGGTGGCCTTGAACTAGCACAATCCATGTGCTCCCCTTTGAATGAATCTTGGCCTCTCTTAAGGATTTTGATCCTAGCTACTCATTCATCCTCCCAAAAGTCTATAAATAGTCCTCATTTCCAAGAGCAAAAGATCCATTCACCTTTCATTTTATGCATTGTTATCATGTCCATTTAGCTCTAGACTTAGCATAAGTAATACTAATTGTTAGTTTCTTTTTATCATCTTCAAGCTTTCTTAAAGAACATCATAGCTTAGCAATAATGGATTAATATAGTTTCTTTCATTATTTAGCATAGCATATAGCATCATATCACACCTATATTTGGTCTAAAATCAATCTTAGTATGCATTAGAATATGCTCCAAGTGCTTAGAGAGCACACCCACATCCCTCTAATTGAAGCGAATCAAACATTTGCTCTATAGCACTTGTTTTTTTAGCAACAATCTTGAGGTGGCTTTGGTTTTGTTTTCATGTCTTATACTGTTTTCAGGTTCAAAAAATCAAAATTAAAACCTGTTAATTTTGCATTGGAAAGCTGATGGTGTTGGTAAAGTCAAGATATCAAATGGTGTAAAAGAACATATAGCATTTCTGGCACACAGATCATCCACATGCTGGTTTTCAAAAGGTGTGCCATGGTCTGTGAAAATGGTAGATGGTATGCCGAAGTGGCAGATGATGTGGTAAAGGATGAACTTGGATATTTGGATGCCAGTAGTTAGGGTGAGCGGAATCACTTCAACCCATTTGGTAAAGTACTCTGTGGCTGTTACACCATCAGGTTCAAGTCTTTATCATTTTAATTTAGGACTTTCAACCTTATTGGTAAAGTAATCATTTTGGAGTGTTTAATTTTGATTTGGTTTTGTTTTCCTCCTATCTTTCAAGTGTAACAGGTTCAGCATGGTAACAGCATGCTCTTTTGATTGGCTAGACATGTTCAACAGGTTCTATGTGGGAAAAAGGGATTGTCTAACATTAACCTGATCATTCCCATCCTACGACGATATCTTTGCCGACGACACCCTCCTGGGGACTTCTGTCCTCCAACAACTATCCATCAACCTCATAGACCTTCCCCTCACACACCCTGAACTCATAACTTGGGACCAACCAAGCATCGCACACATCGATGAGTTCCAAAGCGCACAAGCACTCCTAGAATTCATGGGGGCATCAGATCCAGCAGTCAACCAGGATCCAACATCGACATCTGTTTATACGCTTCACCCAAAAGGATATTTTGGGGAAGAGGCAAGCTTTAGTCGCAAAAATGATAAAGCAAAAGAACATCATGAGTCTTTATGTGAAAACCCTTCTGGGGCACATTCTGATTCTAAAATAGTAAAAACAAAGGGCGTATCTTCTAGCGAAAACCTGGCAATTCAGGCGCTAGAAGATGAAGCCTTGCCTCTTCCCCCTATCCAAGATTATAGACCAGAGCAGTCGCCGATCATCATAGAGGAAACCAAGCCAATCAACTTGGGAATAGAAGAATGTCCAAGGATCACCTACATTGCAGTCAACCTAACAGAAGGAGAAGAAATGGCTCTCAGCACCTTGCTCAAGGAATCAGTTATCAACTTTGCATGGTCATACGCCCACATGCTTGGGCTTGATCCAAACCTTGTTGTTCATCATCTATCAGTAGATCCAAACGTCAAGCCAGTGAAGCAGAAGCTAAGGAAAATGCATCCAAAGGTAGCATTACTAGTTAAAGCAGAGCTTGAGAAGCTCCTTCAAGAAAAAATCATCAGAGAAATCGACTACTCAGAATGGATCTCTAACATGGTGCCAGTCACAAAGCCTTCTGGCGACATCAGAATCTGTACTGATTTCAGGGACTTGAACAAGGCATGCCCTAAGGATGATTTCCCATTGCCAAACATAGACATGCTTGTAGACCTCACAGTGGGTCACGAAATGCTATCACTCATGGATGGCTTTTCCGGCTACAACCAGATTCATATAGGAGAAGCAGATCAACATAAAACAACATTCACAACCCCATGGGGTACCTTCTGCTACAATATGATGCCCTTCGGGCTAAAGAATGCAGGAGCAACATATCAGCGAGCAATGACAACGATCTTCCATGACATGATCCACAAGATCCTTGAAGACTATGTGGATGATATCCTTGCAAAATCCAAAACAAGGGATGAACACCTCAACATCTTAGAGCGTGTGTTTGATCATCTGAATCATTATGGCTTAAAGCTTAATCCAAAGAAATGTGTCTTTGGTGTTACATCTGGAAAGCTCCTAGGTTTCATAGTATCGCGACGAGGCATAGAGATAGACCCCAAGAAGGTCAAAGCAATAATAGAGATGCCTCCACCAAGAACACTCAAATAGCTCAGAAGCCTACAAGGAAAGCTTCAATCAGTGCATCGGTTCATTTCTCAGTTAGCAGACAAGTGCCAACCTTTTACGCATCTCCTATGCAAAGACACAAGCTTCAAATGGGATCCCATATGTCAAAGAAGCTTTGATAAGCTCAAGGAGTATCTTGCCAATTCTCCAATCCTAGTACCACCAATTCCAGGATGCCCTCTCATACTCTACATCTTGGCAACCACTACAGCACTGGGGGCACTCTTAGCTCAGCATGATGATGACAGAAGGAGAGAGCCATCTATTACATCAGTCGCACTCTTGTCGGATATGAGCTTAATTATTCACCTATGGAAAAAGCATGCCTTGCAGTGGTCTTTACCACTCAAAAGCTTAGACATTACATGCTCAGTCACACAATCAAGCTCATTTCAAAGGTGGACCCCCTCAAATATCTACTATCAAAGACAACTCTCACAGGCTGTATGGAAAAATGGGTCATGATACTCAGTGAGTTTGACATCCAGTATATTGATCGCAAAGCAATCAAAGGGCAAGTCATTGCCGATCAACTAGCAGAAGCACCACTGGTGGATGCCTATCCACTAATCATGGAATTCCCTGATGAACACTTATGCATGATTGAAGAGCAGCCCATGTGGAAACTATACTTTGATGGCTCCTACACATCACATGGATCAGGGGCAGGAATCCTATTCGTCACACCTCAAGGTGACTACATCCCAAAATCATTCAAATTGGGATTCCCATGGACCAACAACATTGCAGAATATGAGGCACTCATCTTAGGTCTCAGAACAGCCATTCAGTGGAATATCATAGAATTACAAGTATTTGGAGATTCACAGCTGATTATCAAACAAGTCCTAGATGAATATCAGACAAAGGATGACAAGTTGCTACCTTACAAAGAGCTGGTGGACAAACTGCAAGAGCATTTCCTACATCTACAGTTCACATAGATCCCAAGACTTCAGAACAAAGTAGCGGATGCAATGGCAACCATTGGATCCTTGTTAGAAATCCCATGCGACGCATCACAGTATGAATTCCTAGTCGAGCAGCTACATACGCCAGCTTATGAGAACGCTGATGAAAAAATGGTATGTGTCTTGGTTGGTCCTCAATCCCCATGGTACCACGACATCCATGCATATCTAAAAAATGGTATCATATCTCCCCATCTCACCAATAACCAATGCCAAAACCTTATTCGCAGAGCTTCCCGCTACACTCTTGTAGCCAACACCCTATATCATCGTGCGTATCACAATGTCCTATCTAGATGTTTAGATTCAAACGAGGCCATCCTAGCCTTACAAGAAGCTCGCGCTGGAATTTGCAGTGCCCACACGAGTGGCATGGTTCTAGCAAAGCAGCTGCTTAGAGTTGGATATTATTGGCCAACAATGGAACATGATGCGTGTGAATTTGTCAAGAAATGTCTCCCATGTCAACAGCATGCCGATTTGATACATGCACCAGCATAGGATCTACAACCTATTGCACCACCATGGCCTTTTTCATGTTGGGGCCTCGACCTCATTGGCTTGATCACCCCCCTCTCTTCGGATGGACACAAGTATATCATAACAGCCACAGAGTACTTTACCAAATGGGTTGAAGTGATTCTGCTCACCCTAACTACTGGCATCCAAATATCCAAGTTCATCCTTTACCACATCATCTGCCACTTCGGCATACCATCTACCATTTTCACAGACCATGGCACACCTTTTGAAAACCAGCATGTGGATGATCTGTGTGCCAGACTCCACATCCATCACCATTTCTCCAGTCCATATTTCCCTCAAGGAAATGGCCAAGCTGAGGCAACCAACAAAACTCTTTTGAAAATCCTCAAGAAGGTTGTCAATGATTCTGGTCGTGACTGGCACCTCCAAATCAATCCTGCCCTTTGGGCCTGCCGCACTTCCTATCGCACTCCCACAGGCACCACCCCATATTCCCTTGTATATGGTGCTGAAGCCGTTCTGCCGATCGAGGTCGAGCTCCCCTCATTGCGAGTCTCCATGAAGAACTACACCACTGATGAAGATTATCGTGTAGCCCGTCTCACACAGCTAGACCTGTTAGATGAAAAGAGATAGCAAGCATATGATCACCTGGTTGCATACTAGAATTGACTCAAAAGGAGTTATAACAAGAAGGTCCATCCTAGACAGTTCCAGGTCGGTGACATGGTTCTCAAAGAAAATCAGAAGGTCCAAGCAAATCGAGAAAAGAAAGGCAAGTTTGAGCCTACTTGGCTGGGCCCCTATGTGGTCACCTCATGCTTCGGCTCCGGAGCTTATCAGCTATCTACACCAGAAGGACAGCCTTTGAATGATCCAATCAACATCATACATCTGAAGAGGTTCTATGCCTGAACCAGATCCTACATATTCAGAAAATCCATAAAAATTGAAAAAAAGTAGCAAAAAATCAAAAAAGCAAAAAAAGCAAAAAAAGCAAAAAAAAAAGACAAGAAAATAATCGTCCAATGGTGAAAACTTGGCAATTCAAGCACCTTGGACAAGTGTGTTGGTGAAAACCTGGCAAACAGGCGCCATACATGATGGACCGAGCCATTATCTATCAAACTCCCATCCCCCATCCCACCATCTCAGTCCTTTTTCCCATCCCCATCCCCCTCCACCATCCCCCCGCCATAAACCTTCTGCAACACCACCATTCCTCTTGCACATATCTTGTACCATATCTTGCAGATATCTTGTACCATATCTTGCATATATCTTGTACTCTATCTTGTATAGCGAGATCTTCCTATCCCCAATCCTGAGATTTTGTACATATCCATTGTATATCTTTTCCCGTCCGTTGTACATCAGTCCTTGTCAGTCCTGCAGCAGCATTTTGATCAGCACACTTTGTCCTACCTAGCCTTGTACTTCAACAACTTCAATTGTCGACTATTCTTGATCACCGTGATTATTCTTTGACTTCATCATTTGCCAGCAAACAACACCACTCATTCTCTCATCAATCAGCAGGTCCTTGAGGATGTATCCTTCCTCCTGTCCGATCTAATCTTCCCGCCATCAATCAAATCAAATCTCTCTCCTTGGCAAAGGATGTCTTTTTGGAGTTTTCATTTTGACCTTGGATTTTGTCCTTTGGGTCTTGTTAATCTTTTACAGCTTCTCATTGTTCTCTACTCAACGTCACCACGATCCTTTATATCATGGTGTGCTGCGAATGAGGATAATCTGGGGTAAGGTCTTTTGATCTTTTGCTTCTGCCTGTGAGTCAGTCGTGTGTTTGTGGTTTCTTCAACATCATTTCCACCATGCCTCCTTCGGGTTTCATGTGCGATGCTGGGGCAACCCTGCGTTTCTTTTTCGCGTCAGTCCTATGCAATGCTGGTGACAAGGCCTCGTGATCCCAGTATCCTTGGTAGGTCTCTAGCATTGCTATATTAAACTAGGTTGTGCTCTCTAAAAGATCTAAAGCATGGAGCTTCCCCAAATCCCCTGCATCTTGCATCATATAGATTAATCTTGCATCCTCATATAGCTGCATCCCTCATTTTGCATTCCATCTCATCTTGCATTCACCCATCTTTGCTCTTGGAAGCTTGGTAATTTATCTCCCCTGCTGCCTCAGTCGTTCCTTCTCTGTTTCCTTTCGAGAAAATTCCACAACGTTTACTCCTTGTGTTATTTTCTCGAGGGGGCACAATCCCTTATTCCTCTAAATTCTAGCCTTGGGCATCTTATTTTCTTGTCTTTGAAGCCATGCCACTTGCGGCATCGCATCAAAGAGGGGCAAAATGTAGACACCTAAAAATCTTTTAGAAAATAAATTATTTTTATTTTCTGAAAAATCCCTGATGACATCATCATTTATTAATTAATTATTTATTTAATTAATTTATTTATTTTTATGTCATTAAATCCCTTTTTCTTAATTAAAAATATTTAATTAAGAAATCCCTCCCAAAAATGTTTAAATCTTATTTAAACATTAATCCCCTATTTATTAATTATTTTAATTAATAAATTGACCAAAAATCCCCCAAAAAATAATTAATTTATTTTTTGACCAAAAGTTGGCTTTTTTTTCCTAAAACCACTAACCTCTTCCAAAATCTTCTAAAACCCTCTTTAATTACGATTAAAGGCTAATCCCATCATTTTCTAACCCTAACCCCAACTCAAAATATTTAATTAAGATTAAATATTTAATCCTTATGTTTATTAAATTTATTTTAATAAATTTTCTCAAACCTAAACCCATGGAAATAAATAAATCTTTATCTATTTCCTAAAAATCCTTATTTATCCTAAGGAAGTGCTAGACTCTTCTAGAAAGTCCTAATCCTAATCCTAATCCTAATCACCTCCCTAACCTTGTCACATTCCCTAACCAAGATTAGCCAACTCCTAAACTTTAACCAAAGTCAACAAACTTCTAGAGGCTTCTCTTACATGCATTGAAGGCATTTAAGACCTCCTTATCCCTCTTACATGCATTTATGGTGCATTTAAGAAGCCCCTCACCCATTTCTTACACCCTTTGACCTTAGGCACATTTTCCAAATTGTGCACATTCCTCCCATCTTTCAACCCAATCCCCTTATGACACTTGTCACAAGGAGATAACCCTTCCCCTAATGAGCCTCAAACTCATTAAAGCTTTTGAGATAATTCCATATTTATCCTCATCCAAAGCCTAGACTCTTCTAGAAAGTCTTCATCCTTATCCCCTTGACTCAACCCCTAACCTTACCCCAAACTCTAACCTATCCTCCTAACCCAAGCTCTTAGGAAATCCTATAAATACTCCTCCTTCCAAGAGCAAATTATTAGCTTAGTTTTTATCATTTATGCATTGTTATCATGAGCATTTTTAGCTAGATCATCTTAGCATACATCTTAATTGTTAGATTTCTTCATGTTTTTCATGCTTTCTAACACATCTTAGAATAGCTTAATGGATTAATCTTAGTTCATATTTCAAGCTCTTCTCATCATTTATGCATCACCATAAATCCCTCTCCATGCATTTGAGAGCACACCCACATCCCTCTAATTGAAGCGAATCAAACATTTGCTCTATAGCACTTGTTTTTAGCAAAAATCTTGAGGTGGCTTTGGTTTTGTTTTCATGTCTTATGCTATTTTTTAGTTCATGAACATGTTAGATTAGTCTAATGTTTGAATGTTTCAGCCTTTCAAGATAGGTAATAGGTTCAAAATCATACTCTACAGATAGGTAAATTGAATTTTAATTGATTAGATAGAACTTTCAATTTACTTTCTACTTAAATTTTAGGTCTTAATCTATATCATGTATCAGGTCTTATTAGTTGAATGTTAGGTTGATTCTTTTTTCAATTGATTAGAATAGATTGATTTCCTTAATTGGATACCTTTCTAGTCTATAAATTTATATTTATTGATTAGATTGATTAGATAGGTAAATTGAATTTTAATTGATTAGATAGAACTTTCAATTTACTTTCTTTTTAGGTCTTAAGGGGTCATGTTAGGTCTTAAGGGGTTAAGGGGTCATGTTGGGTCTTAAGGGCTTAAGGGGTCATGTGCTAGGGCTTAAGGGGTCATGTTAGGTCTTAAGGGGTCTTATTAGGTCATGTGAGGTCATATTAGGGCTTAAGGAGTCTTTTAGGTCATGTTAGGTCATGTTCGGTCCTTAAGGGCTCATGTGAGGTCAAATTAGGTCTTAAGTGATCATTTTAGGTCTTAAGGGGTCATGTTAGGTCTTATTAGATCATATTAGGTCTTTTAGGTCTTATAAGGTCTTAAGAGGTCATATTAGGTCCTATTAGCTCTTATTAGGTCATGTTAGGTCTTCAAAGCTCCTGTTATGTCTTAAGGGGTCCTATTAGGTCATGTGAGGTCATATTAGGTCTTAAGGGGTCATGTTAGGTCATATTAGGTCTTTTAGGTCATGTTAGGTCTTAAGGGATCATGTTAGGTCATATTAGGTCATGTTAGGTCTTAAGGGGTCATGTTAGGTCTTAAGGGTTCATTTTAGGTCTTAAGGGGTCATGTTAGGTCTTATTAGATCATATTAGGTCTTATAAGGTCTTAAGAGGTCATATTAGGTCATGTTAGGTCTTATTAGGTCATGTTAGGTCTTCAAGGGTCCTATTAGGTCTTAAGGGGTCCTATTAGGTCGTGTGAGGTCATATTAGGTCTTAAGGGGTCATGTTAGGTCATATTAGGTCTTTTAGGTCATGTTAGGTTTTAAGGGATCATGTCAGGTCATATTAGGTCATGTTAGGTCTTAAGGGGTCATGTTAGGTCTTAAGGGTTCATTTTAGGTCTTAAGGGGTCATGTTAGGTCTTATTAGGTCATATTAGGGCTTATAAGGTCTTAAGAGGTCATATTAGGTCATGTTAGGTCTTCAAGGGTCCTATTAGGTCATGTGAGGTCATATTAGGTCTTAAGGGGTCATGTTAGGTCATATTAGGTCTTTTAGGTCATGTTAGGTCTTAAGGGTTCATTTTAGGTCTTAAGGGGTCATGTTAGGTCTTTTAGGTCATATTAGGTCATGTTAGGTCTTAAGGGGTCATGCTAAGTACTTAAGGGGTCATGCTAGGTACTTAAGGGCTTAAAGGGTCATGTTAGGTCTTTTTAGGTCTTAAGGGGTTATGCTAGGTACTTAAGGGCTTAAGGGGTCATGTTAGGGCTTAAGGGGTCATGCTAGGTACTTAAGGGCTTAAGGGGTCATGTTAGGTACTTAAGGGCTTAAGGGGTCTTATTAAATAAATTGATTATATTGATTCTACCTATAGATTGAATTTCTAAGATTGATTAAAGATTGAACATTGAAATTAAAGATTTATTTTATTTAGTTAGATTTTAAAGATTGATTTAAACTTTCAATTCATTAAAGATTTTTTAGTAAGATTGATTAATTAGTTTTCAATTAATTGATCTAGATAGGGCTTTGAAGGGTGCATAACAGGGCTTAAGGGGTCTTATTAAATGAATTGATTATATTGATTCTACCTATAGATTGAATTTCTAAGATTGATTAAAGATTGAACATTGAAATTAAAAAGATAAATTTTAAAGTTAGATTTTAAAGATTGATTTAAACTTTCAACTCATTAAAGATTTTTCAATAAGATTGATTAATTAGTTTTCAATTAATTGATCTAGATAGGGCTTTGAAGGGTGCATAATAGGGCTTAAGGGGTCTTATTAAATAAATTGATTATATTGATTCTACCTATAGATTGAATTTCTAAGATTGATTAAAGATTGAACATTGAAATTAAAAAGATTAATTTTAAAGTTAGATTTTAAAGATTGATTTAAACTTTCAATTCATTAAAGATTTTTCAGTAAGATTGATTAATTAGTTTTCAATTAATTGATCTAGATAGGGCTTAAGGGGTCTTATTCAATAAATTGATGATATTGATTCTACATATAGATTGAATTTCTAAGATTGATTAAAGATTGAACATTGAAATTAAAGATTAATTTTAAAGTTAGATTTTAAAGATTGATTTAAACTTTCAATTGATTAAAGATTTTTTAGTAAGATTGATTAATTAGATTGATGAAAGATTGAACATAAATTAAATATTAATTTTAAAGATCAATTAATTTTTGGCTTCAATTACAAAATCCAAACATGTATCAATGTACAAATCTAGATCAACATACAAAACATGCACGTACATATCAATGTAAATGTCTATATATATCACAAAATCAAAACATGTATCAATGTACAAATAGATCAATATATAAAACATGCACCTACATATCAATATCAATATATATATATATATATATATATATATATATATATATATATCACAAAATCCAAACATGTATCAATGAACAAATAGTCTATCAACGTACAAAACATGTGCACGTACATATCAATGTAAATGTCTAGAGATATATCGTGCAAAAAGATCAAACATGTGTACATCAATATAAATGTCTATATCACAAAATCAAAACATGTATCTATCAATGTAAATGTCTAGATATCACAAAATCCAAACATGTATCGATGTAAATAGATCAATGTACAAATGGACCTATATATATCAATGTACAAATGTCTACATATATCAATGTAAAGCATATATCGAGGTCAATGTAAAACATATCTAAAAATCAATGTAACATATAAATACTCTCTAGTACATGTGTACTCTAGATCAAAATCAATGCCATAGATCTAAATCTATGGACACATCAACTACGTTGATGATCGCCATCACGTGCTAGATGTTTAGGCTTGTGTGGATCCTCGTCCTACTGGACCTGAGTCTGTAAATGTAAATATACATACATATATATATAAGAACTTGAAATGTAAATAAATTATAAAATTTAATTTTTATTTATATTATTTTACATGTAACTCTGTATCATGATGAATCGGATCAACAGGCTCCTCTAAATCTCCATATGTAGCACCCGTCGCAATGTCCTGTACCACGTTTAAATAAATTTAAATTTAAATATAGAACTATATGTACACAACATTATATCTATATAAATTGAAATTAAATATAGATTCTTGTACCTACTGTAATGCACGTCCAAGGTCGGATAACTCAGAAGAGTGCAAGGACATTGCATCAGAATCAATGGCCTCATCCATAAGCAAATCTAAGAATCTATTGTGAACTCGTGAGGTCGTAGCCTGTGTCTGCTATGTGGGACCCTGTGTATGCTGTGGAGGCAGTGTAAGATCATCCACACTCTGTCTAGAGGAACCTGCCTCTGCATCTGAGCCCTGACCTCGACTGCTGCCTGTGGAGGATGATTTACGACACTGTCCTCCTCCAATGAAAGTAGGCAAATCACGCGGCTCAATCCCATGCAATGTAGAAATCCTCTGGTAAGTAGCTAGGAGATCACTCACTAACATACCACTAATCTCACGCATGTGATCCTCAGGTAGTCGTCCTATCTCATCTAGAGTAGGAAGATCAAATCTGATGTATGGGTCATAAAATGGACTAGATGGTGATACCCCTACACTCATCCGTGATCAAAGCATGTACCTACCCACACGATCAGATGAAAACTACTCGACCTGAGTCACGATGGTGACAATGCTAGAATACATATCTAAATGCATGTCCTTAGCTGCAACTTGCCCAGCTCCAGCGTAGGTTTCCAAACCTTTTGGAAGAACCAAAAGGTTTTGACCCACCAATGCCCTCTTACTAGGGGGCTGTGGTATATCGGGTCATCTACACTTATCCTGATATCTCCCCTGACCCTGACTAGCATGTGGAGGTAGATCTGTATAGTCAACATCGTAGCCCAAATGAAACTCTACAAACAATTGTTTGCAGAAATATAGTGGCACCTCATCCTTTTGGGGCCACATATGATGTGCTGCTAACCATCTAGGATATATAAAAGGGGCCACTATGTCATCTGTACAAAAAGTGACCCTGTATGCTCGAACCACCCTCTTATTGATATAATGGGTGCCAAACATATTCTTAACCTGAGTGACTGAGACATCTGAATCAACTATCCTCCAACCTACTATCCCTATGACATTGCTAGATAGGCTATGATAAAAAACATCAATTGATACATCATCATATGGATTGTATGATTGAGCCTTCTGAATCATACTCATGAGCTCAGTGCGTATATCTGTCAATTTCTCCCTATTAGGGAGAGTAGTACTATTCTACAGTGTCCACTCTAACACAGTCAGAGCGGCATGCATCCTAGAGATAGTCTCATCTCTATGACTATCTCTACTATGTGGGGCCTAGGTACTATCCTGGTCTGAGGGGGCTCGTGATCTCAGACTATCATGGACACTCTGATCTGAACCACTAGAAGCCATGAATGATATGCACACAAAGGTAATATATATATCTAGATCTAGATATAGATAAAAAATGCTCGCTGCAAGTAGGCACATGCACATATACATACATCCATTAGAAAATCAATTGATATATATATATATATATATATATATATATATATATATATATATAAATTTAAATAAATTAAAAAGATCTAACTTTCAATTTGTACATGTGTACATACTTCAAGTAAACATGAAAACATTTTAAAAACTTCAAACAAACACACATGAACTAATTTTCAAATGCATTTGTACATAATATAAATTAAATATTAAATTAAACATTTAAATTCATGCATTTACATATGTACATGTAATATTTTTAAATATTTAAAAACATAATTTAAACTTGAAGGCATTTACACATGTATTCAATCATGGTAGTAGAACTAATTCATGTGCACGCATATTTACTAATTTGAATGCATATTTACATGTACATATTTACTTTACACACATGAGAAAAATTAATTTGTACAAATTTCCATAACTAGGGAGGGAAAAACATTATATTTAAATTAAATACTAAAAGAAATGGTGAAAATGTATAATAATTTGGAAAGGGGTTCATGGGTCTTAAGAGTCTTAAGAGTCTTAATTAGGTCAAGTAACCTGGTCTTATGGGTCTTAAGGGTCTTATGAGCTCGTCTTAAGGGTCTTAATTAGGTCCTATTGGGTATTAAGGGTCCTATTGGGTATTAACCTTCTCTTAGAGGGACTTTGTAATGTTTGACTGTGTGATGATTAGCACAATGTGTTATGGAACTTTCATAGGAAAATACTTTATCCTACTTTAGATAGTATCAAAACCTCAATTTGGTAGTTAGGCAACTAAAAATAAAGATGACCTTATAATTAAGGTATTCTATATAATAAGAGTTAGGGCTTTATTCATTTTGATAAATAGGAATTTTCTTAGCAAAGGATGAAAATAATAGTTTTGATAATATCCAGCACTATACTTATTTAGACTGAAAAAAATGCATAGGGGAGTTTGATCATCCATGGGCCATGACAAATAGAATAAGGAAATATGACAATTAGACCATGACTAAGATTAAAGAGAACTAATTGAATTGATTAAATAATATTGGCACTAGACAAAAATGTTTAATTACTCAAGACTAACAATAATAAATCAATACAAAATAAAAGTGTTAAGAGTTCAATGAAAGCAAAGTGAAAACAAACAATACTATTAAATCAATTTAGTTGGCTACCTTGGCTTTATAGAAAGTTATATGATATTGATGGTATAGTTTTCTTGTGGCTTGATAATAGTTAAATGATTAATTTTGTATTACAAAGTGTGATAAGTTAAAACACATTAGTATGCAAATGTTATCTAATAATTGTTATCAGATAACTATAATTCTTAGATTTACTATGACATCTTTCTTCATATTGCCTTTCCTATCTCACAACTATAGGTCTTATAAACATGAATGCCAATAACATGGTCCAACTCCAAAATATCAAAAAGAAAGTAATGCAATTTCAAAGATATAATAAATATTTGAGCTAAATCAAAGAGTGTTACAATGGATAATGATACTTTATTTCAACCTTTTTGTGACTATTATGTGTTTTGGTTATGCTAGTCTATTTTCTTTCTTTCCATTTATTGATATAGCATCTAGTCATTATTAAACTACTTTGTTCAATATTAAAAAACATGACAACCTAAAAACTTAAGGATTAATTTATCAGGAGTCAACAATGAAATAAAATAAAAGTGCATGCTATAAAGCAAAGTTCTTTTAATTATATAACTTGATCTAATGGCATGAAAACAATATAACTCAAACAATGATGATTATTGAATGCATAAGGTAAGTTTCTCACTACATTGTTTAGTCATTTAACCTAGGTAGCGGTTGCACTTGTCCTTGTCACTTGGGTCCTATTGGGTCCTATTGGGTCTTAAGGGTCACATTGAGTCTTAAGGGTTTTAATTAGGTCTTATTGAGTCTTAAGGGTGAACTATTTTGACCTATTAAGTTCTATTAGGTCTTAAGGGTCCTAATAGGTCATATTCAGTGGATGTTAAGTCTTAAGTGGTCCTATTAGGTCAATAAGAGTAGATAGTCCATTATGTTTTAATTGGTACTATTAAGTTAAGTATTGGGTCTTATAATTAGGTACATCTTATTAGGTTTTAATGGTCTTATTAAATGTCTTAAGGGTAGGTCCTATTACATGTTTTTAAAAGTTTCAGTTTACATTTTACTTAAATTATATATGTTTTCTATGGTTTGTACGTTTAAGTTTTATATGTTAATTTTGTACATTTTTAAAAGTAAATACAATACATCTTAAAAAAAGACATTTTTTTTACATATGAACATTAAAAAAATAATTAAAAAATATTTAAACAACATATACAAAAAAAATAATTAAAAAACACAAACAAAAAAATTTAAAAATAAAATAAAAAACCTACCTCTAACTCAGCCGAGTTGCACTATTGCCCCCTCTGGTCGCTATCCTTAGCCCCTCACTGTTCAAATGAGGGGCTTTGGTCATTCGTCGGGCTATTAATAGGTCTAGGTAGACTCGGTCGAGTCCTACTCGGCTGAGTAGGACTCAGTCGAGTCACCCCCACCACGTATGCGCCACTCAGTGCCTCCCTTTCTTTGGCTGAAGACGACTCGGCCGAGAGGTACTCGGTCGAGTCGGTCGAGTTAGCCAAAAGGGTGACACCCGATTGTGCTTTCACCCTCTAAAAGGCCAAGAAATGTGCAAAAAATTTGCTGACATCAGCAAACTATGAACTTAAAATTGATGGTCAAATGGTCGTCATGGCTCAAATTCGCCGGAGGGGGGTTTAAAAAATAAGGCCTAGTCATGTGGGTGACCAGGGGCTATAAATGTTTGGCACTGGGGGCTGGGGGCTGGTCCCCCATGTGACCATAGATAAGCAAAAGGGGCTAACTGCAGGTGGTGACTGTCGGTCATCGCAGTTAGTTCGGCAATGACTGTGGCAATCACCCGCCAGTCACCGCGGAGCGGGCGGCACGGGGAACGCAGGCGGCACAGGCGGTGAAGCAATGGCCGTTGGGTGGCGCCCGGGTGGCCACCCAAAAAAAATGTTTTTTTATATATTTTTTTTGGAAAATTGTACTGCGTGCCTCGGAGTGCATGCCAGGGCCGTACAACCTTGGTACGCAAATTTTTTTTGTGTCAGAGGCCAACTTGTCGAAAATGGACAAGTCTTATATGAATTTTGACTATCTCGGGCCTTCTGGATGCATTTGTGAGGTTTTTTTGGGCTAGAATTGCTCCAAAAAATAATGATCACCTTAGGATCCGTGCCAGGGCTGATTGCAAAAAAAAATTCTCACAGATTCCAACTTTGTCCAAATTGGACAAATTTTATATGGATCTTGGGGTTCTTAGAGGCTTTGAACGCAACCGTGAGGTCCGTTTGAAGCCAAGATGACCAGAAAAATAGGTCCTCCCTAGATCTGATAGGAAACCCTCTCTGAAAACATAGATCTGATGAACACAGTCGAATCTCTCAGGAAGAAGATAGGGGAAAGAAGATCTAAATCTCTGATACCATGTTGGAGTTGATGAAAAACAACCCACAACTCCCAAGAACACCTGCATGCAAACACCTTTCATAGAAAGAGAGAGAAGCAAACAACTATGGAGGCCTGAATGCATTGATTCACGAGAGATGAGAAATCCTTGATGTGCAAAAACAAAAGTTGCAATCACTAATGAAATGTTAGAAAAGGTTACAAAGTGTTATGAGATCAATCCTTATAAAAGGAGATCAAAAAATCTAAAAAGGTAAAACCCTAGGTTGCATAATAATAATTAATAAAGCAATTAATTATTATATGCCTAAAGTTTAGCTTAAGTAGAAAGAGGTAATAAGTGACTGAATAATTAAATCAATATGATTCAACTAATCAGTAAACACTTTATTACTCTAACAATAATTATGGCATGATATGTGGCGCAAGGGGTACTGTAAGCATAGTTTTTGGATGCAATTGTAACAACTTCTATAATTATCTTATATGTGGAATGTCATATCCTAGCCTATTAGTTGGTCATAATAGGAACTAAGTTCTCATAAACCACAAAATCCTTCAAATTGAGTTACAAGGAAGAAGGTTGGACTTTAAGAGGAAAGGGTTATTTTCCAAAGGTGACAAAATTATTGGATTTCAGAGAGAATTCTTAGGAAATATGGTTTTAGTTTACAAAGAGAGGAAGAAGAAGTCTTGGTTGTTAGGAGAGGAACACAAATACAAGGATTAACTTAGTAATTAGAATAGAAAATTATTCCATCATAGGAATTAAATTTTGGATTAATAACTATGAAAAAATATACATCAAAGATCTTGGAAGAGATATTCTCATACACATGGATGTTTACAACAAGTAGATACAAGATCCTACTATAGGTATTGAAATATGGTTTATATATGTGCTATTTACAATATGGGGGAGCACAACTTTCATACTTACATGTTGATAAATCTATTTCCTTAAAATAACTTTATGGTGTAATGTCAAAATTGCATACCCTTCCAATTGCGCATTGAATTTTTAAACCATGTTGTGTCCACCTCCCATAGTATATTTATAGATTAGCTAATCCCTTACCTTATCTTTTATCCTCACATGGTTCTAAGTTTTTTATTCTTGGGGTCCTTTTTATCATAATTAATGTCATAAATGTCTTAACCTTTCGATTTCTAGGTGTTTGGCCCTTTCCAAAGATAAATATTTATGAATGCTAGCATGACATGTATAGATATGCACATCACATGCTTATATCCCAAAATAATTTTCTATTCAACAACTATTTCTAAAAGTTTTAACATGTCAAAATGAATCCGAATGACTATTTATCTCTTGCATTTCTTATTTCAATTCCAATATGTATCTCTTATTTATGCTTATATGGTGTCATACTTTCAAGCTTTCTACAATACTCTCTATAGCTTCCTACAATACCACGTGAGAAAATTAGTACTTATTAAGCAATTCTCTTAAAGATTTATAGGTATTTGATAACATCCAAGTGTCACTCTTGGTTTCATCAAGATTCTAGTTATTGAATGACATTGTTCTTAATATCTTTACTCTTATGAAGTCTACTTGCTTATTGTTATTATTATTATAACATCACTTTTGTAGTACCTTTAGTAGTTGGAATTTCTATCATTGCCACTTTCATTTATATTATAGTTTTACATTGTCACTACTCTTTCAATACTCTTAGACACACTTAAGATAAGAAAATGCATTATTTTCCTTTATATATACCTTGGCTACTAATGGAAGTTGAAATCCCTATGTGGAGGCTTGACCATTCTTGGCGAGATCCTTTATAATCCCAAAACCTTTTTCCCTTATAATAAATTATAGGCATCTATTTGGAGCTTCTTATAAAATGGTTAGTGGATAGGGATTAATTTAAATGAAGGCTAAAATTGACAAGAATTAAAAATAATATGGTTAATCTAGTTCATGAAAACACAGTTGGAATGAGCAATTGTGAATTAGGGCAGACAAGAAAAAAAATGAAAAAAAGGACAAGGAAAAAACTTTACTCGCACATCTATATTAATTATCATATTTTCTATACTCACTATTATTTAACATAATATTTCATTTCAAATAATACATGAAAATAAGATTTCCAAAAGTTTATTATTTTGTGGATATTTACTTCTCAAGCATTCCCTTAACTCGTTTAAACTATTGATAAGTAGGAGATATTTTCCATAACAAGTCAAAATATGATATTGCTATCATGATTCAACCGTGTAGTTTTTTTTAGTCAAGCTCATTGACCCATGTTCATGAGTAGTGGTTCACACAAACCCATCTTTCACGAACACTTAGCACTCATTGGATCTAGGTGATGCTTAGAGAGGTGAAGCATCAAGACTTACAGGGATGTCACCCATCTTAGTACTACTCCAACTCGAGCGTGCTTAACTACGAAGTTTCCTCCATGGTTAAACCCACTTTGCTTGCAACCCCATTTGCAAAACCTTCACCAAGTGTTGTGCCTTATAAACTATTCATTAGAAAGACCATTAGCCTCATCAATTGATAAGTAGGAGATATTTTCCACATCAAATATGTGTTTAAATTTTGTAAATTTTTAGATTTTGTAATATTAAAAGTCTCACTTAATAATAATATTAATACATGAAAAGAGAAATTCTTACTATGAACCCCACTTCCTACTTGGGGCTGCATTTGGGTTTTGAAAGATTCTTCTTCTTGGAGTTTTAAAAGTTGTGAAGTGACTTTGATTTTGATGGCCAACAAAAGAGGAATCAATGATACCCAATATATATAGTGTTTATTTGACTTCCACTTTGTGCTATTTATTCAGAGCAACGTTGTCATCATTAAAGATTGACATAAAATTTGTCCATTTCCCCATTATTAACATAGTTCACATTAATTTAAAAATATGAACTTTTTAAAAGTAATTAATTATTATTTTAATATAAGATAATAGGATTGTTCTTTTTGGTTGGAAAATGGGGTGTCGGTTGAAAAGGTAGTAGTCTGTGTTTGGGCTGAGCTGTAAACAGCTCAATTTGGATAAGTCATCGCTGCCGTGGCAGTTTTCATATATAAGAAGTAATAGTGATATAAATTGAGAGCTCTTATTTTTCTTGTGGCGAATTCCATTGAAATAATTGTACCAGCGAAGATGAAAGGTGACAATCAAATCAAAGATTTCCCCAAGCTTATGTCCATGGCGTCTCTCACACATGTCAAACAAAGCATAGTAGACGACAAAGATGGAGAGTCATACAAAGCAAAGTAGACATGGAACATGAGAAATATAAAATATTTCCTCAAGTTATAAAAGAAAGCTTAAAACATAATTCATGGCATCTTGAATGTGTAGGTATGTAATATAACTTGTTAATGTTACATTTATATCATGGGAAAATTTGTGCATTTGTGTTTTTTCATAATATTTTCTATGTCAAAGTTTGAGGTATTACATTTAGTTTTGGAGGTCATATCGTCACATTGAGAGTTCTAACGTGTTTTTGTGTTGGTTTTTCCGTTAGGCATGTATTTCTATGTTCATATTGTGATTGTTCTCTGGGATCAATTTTTTGTGTGGTTTTGTGCTAAAGTATACTATATGTGAGGCATAATAAGGCCTTATGTTATTTTTCTTCTTCATCATCCTATATATGTGATGGATCTTATTGATGTTTTAAGTGATATCATTGAACTTACTCTAAAAAGAAAAATTTGTTAAAAAATATTTATACTTTCTGAATAAACGATGAATATAGAAATTTAAAAAAGAATTGAACTTACTCTCAAAAGATAAATTTGTTAATAAATATTTATACTTTCTGAATAAATGACGAATATAGAAACTTGAGAAAGATTTAATGATCAAGTTATATGCATGAAATTCATAAAGACTTGTTTATGTTTTTGAAATGATAGAAATAGCGAATAATGGGCGTATGACCTTAACTATTTGCCTATCATTTTGCATAATTTACATGTTGGTATATGACAATGCATTGAAGGAGTTGATTTTTAGGTTATGTTGCTAATAGTGTTGACCAATTGTTTATGCTTTTCCATTATGTGACTTTTTTGCTTTTTACACTCTTGATCATGTATGGATCTTATTACAAATTATGTATGTAGCATCATGTGGAAGAAATTCTTGAAATTGATAATGAATTGATATGATAGAATGTTTTGGTAAAGAATTATATTTCCAATCAAACTCTTCTTAATGTGTCTTGTTATTTAATAAATTTTGTTACCAAATGAACATATTTATCATGCTTTGGTATATTCTTAATATGATGTTGGGCAATATAGCACTTTATGTGTGTTGTGATTGTGATGCACTATCTCATTAGCTAGATTTTTTTCACATGTAATTACTAATGCATTCATAAGCATGTTTGGATGTATTGTACAATGCTCTTAAATATAAAATTATGGTTGTATTCTATTTATTTCTTAGAAAATTAGTTCTAATTGATGTTTGGGTGAGTTTATTAGAAAACCTTACAATAGATATATTGCATAATAATGCATAAGAAAGTTATTTTATTAATGAAAAGGAAAAATAAAACTTTAGTTTGTGTTCCCTTGTGGATATGTGTACATGTGATGTGTTGTGAACACTCAATCTATATGATTTGTGTATCCATCTTCGTATTGTGTGCATAACTACAATGAATGTTGGATGTATACTTGTATAGTTGCTTGTTTGTACACCTTGTAAAGAGCCAACCTTGGGGTCAATGACCTCATCATTTGTGGAGCTAAGTAAATGCAAGGAAAACTTAGGAAGCTATGGTGACATGTCGTTGCATTAGTTTGGGTTGATTGACCATACTTATGCAAATTATGTATCTTCTACTTCTTTGTTGAATGAACCCTTGAGTGGTTCATAGTGCTCGCCTATCATGAATTATTTTCTTGACGGTACTACTAGCATCTAGGATGTGGTCTTGATTATAGTTTGGTACATGCAAGTGTTTTCTTGATGACATGATACTTATAGCCTGGTTGCTCTTATTTTTGGCATTTTATATTTTAAGTTTGGAAGTGTTTAAATTTAGAAAAATCGGCATTATAATAGAGTTATCAATTATGAAAATTATTATTTATTTTCTAGCATGTAAGAATGTCAATCATGTTGTGATTTCCCATTTGATATTTACTTTAATTGAAAAAGAATGTTTATGCTAAATGACTCAAGGTAGTTGTGTAAGATTGCGGTAGACTTACTTAGCCGTGAAGACCCTTAGGGAATCACACAAGAAAGAATGAATTCTAATTGCAGTAAATTCTTTGATGGCATCATGTAAGACCATTATATGGTTTTAGGTGTGCATGGACCTGAGAGAATCACACATGATGGTACTAATGCAATTAGTTGCACCAAAGTCCTTATGGGAATTGTGCAATGTAATTAAGGACAACTAACATTTTCCATGGCTACTTATAAGGTTAATGCTAATAGAATATGAAAGTGCATAGCCATGTTGACCTCTAGGCAATATTATGTGGCTTCTACATACCTTTTCTTCAAAGTATAATACCATGGTATGTGAGTATTTTGTATGCCTAATTCTATAAAACACACACAAGGAAAAATGTAATAGCCATGACCATAAATTCCATCCTTGTTAGTGAATTGATGCTAGTCACATAGTGATATAACGTGTAAATTTTGTGGATTGTGATCTTTTATTTATATTGTTGGTGACATTTTTATCTGGCTTATGTAGGAAAACATTTTATTTTACCTTGTGTGAAAGTAGTTTAACCATTAATATTTGCCTTTTTTATTTCCATGTAACTTATGTGGCTAGGTTTTATTTATAATTGAAACTACACACATTTCTTTACCTTGTTATTATATTTTAAATTCCTCTATTTTGGTATTTTTAATTTGTGGTGGCTAAGATAGATTATTTTTGTTCGCAAATGCTAGTCTCATATAGTAATATTCTTCTCACCATGTCAAAGAAGAGAAATATATATTTTAATATTTATAAGGAAATACATGTGGGAGTTTTTTTAAGGATATGAGTAAATGTGGTTTGTTTTTTATTAAGGTAAAAGCAGGTTTTGAATGGGCCCCGAAACCATTTACAAATAGTTTTTGGTGGGAACTATAACCTGGATATTAACAATAGGAAGAATTAGCTCAATTCAAAGTGAGACAGCTGGGGAACAAGATAAACCTTACAGAACCCCCCAACACATACTGCCAGTAGAATTACCAGCAACACAAACCTAGTGTTACAACAGTAGCCAGAAGAAGAATTTTCAAAAAGGCTCAAGCTGCCAAGACCTAATGTGTAAGACCATCGCCTTACAGAATCACCATATATCTAGGGTTTTCAAGCTCCCTAAACCGAACAATAGGGTTTTGATGGTTCCCATAACCAGATTTAATGAAACAACAACTGACATAATTGTGCAAGTAGAGCTTCAGCTGCACCAGACCATCAGGGTTTTGAAAGGCTCCCCCAACCTTATTGATGGCTCCCATTCCCAAAATGGGTTTTAACATCTAGTAGAACTGGAAAATAGACCAGTCCACCTTATCATGACCATACCAAAGATGAAGCAATAGCTTATGAATATGAGCTAGAAGATCTTCAGCTGTACCATAGTATTTAGGGTTTTGAATGGCTCCCCCAACCATTAACAAGGAAATGGGAGTGAGGATGTCTCCCCAAACCACCAAGTCATGATCTGCCAGAAAAAAGAAAAGACATTGAAGGATCTCTAGCAAAAATAGGAACCTCTAGCAAAGGCCAAGCCCTAAAGGGTTTTGAAAGGCTCCCCCAACCTTTAACAAAGAAATGGAGGGGAAGAAGAGTATTCCCCACTCCACCAGATTACAACTTGCTAGGCAAAAGATGAAACCGTCACTGATTTTTGGCAAAAATCGAGCCCTCCAGCTATGACCGAACTCACCAACAAAACCCCCTTCCATCCAGCTACTAGCCACTTCAATAGGTAGAGCCTCCACCTCAGAAGGAACTTCCACCTCTATAGAAAGCGGGAAAGAGCTGTTAAGAGGGAAAGAAACCTTCACCTCAAAACAAGCTTCCACCTCCATAGGAAATAGAGTAGAGGAGAAATGTAGATGAGAAACCAACAGCTGCCAAAGAGAATTTGTGTGCAACCCCACCTCAATAGGTATCCCACACAAGACCACTCCAAACGAACCAACACCCCTCTCCCACACACATGAAAGAAGTAGTGGAACCCATATAGAGGCCCACCCGTGAGGTTCCCAGGAACAATCCAACACAACAGGATCCCAAAGCAGGACCCAAAGCCACTGCTCACCATCACACTTCTGATGAGACAAGGGCCGCCTCCTCTCCAAGAAAAAGAGGGAAAGAAACCCCCCCAAAACTATGCCATTGTAGGGAGCCTAAACCCTAACAACCCTCTTAGGAGAAAGGCAAGAGCACCAGCCACGACTGCAGCTGCCCCCCACCCAGTATTTTCGTAGCCCCCCACTTGGGTCACCGTACTCCTCATCTAATACACCCTCATCCTCTTTGCTGCCAAGGACCCCTCCCGCTCCCGCTCATCGCCTTTCACAGCACTACCTGATTGTTAGAAATGATAGTAAATGTGGTTTGTTATGGAGCAATCATAACCCATTTACCTTCTTAATGATATATACTCTTATGTTGACTATCTATTAGAGGCTAATCTCTTTATACTAATAATATGTAGGTCAATTGTGGAAATGTATGGAGGGGTCTCTAGGTGCATGGCCATAAGATCATCATTCCACTTATTTCTTATATCTTTGGTTACTTGTCACCAATATTTTAGTTTCTTGGTACCATGATGTAATTATGGCACCTCATGGACCTATATGAAAACCATGTGTTGATATCCCTATGATGAGGATAATGAAAATGTTTGTTTTGAAGAAAACTCTACATTGGTTATATTTGCATTATATCTTTTATTTTTATTTTTATGAATTAGAATGTGTGGATTTTTAAGTATACGTGGAAATGAAAAATAATTGTGCCATTTTATGTGTTTAATTTTAATCATTAAAATATATTATTTTACGAGAAGAATTGTGCTTATGTTGTGTTTACTTTACAATATTATATAATATTAAGTAGCCCTATATTATGTGTGTTATTGTAATGGTTCTACCTTACAAATGTTGTATTTCTTCCCTTGCATGTTGTGAAGTGGATTTTCTATGGTGTGTTTACTCTTGCATTGGTGACTTTTAGGAGTAATTCAATCCGTTGGGGGAGGGGGAAGGGAGGGAGGGAGGCTGTAGTACCCACCCATGTAGTAACTATTTCCTTGTTCAAGTGTTTTTATGATTTTAATAGATGATTTATCAAGTTGACTATGATATGATATAAATTTAAGATAGATACGTGCCTTGATAGATTGCATGTCCTCATTTTTCATTATATTTTTCTTCAACTACATGCACATGCACATGCACATACACATACACATACACATACACACACTAACATATATATAGACACATACACACAAACACATATTGTTGGGATATTATGAAAATATGTACTTTAGAGATTTCTCTCATATATTTGAGAGATGTATTGTCATTGATGCCAACATATTTATTTGTTGTGAAAGTGATGCAAAAATGTTGCAGGAATATTCAGTGTGTTGATTGGATCGATAAGGCTACTATATTTCAGATTTGATGATGTGAAGTTACAGATGTGTTGATGAATGTTTGTACTTGATCTTTATCAAGTTATAGAGGTTCACATGATTGTTTGAGATAGTTATGTGTGATTTATCAGAGACTAGTATTTTGATGTTCAGGAAGAGATAATATGACAATATTCAAATTAATGTGGATTGGTGTGATAATATTTTGAGATGTAAAGGCTATGGCATGTTTAGGACCTGGATGTGTGTCCTTGACATGATTTACTCATTTATTTGATGATCACAGGATATGTTGTTGATGTGTCAGAGTTTACCGATTATTGTTCTTATTTTTCTTGGATGACATGGTTGGTGTAATGTGTTGCAATGGATTGTGGTGTGATTTTTGGAGTTGTGTGTTTGAGGATGATTTTATGGATCATTTCTATGTCTTAACTAACATTCAATGGATTATATTTTAATTTCAATTGTAATTATGGTAATTAGGTGTTTAGGTTGAGCAGAACTTATTTATTTTAACAAGGTTGATGACATGTATAAAAATATGTAATCATTTGTAAGTGTGAAGTAGTGGATATGTGCCAGAATGATGTATTGGTAACTATGTGAAGAGGAATGAGTAGAATCTACAATTGAGGTATAGATTTTTTGTACTTTATATTGGAGTTGTAATGGTATATTGAAGATTCTATTAGCCAGTTCATAAACAATGGATTATTGCCCACATATTGAATTGTTGTCCAAGTTGATCTGTGAGGCATTGGTTCTTCCCTTGTTGTAATTAAGCAGTGGACTCTATGTAGCATGCATAAATGCATGTGCACTCCCTTTATACCTTTAACATGGTTTTGTGATTTTAATAAAGTACATCATCTAGTGGTTTTTATCCCCACCATGGTTTTTCCCTTAACAGGGTTTCCATACAAAAATCTTGGTGGTATTGTGTTCATGTGGTGTTGTGATTATGTGATTTCATGTTTATCTTTTAGATCTATGGTTAAAAGATTTAAATTGGTAAAGTGGTTAACATTAGTGAGGTTAGGACACAAATGATTCATCCCCCCTCCTCTCAGTTATGTGGCGTTGCTATATTTCTATCAAGTGGTATCAGATCTAGTGCCTCTTTGAAAAATTATAACAACTTGAGGTGATTTGATTTGGAAATTTTTAGCAAGAAAAATCCAAGGTTTGATGGAGAAAACTATGGATCCTGGAAAGAATAGATGAATTCTAGCATTGTGAAATAACAAAGAAGAACCACAATCCTCCTGTAGATCTTGCGAATGCTACACCTGATCAGAAGAAGGAATTTGATGTCAACATTAGAGTAAAGGAATCCTTGCTAAGTGCTTTATTGGATTTAGAATACTCTAATGTCATGTAATTAGAGATAGTGAAACAGGTATGGGAAAAATTAAGGATTCTACATGAAGGAGATCCCCAGGTGAACATGGCAAATTTATAGACTCTTAAAGTTAAAATTTTAATCTTTGAAGATGAGTGAAGATGATAATGTTTCATCTTACATGAAAAAGGTTACGGATCTTGTTTGTGGAATGAGATGTTTTGGTGGAAAAATTGATGATGATGAATTATGGGTAAAGTTTTGAGATCCTTGTCTCCTTACAAACACAAGCTTGCATTTATAGAAGAAATTAGAACAATGACTATGGTGAAAAAATAAATGCTAATCGGTAAGCTAACTACATTTGAGTTAAGTTAATTTGGTGATGTTCCCCCTGAAGTTGAGACTGCATTTAAAGCATCTGTATCTAAGGGAAAGATGAGATATGACCCTGGAGAAAGTACATCAAATTATGCTAAGGAGAAAGAAGATCTTGATGAAGAAGAAAGGAAGCTTAAAGAACTTGAAGAATTGATTTCTAGGAGAGTGTTAAAGGGAGCTAGTAAGTATGAAGGAAAACTACCTTTGAAATATTTTTCTTGCAATAAAATTATTCATTTTTCATCTAGATGTCCTGAAATATTTTCTAAGGAAAATCCTAGGAAGTATCAATCTAAATATCCAAAGAAATGTTATCTTTCTATTGATGATGGTGTGACCGATGAGGAATCTAAAAAGGATGGTGAGAATGATGAAGAATTTTGATTCATTTCTATAAAAGAATAAAATCCAAGTCCTATAAATGAAGAGAGAGCTTTGGAAGTGCATGTTGAGCAAAGGAGTCAATGGGTTATGGACAATGGTTGTTCACATCATATGACTGGAGAGAAAAGAAAATATGTGGACCTACAAATGTATGATGGTGGTGTATTCATATTTAGTGATGACACTCCTTATCTGATCCATGGTAGAGGATCCATTACTCTTGATGGTAAGACTTATACTGATGATGTTTTATATGTTGAAGGACTAAGGAATAATAATTTGAGTGTTGGACAACTAGTTGATAAGGGATATGGTTTAAAATTAAATAATGGTGAATGCAAAGTATTGGGAAGATCAAGAGATGAAATTGCATTTGGATCTAAATCAAAAGGTGATATCTTTCATTTGGATAGTATTGAGAAAAGGTGTTTGATTTCTCATATAAATGATATTTGGTTATGGCATAAGAGGAAACGTGTCATGTTAATTTTGATAACATTGTGAAGATGAGTACTACTAATGTTGTAAGAGATCTACCAAAGTTGATGAAGCCTACTAATGCAATGTGTAAGGGATGTGTGATGGGTAAGAAGAACATATCTACTTTCAAAAGAAATTTTTTTATTTCAAAAGGATTGTTAGATCTTGTGCATACAGATTTATGTGGACCATGCAAAACTAGAAGTTATCATGGAGATAGATATTTCATACTATTTTTGATGATTACTAAAGGATGATGTAGGTGAATTTCTTGAAAGAAAAATCTAAATCGTTTAACAAGTTTGAGATCTTTAAAGCTATGGCTGAGAATGAAATATGTATAAATATTAAATGTCTAAGATCGAATAGAGGTGGTGAATTCACATCTTGTGAGTTCTATGCTTTTTGTGAAGAACATGGAATAAAGAGACAAACATATACTCTGAGGACTCGACAAAATAATGGGATTGTAGAAAGAAGGAACATATCAATCCTAGATATTTTTAGGACCATGGTGATTGAAGGTAATGTTTCACATATCTATTGGAGAGAAGTTGTTTTGATAGAAGTGTATACATTGAACAAAGTGAAAATCAAGGATAGAATCAGTAAGACCCCTTATAAGATTTGGTATGGTAATACTCCTACTATGAATTATTTTAATTTTTTTGGAATAAAACGTTATATCTAGAGTAATGAAGACTTGGAGAAGTTTGATCCTAGAAGTGATGAAGAAATCTTTCTTAGTTATTCTACCAAGAGTAAGGAATACAAGTTCTATAAAAAAAGGTTGAGGAAGATATTTGAAAGTGAAAATGTGATGTTAGTGGAAATTAGGGAACATAGGTCCTCAATCACAAAATCCACTTCATATTGATCCTATAGTTCATGATGATTAGGAAGAGATAAAAAATGTTGAAGAAGATACTCAAGAATTAGGTATGCATCCAAATCCAAAGACTTTGAGGTATGTAAGACTATATCCTTTGGAAAATCAGATCATAGGTGACAAGGATAAAAGTATTCAAACTAGGAGAAGATTAGTAGAGGTTAGAAATGAGATTTGTTTGATTTATAAAGTTGAACTTAATGATTTACATGAGTCTTGCAAAGATGGAGGTTGTGTAAAAGCTATGGAAGAAGAACTAGATCAAATTCATAAGAATACCACATGGATATTAGTTCCTAGGCCTAAGGATAAGAATGTGATTGCTACTAAATGGATTTTTAGAAACTGCAAATTGAATGAGGATGGTGAAGTTGTGAGAAATAAAGCTAGACTTGTTTGAAAATGATGTTCACAAATGGAAGGTATTGATTATGATGGAAAATTTTCTCTTGTTGATAGAATTGAAGAAGTAAGATTATTTATTGCTTATGCTACTTATAATAATTTCAAAGTATATTAGATGGTTTTTAAATATGCATTTTTGAATGGTGATTTGGAAGAGGAAGTGTATGTAGATAAATTCGATGGTCTCACTTTAAAAAAATAAGATAATATGGTTTGCAAGTTGAAGAAAGCTTTGTATGGATTGAAACTGACCCTTCGAGAATGATATGTGAGGTTAGACACATATATTTTGAAACTTGGATTAAACAAAGGTACTGTAGATTTCCATTTGTATTTCAAAATTAATCACAATAACATATTGATTGTTGAAGTCTTTGTTCATGATATCATTTTTGGAGGCAATGATGAATTGAGTAAAGAATTTGCTAAGGAAATGCAAAGTGAAATTGAGATGTCTATGTTAGGTGAGATGATTTTTTTTTGGCTTAAAAATTGTACAATGTGAGAAAGGAATTTTCATTTCCTAGTCTAAGTATGTTAAGGAATTGTTGAAGAAGTTTTGAATGAAATACTCTTGACTTGTTGGATCTCCTATTGTGATTTCATTATAAATTGACAAAAGTTGATGATGCTCCTAACACAAACCAGACAAGATATCTAGGTCCATGATTGGTGGCTTACTCTACTTAACACAAACAAGACCATACATAATGAGTGTAGTATGCATGGAAGCTATATTTCAAGAAAAGCTGAAGGAATCTCATATTGTTGCAGTGAACAAGATATTCTGGTATTTGAAAGGGATAGTTGATTATGGGTTATGGTATCCTAAGGATGATGATTTTACATTATGTTATTTTAATGATGCTAAGTGGGTAGAAAATGTGGATGATAGGAAAAGTACTAGTGGTGGTGCATTCTTCTTGGATAAGATATTGATTTCATGGGCAAGTAAGAAACAAAATTTCATATCACAGTCTACTAATGAGGTGGAATATATTTCTGCTACTATGAATTGTACACAGGTTGTATGGATGAATCAAATGATGAAAGATATAAGGGTATGTATTGATGAGCCTATTACTATGTATTGTGATAATTTAGGTTCCATCAATATCTCAAAGAATCCAATGCTACATTAAAAAACAAAGAATATATTTATCAAGTATCACTTCTTGAGAGAAAAGGTAGCTAATAAGGAAGTCAAGATGGAATATGTATCTAATAAAGAAAAGATTGCATATATATTCATGAATATCTTTCCAAAGAATACTTTTGAGTATATCCAAGGTAATCTTGGGGAGATATCCCCTCCTAATTTGAACTGAGATGCATTGAGTTGCATCAGTCCAAGGTACTTAAGAAAAACATTATTTTTCTTCGATTGATGTAAGGTGGCTTATCCTTGGGGGGAGTAGTGGTTAGTGGTTTGTGAGACATTTGGTAGTTGATTTGAGAATATTATTCAGTTATGAGATTGGTTTTGTATTGCATTGTTGAATATTTTGGGAAAAAAGGACAAGGCAAAAACACACAAGACAAGAAAACAAAAGGGGGGTATTCACTCACTCAAGTCACCAAGTGGGGTGTAAGTTGTGAGGCACAACATGGGGAATATGTGAGAAATTATTTCAAGAATTTTTTATAAATATCATATAATCCATCATTAGTACTTATTCCCTATAGTCCTAAGTAGAATAGTATTGTAGAATGGAAAAACATACCACTTAGGAAAATGACAAATTATTTTCTTCGTTCTATGTATATAGATCTAGCATTGGGGTTGAAGAAATAAATTTTACAAACTAAATAAAAATAGGAATCCCCACAAGGAATTATAAGAGATTACTCCAAATGAGGCTTGGTCCAAAAGTACACCCAATATTTTCTTCTTCGGGGTATATGGTAGTAAGACTTTGGTATTCAAATTGAATAGTCAACATAAGGAAAAGGGCACAAACAGTTAGAAATTCACCTATGTGAGTTATTGTAAGGATATGAAGGCCTATAAAATATTTGATCCATCTACTTGAGAGATATAGTTCAAAAGAGATGTTAAGTTTGATGAGTCATTATCCATCTTTTGCATCATTATCTACCCCACCTTCATCCTCTTTAGATAGCATATTGGTCCTTGAGGATGTTTTTTATGATGATCCTATTGATCGATCACTAGGTATATTAATCCACCACTAAAATGATCTTCACCACCTATCCCACTACCACCCCTACCTCCTCCACCATCTACTACATGTTTTTCCCTAGTGGGATAGCACTCTACACAGGGAGGTTGGATCTTTAGTTTGTGAACCCACTACTTCTCCTCTTCACACCCATTTATAGAATTTTGATTGTATTATTTTAAGTCATGTAATGTCAGTTGATTGACAAATTCTTTTAGAGGCTTCAAGTATTTTAGAGTAGGACAGTGCTATGAAAAAGGGGTATTCTTCATTATTGAAGAATCATATCTAGGATTCGGTACCTCTTCCCAAGGGAAGAAAGTTGGTTCAATGCAAGTGGATGTATTGTACCAATATGTAGTACATGGTTCCATAGATAGGTACGAAGTACCTCTAGTGAAAATTTGAAGGTAGAGACTATTATAAGACCTTTTCACCCATAGACAAGATGAATTTAGTTTTCCTTTTCCTCTCCCTAAATATATATGACAAAGATAATCAGTGTATTACATAAATGTAAAGAGTGCATTCTTATGTGGCGATTCATGAAGAGATCTATATGGAGAAGCCTCCAGGTTGTGCATGAATCTCCACTTGTTTGAAGACTTTGACATTCACTTATGGTCTCAAAATTCCCTAGGGCTTGGTATGAGAAGATGAACATTTTTTACTTGTGTTTGGTTGCACACCTTATCAATCTAATCATACACTATATATTCAAAGATATGGTGATGATAGTTTGATACTTATATTTTATATGTTGATGATCTTCTACTTGTAGGAAGTTCATTATAAATGACATAGAATATTCAGAGAGCTTTGATGGAGTATCTTGATATTACATATTTAGTTCTACACTACTTTCTTTGTCTTTAGATTCACCAATCCATTGATGAGATTCCCATATACCAATTAAAGTATGTCATTGACACGCTTCATTATTTTGGGATGGTTGATTGTAAGTCATCTCCCATACCATTTTAATTAGGTTTCATGTTGACTTCCACTTGTGAATCCCCTACTATTGATGCTACTTTGTATAGGACATTAGTAGGAAGCCTTTTGTTCTTGATATGCACTTGTCCTGAAATTAGCTTTATATTTGTCCTTTTTTATATTTTTCACATGACCCACATGAAATTCATTGGTAGGAAGATAAGCACATTTTGAGATTTGTTGAGGGCACTACACAATGGCATTTAGTATGCAATTATGTCTACATAGATAGTGGGTTTCATGGATATAGATTGGGCTGGTGATACCAATTATTGAAAGTCCACTTATAGATTGGTATTTCCTTGGATCAAGTCTTATCGCATGGGATTACAAGAAGAAGATAACTATACCACTTTATTCTACCAAGGTGAAGTATTGAAGTGCAGTTCTTTCTGCTCAAGAGTTTTAGTATCCTCAATGGATTATGAAAGAATTTGTTCTTCCACATACTCAACGTACTATTCTTTGGTGTGATAACTAAAGTTCCATTGACATTTATCACAATCCAATTGATCATCTACCGGTGAAGCAAATATTGAGATTCACATACATCATATTTGAAAACTCATTTACAATGATGTTCTTTCCTTGGAGTATTGCAGTATTCAAGAGAATAACACAAACACATTTTCTAAACCTTTGACATCTCCTTAATTTCTTGATTTGAGACATATGCTTTGTGTGGGAGAAGTTGTTCTTGGGGATTCTTGATATCTCATCATTGTATTTATTTGTTCTCTTTTTTGAGAAGAGTTTTCCCACTAAGTTTTGTCTTTTAATCCACTGATGAAAGATTTTTATTGTACATGGGTACCTTATCATAGTTTTATCATGGGCACCATATTTATTTTTGAGAATTATTACTCTCCAAGTATCACTCAAGGTGGGTTTTAGAGTGAAGGGTTTTCCTAACCTTGACCTAGGCTTGAAAGTCACACTTAGTGGCTTAGTCTAATTAACCTTTATGCATGTAGGAGCTCAAATTAGTAAATATACAAGTGGGCTATCAATATTATAAATATTTCACAAATATTAAAATATAAAATCAACCTATTTCTCACTTAACATGCTACCAATATCTTGACTAAATAAAATCTATGACATTTTTTTCTCCTAGATCTAAGATATACACATGGAATGGAATAATCCTAATAAAATAAAATGCTAATATTTTTTAAAAAAATTAGAGATAAATATCTAAAAAAGAGAAATATGAAATGCTTTTGACTATAGATACTTATTATTTAATAAAATTATATAAGATTAATTTCTTCTCCTTTTTGTTGTAGGGGGTGTTAGTGCTTGAAATGATTGCAGATGGTAAATACAAATTTAAGATTCTAATACATGAATCAATGGACCCAAAAGATACATCTAACAATATCAAACACTAAGGTGCTAAGGATTTTATCCTTCTTCACTACGAGCTTAAAGCTCAGGCGGGTGTACCTAATAGATTTAGTTCTTCAAAGAATCACAACAGTTATCTGTATGCTTGATACATACCTAAACATCCATTACTTTCAACATAAATTCAAAATAAGTCATTGTTTAATTGTGTTGATGGTGATAAATGTAATTTGAGCAAAGACCAGTGCCAAATCATAGGGCAAAGAGTCAAAGAATATACATCGACAAAAATCCCTCAAATCTAATATACCCAAAACCCAGATGAGATGCCTTAAAAATCACCCTCTCACTCACACATACTGTCATCAAATTCTCACATAAACCATGAATTCTCAGAGATCTCCCTTAAGTTTTATCCTTCCCTTGAAAGAGACTTAAGCTTAACCCCACTATTTACCTTGTAAATGATGTATTAAAAATGCCTTACAAATTTAATACATGAAAAATCAAAGATTCATACAAAAAGACAACAAAATATGCAAAGGAGTTTCAATATATTTTCATTGATATTTCCCTGTATTAGTACATTCAAAGACAAGAATTCTTAGAACCAAAACACAGATGTGAAACTCTCCTTACTAAATTAATTTCACCACCCCCTACAAAAGTAAAAACTTTCTATATATATTACTAGCCATCTTGAAATCCTCAAGAAAAGGATGTAACAAGCTTCGAATAGCTAGGACAGAACTAGAGTTTTCAACAACCACAACAACCAAGAAATCAGGCAATTCACTACAGAAAAGACATGCCAGAAAATCTAGAGCAATCGGATCCAATTTGATCTTCAGTTAAGGCCAAGACCCTAATTGGTACACAATAAAGATAGGAAACCCATCATTTTGGCCTTATGTTGTCTTCAATTGCATAATAAATGGTGTAACTATTTCACCCACTTCTCCATGACATGGATACCCTTCACAGTCAAGCATTAGTTTAAGATCATTATGTGACAGCAAATAAGATCCAATCAAATAGATTGGTCATCTTTGTATTTAATATCCGATCCTTTATTGAAGTAAACCCGATTTAATCTTGTAGAAAAATCCTAGTAGAATTTTAAAAAGTCTAGTAAGTCTAGCTACAATGGTTATTTTCTCAGGTTTAAAACAAATCCGCTGACTCTATATCTTCCCGGCACATCGTGTGGCTCACAAAATTTAGCACAAAAATCATACAAGCCTTTATTAGACAAGATCAGATGATAGTCATGATCTCAGAATCATTATCCATCTTGCACCTTTTCTATAAGGCCTCACGCCTATCATTGATCTTCTATCAAACCTTTCAATTGTTTATCTCTTGACAAACCTTAACCTCACCATCTAGAGATCACGCGACTAAAGGCTCTTCATGATCTCAAAAAACTTTACTTAACTTGAGTCTGGTCTGGAGATTCGGAGACCAAAGAAAATATCATAATCTCTGGATGTGAAATTTAACCATAGTCCCGTCAGGAGATCCAACGATAGCCCTTGATCTTTCTCATCATCGATGGTCATCACTCAATTCCACAGAATCTTTTACTTAGCCCAAATTTTATCTTGAGATTTAATGGAAGCCGTTGATCTTCATCTTCATCCACAATCACTTCCCAATCTATGAATGTTTCATTACTTGACCATGACCTTACAAGACTTGGAGATAACTGCTGCGCCAGACACTGAAGGTTAGACACTTAACTGCCAACATCAAGAGATCTAAAGAATGCCTTGTCGCCAAGTCTCTGAATAAAAGACTTAACTGCCATGAAATGGGAGACTTGGAGAAAACCCTTTTCATTGGATTGCCAGATGCTAAGTTACTAACCATTAGAATTAAGAGATTAGGTGACAACACAAAATAGTTAAGGCCCACACTTGATTGCTGAATCTCAGAATCACTTAAGACATAACAAATTAATTCTGAGATTTAGAGACACAAAGGGAAAAGATGAATCCATGTGCAAAAAGAGAACTTAAGTGCCTGGAAAAGGTAACTCAAAAACATAAGATCTAGGGCATGATTGAGAACTTGTTCAAGAGAAAAACCCTACCAAAGGCAACCAAGACCTAGAGTAAAGAAATGCAGACATTTCTGGCACATGACCATTTTGAGACTCAGACCCCTCATAAAATTCTTTGCAAGCACATGAAGAAAAGTACACACGGGCACAATTCGAATGTCAATAAGAACTAGAAATGATACATCTAAGAAAACCTAGAAAATATCTCAACAGTGGCTCTATCTAAGGATGCTTGAAATCTAGTTCATAGTAAGAATTCATGAATCGCTGGGTTGTAGACCACAAAAATACTAACCTACTACAGGAAACCAACACATGAAAAAAGAAAACACACCTATACAACATATACATTGTGTGCAAAAGGCCCAAAGCCCCAAAACTGGAATCAACCCTTACCTTTGTCAAACATATGATTTTCATCCCCATAGAGAAAAAGTAAACCTAAACTATTGCTTTCATCTGCTTGATAAAAAATACTACAATTTATCTTCAGCATATCATATAAAAAACAATCAGGATACTCACCACCAACTGGCAAAACCAAGTTATCAAACCACCATGAGTGTTGATCATTGTGTGACATCAAATTATCACACCCTCTACTATCACTGACTTTCTGAAAAAGGAAACATTCCAACTCATTCTCATGACTGGAAAAATCCATATACTAAACACTAGTTTGCACCAAAGAACAAGCTTCTTTTATATCAACGCTTTGTAAACTAAAATAGAACATCTCGAAACAAAAATTTGACTACACAAAATCAGATATAGCTCAAGTTGATCACAATTCTTATCAACATATTTTTAAAAAGAAAAAGAATTGCCAGTCAATGGCTCATTAATTACTTGCAAATCTGAGAAAACATATTCAAATTTTTCACTTTCTTCAGCATCATGGCGTATACAAGAATTGTTGACACTAGGCTCTTGAAAATCGAAATCCATACTAGTACATATATCTTCATATTCATCATATACGACAACATCAAATTTGTCACAATCATATGTACTTTCAACTTGCACATTATTTGCCTCAAAAATAGGAAAATGAATATCAGCATATGTCTCACACTTCATGCCCTCACTATTATCATCTTTATCAAAATATGTATCTGTCGAGCATGAAACTCTAGAATCAAATTTAGGCGCATACCTCTGAAATTCAGCATTTAAGAGTTCTAAAATTTGGTCACTTCTTAGCGGGCATTGGACTTCATGTTCAATTTATTTGGCCTTGTGCTCGATGTTGCAAACATATTCCTTGTTGGAAACAAGAATCAAAACCTCTTGGCTTATATCATTTTGTGCAAAGAAATCACTACAACAACTTACATCCGCATCATAGTCATGCTCTTGTTGTTCACACAAAACTTCTTCAAACTGAAACAATAAGTCATTATTATTATGCTGAGAAAAAGAACAATCTACAAACTCAAGGGGAACACTTTGACCTACAAACTCATCTTCATCATTTTTCTATTCATAGATTTCATTATCAGCATCATAATCAACACTATCAACATAACTAGATTCAACATCCTCAGCATAACTAGATTCAGCATCTTCAATCGAATCTATCCATTTTTTAGCACATTCAAATACTTCCTCTATAAGGGATGTAGACCAACTGACTGATTTAGGCACACTAAGCTCTAGAAATATTTCAACATATGTGGATTCTTGAAAATCAATACCCTTTGGAAGTTCATTACAAGTTGTACGAAACTTCTTGTAGAACAAATGTGTTTCAATCCTTCCTCCATCTCTCCTATCTCATATCTTAAAGTCAATATGCAATTCTATTGGATTCTTTGATTCAACAATAAACTATCTTTTTCTCTATTAAAATTTTCAAGGTTTGGCTGATAAATTTCAGGTCTAGAAAAAAAATCTTGATCCATTAAAGCTGGAAAATCTATTTTAAACCACTCACTTAACAACACATCTTGTTCTTGTCACAAAATTTTTTATCCAATTTTATGTAGCCACTGACTACATAAAACCACAACATACTTCTGATTTTTTACAACTAAAATTTCAACCCAAAAATATGACAAAATTTCAAGTCTACTTTTCCCTTTTTTCTTAGTGACTTACTCACCTATTAAGGGACTTTTCTTTCTTGATAAAAAGAGGACCACCTGGACAAGAATTGCAATTGTTGCTCTTATTTCTTCTTGACTAGAAATAAGGCAGATCTAGAGCCTCCTTTGTAGCTCCATGGGGTTCTTTTCTCGTAGAGTCGCCACCTCCTTGCAGAGGAAAATTTTCAAATAGCAAGAGCTATTTGCAAATCACTTTTAATTCTAGATTCATTTCCAACCAGCATAGCCGCACAAATTTTTTTATATTTGCTGCAATAAAACACACTTTTTAGGATACCTTTTCTTAGAGATCTGAAACAAATTTCAAATTCTTCTTCTTGACTCTAACTCTAAATTGGATTCTGGGATGATTCAACAAAGAAAGGAAACTATCGTGTTAAACTTGCTAGCTTTTATTCTTTTCCCCAACAGATTCGCCATCTTGTTGGTGACTCGGATGGGCTAAATCAATCTAGATAGTAAAATATTGATAGTATGTGATATAACCAGAGATTCTCAATAGATTTATTTTTTTGTTATGTTCTCCCTAGCGGAGTCGCCAATTTTGTTAGTACTTGAAATGATTGTAGATGGTAAATACAAATTTAAGATTCTAATACATGACTCAATGGACCCAAAAGATACATAAAAATATCAAATACTAAGGTGATAAGGATTTTATCCTTCTTCACTTCAAGCTTAAAGCTCAGGTGGGTGTACCTAACAGATTCAGTTCTTCAAAGAATCACAACAGTTATCTGTATGCTTGATACAGACCTAAACATCCGTTCCTTTCAACATAAATTCAAAATAAGTCCTTGTTTAATTGTGTTGATGGTGAGAAATATAATTTGAGCAAAGACTAGTGCCAAATCCTAGGGCAAAGAGTCAAAGAATATACATCCACAGAAATCCCTCAAATCTAATATACCCAAAACCTAGAGGAGACGCCTTACAAATCACCCTCTCATTAACACATACTGTCATCAAATTCTTTCATAAACCATGAATACTCTGAGATCTACCTTAAGATTTATCCTTCCCTTAAAAGAGACTTAAGCTTAACCCCACTATTTACCTTGTAAATGATGTATTAAAAATGCCTTATAGATTTAATACATGAAAAACCCAAGATTCATACAAAAAGAAAACAAAATATGCAAAGGAGTTTCAATATATTTTCATTGATATTTCCTTGTTTCAATACATTCAAAGACAAGAATTCTTAGAACCAAAACATAGATGCGAAACTCTCCTTACTGAATTAATTTCACCACCCCTTACAAAAGTAAAAACTTTCTATATATATTACTAGCCATCTTGGAATCCTCAAGAAAAGGATGCAACAAGCTTCGAATAACTAGGATAGATCTAGGGTTTCCAATAACCACAACAACCAAGAAATCAGGCAATTCACTACAGAAAAGACATGCGAAAAAATCCAGAGCAATTAGATCTAATTTGATCTTTAGTTAAGTCCAAGACCCTAACTGGTACACAATAAATATAGGAAACCCATCATTTTGGCCTTCTATTGTCTTCAACTGCATAATAAATAGTGTAACTGTTTCACCCACTTCTCCAGGACATGGACACCCTTCACATTCAAGCATCACTTCAAGATCATTTTGTGATAGTGAACAAGATCAAATAAAATAGATTGGTCGCCTTTGCATTTAATATCCAATCCTTTACTGAAGTAAACCTAATTCAATCCTGCAGAAAAACCCTAGCAAAATTTCAAAAAGTCTTGCTACAACGGTTATTTTCCCAGGTTTGAAACACATCTGTTGACTCTATATCTTCCTGGCACATCGTGTGGCTCACAAAATTCAGCACAACAGTCATCCAAGCCTTTATTAGACAAGATCATATGGTAGTCGTGATCTCAGAATCATTATCCATCTTGCACCTTTTCTATAAGGCCTCACGCCTATCATTGATCTTCTCTCAAACATGTTGGTCCTTTATCTCTTGGAAAACCTTAACCCCACCATATGGAGATCACATGACTGAAGGCTCTTCATGATCTCAGAACACTTTACTTAATTTGAGTCTGGTCTAGAGATTCAGCGACCAAAGAAAATCTCGTAATCTCTGGATATGAACTTTATCCATAGTCCCATCAGGAGATCCAGCGATAACCCTTGATCTTTCTCATCATCGATGATCATCTCTCAATTCCACAGAATCTTTCACTTAGCCCAACTTTTATCTCGAGATTTAATGGAAGTCGTCGATCTTCATCTTCATCTACGGTCATCACCCAATCTATGAATGTTTCATTACTGGACTGTGACCTTACGAGACTTGGAGATAACCACCGTGCCAGATCACTGAAGGTTAGGCACTTAATTGCCAATATCAGGGATCTAGAGAATGCCTTCTCGCCAGGTCCTTGAATAAAAGACTTAACCGCCGTGAAATGGGATAATTGGAGAAGACCCTTTTCGCTAGATCGCCAGACGCTAAGTCACTAACCATCAAAATTAAGAGATTAGGAGATAACACAAAATAGTTAAGGCCCACACTTTATCGCTAAATCTTCGAATCACTTAAGACATAACAACTTCATTCCGAGATTCAAAGACACAAAGGGAAAAGATAAAGCCACGTGCAAAAAGAGAACTTAAGTGCCCGAAAAAGGTAACTCAAAAACATAAGATCTATGGCACGACTCCGAACTTCTTCAAGAACAAAACCCTACCAAAGGAAACCAAGACCTAGAGTAAAGAAATGAAAACATTTCTGGCACATGACCATTTCAAGACTCAGACCCCTCTTAAAATTCCTTGCACGCACATGAAGAAAAGGAGACACAGGTACAATTCAAATGTCAATAAGAACTAGAAATGATATATCTCAAAAAACCTAGAAAATATCCCAACAAGGGGAGGTGGGAAGTAGGTGGAAATTTCAAGGTGGATGGTTGGCTAGGAGCGCGTGCATGTGCATGCACACACACACACATGGTATTTTGTTGGTGGCTAGTCTAGAGAGCATGTTTGAGGCTTTGCATGCTGAGGTTTGAAGGTTTACTATTAGTTTGTAAAAATACCTTTTCCATGTCATTCTTGTAAATACTTTTTTACTAAGTGTATTTCTTCTTTTATGATTCTCTATAGTTCTCTTTTAATATTGACGAATATCAAAAACTTATAGGTTCTTTTTTATTTCTCTATGTTATTTACTTTCTAGTGACACATGTTTAAGTAATTTAAGACAATAGTTAAATATAAATAATAAATATCATGTCAAAATATAAGATAATATGAGCCAAGGTTAACCATGCTGTTGAAAAATGACACATTGGTGCAAATTAGGGTAATACTAGTGAATGAAGTTAGTTTACATCATAAAAAGGCATTGAGCCATGAAAATTGAACTAAGATAAATTATAGAAAATCCACTAACTCTAACCAATAACATGAAGCCATGATCAATTGAAGGCCTAACCCATTAGATCCTAGTTAAAAAGGTATTGAAGTAATTAATAATTATGCAAGTATGATCTCGATCTAGTTAATGGTTTGATAACCAAAAAAATAGCTAGGTAGAAAGAAGCACACCTCCTAACACACTTTGTAAAAATTGTGCATCAACTATTATAAACTATATGGTAGAATTTTTTTAAAAAAATTGAAGAAATTGTCAAACTAAATTACCATAATATATTTATTCTTAATTTTTATTAGTCATTTGATTTTCAAAAAACTATGTGATTGAGGTTCTCTTATGTCAATTTATTCTTATGTTTTTGTTTCATGCAAGGTGCATGGTTGCTAGATGCAGTACAAATATTGTAAATAAATATTGTGACTTGCAATTCTTTATTTATTATGTCTAAATGAAGACATTAATACATGGGATTAGGAAAGATAAACATAAAGCTATTTAAAATGATATATAACATATATAAACATGGCTTTAGAGTAGGTTAAAAGTCACCCTTGCCACCCTTAATAGGAAAAAAACACTTTATTAGTTTTTAGTGCCAATTACCAATTAGAGGCCTTAATTTAAAAAAACTCATGAATATGACTATAATTTTGTAGGCCTTGTATTAATAAAGCACCTTCATAGTATTGTAAAAAGTGGAGGACTCCAACCATAAACTCTCAGCGTAAACAACCTACCTCCTTATTTTCCCTTTTTAAATAACTTAAACTAATAAACTTGGAAAATACAAAGGCTATAACATAAAGGATAAGAATGTTGAACACACATGTAAAAAAATATTATTAGTTTGATACTTGAATACTACAAATTTAAAAGCTTCAAGTAAAAAAACTTAAAAACTGATTACTATATGATTTTGAATGTGCTTGACAACTATTGTTCACCAAATTGGTGAATTTTTGAAATATTATTTCTTTTTTCTTTTATTTATCAAATTTTCAAGTAGATTGTGTAAGAATTTTTCACATCAACATTTCAAATCACAGTCCAAAACATTGATGTAAAAAATTCTTGCACAATCTACCCAAAAATTTGATAAATAATTATTATGAATTGTGGAAGCTTGATATCTTTAATATTATTTATTATTTTTAGTTAAGGTCTTTGACAAGTTAAAAATGTGTCACCATAAACAACAAAATCTAAAAGAATCTATAATTAAATCTAATTTTCTAATAGTCATTACCATAAAAAAGAAAAGATGTCAAAGAGACAGATAAGAATATATACCCCAATATAAAAGTTTTTGCAATGATAATAATGAAATAATGACTATATAAAATTACAATGAACCTTTCAAACCATCATTACAAACAACCTTAAATTCCCTCCTTGGATTAGTCACCAACATCACACCATAAACAAAACAAGAGTTATGCTTCTAGAAAATCATGCATCTTGCACACAAAAAAGATCTATACATGCAAGTAAGCCACACAATTTGATTCGGAATGAATTATGGGTAAAAAAAAGATAGCATAAACCAATCCATCATTATGCAAAAAAAGATTATTCTAGTTTTAAAAATTAATGTATCTTCAAATGAGACATCAAGAGAGTCACTAAAAAAATACAACCAAAGAAACTATTTGTAATAAAAAATAATAATAAATTGAATAAATAATTTATAAATATTATTTTATTCTTTTGTATGACACATATCACTTATGTTTTAAAATACTTTCAGCTAGTTAAGGATCACTAGAAAGCAAGAGGAAAAATATTTTTTTGAGAGCCCCAATTCCTAAAAAATAAGGTAATGAACAACCATTAAAAAAAAAGTTCATTTAGAAAAAAATGGCATTTTTAAAGTAGAAAACAAAACACAGCTTTCAATCCCTCGCCATATAAAGAAAATCTTTCTCTTCAATCCAACTACCACCATTGCACCCTATACAAAACAATAATTGTAATCTAGACTAATTGTGAGCCCTACAAAAAAATGAAAAATACAACCATAAATATAAACAACTATAATCTCACTAACATAAAGTTGAAAATAACAAATGATAATGAAAATAAAATACAAACACCTATCCATTCAATTATAGAACTTGAATCAAATCTAATTTTCTCTCTTGCATGCCTTTTCATTTCAGCCTCTTGTGCACCTTTGCACATTGCATTCATCACTCCCAATGAATTGCAAGTTGTCACATATAATACAAACAAGTAGAATCATTAATTTCACCATCTCAGAATATAATATTAAATTGATGAGGTAGATGCTAGTCAATTTGTGCACTAAATTTTTGTTCCCCCACAATATGGACACCTAACAATTAAAAAACCTAACAAGTCAATGAGCATCTGGTGGCAAAGTCATGTTGTAGGCATCTAAAAGGTGTCGAGTTAACATCTTCAATACAAGAAAAAAAAAACTAATAAGAAAAGAAAACATAAAAATATTAGACGATAAACATATATTTTTAATAATTACGTTTGATTGATTTACCACAATACAACTCATAGAAGATGGTTATATATTTTGATCAACGATATTTGATTTGTTCACCACAATACAACTCATGCACAATATGTATCAAATATAAATATTAAAAGATGATTTATTTTTTAGTTAATAACATAGACTATAACTTTGTACCTTTTCTTAATAATGAATTAAAAACTATTGACTAAATTACAATAAATCAAACTCATAAATAAATCATATTTAAAAATATATATATAAAGAAGTAAATATTTACCAACTTCAAAAACTAGTTGGTAAAATACTAACTTCATATTTAATTTATATAAATTATAAGACAAAATAATGTAAGAAGAATCCCTCCCTATTATCCAATTCAAAGCATTAAACTACATACATACACAAAATTCTATGTAATACTATTAAAAAATAAAACTAGTGACATGTCCTACATGTAGGCACTTACCAAGATATAGTTTAAATTATAAAGCATATATTTAAGCATAGGCCAAATTACAAATTATAATAGTGTAAAATTAAATTGCATGGAATTGGGTGTATAACAAATAATCCGCCACATAATGAAATGAGTTGTAATTGTTTGTAGTCCACTCCACGCATTGAAATGAAATATACTAATTTTTTTTTCCTTTATGTGAGAGTGGATCCCAACGTTTCTTATCAAATCTGACTACATGGTTTTAAGGAAATATTTCTCATGATTACATGGTTCCATGCCTAGAGTACAACACAATTATAGATGTGCTTCACCATCATCATTATTGTGAGCCAAGAGACAAAATTGTTTTAAATATGTGATTTTTTAAATGTAAGATAATAAAAGTTACAAAGTTGAGTATGATTTAATTGTTCATGTGACACTTGTCACGAGTCCTGTTATATAAGAAGATATATTTGTAATCACGTCTAAAGTGTCATACTATGTTATATATGAAGATATATTTCTATTCACATCTAAAGTATCATGCTACATTACTACCACTTTAAGAAATAGTATTTTTAATCATTTTCTATATGGAATACTATTTTCAATCATTTTCTATATGAATAATAAAAAAAATAAATTATTTTTCATATTTATAGAGACTTGAATTCATTTTAGCCGATAGGCTATATGTGGGAGCTTTGCTCCTGGAAAAAAAAAATTATAGTCAGAAAATTGTCAGCCCTTCCCGTTATTTTTATTTTCAGATCATACCATTGCTATTTTTTTTATCTTTATTCTTTTTTTTTTTTTATAAATAAAATCACTTTTGTTTAGATGTTGATAATATTATTGCCCTAATAAATTTCTAAATGTAAAAAACCATCTTATTTTGATGAAGATAAGATTGGTAACTTTCTAATTTGTGCTTCTAGATTCTACATGCATATCTACCAGCCATAGTGAGCACCATCATTGCGCTTTGATGGCTAACTTTCCTATTTTACATAGCGTGTTCTTGATTGATGCTTGTTTTGATTAATTACTGTTAAAATTTTGATCCAATTTATCGTCACTTTGAGTTAAATTTTTGTGGATTGGTCAATTAGTTTTGAGCCTGAGGATTCAAGGGAAATTCAGGTGATTTTGCAAGCATATTTTTAATTTGATTTGTATATAATAGTTATTGGACATATTTTTGGTTTAATTTACTAAGGATTGGCATTTTTTTTGAATTGTTGATTATAGGGATTATTTTGCATCCCTTTTACATTATAACTGAGATATCATCATAAGATTTTCAAGTATGATCCATAGACAATAATTGTTGTCAAGGTTCAACGATTTCTATGTTCTCTGTAGCATTCATTGCTTTTTTTCACATGTATATCAAGTAATTCTTGGATGATTTTGGTTGGATATTTTACCTCATTTATGGATAGTTTTCCATGGATTGGTAATATGAGTCCAAATTTGTGATAATATTAATTGATTTTGTACTCTCTTTTTTTAATAATTTAGCTTTTATATTGAGTAATTATTGGGAGTTTTTTTTAGAATTGTCTCATTTAAATTGGTAGTTTGCATATAGATAAATGATTTTTATTTTTTTTCCTATTTTCTATTAGGCTATTGAATATATTTTACCAAAAGTTATGGTTAAATTTTATCTTATGAATGATTGATTGGGAGTATTTTTTTAGAATTCTCTCATATAAATTTGTGGTTTGCATAGAGATAAATGGTTTTCGTTTTTATTTTATTTTTACTATTTTTTGTTGCGAAATTGAGTATATTTTGTGAAAATTTATGGTTCAATTTTATCTTATGAATGATTGATTTTCTATGGATCGACAAATTTTCTTTTGAATTTATTGTTTCTGACAAGACATTATTTATTTTTCTCTTAGCCATCTAAAATTGGGATGCATGTTGAATAATTCTTTGTAAGATTGTGGTTCTGTTTTGGCATTGCAAGTTATATTTTAAATTTTTTTATTAGTAGGGAGATTCAATTTCTATTTCTTATGCAATTGTTTTCTTTCAACTACAACTTGGTAACCTTATTGTTGAATTTGTAGTTTCTGGGACCCCTTTCTCTAATTTTATTTTCATATCGAGTAGTTTTTTTAAAAGTTTTTTTTGCTTGTTTTTTACTTTTATGAAGTTTTTCGGATTGGACATGAGATTTGAGTAGTTTTTGGAAAAAATATGGTTTAATGAAGCGTCCTATATTGTCAATTTGATGTAAATTCGTAGTTCAATATGTAGTTTCTAGGGAGTCATAGTTCTTTATATGGTTCTAATAGTTATATTTGTTTGGCATGCATGTGATAATGTTTAATAAGAGTGCCTACTTTGATCTCCTTTGCTAGGGATTTAACATAGATTCTTATTATGAATTATATATTAAGTTTGTGATTTTTAGGGACTGTGAGTGGATTTTTAGATTTTTTTAATTTTATGCGTATTGAGTAGTTTGGAAACATTTTGGTACATTTTTACCTCATGTATAGTAAATTTGATGTGGATTAGGAACTATAATTTCTAATTCTAGGTAACATCAGTTGGTTTTAATATTTTTTTTTATTTTTGATCTTATATAATGTGGTGTATTTAGATGTGTAAGGGGAGATTCACAATGAGGTTTCTAAAAGAATTCAGACCATAGATTTTTCTTAAGAACATAATCTAGAGTTTCATTCTGGCTATTACCAATTTTAATTTCTAGCTTTATGGTCTTTTGGTTTGCATGTGATTTATTCTTAATCTTTCTTTTAACTACTTCTCAATTAATTTGCCAATTCTGATTTCTCTTGGGTTCTTCAAGTAGAGATCAAGATAGAAGGCACACATGATGTATCCATAAGGAAACAATCTTAGATTTATAATTACTTTTAATTTTTAGATTTGGTATTAGTTTTATTGATTGGTTAGATTAGTTTTTTAATTTATAAAAGTTTGTAATTTAGATTGGTTTTGTTCTAATTTAGATTAAGTTTTGTTGATAATTTAGATTATTAATTTAGGTTAGATTTGGTTATTAATTTAGATTAGTATTTTTCAATTAATTTACTTGATAGGTTATTTAAAATATTTTTTTTTCTTTCAGTGTGTTTTTTATTCTTTACCTATCTTTGATTTTAATCTGAGTTTTCTTATTTCTCTAAGCTAAAACTATTGGATACTTGCATATATTTCAACTATTTGATACCTTGTCAGTATACTCTACTTAAACTATTTGATACTACAATTGTTCTCCTATTGTATTATTTTCCTTATACGAGGTTATTATGAATATTTTGGTCATATGAATTATTTTCCCCATTTATTATTATCAAATTTGGACTAATAGTATTTTTAAGCAGACCAAATTACAACAATTAATACATGTTTGTCTTTAACTATTCTTCCACTCTTTTAAAAAAATAGGTTACATTATTTAGAGTAAGTAAATGCATTGTTATGTATACAATGATCTACAGATTGAACATGGTTTGTTGATTAAATAGAATGGTATAGTTCAAATCAAGAAATATTAAATAATTTTTTTAACAATGTAATTTTCTATTAATAATTTATAATCATTTCACATTTTTAAAAATCTAAATGCCTATCGGCGCACCGTTGCATGTACATGTTCACTGCTAGTTTATATTGTGATATTGCTATCAAGATTTAACTGTGTAGTTTTTTTGAGTCAAACTCATTGACCCATGATTCATTTGCTAGTTTATAATTTGTGTTCATTTTCATTTGTATGATAAAAGACAAACATACAAAGAAATCAATGTAAATCTATTATAACTATGTAAGCACTTCATATCATTTAATAACAAAATATTTACTTTTTATTCATAGTTGTGAGTGCTCAAATACTTTGTAACATGTTCATTTCATAATTCACACACACCTTAAAGTTGGTAAGTAATGCAATGGTAAAATTTAATATCCATGACTATTACTATTTAGTTTTGCTCCATTTTGTGAGATATCTTAATATAATTACCTATCAACAAATGTCACTCTTTTGCAAAGTTTGATTGAATCCTTGATTATTTATCCATTTCCATTTAAATACAGTTCCACATGTTTGGCTTACTACAAGACATTCATCATTACTATCTATTTATTTCACATGTATCTATACATTCAATTGCCACCTTGACATTTATGCCTCCCCATCATAGTTCAAGACTATGGTTTTTTAGTTCAATCATATACCATGTGGGATTGACAACAAAGATTCAAGATTCGAACTTTAATAACACCTCATTGTTTCACTAGCCATTCCAAACACACATAGAATATGTTTTCTTGATGTATTGCTATGTATTGATATTCAAAACCATTTAATATGTATTTAATCCATGGGAATAAATCAAGAGAAAATTTAATGAACATTTGGATTTAGAGCATAAAAGGAACCATAATTTGAATCAAAGTCATCTAGGATGTTGCAAGTTTAAGAGTATTGTCTTAATATTTATCCCCAATAAATGGTTTGACATAATAGAACACAAATCTTTTGACTCAACAATCTTCTTAAAGTATATTTAAAAATCACTATTGTTTCAAACATCATAATTTAAGATAACATATTTTTTAGCAATCTATAGTCAACCAATTCAAATCCATATTAAAGATTAAATCCATAACATTTAAAATCAAATCATATTAAAAGAAATTAATCTTTTAAATTTAAATAATATAATTTAAATTTTGATTAATTTAATAATTTAAAAAACTATTATATCACCCCAGTAAAATCAACTAAAATATCTATCTATAAATTTTACTACACAATTCATTATCTCTAAATCCAAATTGTTTTGATTTACATGCATCTACAAGATTCCATATAAATCCCATCTCTTGATGTAAAGTTATAATTGCGTTTAATGATATCAAGTTGCAAATTGTAATTTAGCGTGGGAATAAGATTGCATGGAATTGATTGTTCACTCAAGTCCACAACATCATGAAATGAGTTGTAACTTGAAAGATACAACTGTACAAATAGATAGCACTCTCCATCCATTGAAATAAAAACATTTATTTGCTTTCCTAGGCTATATAATACTCTTACAATTATTGGTGGATCCTCCATACCTCTTTTATTGTTATTATTTGATAGGGAATGTCTAAGAAACGTGGCAAATCTTAGACTCATCCTAGCGAAACCATATATGGTGGACAACAAAACCATATATGTCATGACTCGCAATGAGTTGAAAATATATGAGGGGGAGATTTCATATTTATTATACATATCACCATCATATTAGATAATGATTTGAAATTTAAAAACAGTATGTATAATATATATTATTATGATTTATAGGCATATAAATAGGCACGTGCTAAACTTTCTATAAAACGTATTAAAAATTAAAAAAATGTCAATTTTTTTTTTTCCATATTCATAAAAATACAGTGATTATTTTTTGCATTTTTTTTTTGGTGGTTTGCAACCATAAAATATGCAGATCATGATCATGAAGAACAGATGCTGAAAATTTTGCGAAAAATCTGATGTATTTTTTGGTTTTTGAAATTTGGTCAATAGTACATTTTGTAGGGAGCTTAGCCGCATCCATATAAATAGGCTTCACTATCATGACCATGAAATGAGTTTGAAACTTATTTGACTAGAAAGAGATTTGATATGTATATATATTATCATAATGACTATAATAACTTAAAATTTATAAATATTTTGTTCATGATTAGAGAAATTCTAAACTTATAATGAAAAGTATTTATATTTTTAATTTTTTTTAGTGTTACTTAAAAACTGATCTAGTTGAAATTGTGGGTTCCTTCTTTCTTGATTTAAAAAATATGTAGAAATAATAGAATATGATTTAACACTTTAATCCCACTTTATTTTTATTATTGATCGGTAATATAGTATTTTTATTAATATAAGTAAATAAACTTTTACAAAAAGATATTCAATCCTTAACGTCTTAAAATTTCAAAAACCTTGCCAACTCACTACCTGAAACCCCTACTACAACATTCAAAATTCATATTGGTATTAACACATGTTTCCATTTCCACACTAAAACATCTAATATCAAAGTTACCACCCTTGCTTACAATGCCCTTACCATTTCAAAATAGGGCTTTAACATATATAGGCTCAAAATATTGTTTAATTGTATTCAACAAAAAAACTAGTAAATAAAAGTCCATGGCCTTACACTTTCCTGGCTTTACCCATCGAACCATTCATCCAGTAGCCTTCAAGAGAATGGACTACCTTTTTGTCTTTCTTCTTAGCTTTTTTTCCATCCTTGGCCTTCCTTTCTTTCTTCTTACTCTCCACCTCCAATGCCTATAGATGATCCTTCAACAATGCTCATCCACCATGTTGATCCCTAATAGGTTCACACCTAAATAAGGACAGTCGGAAAGCTTTATAGGAGTGGGACAAGAATGCGCCCCGCAAAGCAACCTCTAGGGTTTTATAGAAGCCGAATGTTCTTATTGGTGTTTTTGGGAAAGGAGGAAGATTGAACACAAAAACTAAGGAAATGTGCTAGAGATTTTGAAACCCTTTGAATTTCCCTTAAGAAATAACAAGAAAAAAAAATCCCATAAATGAGCACAAAATATCACAAACTCTTCATTGTTGGAAAGAGAATATGATAACAAGATCCTAGAGACAGGTCAAAATATTCATATCTTCATGTCAAAAGCACGCGCTAAGGCTCATAGGAAATATTCCTATTATCTCACCAAAATAGTTATTCTATGAGAATTTATTCACTGAAATGGCATGGTATAACTCCTAGATTACAAACACTGAAAGAGTAATAATACATGGCTCGATAATTTATAAATTTGTGATGAAATTATAAGAGCCTAAAATAACAAATGATAGCTACATTCATCCATAATTGACATAGAGCTTTAAATTCATCCACAAAATAGAAGAAAACACACAACATAGGCAAATTAGACACAATCTAATATGCTTTCTTCCAATGATTATGTGAGAAATACAAGGCAAGAGTGTGAAAAATGAAACTGTGACTATTTCTAAGTATTCTTCTATGTAGTGAACAAAAGACTCCAGAACAACCATCCTCTCTTTTCAAAGTGCCCATGGGATTAAATAGAAAGTGTTAGTGTAATTAAATATTCTCAATTACACTTTACTTAATCTTACTTAGGATAATGCATTGCATATTATTTTATCATTGAGACACCTAAGAGTTTGTGCCTCAATTAAGCACATGGTGTAGGAGAAATTCTACTTTTGGTATGAGATCCACCTTTAGTGCTCTTATCACATTATCATCCTAATCCTATTGCACATACTTTGTTGTACAATGGAGGATGATCCACCTTTGGTGGACATGTGATTCCACCTAGTGAGTTTGATAGCTTATCATCTCCTTATCATGTAGTCTTATTGCATTGCTTATATATTCAAACACTCCTACTTTGTATTCAATTCAAATGGCTATAATCAATTATTTGATCATTTTGCCTATCTCTCTTGTGCTATCTCTTGAGCTTCTAGATCTTGACATTTTATTTTTTGCCTTAGGCAATTTCTTACATGGTATCAGAGTGATATCAAAATTCTTACATGGTATCAGAGCCATAGAAGATTTCATTGCATAGCCATTGGAGAGCTCTTTGCTTAAAATTTTGGAAGGCCACGATTCAGATCTAGAGGAGCAGAAACTTGTGGGAGCGTCTAGAGCAAGATCTGACCTCACCATTGCGTCCGATTGGCTATTTCTGTAAATTTTGATTATAAATTTTCTTACCTTGGGCAAAAGTCAAATTTGAGGCAATTTTTTTTTGCAAATCGGACCACTAAGGCCGATCTGCAAATTTGGAACACTTTGGGCCAAATCTGACATTTCCATTGCGATCAGAGCGGCCAAAAACCCCAAGATTGACTGTTCATTCATCTAGATTAGACACAGTTGGTCTTAGAAGAAAAAATCTCCCTCCCTGCCCGTCGTATAGATTTGCTCACTGTCTATAGGTATGAATTTATTTTTTTTTTAAATAATTTTCATTTTTTTATTTCCTTTTATTTAAAAGTCAAAATAAATAAATCAGAGGGGGTGTTTAGTTTCATTTTGTTTGAATTTCTTTAAAAAAAATAAAACTAACAATTTTTTTGGTACCCTGCGCACTACGTAGTGGTCTCGTATTGGTACCACTGTGCAGTATGTAGTGGTACCATGTGGTACTCACTGCACAATGTGCAATGGTACTATGTGATACCCACAACACAATGGGTACCGATGTATCTTCATTTTTTTAAAAAAATTAAAAATTTAATAATTTTTTTTTAAATAAATAAATAAAAACTTTGTTTAATATGATTTATTAATAAGTTGTTTTAATAAAAAATTTTGTTTTAATAAAACATTTTTATATGTTTTTCTTTATTAAGTTTTTCAATGAAGTTTTTTAATCTAAAAATTAATAAAACCAATTATGTTTTTCCTTTATTTTTAATAAAGTTTTTTTGGGGATTTTAATAACATGTTTTTCTTAACCTTATTGGGTTTTTGAAAAACAAAATCTAAATAAATAAGCAAAATTGGGAACACAATTTTTTTATTTGCCATCTACATGCTTGTTTTGTAGTGTCATCCAACTGACAACCAGGGAGGAGACCAATTTCGTCCCAAAGACTTCCTAGCAATAGGTCAACAGGAGGACACTTTTTCTGCAGCATTTGATAGGGCATCTTTGGTGGCTTCATCTTCTACATGTTTTCAGATTTGCATTTGATGTTGTATGCTCTTTCATGAGCCATGTTTTACAAGCACTATCATAAAGTGCCACATTTTTATTTGCACCTTGTCATTGATGACACATTTGATGTAATCCCTGTTGGAGATTTGCCAACAAGCCAGTGTTGATTGTATGTTTGTCATTGATGACAACATATGGTAAGTAGCATGCATGGAAGCCTGATGGAGAGAGCTATGAGTATATGTTTCCTAGATATGTTATCAACATGATATCATAGGTGCAAAGGTTTATTCTAAGTGAAGACAGTAATACAATAGTTGGTATCAAAGAGTGTTCCTAACAGGTCCCATGAAGAGTTTTGTATGTGATTTACAGTATGGTTATAATGGAGCCTTGCATGTTTGTAGTTATGTTGTAGACATATGTATGATGCTATGTTCATGGATGCAAAGTTAGATATGCAGTACATGTTGAGTTATGAAGTCTCCAATTGACACTCACAGTTTCTTGAGTTTATATGGTAGAGCTGACAGTGTTTATATTGTTGCAGTAGTTGCGCCTATCATTTCGGTATGCATTCTTGGATTTGTGTTTAGAGGAGAGTTAAGAATGTTTGGTTAAGAGCGCATGACATAATTCAGCATGAGAAGGAAATTGGAGTTAATTTGGTAGAGCCGACTGTGTGAAGTGTCGTGTCTACTCACATGGAGTTGCGTGTTCCTAATTTGTGTTGCATGCTTAGTAGAGCTGACTAAGATGTTATTTGAGAGTTAAATTGTTTCTCTAATATGATTTCAAGATGGTTCTAATAGGCCAACTTGATTATATCATTTAGGGAAAGATATTTATAGGCAATCATTTGTGATTGCTAAGTATGGCAGATAATTAAAGAGATAAGAGCAGAGCAAAGAGTGTGAAGTGTTGAGCCATCAGCAGAAGGTCTATGCAGTGACAAAGTAAAGAGTATATTCTATTCATTGGAACTGATCAAGATAACAGGTCCACGCGCAGTTCACCAAGATCCAGATATAGTGTGTATCTATTAAACAAAAGGTTGAAGCCTTCACCACTTTGAGCAATGTGCTCCCGAATAGTGCATCATCACCCCTAATAGGGTTATTTTTAAAAGACTCCTAACAGGGTCTGACCCTTAACCAGGTCACTGTACTTAATACATTGTAAAGATCAAATCCTAACAGGGTTGCAAGATCTTCTAACAAGGATCATAATACTCTAGTGCAATTCTTAGTGGGTGTTAATTCCCACCGGGGTTTTTACCTATTTGGGTTTCCCCATAACCAAAATTGTGGTGTTGTGTTAAGTGTTCTTATATTTGTTTATGCTTAAAGTTCTTATATACTTAATTGGATAAAGAATTGAATCTGGTAGATAACTGATTCACCCTGATGAACTATAACTGATTGAGAACATGATTGAAGAACTACAAGTGATTAGAGATCACCGAAAACTGAAGTGTTATGTAAGATAATTGAATCAGTTTTATGTTGTCATTGATGTCAACTAGTTTTGATAGTAATTATCATGGTAGTTGCAAATATCTAACACATCCTTAGAAGAGAAGAGAAAGATGAATAACTGAGATATCTACATTGAGGAAGATGGATATGACAGACGAGGATTTAAGGAATACTCTTGGTGACTTATTGATGAGTCTATGACTTCATATTGTTGACTTGATTATGTTACATTAATCTGTTACGGAGATAGAAGAAAAATGTTACAAGTAGTGTGGTCGGTTAATGAAGCATTCTAGTATACACCGAGCAGTGTAGTGTATACCAAGCACAGTATAAACTGAGCTTGTGTTCACCGATGCATTTCTTTGTTAACCGAGTATGGACAAAAGAACTAAATGATGAGTTTAGCCGACAGAAGTTGATGAGCTATAAAGTGTATGATCACGACGTGAAAAGATAAAGTTTGTTACGAGATCAACAACTAGCAAAATTCAAGGAAGATCTAAATGATGGAATTGAAACACATTTGCCGAGGAAGGTTTAAGCGGCAAAATTAACGAAGGAGATTAAGCAGCAAAATCTAATGGATGAAAAGAAAATGGTTTACTTATATATTTAAGAGACTAGGGTTTCATAATGAAACTTATGCCGGAGGAAGAAAACTGTAGAGATATCACGTGAACAAGCTTCATGCATGCCTGATCATACTAGTTAAGGAGAACTGAACTGCAGAGATTATTGAGCGTCAGAAAGCTATAACTGAGAGACAGTAAGTCATTAAATATTGTTGAAATAGAATTGATATATTGATTAGAGGATTTGAATGAGCATAATATAGATTTGAACATCTGCAATAGAAGTTGTATTGTAATCAGATCACCTACTGTTACAATTTAACCATTGTAAATAGATAAATCTCTTAACCGAGTGGACTTGAAAGTCTTGTAATGTCATTCATAGAATGTACATTTGTTATCCTGTCAACCCCATAGTGAATGCTGGTTGGACGATAATGGTTAGTGTTAAATCCTCTAACAAGGTCACACCTTATAGTGTATTTTTGAACCTTTAACAGGGTTGGCTCCTCAGTGAGCTCACTTCAGAAGAGTGAACAATTTTGGGTTACCCGTCCTAGGTGGTTTTTTCCTTTACAGGGTTTCCACATTAAATCTTTTGTGTTATGTGTTTATTGTGATGATTGTTTGATTGTCATACTTTACATATTTCATATCTGATTTGGTCAGTAATCTCTATGAACAATTAACTGGTAATCGGTAAAAGCACAGACAATTTAGTATTATTGTTTATCGAGCTGCAGATTAAGATGAATTTGTTTAGAAGTTTTACATTTTGTATTTGGGATTGTGGATAACTGATTCACCCCCCTCTCAGTTATTCTAACACACACCCCCTCTCAATTATCTCTTGGGACTATTCCTAACAATTGGTATTAGAGCCAAGTGCCTTAGAGAGAAATTTTAACAGCTTGAGGTTGATCAGATGGCATTCTTTAGAAAAGAAAGTCCTAAGTTTGATGGAGAGGATTATCTTGACTGGAAGAATAAGATGATGACACATTTTTAGTGCATTGCCTTTAAGATTTTTGAAGTAGCTACCAAATAATTTCAGATTCCCTCTCTAGTAGATCTTGCAAAGGAAGATGCAACTCTTAAGAAAAAGGAGATGTTCACTCAAAATGTAATTTCCAAAGAAGCCCTTATCAACGCATTATCTGACAGTGAGTTTTTAGAAATCAAGAAAATAGATAAAGCCTACAAGATATGGAAGTATTTAGCAGACATGTATGAAGGAGATGTCCAAGCCAAGAATATGCATAGGAAGACATGGAAGAAAAAGTACAATACATTGGAGATGCTACCTGAAGAGAACATTAGAGCCTACAATCAAAGGATTAATGAAGCAGTTGCAGGAATTAGAAACAATAGTGGGGAGATTTCCGAAGAAGACATAATGGATAAGTTGATGACTACTTTGACACTAGAATATAAGAACAAGATAAACATCTTGGAAGAGACCATACCATTCTCAAAAGAATTCAGGAGAGAAACCTTAATCAACAAGATCTCTACCTTTGAGATATCAAGTTTGAAGACAAGGCCTAAAAGTGAGACAACCTTCAAAGCTACAGTCCCATGGTAAGAAATCTTTAAACACTTCTAGTAATGTTGATGATGATGATGAAGAAAAAGAACTAAATGATTTCATAACTTTGATTGCTAAGAAAGAAAGGAAAGGAAAAGGAAAATATGAAGGTCAGTTACCATTCAAATGCTTTTCATGTAACAAGATTGGTCACTTTGCATCTAAGTGTCCTATAAGAGTCAAGAAGTTCAAATATAATTACAAACCTAAGTATACAAAAGAATGTTATTATGTTGGAGATGGAGTATCAGATGATGATTCAGTAGAAGATGAAATTGGATTCATTTCCATTGAAGAAATGGGGAAGATGTTTGATGAAATGGACCTTGAAGATGAAAAGGAAGCACAAGAGTTGGCACTCATTTCACAAGCTAACATCAGGATAGATTGGATCATTGACAGCGGTTGCTTACATCATATGACATGAGACAAGAATAGATTTGTACATCTAGATAGATACAAAGGTGGCATGGTTAGTTTTGGAGACAACACTCCTAAACCTATCATAGGTAGAGGAGCTATCACCTTCGATTGAAAGAATAGCACTGATGATGTTCTTTATGTTGATGGTTTGCAGCATAATCTACTAAGTGTTGGATAGTTTCTTGCAAAAGGATATCAGTTGGAATTCAAAGACAACAAGTGCATAATTAACAACAAGGAAGGAGAAATGATTACATCAGGTTCAAAGACTAAAGGTAATATTTCTAAGCTTAATCCAAAAGCAAGTTGTCTTGTTGCTAAAGTAGATGACAGTTGGTTATGGCACAAAATACTATGTCACATCAATTTTGACAACATAGTGAAGATAAGTAATGTAAAGGTAGTAAGAGACCTTCCTAGCATTGCAAAACCAGTTGATACAATATGCAAGGAATGTGTGATGGGAAAACATGTGAGGAATTCATTCAGAAGAAAGCATAATTCGACAAAGAACAAATTGGATCTAGTGCATACAGACCTATGTGGACCAACTCAAACAAGATCATACTGTGGTGAAAGGTATTTCATTTTTTTTGTTGATGATTTTTCTAGAATGATGTGGGTTGCATTCTTAAAGGATAAATCAAAAGCATTTGACAAGTTCAAAATATTCAAAGCTAAGGTTGAAAATGAGTCTGGATTGAAGATTAAACTTCTGAGATCAGATAGAGGAGGAGAATTCACCTCTGACAAATTTTATGAGTATTGCAAAAAAAATGGGATAAAGAGACAGTTAAGTGCACCTAGAACCCCTCAGCAGAATGGAATTGCAGAAAGGAGGAATAGGATCATACTTGACACAACACACACCATCATGATTGAAGGAAAGGTCGCACACACCTATTGGATAGATGTGGTCGATACTACAGTCTATACTATCAATAGAATACAATTGAGGCCAGGCGCGGACAAGACACCTTATGAGCTATAGTTTGGGAATGTACCTATAGTTAAATACTTCAGAATCTTTGGAAGCAAGTGCTACATCAAGAGAGATGAAGCAGTTGGAAAGTTTGATGCAAGAAGTGATGAAGGTATTTTTCTTGGTTACTCTACTAAAAGAAAAGCTTATAAATGTTTCAACTTGAGATTAAAGAAGATCATTGAAAGTTCTCATGTTAAGATTGATGAGAAGTTTATGATTCAAGAGAGGTATCATGATTATGCACCTATGATTGAAGAAGAACCTAGACCTGCCACTAGAGACTAAGAGAAACAGTTGCTGATGAAATATTTGACAGCATTGATTTATTATTCAATGACCCTAAAACTAGTGAAGAAGAATTTTAGAAGTCAGATGAGAGAGTCACACCTAATGTTCCTAAATTCACTTCTAGATATCATTCAAAGGAATACAACATTGGAGATCAAAATAGAAAATTCATGATAAGATCAAAAGTAAACAGTTCAAAAAATGATGAACCGGTATGTTTACTTTCACAAATTGAACCTTTAAGTGTTGAAGATGCATGTAATGATTCAGATTGGCATGAAGCAATGAAAGAAGAGCTAGATCAAATAATTAAGAATGATACATGGGAACTGGTCCCTAGGCCTAGTGATAAGAATGTGATTGGAACGAAGTGGATATTCAGAAATAATATGAATGAAGATGGAACAGTGGTAAGAAACAAAGCAAGACTAGTGCGTAAAGGATATGTGCAAAGAGAAGGAATTGATTATTATGATACATTTTCCCTTGTAAGTAGATTGGAAGCCATAAATTTGTTTCTAGCCTATGCTACATTTACGAACTTTAAGTTATACCAAATGGATGTCAAGTCACCATTCCTTAATGGAGAGTTTAAGGAAGACATTTACATAGAGCAGCCTGAAGGATTCACCTTATCAGATAGACCTGATATGGTATGCAGATTGAAGAAAGCCCTTTATGGACTCAAGCAAGCCCCTAGAGCATGGTATGAAAGACTTGATGGATACTTGACAAAGATTGGATTCAAGAAAGGAGCAGTAGATTGTAATTTATTCATAAGAGAAACATCTGATGGATTATCGTTGGTTGCTATATTTGTTGATGACATTAACTTTGGTGGTAATGAAATGCTTAGTGCTAAATTTTCTAAAGAGATGCATAGCGAATTTGAGATGAGCATGATTGGACCTATCAAGTACTTTTTAGGACTGAATGTGCAGTAGATAGACAAAGGTATATTCATTAATCAATCTAAGTATGTGAAAGAGATATTGAAGAAGTTCAAGATGGATGATTGCAAGCCAGTAAGTACCCTTATGATAATAGGATGCAAGCTTTCAAAAGCAGATGATTCAACAGCAGTAGACATGACCTTGTATAAGTCTATGATTGGTAAACTAATCTATCTTACTCAATCTAGACCTGATATTTCCAATGCAGTTGGTATTGTTGGAAGATTTGTAGTAGATCCTAAACAAAGTCATCTCATGGAAGTAAAGAGGATTTTCAGATACTTGAGAGGAACTATGGACTATGGTTTATGGTACCCTAATTCAAAAAATGTAGAACTTCATGTGTATACAGATGTAGATTGGATAGGACACATGGATGATAGGAATAGTACCCTAGGAGGAGAAATATTTCTTGGAGATAGACTTGTCACTTGGACAAGTAATTAGCAAAATTGTATTTCTCATTCCACAACAAAAGAAGAGTATGTTGCAGGACCATTAAATTACTCTACGATTATGTGGATCAATTAGATGATAAAGGATTTTGGTATTCAGATTGAATATCCTATTGTTATTCATTGTGATAACACTAGCACTATCAATATGTCAAAGAACCCTATGATGCATGCAAAGACAAAACTCATTGAAATAAAATATCACTTCCTAAGAGAGAAAGTAGCAGAGAAAGAAGTTAAGGTGGATTATGTGAGCACAAAAGATCAGGTAGCAGACATATTCACAAAGCCTTTACCTAAGGATAATTTTGAGTATCTCAGGGAGAAGATGGGAATAATTCCCTTCCCTAAATCAGATTAGAGTTGCGGGAGTGCATCAGTCCTCAGTGACTGATGAAAGGTTGACTACTCTACTTCAGGAGTAGTACCGGTGCTTAATTGTTTGGCACCCTTTTCCATTGATGTCAAAGGGGGAGTAAGTATACATTCATGAAAAACAAAAGAAGCTACAGTAGTTTCTATTCAATGTATTTAGTAATAGATGAAGGATTAATCCTTAAGGAAGTTTTGATAAGGAAATGGAGAATGTTATAAAAGAATTACAGCAAGGGGGAGTGATTATTTAGCAAGAAGAAACAAAACAGTCAGAGATGGAGGATTCATACTTGGGGGAGTTTTGTTGAGGAAATGGAGAATATTATAAAATGATTGTACATTTGGATTGGTGGTGTTTTTCATTCCATATGTTTCCATCAATGCCAAAGGGGGAGATTGTTGGAGATTTGCCAACAAGCCAGTGCTGACTATATGTTTGTCATTGATGATAACATATGGTAAGAAGCATGTGTGGAAGCCTGATGGAGAGATCTATGAGTATATGTTTCCTAGATATGTTATCAGTATGATATCATAGAAACAGAGGTTGATTCTAAGTGAAGACAATAATACAGCAGTCTATATCAGAGAGTGTTCCCGACAAGTCCCAAGAAGAGTTATGTATGTGATTTATAGTATGGTTGTAATGGAGCCTTGAACATTTGTAGTTATGTTTTAGACATATGTATGATTCTATGTTCATGGATGTAGAGTCAGATATTAAGTACAGGTTAAGTTATGAAGTCTCCAGTTGATAGTCACAATTTCCTGAGTTTATCTGGTAGAGCCGACAGTGTTTATATTGTTGCAGTAGTTGTGCCTATCATTTTGGTATGTGTGCTTGGATTTTTGTTTAGAGGAGAGTTAAGAATGTTTGGTTAAGAGTGGATGATGTAATTCAATATGAGAAGGAAGTTGGAGTTAATTTGGTAGAGCTGACAATGTGAAGCATCACATCTACTCACATGGAGTTGCGCGGTCCTAATTTGTGTTGTGTGCTTAGTAGAGCTGACTAAGATGTTATTGGAGAGTTACATTATTTCTCTAATATGATTTCAAGATGGTTCTAATAGGACAACTTTATTATATCATTTAGGGAAAGATATTTATAGGAAGTCATTTGTGATTTCTAAGTATGGCATATAATTAAAGAGATAAGAGCAGAGCAGAGAGTGTGAAGTGTTGAGCCATTAGCAGAAGGTCTATGTGACAAAGCAAAGAGTATATGCTATTCATTGGAACTGATCAAGAAAATAGGTCTACGCGTAGTTCACCAAGATCCAGATATAGTGTGTATCTGTTAAACAGAAGGTTGTAGCCTTCACCCCTTTGAGCATTGTTCTCCCAGACAGTGCGTCCTCACCCCTAATAGGATTATTTGTAAAAGACTCCTAACAGGGTCTGACCCTTAACCAGGTCATTGTACTTAATGCATTGTAAAGATCAACTCCTAACAGGGTTGTAAGATCTTCTAACAAGGATCAGAATACTCTAGTGTAGTTCTTAGTGGGTGTTAATTCCCATTGGGGTTTTTACCTATTTGGGTTTCCCCATAACTAAAATTGTGGTGTTGTGTTAAGTGTTCTTCTATTGTGTTTATGCTTAAAGTTATTATATACTTAATTGGATAAAAAATTGAATTTGGTAGATAATTGATTCACCCCCCCTCTCAGTTATCTCTTGGGACTATTCCTAACAATCCCTATGTTAGTAGATTAGGAATATCATGAGACATGGTTCTTGAAGGTTATGCTCCAACCAATCAGATAATGGACACATGACATAAGTTTAAGTATACAAACTTGTCAATTGAGAGTACTTAGCTGGTGCCTACAGGTATCTCCATGCCTCATCTCTATCATATCTTAGTGGGCATTTCGTCGATCATTCTACATCAACACGGATAGTTGATTTTGTCACACTTTGACATTCTTGGTGCAACATTAGCTCTATTTTCTTCCTATGGAGGAGTATTGGTCAACATCTTGGACCATCTTTGCAGGAGTTTCAACATTGAGGGGGGGCTACTTGGTCTCTCTTCCCTATTTCCTTCCTTTGGGGGCATTCTTTATTGTATATGGATGATGTATGTCATAATGGGGGGGTCTTGATTACTCCATCCATCCATGCATCTTGTTTTCATCTCTCTTTTTGGGGGAGGGTTTTTCCCATGAGGTTTTCCCTCTTTCTCTTCTTTATGAGAGATTGCATTGCTCTTGCATATTGTACATGGGTACCTAACATGGCCTAGTAGCTAGGACCCATATTGCATTGTGAGTTTAAGTGCATTCCCCAAAGTTGCAGTTATGGGGGGGGGTGTTGGTGTAATTAAATATTCCTAATTACACTTTACTTAATCTTACTTAGGGTAATGCATTGCATAGTAGTTTGTCACTGAGACACCTAAGAGTTTGCACCTTAATTAAGCACATGGTGTATGATAAATTACAGTTTTGGTGTGAGATCCACCTTTAGTGCTCTTATCACATTATCATCCTAATCCTATTACACATACTTTGTTGTACAATGGAGGATGATCCACCTTTGGTGGACATTTGATTCTACCTAGTGAGGTTGATAGCTTATCATCTCTTTATCATGTAGTCTTATTGCATTGCCTATATATTTAGGCACTCCTACTTTGTATTCAATTCAATTGGCTATAATCAATTATTTGATCATTTTTCCTATCTCTTGAGCTTCTAGATCTTGGCATTTTATTCTTTGTCTTAGGACAATTCTTACATGGTATTAGAGCGATATCAAAATTCTTACAGAAAGAAATCTCTAAATTGAATCTTGAAAATATAACTCAAAAGGGCTTTAAAAAGTGCCAGGTGGAAGAATCCTCATGGCGGTTGATACAACTACCTCAAGTGTGTTGACCTCTACATCATTATTCTCCTTCCATGTACCTAGCATGGACGACACCTCTTCCTTTTTAAATTTCCTTTCCATCATGAGGGAATAAATTCCCAACTCCACTCATAGTGATTTCTCATTTTTTATGTGTGGAGGTGATATCATTTTCAGATCAAATCTACCTTAGGATTTGTCACTAAATAAAAAATAAACATTTCACGTTGAAGGAGGTAGACCCCACCACCCTTTGACCAACTCGACCATGACTTGAAAAAATGTCACAATGGTAGAACTTGTAGAGGGGAAGACTCGTGCAGAGATATTTGAAACCCCACGATACTGACACATGACACCTACTACAATGAGCACCCTTCAAGAGTAAAGGACTTGAAGAAAATGGGCCTGTGGACTTCGTAGAAACTACGTGACTTTGACATTTTGCTACCCCAACTTTGTGTGGCCATAACTTTCAGCTCATTGCTAAAAATTCTAAACATAATGTATTGTTGGAAAGGTCTTCAAGAGATCTAAAATTAGTCCCTTAGCACATGTCTTTGTCACGTCGTGCTAATGGATGGATGATAGTTTTAACCCAATATTCTTCTCCAAAGGCCTTCGAGAATGTGCTTTTCTAAAACATAGAAAAATACCCAAAAAATAATTTTTTCAACTTTTCTCAATTCTTCTCAATTTATCACTTTTTCACTGCCTCTAATTGCCTAAAATGCCTTCAGAATGCTTTGGATGAAGGCTACAATAGATAACATCTACTTGTCGGTGACTCATGGGGGATCTCAGCCTACTAAGAAGGAACCTTGACATCTCTAATTGTGAAAGTTGTAATTCTTTATTCATTGGGCATAGAGTCATGAAAAGGGAGCCATGACAAACAAACCTACCTCAAAACAAGAAGAGACACAAAAACCTGTGTAGACATGCACTTGGAGGAAAGTTGAAAACTACAACATATATTCCCTTAAGGAGAATGCAACATGTAAAACATCACTTCTTAGAAAAAAAAAACTCCTAACGTACTATGTACACAGATTTACATCGAAATGATGTTAAAAAAAACCATTGATAGGCTTATTGAAGTAGCTTCTCTTCCTAACTAGCTTATGATATTTCACATGCTTCTAGACAACTAGCCAAAAAAGGAAACTTGACAAGAATCCAAGATGCTAGAATGCCTCCCAAAGATTTAGAACAAAAAACCCCACCCATGTTTGAATGTTTCCTGACTATAGAAAAAGGGCAAGCTAATCCTGCCCTCCATAATGTACATCTTCATGCTCAGAGGTGAGCATGACTAGGGGTGACTTGTAGATCTGAGCTATATGTCTGATGGGACATCCTCTTGATGATGTTGGTGCCTTGATATCTTTCTGGCCAACACAGGTTGTCTCTAATGGCTTCTTTAGTGGTGTAGAGACCTCCTCTTTTTACTACAACTCATGGTTTTTTGATTCAAGAGCTACCAATCCATAGTCAATAGATGAGAAGATGGCATCAACCTCATCCAAAAAACTTTCTTCATCATTGATCTCCTCTATAATTCCTTTGATGCCATGAGACGTCTCTGTATCATAGAAGTTCTTTTGACAACTTGGGCGAACAACAAGCTCCTCCACTTGAGCTATTTTCTTTACTATGATATCTGTAGACACGAAAAATTGGCCAAGGTGCAACAAATCATCAAAATAGCATGAAAAATCAATAAATGGAACAAAGGAAAGTCAAATCAAAGGAAAATTCAATTAAATGATTAAATGATTAAATAAAGCTTGAAAAGGAGAAAAACACTACAAAATTGATTAAATTCAATTAATGACATAGTTGTTGAAATGAAAAATCAAAATGAACCTCTTACCCTTCATGGCTAAATTTAATTACTTTAATTAATTAATAAATCATAATTTCCCTCAACAAAGCAAAAAAGGAGACAAAATGGATACAAATCACTCACTTTTGTTGAAATGGTCCAGCCTTTTGAAACCATTTAAATGTTTGTCCCCCCATTTATGGACAAAGCAAAGCCAATTGACCTTACCCAAGCATAACCATGGTTATCTCACTCTACCCCCTACCCTTGGGAAAATCTTATAAATAGAAGGCATTTAGAAGCATAATTCATCCACTCCATATCTTTGAATTGCAGCAAAGCTCTTGCAATTTGCATCCACATCACTCACTTAGCAATTTTCATTGATAATTAGCTTCAATTGTTGATCATTTTGTAGATTTCTTATCAAATAGAGCTAGAATTTGATAATTAGATCTAGTTTGCATATCATTCTTAGTTCAATTCTCATAATTAGAGTGTCACTACTGAGGATTTGCAGCTGAGAGCCTCATTTACCACTTCAATTTAGAGAACCATGAGATATTTAGATTAATTTGTGCATTATTTAGATTAGTTTGTTTTGAATAGTGTAAATTCTCTTTAAATCTTGTTATTTCATAAAGGTGTAAATCACTCACACACAAATGGCGCCCACCGTGGGGCTCTAGGCCTCAAATTCATCATTATTTCCACGTTATTTGCAAAATTTAGGCTAGAATTGCATGAATTTGCTTACTGTTTGCAGGTTATAGAAAAGAAATCACGCCTGCCGGTAAAGAAATCACGCCTAAAGAAAAGAGATGTCGCGCAAGGAAATTAAAATATCACCTGAAGTCTAAACTCTTACGCTTTTCAGCCTGCAGAATCACGCTTCTGGCGAAAGAAATCACGCCTGCAGAAATCAAACTCTCGCGTCATGGACAAACAGTTGATGCCTTTGGTCATTTAAATGTCGCGTGGAGAGAATTAAAAAGCCGCGGCCGAGGAATTATTTTACGCCTGGTGTAAAGGGAGTATTCTTCCTTATTCATTTAATTTCTCGCTTCATTGATTTTAAATGTCGCCTTTGATTAATGAAATGTCACTTTTCTAGTATTAGTTTGTCGCTTATAATAAAGATTTCACGCGTTGCTATAATTTGATATCACACCTAATTATTTTAATCTCGCTTGAGCCCTTTATGGTGACGCTCACAGTTAAAGTAATCACGTCTTTATTAAATTAGATCTCGCGTTCAGCATAGACAATGTCGCCTGATTGAGCATTTATATTTTATCAGAGTAATTACTGTTGTCGCGTCTAGTAAAGATTTCACGCTTAGCTAAAATTTGATATCGTGCTTGGTTATTTTAATCTCGCTTGAGCCCCTTTTGGTGACGCTCATGGTTAAAGTAGTCACGTCTTTATTAAATTTTATCTCGCCTGTAGTCTGGATAATGTCGCGTGGCTGTATGTTCTCTATTTTATCAAAATTGTTAAAATGATGACTGTATTCTAACTTCACGGTCATTTTTTTGTCTCAGGAGCATGGTCTGTCATAAGAAAGTGCAAAAACCAGAGAGAAGGCATAACTTAGAGGAGAAATTGATCTCTAAGAGGATAAGGAAAGAAAACCGGGTACACTCTACTTTTGTTCTCAACAATGATTTAGAGAAGGAAGTAGAATTATATGCTAAATACATTGCTGTTGTAGATGCTTACAAAGAAAAATACGTATCATTAAATTGGGAGTTTAGTCCTTAAGTTTGTAAGAATTTTGCAAGTATTTTGGTAAAAAGAATCAAAAGCATAATCAACTATATCATTTTAAGATTTGATTTTGGTTTCCCCTCACTTTGTTTGTATTGTGCTGACTAACTTGTTGGTGGAGGGAACGTTTTGCTAAGGTAAGAGAAGGATTTGGAGAGAAAATGAGAAATCTACTACTTAAAAATGCGCCTAGCCTTTGCTAGCATCGTTTGAGGTATTTCTCTCATCAAGCTTGCACATTCCCTTAGCTTGTGGCATTTCAAAGTTCAAAAACATAGTTTAATCATAAAGGAAAAAAATAAACACTTCAATTCTAAGAACCCCTTTGTCACGGGGTTGAAAAAGAACCAAATTGATTGTGAGTGTTTGGTATAAGGGAAAAGCAATAGGGATATGCTCTTCACTCTTTGAGTGAATCAAATTCTCAAACTTGCTCTACCAAAATCCACTTTTCATGCTTTCAAATGAACATGTTTAAAACTTAGTGGGCTCGCCTCCCGAGATTGCCTTAAAAGGGCCGATGAGAGGGACAGCCCAAAGTGGGATACACTTGCTTTTGCCGCAAGAATCCGACCCACTATAAAATGAAACGCGTGTATCCTTAATGGGGTGCACGACAAAAAGGATTTTAGCTCTTTCAAACTTCCTCTAGTAGTCTTAACAGATTGCGCAAAATCGTGCTTCGGTGCGTGTAGGAAGCCCCTTAACATACTTGGGGGATGAAAAGCTAAGATCTATTTTGAACGAAAAACTTACTACATAATGGTAAAATAGCAAAACTACCTATTAGAGCCATGTTTACAAACCAATTATGTGCTAGGTAGATTGCGTGGAAGCTATTCTTGTGTTTCAACCTGTGAAAACGTTAAAAAATACACACATTAGAGCATTCTAGGGATATGGTACCCAATTGATGTGTGTGTTGAGATTGTTTTTATATTTTCAAACAAGATATTCCAAAGTTATTGATCAAAACATCATTAAAATTTTAAACCATTTAAAATTGATCAAAAATCTTTACCTTATTCCAAAAACTAGCTTATCAAGAGAAGAAAGTCAACATACCCTTAAAGTTTGTTCATGCCTGTTATTACAAGATCACTCTCTATAAGGAAAGCATTACAAACAGACGGGACCTACAACGGAGAAGGGCTCCCATTTCTGAAGAACACTTTCATTACTTCACGAGTGATTGAAAAATCTGCTAAGGCAAAGGACATTAACAAGATGTTTAGCAGCACCCTAGGAAATACCGATCCCAACAACCAAGGGAACAACATGAATGGGGGTATGGATCCTAACAACAATCAAGGAAATTCTAATAATGGAGGAAGAGATCTTAATTCCCAAGAGGCAAATTCACAAGGCAACAACTTACTTCCTCCTCATAATACAAACTTACCCCCAACTACAGAAGAAGCCACGGTTGAAAGAGTGTTAGAGGCAAGACAATGCCCTTATTTCATAGAACTAATGAAAAAGACCATGCTTATGGATAAAGAAAAACACTTCATGGACTTGATACAAATGGGGGTAAAGCTACCTAAAGATTTTGACATAGAACAATTAAAGCCCAAGGAAATAGAAGACCCTATGGAAGCAATAAGGGAACAATTCAAGGCATTACAAATGGAAATCGACAGTTTGAAACAAAACGGGGCTCCTAAGCCTTTTTCTATTGAAACATTATGTCCTTTTCCATTCGATAAGAGTTTGGTCATGGTGCCTTTTCCCATTAATGTAACATTTCCTAAATATGAGAGGTATGAAGGAACATCTGACCCACATGATCATCTTCGGGGGTTTTGTGCATTGAGTCTTGAATTCATGCATGAATCAACCTATTTAATGAGACTATTCCCAAGAAGCTTGGGAGGAACGGCCATGGATTGGTTTTCAAAACTACCATCTGGCATAAAATCCTTTGAAGAATTAGCTTCTAAATTCGTGACTCATTACTCTTATAACATCAAACATGAGGTCACAATGATAACGTTATGTAACACGAATCAACAAGATGGAGAAGCCTTCCTCACATTCTTGCAAAGATGGAGGACTGCATTTGCTAGATATCCAAGAAGTGTACCGGAAAAAGAAAAAATGGATATCTTTATTAACGGTTTAAGAAGCGAATTAAATTATAGACTAAGGATGAAATGTCCTAAAACCTTCCAAGATTTGATTGATAACGGAATTACAACGGAAGAAGTGTTGATTAAGAGTGGAGAGTTGAAATTGTACAAGGAAAATAAGAATAACTCTAACTCCAACAACAACAATACCAACAATAACAACAATCAAAATAAAAGTTGGTACAATAACAATAGCCGTTATGCTGCAAAAAATAACAACAAAGGCATTGTTAATGATGGTGTAGTGGAATCCAGCAACTTGAAGGTGATTCCATTTGCCCTTACAAAGACACCAAATCAAGTGAATAATACTAATCAAGCATATAATGCACCTTCCAACAACAACAACAACAATGCCAACAAGAATAATCAAGGAAACAAGGATCAAAACAACAAGTATGATAAGTATTTGAAGCCCACTCCTTCAAGACACTTTACACCCTTGGGAGAATCACTTGAAACTGCATTAAAGGCTCTCATGGCTAACAATGTTATTACATTACCCGCTATTAAGCCTTATGAACCAGATGATAAGCCGGGCTGGTGGGATGCTAAGAATCATTGTGAATATCATAGGATTCGGGGGCACACTACAAATGAATGTCTACAATTAAAGAATGTGGTGCAAGACTTGATAGATAATAACATAATCACTGTTGATGGACCCCAAAATAATGAAGATCATACGGCCTTCAAACAACCTTTTTACAAACATGATAAAGGTGAGTCATCAAATGGCAAGAAACAAAGTGCCAATAATCTCAACTTTGCGCCATCATATGATCATATTGTTAATGCTATAATCATTAATGAACAGCCTCAAAAGGAAGCAACAAATGTTATTACAAGAGGGCAGAATTCTAGAATGACTTTACAAGGGATAGTCCCTCAAAACACCAATATCCCACAATCCAACATTGTGGTCAAACAACCTCCTACAGCAGCAAGGTCTTATAGTTTGGTGGACCAATTGCAACGTACTCCAGCACAAATCTCAATCTTAGAGTTATTGAAGTTGTCACCGAATCATAAAGAGATTTTGGAAAAAGCTTTGGAAGAGACACATGTTTCTACTACCTTAGGGGAAGAAAAGTTTCAAAATATGGTAGGACATCTCGTGGCTCCTCATTGTCTTTCATTCTCTGATCAAGACGACATGTCTATAACTCATCCTCAAAATTTTCCATTACATATAGAGGTTTTGATCGAAAGGCATAGAGTCAAAAGAGCCCTTATTGATGGAGGGGCTGGTCTTAACATATGCACATTGAGTCTTGTAAAATCCTTAGGTCTATCCGAGTCTTGCATTGACCCTACGAAGAAAATCACCATAAAAGCTTACGATGAAGCTGAAAGAGCTTCTAAAGGCATGATTGTGTTGCCCATCCAAGTGGGACCAGTCAAGAAGGAAACCAAGTGTCAAGTGTTGGACATGAAATTAACCTATAACATCTTATTGGGAAGACCATGGATTCATGAGATGCAAGCTGTCCCATCCACATATCACCAATGCATCAAGTTCCCATACATGGGTGAAGAAATCACAATTGGAGGAGACTCAAATCCATTCCAATATTGTAATGCACTCAAACCCTTGCATGAATTATACATTCCACATAATCGTGAAGGAGTTGTTCCAAGAATCACCAATGAAGATGCACAAAATCCTCTTCAAGCTAGCTCAACTACATCAACTAAGGGCAAGGAAAAAGTGAGCTACGAGGGTCCAAATGTAATGGAAAGTCCATATTTAGCACCTAAATTGGAGACAGTGATCTACAAACCTACTAAAGAGGAAAAATAACAAGCTAAAGAAGATCATTACCAATACATGAGTGAGATGATGAACAAATTTGACAAACAATGCAAGATTAGTTCAAAAGGGGTAGGAGAATATTCAGTTTCTCTATTTGACATGCCCATGTCTCCCAAATCACATGGAAAACCATCAAAAGAACATCTTCCACATAAGTATAATTCTTATTTTGTGAGGGAAGATAGCAAAGCAACATGGGATAAGGAAGAAGATGATGTCCTTCAATGGCTTTATCATGATGAGGATGGTACCTTAGACACTCCCATGGAAAGAATTCAGCATGTCAATATACAAACCAAACAATATGGGAAAGGATTTGATGTTATGCAAAAGATGGGATACAAAGGAAGAGGACCCCTAGGCCAAAGAAATAGAGGATTATTAGAACCTATTGAACCTATTGAACCTATTTGGAGGGCAAGTCATGAAAAATCCGGAATAGGTTTCCAATATAAGGGAGAAAGTTCAAGTCCAATGCATGATTTTCATCCTCAAATAAATGCATTAGAATCCGAAGGAGATAGTGATGACTCTAGGGATTATGAATGGGATACTTTATCAGATGAGTCATGTCAAGATAAAGAAGTCATTGCTATACATACTTATGCAAAAATCCCAAAACAAGATGCTCCAATTAATGAAGAATCTCCTATTCAAAGGCCTAATATAGAACAAGCATCTAGTAGTGGAGCATGGATAGAAACATTTTGGACACCTTCAGAGGAGGGAAATTCAAACGTTAGTTTTAACCCACTTGTGGCTTTTCCCACATTGTTTCCCATAGAGGTTGACGAGGATTCAAGCGAAGGGGACTTTGACCCTGCTTCCATGGATCATCTTGAGGAAGCGCACATCATAGATCTAAATGTTACAATGTATGAACCCTCAAACGAAGTCATGTCCATAAATCCTATTGATGATACCTTACCCAATAACTCCTTAATTTTGATGCACCTGGACCTCATTGATTGGGATCAAACTGAACCACATGACTTACTTTACTTCCCAAATGACCAAGCAAAAAACCAATACCTTAATGCGGTTGAACCCTCTTTCACCAACGAACTCAATGCGGACATAATGACAACAGCAAGGGTCCAATCTCTTAGTCAAAAAAAGAAAAATAAAAAAAAATGAAAAATACAAAAAAAAAATGAAAAAGAAAAAAGTGCCTTGGTGAAAACCTAGCAATAGGCGCCTCGGTAGCAAAAAAAAAAGAGAGCACCCAAAGGTGAAAACTTGGCAACAAGCACTTTTGGTTCCCTTAAGTCATTTCTTTCCTAGTCACATGTGTACATAATGCATCTCATCATCCCATTTGTCTAAACCTTCATTGCATCTGTCATTTGTACATAGTCATAATAACATTTTGTAGCATCATCCTTTGCATTGCCCAAAGTTGTCAAAACTGATACATCAAACACTTGGGGGCAGCATAAACGGATCGGAAAGTGGGTACCTCAAAAAGGATTCAAATGAGCAACATTTAGTCACAAGCAGGAAGGGATCAACATTTTCAGAAGAGAGATCAGATTTTTGTAAACTTTTGATTGATATCATTGTTTACTAACCAAGAAGTTGACTACCACAACAAAATCCTTGAGCCTAAATTGACTTATTATTCAGGATTAAAAATCAAACATCATTCAATGATCAAAACACTTGGAAATACTCTTTGAAGATCAAAAAAAAAACAATGCAAAACACCTAGATAGATTCTTTTGAAAAGTTGGTTAAAAATCTGTTTACTTACATTAATTCAATTTGTATCAAGTCTTTTTAGCTAATCAATGATGTTTCGACTAGATTGGCAATGACGGAGACATGATATTTTTCTTGACTATGAAGTGAATGTTTGGAGGAAGATTCATTGACTTATGAGAATTCATCTAAAGACATGGTCATCAAAGAACCATCGAGGATTATCTTATAAAACAATGAGTTAACCTTTGTTTGTTTACGCAACCGGATACCTTGGATATTTAGATTCTTCATATCTAAATGACAAAATCCACTTGCAACATAGAATCCGACAAAATCGGTATTCGTACTCTCATGATTGTTTGTAATCAGTGATAGTCGTATCGACGAGACCGATGGGAAAGCAAAATGGAGGTTACCATATGAGCAATAAAAAATGATATTCATATCATCATGTCAGTGGGCAGTGGTGATTATATTGACTTTCCGGTCCCAAGTGCTCAATGATGAAAATATATCCTAAAGGCATTTATTTGCTAAAAGCTAGTGACACTTAGCTGCATTCATAGAAAAGATAATTGCATTCATAAAAAGGTTAAATGCATTCTCATGTTAGATTAATTGCACATGCATTTTTTTTCCCAAGGGTTTCATTTCGCATCAAAAAGGGGATACATAACATCATCAACAAGGTCAAATCAGCAAGGACAACATCACCTCAATATCATCTTTTCTACAATAAAACATGAGATTATACTTTTTGCATTCATTCCATATCATTAATCATTACATAGATATATTATCAAGGAAAAGAAGGAAATAATCATTTACATGTGCATACATACAGATTGCATACATGAGAAATAACATATCAAAACAAAAAAACTTGCATCCATACATGAAGAAAGAAATGCATCCATTTATCTATATCATACATAAGATACATTGCATCCATAGACGCATCCATCCAAAACAAATGCATTAGATAAACACATATAGCAGCATCTGAAGGTAATCTCATGTATCATCAAGAAGAAAGGAGGAAAGCTCATAAATATCCTCATATCACATGTCTACTCAAAAACTCAACGCATCAAGTATAACAATGATATCATAAATCAACTCTATAATCGCCCATCAACAAGGGCATCAATGTCAAAGAAGTATCAAAGTACAACTGGAAAGGTGACACCAAGGTCACAAGAATATGGTACAATATCAAGTATCTCAACATCAGTACACAAATGATCAACAAGAGCACTCATAGCTCAACTCTCGTCACCACTGGGAGGAGGTCCTGGATGAGGCTGTGGAGGAGGCTGTGATGGAGGCTGCTGAGGTGGCTGAAGAGGCATCTGACCAACCATAGCAACAAGGAGAGGAACCAATGGAGCCAAACCTGACACTAACTGCTGAATCATAGAAGACATCTGTGATACCTCTGTCCGTAATGCTCCCACATCTGCTCGCAGCTGGGTAGTACTAGAACTCTCACCAACCTCATAGGTACTTTGAGGATCACCTGTATCTATAGGAGCTTTTCCCCGATCACGGGAAAAAGCTACTGGCATCTGTTGTGCACCTATATCCTGACCATCCACGGTAGCCTACGGTAATCCTGCTCCCGTATCCTATCCTGCAACTGGATCCTGCCTAGCAACCTTCACATGGTCCTGACGATCTATCCTCTATCTCTGTGCTACTGCAGGACGAGAAGGAGGAGGAGGTGGTGCCTGTATCTGTATATCTCTCACTCGTCCTCTGAGTCTAATCACCGCCCTACCTCGTGGTCTACCTCTACGTCTCCTCCCACCATCGACATCATCACCATCATCATCTCTCCCAGGCACTGGCTCTGCAGGGTCTGTAAATCGAGGCATAGGATGCTCCATCAACCAATCTAGATACTCCTGAGTAATCCCAGCATCTCTAATGTGTAACCTCATATCCCAGTCCATATAACCAAGCAGTGATATCTACTCAATAGCATCATCATATGAAGGCATGTGTCCCCAAGTAGCCCTCTCTGCACTAGAACGAGCATAAACTTCAGATCCTTGAGGCATAGGCTGAATCCGCCCAAACTGTCGTAGCACTCTACCTGCCAAGAATCTCTCAAGAACAGAGTCGATCCTGCCGATCATCCATTGAGGAGAAAATATATATGGTAACTCCAAGCTATCCTCTCTCCAATCCTCGACCTCGACATATGGTCTCCAATAGACCTCATCCATATCATCAATCTGACGCCGCCAATACTCCAAATGACCCAAGTGATGCTGTGTCACCATCCCAATATACTGCCATGCAAAAGGATATCCTAAAGGTCGGTCTCGCTCTGATATCAGATGATTAACTGGTAAGTGCTCCCATATCCAAAGCTGCAAAATATGAATCCCAACAGATAACGAAGCTGATCTCCTATAAACCACCTCATGAAGATCATGGTAAAGCTGTGCAAGCACACAAGATCCCCAATCAAAGCGTCGAGACTGATGTAGCAAGTCCTCGATAGTCTTGCCCCAACCTACTAAAAATCCGCAACCTCGATGATCAGGTAATAATACACCACCAATGATAGCACCTAACAACGCTGGTAAAATAGGAAATGAAGCAAACTGAGGCCATAAGATGCAATCATCACCTATAGAAGGATCTCTGAATACTCATCGACAATAGGTCCCATCATATACTGCATTGTAATATGCTATCTCTCCATGAGTCGGGATCCGCAACAATCTATATACATCCTCAGGAGTAATAGTCATCTCTCCCTGTGGCAGCCAAAAAGTGTTTGTCTCAGAGTGCCAACGCTCTGCGACAGCGGTAATCAAACCTCGGTTCATCTGGAACCGAGGAAGCTCTAATACACATAATAAACCGCAGCGCCTAATCACTCGCCTCTCGGCGTCAGTCAACTGCTCCCTAAGCTCCATCACCCAATGTGGTACAGTCTGGAGGTACAGAACAGGGACATCCTCCTGTTTAATCAAAACAATGGAATCACATGAGTAACCTACTATCAGAAAATCAAACAATCAATCACAGTCATCAATTTAAATATACCTATCAGACCTACCAATCCTAACTCTAAGCATTGAGGAAGGATGATCCTAGTTTTATGTCTCTAAGCATTTGAGAATAAAATGAATGGACGATTAGATCCATGACCTATCATTCGTGATGAAGATTGATTTACCTTATCCTTCGATATTATAGTTACCAATGTCCTAATTCGTTGTTGAAATCAAACAAGAGGAACACCCTAACTGAACATTCGATTGAATTCATTGAAGTGATCGATATCAATCAAGTTGACGCAATCGAGCAATCAGATGTCATAAAAAAGTCTCAAATAACATAAAAAAATTTTCACTTACGCGACTTTTCTTTCAGGCGTCATTTCTTTTACCAGAGGCGACATCAATTAGAGTATCAAATTGGCATCGCATCAAAAACATTTATCAGTGGGGCATATCATATCAATTTCATATCAGGAGGCAAATCAATTTCATATCAGGAGAAAAATCAATATCAAATCTGCTATCATATCAAACCTATCAACATATCAGTAATCAATTAACCCAGGACCTTTATCAGTGAACCCAGGACCTATCATCAAACTAGGACCCATATCATATCAGAGGCATCAGAATCATATCAGCACCATCATCAGAGGTACATCATCATCATCAGGAAGTACATCAATCAGAACGATCAGAGGCATATCAGAACTAGGACCTGAATTAGATCATCATACTAAGGGAATCTTTGAATCGGTGTTCTTCGCACATCGACTCAAAGAGGGGCATTTGTAGACACGAAAAATTGGCCAAGGTGCAACAAATCATCAAAATAGCACGAAAAATCAATAAATGGAACAAAGGCAAGTCAAATCAAAGGAAAATTCAATTAAATGATTAAATGATTAAATAAAGCTTGAAAAGGAGAAAAACACTACAAAATTGATTAAATTCAATTAATGACATAGTTGTTGAAATGAAAAATCAAAATGAACCTCTTACCCTTCATGGCTAAATTTAATTACTTTAATTAATTAATAAATCATAATTTCCCTCAACAAAGCAAAAAAGGAGACAAAATGGACACAAATCACTCACTTTTGTTGAAATGGTCCAGCCTTTTGAAACCATTTAAATGTTTGTCCCCCCATTTATGGACAAAGCAAAGCCAATTGACCTTACCCAAGCATAACCATGGTTATCTCACTCTACCCCCTACCCTTGGGAAAATCTTATAAATAGAAGGCATTTAGAAGCATAATTCATCCACTCCATATCTTTGAATTGCAGCAAAGCTCTTGCAATTTGCATCCACATCACTCACTTAGCAATTTTCATTGATAATTAGCTTCAATTGTTGATCATTTTGTAGATTTCTTATCAAATAGAGCTAGAATTTGATAATTAGATCTAGTTTGCATATCATTCTTAGTTCAATTCTCATAATTAGAGTGTCACTAGTGCGGATTTGCAGCTGAGAGCCTCATTTACCACTTCAATTTAGAGAACCATGAGATATTTAGATTAATTTGTGCATTATTTAGATTAGTTTGCTTTGAATAGTGTAAATTCTCTTTAAATCTTGTTATTTCATGAAGGTGTAAATCACTCACACACAATATCATGTGTAGGTTGAGGAATAACCTCATGCACATCCTTTTGTTCCTCTTCTTCCATATCAACAAAAAAAGACAGCTCTTCAAATAAGAAGAATAACCTATTTTTTAGTTAATAATATTCTATTGACTATAACTTTGTACCTTTTCTTAAGACTAAATTACAATAAAAACTCATAAATAAATCATATTTAAAAATATAAAATATAAAAAAACAAATATTTACCATCTTCGAAAACTAGTTGGTAAAAAACTAACTTCATTTTTAATTTATATAAATTATAAGACAAAATAATGTAAGAAGCATCCTTCCCTATTATCCAATTCAAAGCATTAAACTACATACATACACAAAATTCTATGTAATACTATACAAAATGAAAAAATAAAACTAGTGACATGTCCTACATGTAGGCACTTACCAAGATATAGTTTAAATTATAAAGCATATATTTAAGCATAGGCCAAATTACAAATTTTAATAGTGTAAAATTAAATTGCATGGAATTAGGTGTATAACAAATAATCCGCCACATAATGAAATGAGTTGTAATTTTATTAATGTGAGAGTGGATCCCAACGTTTCTACAAATATGACTATATGGTTTTTAAGGAAATATTTATGAGGATTACATGGTTCCATGACTGGAGGACAATACAATTATAGATGTGCTTCGCCATCATAATTATTGTGAGCCAAGAGACAAAATTGTTTTAAATATGTGATTTTTTAAATGTAAGATAATAAAAGTTACAAAATTGAGTATGATTTAAATGCTCATCTAACACTTGTCATGAGTCGTGTTATATATGAAGATATATTTCTAATCATGTCTAAAGTGTCATATTACATTACTATTATGGAATAGTATTTTCAATCATTTTCTATATGAATAATTTTTTATATTTTTTTTCATGTTTATAGAGACTTGAATTAATTTATAATTTGTGTTCATTTTTATTTGTATGATAAAAGCTAAATATACAAAGAAATCAATGTAAATCTATTATAACTATGTAAGCACTTCATACCATTTAATAACAAAATATTTACTTTTTATTCATAGTTGTGAGAACTCAAATACTTTGTAACATATTCATTTCATGATTCACACACAACTTAAAGTTGGTAAGTAATGCAACGGTAAAATTTAATATTCATGACTATTACTATTTAGTTTTGCTCCATTTTGTGAGATATCTTAATATAATTACCTATCAACAAATGTAAGTTTGATTGAATCCTTGATTATTTATCCATCTCCATTTAAATATAGTTCCACATGTTTAACTTACTCCAAGACATTTGTCATTACTTTCTATTAATTGCACATGTATCTATACATTCAATTGCCACCTTGACATTTATGCCTCCCCATCATAGTTTAAGCCTATGGTTCTTTAGTTCAATCATATACTATGTGGGATTGACAACAAAGATTCAAGATTCGAATTTTAATAACACCTCACTATTTCACTAGCCATTCCAAATACACATAGTACATGTTTTCTCAATGTATTGCTATGTATTGACATTTAAAACCATTTAATATGTATTTAATCCATAAGAATAAATCAAGATAAAAAGTAAGGAACATTTGGACTTACAGCATAAAAGAAACCATAATTTGAATCAAAGACATCTAGGATGTTGCAAGTTTAAGAATAGTGTCTTAATATTTATCCCCAATAAATGATTTGACATAATAAAACATGAACTTTTTGACTAAACAATCTTCTAAGATATAATTAAAATCACTATTGCTTCAAACATCATAATTTAAGATAACATATTGTTTAGCAACCCATAATCAACAAATTCAAATCCATATTAAAAATTAAATCCATAACATTTAAAATCAAACCATATTGAAAGAAATTAATCTTTTAAATTTAAATAATAATTTTTAAAACTATTATATCACCCACCAAAATCAACTAAATATATCTATCTAAAAATTTTACTACACAATTCATTATCTCTAAATCCAAATTGTTTTAATTTACATGCATCTACAAGATTCCATATAAATCCCATCTCTTGATGTAAAGTTATAATTGTGTTTAATGATATAAGTTGCAAATTGTAATTTAGCGTGGGAATAAGATTGCATGGAATTGATTGTTCACTCAAGTCCACAACATCATGAAATGAGTTGTAACTTGAAAGATACAACTGTACAAATAGAGAGGACTCTCCATCCATTGAAATAAAAACATTTATTTGTTTTCCTAGGCCATGTACTCTTACAATTATTGGTGGATCCCACCTCCATACCTCTTTGATTGTTATTATTTGATAGGGAATGTCCAAATATTCCCTTGAATCCTAAGAAACGTGGCAAATCTTAGACTCATCCTAGTGAAATGAAAGCCTACTTATGGAAAATATGATCCCTTGTTGGTGGACACCAAAACCATATATGTCATGACTTGATTTCATATTTATTATGTTTATCACCATCATATTAGATAATGATTGGAAATTTTAAAATAGTATGTATAATATATATTATTATGATTTATAGGTATATAAATAGATACAGGCTAAGCTCTTTGTAAAATGTATCAAAAAAAAAATGTCAATTTTTTTTTTTTCAGATTTGACAAAATATAGTAATTTTATTTTGCAATTTTTTTGTGGTTTTCGACCATAAAATATGCATATCGTGAAGAACAGATGTTGAAAATTTCATGAAAATCTGTTGTGTTTTTTGGTTTTTGAAATTTGATCAATAATACATTTTGTAGGAAGCTTAGCCGCATCCATATAAATAGGCTTCACTATCATGACTACGAAATGAGTTTGAAACTTATTTAACTAGAAAGAGATTTGATATTTATATAAATTATCATAATGACTATAATAAATAATTTGTTGATGATTATGAGAAATTTTAAACTTATAATGAAAAGTATTTATATTTTTAATTTTTTGAGTGTTACTTAAAAACTGATCTAGTAGAAATTTTAGGTTCCTTCTTTCTTGATTTAAAAAATATATAAAAATAATAGAATATGATTGAACAATTTAATCCCACTTTATTTTTGTTTTTGATCGGTAATATAATTTTCACATAATCCCACTTTATTTTTGTTTTTGATCAGTAATATTCAATCCTTACATCTTAAAATCTCAAAAACCTTGCCAACTCACTACCTGAAACCCCTACTACAACATTCAAAATTCATACTAGTATTAACACCCATTTCCATTTCCACACTAAAACATCTAATATCAAACCATCAAATCATTCATCCAGTAGCCTTCAAGAGCATAGACTACCTCTTTGTCTTTATTCTTAGTTTTATTTCCATCCTTGGCCTCCCTTTCTTTCGTCTTACTCTCCACATCCAATGCCTGCAGATGATCCTTCAACAATGCCCATCTGTCATGTTGATCCCTAATAGGTTAACGCCTAAATAAGGGCAGTCTAAAAGATTTATAGGAGTGGGATAGGAATGTGCCCCACAAAGAAACTTCTAGGTTTTTATAGAAGTCGACTCTTCTTACTAGTGTTTTTGGGAAAGGAGGAAGATTGAACACAAAAACTAAGGTGATGTGCCAAAGATTTTGAAACCCTTTGAATTTCCCTTCAAAAATAAAAAGAAAAAAAATTCCCATAAATGAGCAAAAAATGTCACAAAATCTTCATTGTTGGAAAGAGAACATGATAACAAGATTCTAGACACAAGTCAAAATACTCATATCTTCCTGTCAGAAGCACCCATTAAGGCTCATGAGAAATGTTCCTATTATCTCACCAAAACAACTATTATATGAGAATTTATTCACTGAAATGGCATGGTATAACCCCTAGATTACAAACATTGAAAGAGTAACAAGACATGGTTCAATAATTTTTAAATTTGTGATAAAATTAGAAGAGTTTGAAATAGAAAATGATAGCTACATTCATCCAAAATTGACACAGAGCTTTAAATTCATCTACAAAATAAAAGAAAACACACATCAAAGGCAAATTAGGCACAATCTATTATGCTTTCTTTGAATGATTATGTGAAAAATACAAGGCTAGGGTTTGAAAAATGAAACTACAACTATTTCTACGTATTCTTCTATCTAGTGAAAAAAACACTCTAGAGTAATCATCCTCCCTTACAAAGTGCCCACATGATTAAATAGAAAGAAATCCCTAAACTGAATCTCAGAAATGAAACTCAAAAGGGCTTTGAAAAGTGTCGTGTGGAAGATTCCTCATGGTACTTGTTACAACTACCTCAGGTGTGTCGATCTCTACATCATTATTCTCCTTCCACACACCTAGCATGCCTAAAATGCCTTTAGAATGCTTTGGATGAAAGCTGCAGTAGATAACATCTACATGCCCTTTACTTGGTTCCACCTCTCCTCCTTGTTGAAAGTAGCACTCCAAACAAGGAATGGCTAAATATCCTTTGAATTATCCCCAACCACTTGCCATCTTCCTTCATTTTCTTTGAAACCTTTGCCCGGTTTAGCCACCACTACCATTGGGATTAAACCACTGATTCACTTTGGTATCACACAAGCCTCATCTCCCACACTGCCTCTTCTTAGTTCCAAGTTCCAAGACCCACATAAACATTGCCAAAGAAATGTCAATATTGGACCCATATCTAAGGTTTGTGTAGATATTGGACCTATATCTAAGGTCTATGGAGATATGGTCCATGTTCACATCATTTAAAATTATGATGGGGCTCGCATCCTTCATAAGAAGGTGAAACTTTTTTTTTTCATATTTATAGAGACTTGAATTAACTTGTAATTGTGCTCATTTTTACATGTATGATAAAAGAAGAACATGCAAAGAAATCAATATAAATCTATTATAACTATGTAAGAACTTCATATCATTTAATAACAAAATATTTACTTTTTATTCATAGTTGTGAGTGCTCAAATACTTTGTAACATGTTCATTTCATGGTTCACACACACCTTAACGTTGGTGAGTAATGCAATGGTAAAATTTAATATCCATGACTTTACTATTTAGTTTTGCTCCATTTTATAATATATCTTAATATAATTACCTATCAACAAATGTCACTCTTTTGTAAAGTTTGATTGAATCCTTGATTATTTATCCAACTCCATTTAAACATAGTTCCACATGTTTGTCTTACTACAAGACATTCAACATTACTATTATTTATTGCACGTGTATCTATACATTCAATTGCCACATTGACATTTATGCCTCCCTGTCATAGGTCAAGCCCATGGTTCTTTAGTTCAATCATATACTATGTGGGATTGATATGATTCAAATTTAAATAACACCCCATTGTTTCACTAGCCATTCATAGTACATGTTTTCCCAATGTATTGCTATATATATTGATATTTAAAAACATTTAATATGTATTTAATCCATGGGAATAAATAAGGAGTAAAAGTAAAGAACATTTGAACCTAGAGTATAAAAGGAACTTGTTGTGGTCCCACAACCATGCTCCCCTTTTGGCCTCAAGGCCCCCCCTTCTGCTTTCTACTTGTTTTGCTTATTGTCCTCTATTTTTTGTTCTTTTAGCTTTGTTGTCTATTTTTTAGCCTTTTCGGCCTTGTCGCGCTTTTGTACTTTCAGAAGTTTTAGAGCAAACTCAATTTTTGGCCTTCTTGGACATGGCACCTATTTGGACTTGTCGGAGGTCCAAAGTTTCAGAGGTCCGATTCCTGAAGGGGAGTCAGCCTTCCAGAGCTTTCAGCCTTTCGGAGGTCCGACACCCCCGCAAAGGCCGAAAGGCCAACTGATCAGGGTGCTTACATCAGCCGCTAGGATAACCTATATAAGGAAAGGTGGGTTTTTTCAACTCACTTTTTCCACTTGCTCTCTCACCTCTGACCTTTTTTGCATGCTTCTTTCCTTCGCTTCACTCTTCGGTGTTAGCTAGTTGTCTTCGTGTTTGTCACTTTTTAAGGTTGGTTGTCTCCTCCCTTCTTCTTTTCTTTCATTATTTTCGGTCATAGTTTAGGTCTTGCATTTCAGCCTTTCGGCTTGTCATAGCTTAGGGTTCATGTGTTTTTTGGGCTTTTCAGCCCTTCCCTTAGGTCTAGTTTGTGTCTAGTCAGCCTTTTTGGCCTTGGGGATTGCCAAGGTGGTCACCTTACATCCCCTTGGTGAGTTTGCGGTCAACCTCACCATTGGACTCACTTTCGAGTCTGACTAAGAAACCCTAGTTTCAAACCTTCGGGGTCTAAAACTTTCTAAACCTGCAGAGGGACGTTTCTTCCAAGTCCTCCACATCTTTCGACGTTTCAGTGTTGGCACACACCAAAACACACTATCCTTTGAAACAGTGAAAGACCAACCTATCGTCTAAGCATGCCAAGTATGGGTTTCGACATCTTCAGCCTTTTCGGCCTTTCGCAAGCTGAAGATTATTTTCTCTCAGCTTGCCAAAACTCCTCAAGCGCAAACTGCTAAGGCATCTTTTCGGCCTTTTCAGCCTTATCGGCCTGCGAGAGGTTTCTCTCCTCTGATTCGTTGAAAGAGCCAAATGAGGAGTTTTCAAAACAAATCCAAAAGCTTCTTTTCAGCCTTTCACAGGTCTCATACCCCTAAAAGTCTGAAAGGCTGAAAATGCCTTCTGTGGACCCTTTTGAGTTTAATTCTGACAATGTTTTGGTTTTCTGAGTCTTCTTTCTATCATGTTATTGATCCTTGGTTTTTTTCTCTTTGCAGATATGGTCAAGAAAGTAGTAGCGTCACCATCAATGAAGTTTCAATTCAAGGGTTACCATCCACCTTCCAAAGTGACCAACTTTCATGTAGGTATAACTGATACTGAAATTGGGAATGTGAGCTGGAATGACTATCTGACTAAATGTGCTCAACCGGTGGGGCGCTCAGAAGACTGCACTTCATTAGTACACTATTCTCTAGTGAATGTGACTACTCACCCAGTTTCCATTCTATTAGCAGATTTGATCAACACATTGGCTAGTCACTATGTGCCCGATGAGTGTATGATGAAAAAAAGCATTGGCGAGGTAGTTCTGGACCTCAAGCTAGACACCACATCAAAGATGTCTTCCATTTGCCCAAAGGGGTGGATAAATTCTTTAACTTCCATATCAACAAAGGAATGGAAATTTATAACAAAGATGTGCAAAGGGCCCATAACATTGTGAACAATGAGTATCTCATGTAGTCCATGCCAAAGGGTAAACTGGATAGGATTGATATGAGGAGGGGATATATGCAAGAAGACATCCAAGCAGAAATAACAATGATCAACAAAGTGTACGGGCTTCCAAAGTCTTCCCAATTGGAGCCATGGATGATCTTTCTGATCAAGAAGGTAAGGGAGAGGCAAACTAGGTTTGATTGGGATGCCATCCTAAGTGATAATCTTGATGAACAACTGGTTTGGGTAAAGATAGACCCTCATTTCTACATGACATCTTATATCATGTACCTACTAGCCGCAAGGGCAATTTATCTAGGGTTGACCAAAGTTGGGGCGATGGGAGAACAAAACACATGGCCATTTACATTGTATCCTTAGTTGGTGAAGAAAGACTTTTACACACACAATAGCCCAGACTTCAAAATAGTCAATGATGCCTTCATATTCGCCATCATACACTCCATTGAGGGAGACTATGCAAAGAGGTTATCCCCTTAAGAAAAATCAAAAGTAAAGGCCCTTGGGGCATTCTATATACAGTTCAGGACGTTCACCTACATTCAGGTAGCAGGAAGCACCTTGACACCAAAGAAGTTGCCAAGATACCCTTCTGATAGGGTAGTTCTCCTAGAAAGAGCAAGGCAGTTATCTAATGCCCATGAACACATTAAGCATAAGAAGAAGCATTGCTGGGATTTTCCCATTTCTATCAGCCCCCAATGTGTGCATGACATGAAGGTTTGCAAGTCTCTAACTTGGGAATGGGATGAGTTCCTGCTAACAACTGACAATTCGGTGAGGCCTCTTTTTGATCCCATTGGTACATTCAACCACATAATGGTGAGGCATTATATCCATGAGCCACATATAGAAGATCACTGGGCTAACTGTGTAGATGAAAATGAGGTAAGGATCCGTGAGTATTGCCGGATGAGTCTGGAGTTGGCGCAGACCACTCTCTCATTGAGGATTCCACAGAAGGCAAGGGATGCTAACTCTGATGATATTTTGAATTCTATTTGTAACACATATAAGGTGTATATGAGGGCCATCCTGAATGCAGTAGTGGACAAAGATGAAAATGATGATATGGAGTTCAAAGCCTGACATGTGGTTAGAATGACCAAAGCATGGATCGCCCGTCCATACCAAATGAAACTAGTACCAATGAAATAGTTACCAGAGCAATCTTCAAAAGAGAAGAGGAGGCAGGGTGAAAAGGTTCTAAAGCCACAATTCAAAAAGGTTACTCCTCTCAAACCAAGGATGGTGTATAGACATGAACATCCAATTGCTTATAGCTTGGCTAGTCACTCTAAGAATGTCAAGAATAGAATGACTGGAAGTATTGCACCACTAGATATGCCTTCATCTAGTGGTCTGGATTCTCCAAGCACTACAAGGAAAAAAAAGTTTAAAATTATAGGACCAAAGCCAACTGGAGTCGCCAAGGGAAATGTCTACAAGAGAAAGAAAGGCTCAATGCCCACATAAATGGACACCCTATTGGAGGAAGATGAGGATGAACTAGATGAGGTGCCTCTTAGCAAGAGAACCTGGTCTGTAGGATTCATGAAGAGAAGGAGAGTGATGGATGATGATCCTGAGAATGCTGAAGGGGCTACACAGGGAGAACTAGTAAATCTGGATGCCCTTGGTGATGATGAGTTTGACATCATAGATTTTGTAGGATTGCATGGCTTCAAGAAGTCTGAGCAATAATTTCCCACTCAGTTCACAAGCCTTTTCAGTAGTATGGGGGAGGATGCACAACAAAAGCCTCAAGAATAAGACAATGTTGAGATGGCCAAGGTTTCAAAGGAGACTTTAGAGTGAGAAAAAGACTCTTCTATTGGGGTCACCTTAGAAGAGGATACAGCTACATAGGTCCCCTTAGTTTCATCCATTCCACCTCTACCTCCACATCAAAACTTTCCAACTCCACCTTCATTTCCACATCAAGCACCTCCTACCACTCCACTTTCCACTCCAGTACAAACTACTCCACTGCTCCAACAACCTTCATCATCTGATGTTCCCTTTCCAACTCCACCTCCACTAGCTCATTCAACCACTCCCCTGGTGTCTCCTACGCCTCCCCTGCTTAATATTCCTCCCCAAATTCACATGCCTTCACCATAGGTCCACAATGAATCAATGCCCCAGAGGTCATAGGAACCGGAGAAAGAAGAAGAGGTTACTGGTGAGGAGAAGAAGGAAGAGGGGAACACAGGATCTAAAGAGCCAGATGACAAAGGAGAATCACGGGCTGAAGAAGAGCTGCACATGAAAGAGGAAATGTGACCAACTGATACAGAGGAACAAATAGCTGATGAGCAGAAAACAACTGATGCATAGGAACACACACAGGAGGAGGGTGAACAGAATATAGGAGATGAACAGGAAGCAGAAAAGGAAAGGGAGAGTCAAGAGGAAATAGGGACAAAGCATCCAACAACTTCTTCCACACTCGCTGCTCCTTATGAGCCATTGAATGCTTTCTCAAAACCTACATGGTTCACCAAAGAAATACAACTAAGGGTCAGAGTATATACAGATGATGAGGCTGATATGACCGCACTAGGGAGAGCCTTCCACCAAACAACATCAATTATCTGAGCTAGAACATTGCCCTATGACACAAGACCAAGAAGGTAGGTGGAAGGCACAGGTGGTTGTTCCCACAATGGATGTTAGTACAAGCGAGATCACTCTAGACGACTATGTGTTGGAGGAGGTAGACTTGGGGGAGCCCACCAGAGAAGGTAGAAAAATCTTGTCTACTTTAGGACTGAAGCATGCTCTTGGTTTCATGGATAAAGATGAAGAAAGGTTAAAGGCTCTGGTCGAGCAAAATAAAGCCATGAAAAGATTCATTTTTAAGATAGCGGATCCAATTGACCCTGATAACCCCGAGGCCTCATTACATGCAATTTTGGAGAAGAAAGGGGGAATTGATATAGATATACCACATTCTTTTGTATAGGCTTGTGCCGATTGGAAGCTAGATTTTAAACAACTCGCTAGTCTATCCCTTAGGAGGATTCTAAGACCTCTTCAAAGCATTTTGGAAAGAATAGCTTCCTTGATGGAGATCATGAGCGAAGAAAATGGTGTGGAGGAAATAATTGTGAATTAGCAAAAGGTATTAGATGAGTTGATAGTAATAAGGAAGTGACGCTTCCAAGTTTTGGTGAAGATATATGAAGGTTTAGAGCTGGATAGTTTTGAGTAGTGGATCAAGGAGATAATAATGACTTTGGCTATATTTGAAAAGGTCCTCAAAAGATTAAATAAGAGGAGAGACAACAACATGCTCTTTGCAGAAGAGTTGCATAAATTCTTTGAGGGTTTGGACCTAGATCTGTTCGATGAAGAAGATGAGAAAACTATGTATTCGATGAATGAAATCATCAACCAATACTTAGGGATATTTCGGGGAGTAAAGACTAAGGAAGACCTTCAACAGATGTTTTATCAGAAGGAAGAAATTCAGAAAATGTTATCTCATGAAGAAGAAATAAAGGGTTTTGCAAAAGAGTTGGTTGACTTCCGAGATAGGAAGAAAGAAGTGTTTGAAGGGATTAAGATGTTGGACTTTGATGAAGTGTTGAAGATTGTGGATAGATTCAAGAAAGCACATCCAGAAGTGCCTCCCAGCCAGTGAGCATTCAGTCCCAATCCAACCAAATTTTGTGTAAAAAAATCTAGTTTTGACACTTAGTCATTTTTGTAGAGCTTGATTTTCGGCATTTTGGCCTTAGAGATTTTTCGGCCACTGACAAGTCCAAAGTCTAAAATTTTGGATGTGGAGGACTCTGTACTTATTCAATTTTGGGCCTTGAGTTTTTTGGACCAACTGTCAAGATTTGGGCATTTTTTGGCACATCCGAAAGTTAACTCGAGTTATCTCAGAGATCATTTTCCAGTCATCTAGGCTTCCTTTTTGGAATCGCTTGTTCATGATTTTGGGATCTCTTCCAGCTAGGTCCACGTGGAGAAGCCGAAGCCAAGGATTAAGGGCAGAAACATGAAGATTATCAAGTGCATGCATGAGTTGTAGCTCCATTTTGAGTTGTCTAATGCATAATTTATTGAAAGCTTTGTAATGCATGAGATTTAATTCCATGCTAGGATAGTTTAACTAAGCTTTAGAAGTAGTTTCTTTAATGCAAGCTTTAGTTTAGATTTACTTTCAAGTTTTAGTTGTAGCTAAACCCTAGCTGCGAAAATAAGAGTCTAGCTCTATAAATTGCAATAAAACAATGTAATGAGGGTCGATTTGATCATTAATATAACACATACAGTTGGTGCTTCATTCATGGTGTGATTTATCTACTATGTATGTGAAATTTGTGAATGTGTGAATTTCTCATTCTTTATTTCAAAGAACCAATTGGTTGTTTAATGATTTTAAGTCTATGATCTTTTAGTTCAGTGTTTGCCAGAATTGCATTGCTGTGTTGTGATGAATTTTTGAGAAGATTATTCTTTGGTGCTTGAAGATTAACTTGTCTCACGTGTGCACACATATTGGGTAGCTTCATGATCTAATGAGTTTTGTCTTATCATACATCTACATTTGTTCGATTCTATTGATGATTGCATCCATTTAGCTAAAGATTGTGACATGATCCGATCTCTGTTTTGTGGGTTTCTTCATCTTCTTGGTTATTTAATTTGTATGGTGGTGTGATGCTAGAATATGTCCATTAGGTTTATTTTTAGTAATTTAATTTAAACCTCTTGTTACCCTACATCTTCTAACCCTCCTTGCAAAGTTACTTTCAGTAGATTAATTAAATCAGCATTGCTTTTATTCCTACATCTAAAAATTGTGTAAAAAAAAAGAGAGATATCTTGGTTTCCTAAGTTTGTTCTACAGTTTCCCTTGAGAGAAGAACTAGAAAAGGCCTCCTTGTTAACATATTCATATTTGTCTTCCATTGAACTATCCAAGTGGTTGAGACCCAACTAAAAGGAACCTTGAGATTGATTCCATCAGTCTTCCAAGAGGGGAATTTGCTCGCATAAATTCCTAGCTGTTGTCTTCGTGTAAAAATGACACTCAACAGAAGTGGTGCTAGAAGGAGGGCCCTCAAAGGGGACACCCCAGAATATTGGATTGTTCTCTCCTGAGAGATTTCAATGAGTCCTTAGATCTTCACCCAACAAAGGGGAGTTCCTTGAACTTAGAAAATTTTGCAAACCTCACAGCAACATAACAGAGCACGGAGAGGGTACTTTAGATCATCTAAATCTTCCTCCATTTCCAACCATTTTTGCCCCACCTACTGCTCCACCACCAGCTCCAATGGAATTTTTTGAAAATGCTCAAAGTTTACCATTGAACTTACAAGGACAGCTCCATCAGCTACCCAAAAATTTGGAGAAATTATGTCCACGTTTCATGTATGGAGAATCTAGGACAGCGGAAGAACACGTCTGCGCATTCAAGGAATTATGAAATTAGAAAGAGATTTCTCATCAAGATGTTGTGTGGTGCCTCTTCCCCTACACACTGGGGGAATTTTCATATAATTGGTATCTAAATTTTCTACAAGGATCCATTGCTACTTGGGGGGAATTTGAAACAAAGTTCCTTAATCAATTCAAGTTGTATGTGGATCCAAAAACTCTTCATCATCAGTTCATCTCGGTGAGAAAGGACCTTAACAAATCAATGACCATGTTCAATCATCATTTTCACAAGATGTACCAGAAGGTTGAGGCTCCATATACTATGGTAGTTGGTGCTTCCATACAAGTATACTTGTGCACCTTAGACCCATTAACGTCTATATTTTTGAAGAGGCTGCCCCTGGGAGATATTGACACTTTGGAGAAAGTATGTAATGAAGCCATCACATTCACCTAACAAATGGACCCACAAGAGGGTGGAAGTTACGGTATTCCACCAACGTTGGGGAACACTATTGCGACTGGTCCATTCGTAGAAAAAAATCAACTTCCAGTACAAAAAGCCCCAAGGATCAATCTGGTGGCAGCTCCATATGTTTCTACCCCACCACTGGCCATCACATACTTAGGGTACAATACACACAGGGCTGCCTTGTGTGAACAAAAGGCTCCTGTCCCAAATGAACCAGATCAGGCCCTAGTGAATGAGTTGGATGCCATGAAGAAGACATTATCTTAGTTAACTAGAGAAATTACCTAGATGAAGCTCAACCCATCTCTAAGTTAGGGAAACTACCAATGCCTAGTTGCTGCCTCGAATACCTACTCCCAAAATCAAAATCGTAACTATCACAACTACAACAACAACAATAATAATAATGGTGGAGGTTATGGGAACAAATCTCAAGATAAATAATTTGGACAACAATGAAAAAATAGAATGTGGAACACATGTCTGAATATTGGTAGCATACCCACATACAATGCCAACTTCTTTAGCTCATCGAAAGTCAGCTATACCCAAGGTCCCAACATGCATCAACTAGATTATGAATATAGGAGTGAGTCTGACAATCAACAAGCTCAAGATCCTAAGAGTTTCCAAGGCCACTTCAGTGCCATGGTTTTTGATTCATATGATCAGATTTTAGGTGGAACCCCAGTCAATAACACTGCAGAGGAAGAATTTATCTTCCCATTTAATCAAGAAAGTCAGCCAGAATATTCCAAGGTCCATGCTTTCCAGAACAACAATAGAAATACCCATAACCTAAGAAGTAGAAGAGAACATCTGATAGATGGCATTACCCCAGGGATGCAGCCCACTCCACCTGATCCAAAGGCTAGCAATAATCCTACACCCCCGAGAGGACCTCATGCCACTATTGCTCAGATGACGCAACACCAACCTGCTATGTTAAGAAACCCAGTCTGGGATAGTGAGAAGTACAAAGTAGTAGAGGAACTGAAGAAGGTTAGAATGAATATGTCAATGTATGATATGTTGCAAAGTTGTCCCAGTCAAAGAGAGGCTCTCCTAAAGTCCCTGGATCATTCCAAACCAGCCTCATTCAAAAATAATGCCAACTATGTTCAAGGATAGGGTAGAAGTACCCTTGTTCCTACTTAGCCTCAAAATATTTGGAAGGAACTTACACAATTGTTTAATTGATTTAGGAGCTTCGTGTAATGTGATGCTATTATCCATATGCTAAAATTTGGGAATGAATCCTTAACCAACCAACATGGTGGTGATCTAGCTCGACAAAACCGAGGTTAGAGTCATTGGAGTCTTGAAAGATACACGCATACAATTGACAGCTAACCCCAGAATCCAAGATTGTATTGACATACATGTGTTTGATATCCTAGAAACTTATGGCATGATGCTTAGTAGAGAATGGACCTAATCTTTGAGAGGGTGGTTCTCCACGGACTTTACCCAACTCTGGCTGCCATGGAACGGGCTCAATAACCAAATTAAGATTGATGTAGAACCCAAGCTCAAACAAATGATAACTGAGTACAATGCCCTGAATGAAGTCTTATTCTCACAAGCTGATCTGGGAGTGTATCATTTTGATAAGGTGTTCATGTTCCATCTCAAGGAAGAAGAAGACTCGAGCAGTAGCCCTATTCAGGGGTTAGTGAATACCTAGATCCTTGAAGAGATTCTCACATAATTCATAAATGACATGATGAAGAACATGAGGTATCTTGGCCAAGACATTGATCCTAACATACTGATGCTACCAGGGTATTGTCATCTTCATCAGACGAACCACTCAGAGTTTACATGCCAAGACTGCCAAGAGGTGGTGGTCCAAGTAATGAACCAGATATCAGAGGTATCCAAACTCTCCAAGAATACAACAACACATTTGAGCAAGGATGAAACTCCCTTTAGCAAGGAACCTCAGGGTCCCACAGATGAACACTTTATACAAGAGGAGTGGAGCTCTTCTGATGACGTTTGCCTACCTCCATGCCATGATGTTTGGCGTGATGTCAAGGAAAAACAAAAGATGAAGTGGGTTCCACTTTCAAAAAGAGAATATTCAGATGAAGAGAAATTGGCAGCCCCAAGTATCGAAGGCCTATCATCACCCATGGTCCATGCGGAACCCCAAATCAAGATGCCTCTACCAGAGATAACTCTGGAACCCCAAGTTAAAACATCTTTCAACAAGAATCATTTAGTTTGGAAACTTCAGTTCGATGGCTCCAAATTTAAGTTGGGAGTAGGGGCTGGGATTGAATTAGTCAACCCTCGTGGGGGTTCATATTATGCCACCTACCAATTGCAATTCTACTACACCAACAATGTTGCTAAGTATGAGGCTCTAGTTCAGGGTCTCCTCCTGGCACACGAGAAGAAAGTGAAAGTAATAGTCATAGAAGGTGACTCAAAATTGATAGTCTGGCAGATCAAGAGCTAGTATTTCTACATCAACAAATGACTGGTCTCATACCGTAACTGTGTCTGGGACCTAATCAAAGATTTTGAAGCTTTTAACATTCGAAGCATCCCAAGAAGAAGGAATACTATTGTCAACACTTTAGCAGTATATGCAAGCTCTTTACAATCACTAGAGAAGTCCAAGTTGAAGAAATTCTCCATGGAGCTAGTAGTTGTACCAGCCATCCTGAACAATATCAAAAATTTCCAAGTATTTCAAGACGATCAACAGATATTGGAATTTATCATGAACACAGGGATCTTTGACAAACAGAGCATTGATGAAGAGGAGGATGAAATAGAAGAGTCAGACCACTTAGGGATTTTGAACTTGAAGACCAATTCCATTTTGAAAGGCATGGTGGCTCTAGAGAGGATTTTTGACAAAGACGAACATGCTCAAGTGAAAGGGAAAACACCAGTAGTAGGTAGAGATGATTGTGAGCTCTACAATTTGGGCACGCAGCTCAAACCCAGGGAGGTCCGCATTGGCAAGGTAGGCACACTAGAAGAAAAGAAATAGATGGTCGAGCTACTCACTGAATACAAAGACATCATAGCATGGTGCTATGAAGATTTGAAAACCTACGATCCCAATGTTATCATTCACAACATTCCTTTGAACTCTGATGCTAAACCTCTCCACCAGAGGCAAAGACTTGTGAACCCTATGATCGAACTAGTGATCCAAAAGGAAGTACAAAAGTTGCTCGATGATAAGATAATTTTTCCCATGCAACATTCAACTTGGTTCACCAATCTTGTCCCTGTAAGGAAGAAGAGTGGAGAGGTTCGACTCTGTGTTGATTTTAGAAATTTGAACAGGTCCTCTAAAAAGGACAACTACCCATTGTCATCCCTTGATGAAGTATTACAAGTAGTTAATGGTTCTCAAATGATGTCTTTTCTCGATGGCTACTCAGGATATAACCAAGTCATGGTAAAGGAAGAGGATCATTTGAAGAAAACCTTCACCACAAAATGGGGAACATTTGCCTATCGTCACATGTCATTTGGTCTAATCAACGTGGGAGCCACTTTCCAATGAGCTATGGATGAGGCATTCAAGGGTCTGGTTAACAAATGCATTGTTATCTATATGGACGACCTCACAATTTTTTCCAGGAACCGTGTAGACCACATTGAAGATTTACAAAAGGTCTTGAAAAGGTGTCGATGTTATGGGATTTCTTTAAATCCTAAGAAGTGTGTCTTTGGGGTGACTCAAGGAAAGCTTCTCGAGCACATCATATCCAAGACATGCATCTCAATTGACCCCGAAAGGGTCAAAGCTATCCTCAAATTGGTTTCACCAAATAGCAGGAAGGAGTTGAAGTCCTTCTTTGGGAAAATCAACTTCATTAGGAAGTTCATTAGTGGGTTTGCAGAAATAGTGTGTCCATTAAATGATATGTTGAAGAAAGATGCTAAAATAGAATGGAGCACTTAGGCTAAAGAGGCCTTCGAAGAAATCAAGACGTCCATCGCCACTGCCCTAGTTCTGGTCAGCCCCAATTATCTCCTGCCATTCAAGGTTGACTCCTTTTCTTTAGAACATTCATGCGTAGGGATCCTCACATAGAAGAAAGAAGGAGAAGATGAACAACTGATAGCTTTCATGAGCTATCCCCTAAAGAATGCAGAGCTCAAATATCCAAATCTAGATAAGCAATCTTTTGCCTTGGTTAAGGCTGTTAAGAAATTCAGACACTATATCCTTCGAAGCAAAGTCATCACTATTGTTCCAGATCTAGCAGTCAAGTTTTTGCTGATGCAAAATGAACTAGGAGAATGAAGGGGAAAGTGGATGGCAATATTGCAGGAATTTGACATTAAGATCCAACCAATGAAATTGGTGAGAGGTCAAGGTCTTACCAGGATGATGGCTGAAACATAACAAGGTTTGGTGTGCCAGGTGTACACCAACAAAGGAGTAGTCACTGACATATGGTATCAAGACATAGTTTACTACTTGCTACAAAATTGTTGTCCAGATGGATTGAATGGTTCCTAGCAGAGAGCACTGAAGAATAAGAGTAGTTCATACATGTTGAAAAATGGGAAGTTCTACAAACACAATTACGATGGACTATACCTATAGTGTTTAGATCGAATAGAAGCTGGATAGGTTCTCACAAAATTTCATGATAAGTATGGTACTGGGCATGGATCAACAGAAGCTATAGGTCATCAGATAATGAGATCCGACTATTACTAGCTAACTTTTTTCAAAGATACCCATGAACACGTGTACTCTTTCCATGTTTGTCAAACCAATGCCATTCGAGAAAAACATCCAACGATGCCCCTACATCCAGTGTACAAAGTGCATCCTTTCACCCAATGGGGGATAGATTTTGTGAGAATGATCAATCCTCCATCCTCTGCAAGCCACTAATACATCTTGACTACAACTGATTACTACACACGCTGGATAGAGGCATAGGTTATGAAGAATTGTACCACTAAGGTGATCAACAAATTCCTAGAGGAGCTCATCATCATGAGGTTTGGCATGCCTTTTTTCTTGGTATGTGATAATGCCCCCTACTTTTCATTGCAAGTCTCATTCAGTGGGCCTTGGAGAACCATGTAATTCTACAATTATCATCCAATTAGTACCTGCAAGGGAATGGGGTTGCTAAATCAACCAACAAGAACCTAACAATGGTAATCAAGCATCTTTTGGATGACAATCCCAAAGACTGGCACACGTAGCTAAAATATGCTTTATGGATAGATCATGTGAGAATTAAGAACACTTTGGGGACATCTCCCTACCAGTTGGTCTATGGCCTACAACTTGTCTTTCCGATGAACCTAAAAATCCCTATTCTAAGATTCATGGATCAATACATCGAGGGTGAGGATGAGGTGCAGATTCATCTAATGAACTTACTGGACCTTGAAGAAAAAAGAACTATGGCTCTAGAACATGTGGCCAAACACCAAGTTGTTGTCAAGCGATGGTTTGACAAAAGGGCAACCATAAAAGCTTTTCAAATTTCCAATTTGGTCCTAATGTGGGACAAAGCAAAAGAGAAATTGGGTAGCCACACCAAATTTCAACGTTTGTGAATAGGCCCATTCCAGATTGTGGAGATTCTAGGAGAGAATACTTTTTGGATTAGTTCTCTTGACGGAGAATTGGTCCCACTGCCAATCAATGGCCAGTTTCTAAAGCATTATTTTGGGTCTTGATTGGCCCCTTGTATATTACTATATATTCTTGTACTTTAGCATCTTTTCTTCATTTTCTTTCGGTCTTGTTGTCCGTGTCTTTTCTTTGGGTCTTTGTTTGCAGGAGGTAAGTGCTTTCAGGTTTTAGTGGTCCATTCTAGGTAGTCTAGGCAATAGATAAAGGCTTTCCATTTGTCGAGATCTTTGAGGCAGTTCTGTCTTGCAGTAAGCTAGGAGCAGTGGTCAGAAGTAAAGCATTTTCTTTCAAAATTCTCAAGGGGAGTTCATCAAAATCAACCATCCTCAACACTAATGCACATCTAAAAGGGATCCTGAGTCACAAGCCTCCCATGGTAGGATTCCAGTCAATGCTAGGAAATGCCCATGGTCACGAAGGAAACCTAGAAGTTAGAACCCTTTTCCTAACTGAATATGGATCAAAAGAAAAGAGCAAGAAAATAAAAGGAGGAATGCATAGAGATGAGATAAATAGAGAAATCCTCAAAGCTAGGGTAGCACAGTCTAAACGCTGCCCCGATTACAAAAGAGAAAAGAAAGAAGAAAATAGAGCAAAGAAATGATGTATGACAAAACCACAAGGAGTATCAAAGCATGTATATGTCAAACGAAATTCAAGGCAAATTGTTCAAAATGCAATGGTTCAAAGAATCATTTTTAAAATTGACGCAAATTGAGTCTAAGAGCCCTTCAGAGGAGTTTAAAACTTCCATTAAAATCTCATCTGCAGTTGGGGAAGGGTGAATTTAGCAACCTCTATCGGGGCTATAAATGCTCACCTGATAGTAGAGCAAGGTTAAACTAACTTACGAATGACTTCGGGTTTGTGGGCAGTGATCTGGCAATGGCTGGTCGATGATCAGCGAAAGTTTGTGGTGCAGGCTTTTCTCAGAGAATTTGAATACACGTGCTCACACATTGGATGTAGATGTTATGGTGTTCTCCATCTTGATGATGATGAGAAAAACTACTCCACCTAAAGATCTTATGCTTGGCTCACTATAGGATAGGATTGTTTCAAAGCAGAGTGACTCTGGGAAACTCAGTTTGTTTCCCTTTCTTTTTCGAGGCTATTTGTTGTGGTCCCACAACCACGCTCCCCTTTTGGCCTTAGGGGCCCCCCTTCTTCTTTTTTCTTGTTTTACTTCTTGTCATCTATTTTTTGTTTTTTTAGCTTTGTTGTTTATTTTTTGGCCTTTTCGGCCTTGTCACACTTTTGCACTTTCAGATGTTCGAAAGTGCGAAAGGCCAAAGGTGCGAAGGTTTAGAGAAAACTCAGTTTTCAGCCTTCTCAGACATGGCACCTTTTTAGACTTGTTGGAGGTCCAAAGTTTCAGAGGTTCGATTCCCAAAGGGGAGTCGGGCTTCCAAAGCTTTCGGCCTTTCAGAGGTCTGACACCCCTGAAAAGGCCGAAAGGCTGACTAACCGGGGTGCTTTTGTCAGCCGCTGGGATGACCTATATAAGAAAAGGTGGATTTTTCAACTCACTTTTTTGACTCGCTTTCTCACCTCTGGCCTTTTTTGCGTGCTACTTTCCTTTTCTTCGCTCTTTGGTGTTAGCTGGTTGTCTTCGTGTTTATCACTTTTTAAGGTTGGTTGTCTCCCCCCTTCTTCTTTTCTTTCATTATTTTTTCTCATAGTTTAGGTCTTGCATTTCGGCCTTTCAGCCTATCATAGCTTAGGGTTTGTGTGTTTTTTGGCCTTGGGGATCGCCAAGGTGGCCACCTTGCATCCCCTTGGTGAGTTTGTGGTCAAACTCACCATCAGACTCACTTTCAAGTCCGATTGAGAAACCCTAGTTTTGGACCTTCGAGGTTCAAAACTTTCTAAACCTGCAGAGGGACGTTTCTTCCAAGTCCTCCACCTCTTCTAGCATTTCGATGTTGGTGCACACCGAAACATACTATCCTGTGAAACATCAAATGACCAACCTATCATCTAAGCATGCCGAGTATAGGTTTCGGCATCTTCAGCCTTTTTAGCCTTTTGCACATCGAAGATTGTTTTCTCCCAGCTCACCAAAACTCCTCAAGCGTAAACTACCAAGGCATCTTTTCATCCTTTTCAACCTTGTTGGCCTGTGAGAGGTTTCTCTCCTCCAATTCGCCAAAAGAGCAGAATGAGGATTTTTGAAAACAAATCCAAAAGCATCTTTTCAGCCTTTTCGGCCTTTCGAAGGTGTCATACCCCCGAAAGTCCAAAAGGCCGAAAATACCTTCTATGAACCCTTTTGAGCTTAATTCTGACAATGTTTCAATTTTCTGAGTCTTATTTCTATCATGTTACTAATCCTTGGTTTTTTTCTCTTTGTAGATATGGCTGAGAAAGTAGTAGTGTCACCAGCAATGAAGTTTCAATTCAAGGGGTACCATCCACCTTCCAAAGTGACCAACTTGCATACGGGTATAACTGATACTGACATTGGGAATGTGAGCTAGAATGACTATCTGACTAAATGTGCTCAACTGGTGGGGCGCTCGAAAGACTGCACTTCCTTAGTACACTACTCTCTAGTGAACGTAGCTGCTCACCCAGTTTCCATTCTATCAGCAGATTTCATCAACACATTGGCTAGTCACTATGTGCCCGATGAGCGTATGGTAAAAAACAACATTGGCAAGGTAGTTCTGGACCTTAGGCTGGACAACATCAAAGATGTTTTCCATTTGCCCAAAGGGGTGGATAAATTCTTTAACTTCCATATCAACAAAGGAATGTAGTTTTATAACAAAGATGTGAAAAGGGCCCATAACATTGTGAACAATGAGTATCTCATGTAGTCCATGCCAAAGGGTAAACTGGACAGGATTGATATGAGGAGAGGATATATGTAAGAAGACATCCAAGCGGCAATAACAATGATCAACAGAATGTATGAGCTTGCAAAGTCTTCCCAATTGGAGCCATCGATGATCTTTCTGATTGAGAAGATAAGGGAGAGGCAAGCTAGGTTTGATTGGGCTGCCATCGTAAGTGATAATCTTGATGAACAACTAGTTCGGGTAAAGACACACCCTCATTTCTACATGACATCTTACGTCATGTACCTACTAGCTGCAAGGGCAGTTTATCCAAGGTTGACCAAAGTTGGGGTGATGGGAGAACAAAACACATGGCCATTTACATTGTATCCTCAGTTGGTGAAGAAATAATTTTACACACACAATAGCTCGGACTTTAGAATAGTCAATGATGCCTTCATATTTTCCATCATACGCTCCATTGAGGGAGACTATGCAAAGAGGTTGTCTGCTGAAGCAGCAACAAAAGTAAAGGCCCTTGGGGCATTCTATATACAGTTCAGGACCTTCACCTACATTCAGGTAGTAGGAAGCACCTTGGCACCAAAGAAGTTGCCAAGATACCCTTCTAATAGGGTAGTTCTCCTAGAAATAACAAGCCAGTTATCTAATCCCCATGAACACATTAAGCATAAGAAGAAGCATTGCTGGGACTTTTCCATTTCAATCGGCCCCCACTGCGTGCTAGACATGAAGGTCTTCAAGTCTCTAACCTGGCAATGGGATGAGTTCTCACTGACAACCTACAATTTGGTGAGGCCTCTTTTTGATCCCATTGGTACATTCAGCCACATAATGGGGAGGCATTATATCCATGAGCTACAAATAGAAGATCATTGGGCTAACTGTGTAGATGACTATGAGGTAAGGATCTGTGACTATTGTCGAATGAGTCTAGAGTTGGCACAGACTACTCTCTCATTGAGAATTCCACGGAAGGCAAGGGATGCTAACTCTGATGACATTTTGGATTCTATTTATAACAATGATAAGGTGTATACAATGGTCATCATGAATGCGGAAATTGACAAAGATGAAAATGATGATTTGGAGTTCAGAGCCTGACACATGGTTAGAATGACCAAAGCATGGATCACCTATCCATACTAGATGAAATGAGTACCAATGAAATAGTTACTAGAGAAATCTTCAAAAGAGAAGAGGAGGCAGGGTGAAAAGGTTCTAAAGCCACAATTCAAAAAGGTTGCTCCTCTCAAACCAGAGATGGTGTATAGACATGAACATCTGACTGCTTATGGGTCAGATACTCACTCTAAGAAGGTCAAGACCAAAATGACTAGAAGTATTGCACCACAAGATATGCCTTCATCCAGTGGTCCTGATTCTCCAACCATTGCAAAGAAAACAAAGTCTAAAATCATAGTACCCAAACCACCTGGAGTCACCAAGGGAAATGTCTACAAGAGAAAGAAAGGATCAACACCCACACAAATGGACACCCTGTTGGAGGAAGATGAGGATGAACTAGATGAGGTACCTCTTAGGAAGAGAACCCAGTCCACAGGATTCATGAAGAGGAGAGTGATGGACGATGATCCTGAGAATGCTGAAGGGGCTACACAGGGAGAACTAGTAAATCTGGATGCCCTTGGTGATGATGAGTTTGACATCACTTATTTTTCAGGATTACATGGCTTCAAGGAGTCTTAGAAACAAGTTCCCACTTAGTTCACAAGCCTTTTTAGTAGTATGGGGGAGGATGCACAACAAAAACCTCAAGAATAAGATGATGTTGAGATCGCTGAGGTTCCAAAGGAGACTGCAGTGCTTGAAAAAGACTCTTCTATTAGGGTCACCTTAGAAGAGGATACAGTTGCCTAGGTCCCCTTAGTTTCATCCATTCCACCTCCACCTCCACCTCAAAAGTTTCAACCTCCACCTTCATTTCCACATCAAGCGCCTCCTACCACTCAACTTTCCACTCCAATACAAACTACTCCACTGCCCCAACAACCTTCATCATCCCATGTTCCCCTACAACCTTCACCTCTAGTAGCTCATTCAACCACTCCCCTAGTGTCTCCTATGCCTCCCCTGGTTAATATTCCTCCCCAAGTTCACATGCCTTCACCACAGGTCCACGATGAATCAATGCCTTAGAGCTCGCAGGAACCAGAGAAAGAAGCAGAGGTCGCTGGTGAGGAGAAGATGGAAGAGGGGCACACAGGGAGAATCACAGGCTGAAGAAGAGCCACAGATGAAAGAGGAAAGGAAAACAACTAATACAGAGAAACAAATGGCTGATGAGCAGCAAACAACTGATGAAGAGGAACACACATAGGAGGAGGGTGAACAAAATACAAGAGATGAATAGGAAACATAAAAGGAAAGGGAGAGTCAAGAGGAAATAGGGATAGAGCATCCAACAACTTCTTCCACACTGGCTACTCCTTATGAGCCATTGAATGCTTTCTCAAAACCTATGTTGTTCACCAAAGAAATACAACTGAGGGTCAAAGTATATACAGATGATGAGGCTAATATGACCGCACTAGGGAGAGCCTTCCATCAAACAACATCAATTGCCCGAGCTAGAACATTGTCCTATGTAACACAAGACCAAGCGGGTAGGTGGAAGGCATAGGAGGCTATTCCCACAATGGATGTCAGTACAACCAAGATCACTCTAGGTGACTATGCGTTGGAGGAGGTAGACTTGCGGGAGCCCACCAGAGAAGGTAGCAAAACCTTTGCTACTTTAGGACTGAATCATGCTCTTGGTTTCATGGATAAAGATGAAGAAATGATAAAGGCTCTGGTAGAGTAGAATGAAGCCATCAAAAGATTCATTTTGAAGATAGTGGGTCCAATTGACCCTGATAACCTTGAGGCCTCATTGCATGCAATTTTGGAGAAGAAAGGGGGAATTGATATAGATATACCACATTCTTTTGTACAGGCTTGTGCTGATTGGACGCTAGATTTTGAACAATTCACCAGTATATCCCTTAGGAGGATTCTAAGACCTCTTCGAAGCATTTTGGCAGGAATAGCTTCCTTGAGGGAGATCATGAGTGAAGAAAATGGTGTGGAGGAAACAATCGTAAATTGGCAAAAGGTATTAGATGAGTTGACAGTAATAAAGAAGCACCACTTCCAAGTTTTGGTGAAGATATATGAAGGTTCAAAGCTAGATAGTTTTGAGCAGTGGATCAAGGAGATAACAATGACTTTGGCTATATTTGAAAAGGTCCTCAAAAGATTAAATAAGAGGAGAGACAACAACATGCTCTTTGCAGAAGAGTTGCAGAAAGTCTTCAAGGGTCTGGACCTAGATCTGTTCGATGAAGAAGATGAGAAAACTATGTATTCAGTGAATGATATCATCAACCAATACTTAGGGATATTTCGGGGAGTAAAGACTAAGGAAGACCTTCAACAAATGTTTTATCAGAAGGAAGAAATTCAGAAAATGCTATCTCACGATGAAGAAATAAAGGGTTTTGCAAAAGAGTTGGTTTACTTCCGAGATAGGCAGAAAGAAGTGCTTGAATGGATTAAGATGTTGGACTTTGAGGAAGTGTTGGAGATTGTGGATAGATTCAAGAAAGCACATCTAGAAGTGCCTCCCAGCTAGTGAGCATTTAGTCCCAGTCTAGCCAAATTTTGAGTACAAAAATGTAGTTTTGACACTTAGTCATTTTTGCAGAGCCCGATTTTTAGCATTTCAACCTTAGAGATTTTTCGGCCACTGAAAAGTCCAAAGTCCAAAATTTTGGAGGTGGAGGACTTAGTACTTAGTCAATTTTGAGCCTTGAGTTTTTCGGACCAATTGTCAGGATTTGGGCATTTTTTGGCATGTCCAAAAGTTAACTCCAGTTATCTTAGAGATCATTTTCTAGTCATCTGGGCTTCCTTTTTGGGATTTTTTGTGCATGATTTTGGGATCTCTTCTAGTTGGGTCCACGTGGAGAAGCTAGAGCCAAGGATTAAGGGCAGAAACATGAAGATTATCAAGTGCATGCACGAGTTCTGGCTCCATTTTGATTTGTCTAATGCATAATTTATTCAAAGCTTTGTAATGCACGAGGTTTAATTCTGTGCTGGGATAGTTTAGCTAAGCTTTAGAAGTATTTTCTTTAATGCAAGCTTTAGTTTAGATTTACTTTTAAGTTTTAGTTACAGCTAAACCCTAGCTGCGAAAATAAGAGCCTAGCTCTATAAATTATAATAAAACAGTGTAATGAGGGTCGATTTGATCATTAATATAATATATACAGTTGGTGCTTCATTCATGGTGTGATTTATTTGCTATCTATGCAAAATTTATTAATGTGTGAATTGCTCATTATTTATTTCAAAGAGCCAATTGGTTGTTTAATGATTTTAAGTTTGCGATCTTTTAGTTCAGTGTTTGCCGGTATTGCATTGCTGTGTTGTGACGAATTTATGAGAAGATTATTCTTTGGTGCTTGAAGATTAACTTGTCTCACATGTGTGCACATATTGGGTAGCTTCGTGATCTGATGAGTTTTGGCTTATCATACGTCTGCATTTGTTCGATTCCATTGATGATTGCATCCATTTAGCTGAAGATTGTGACATGATTTGATCTCTATTTTGTGGGTTTCTTCATCTTCTTGGTTATTTAATTCGCATGGTGCTGTGATGCTAGAATATGTCCATTAGGTTTCTTTTTAGTAATTTCATTTAAACCTCTTGTTACCTTACATCTTCTAACCCTCCTTGAAAAGTTACTTTCAGTAGATTAATTAAATCAGCATTGCTTTTATTCCTAAATCTGAAAATCGTGTAAAAAAAAAGAGATATCTTGGTTTCTTAAGTTTGTTCTACAGTTTCCCTTGAGAGAAGAACTAGCAAAGGCCTCCTTGTTAACAGATTCATATTTGTCTTCCATTGAACTATCCAAGCGGTTGAGACCCAGCCAAAAGGAACCTTGAGATTGATTCCATCAGTCTTCCAAGAGGGGAATTTGCTCGCGTAAATTCCTAGCCGTTGTCTTCATGTAAAAATGATGCTCAACATAACCATAATCTGAATCAAAGTCATCTAAGATGTTGCAAGCTTAAGCATATTGTCTTTAATATTTATCCATATTCATAAAGCCCATCTAATAAGTGGTTTGACACAATAGACCATGAACCTTTTGACTCAACAATTTTCTTTAGGTATATTTTTAAATCACTATTTCTTTGAGCATCATAATTTAAGATAACATATTTTTAAGCAACCCATAGTCAACCAATTCAAATCCATATTCAAGATTAAATCCACAACATTTAAAATCAAATCATATTGAAAGAAATTAATCTTTAAATTTAAATAATATAATTTAAATTTTGATTAATTTAATAATTAAAAAAACTATTATATCACCCACCAAAATCAACTAAATATATCCATTTTGAAATTTTACACAATTCACAATAACTCTGAATCCAAATTGTTTTGATTTACATGCATATTAATCCCATCCCTTGATGTAAAGTTATAATTATATTTAATGATATCAAGTCAAACATGGGGTAAGATGTATTTTTCATTCGAATGAGCCATTCTTGAAAGAGGGCGAGTTGCAAATTATAATTTAGTGCGAAAATAAGATTGCATGGAATTGATTGAGTGTTCGCTCAAGTCCACAACATAGTAAAGAAATAGTATGGAGCAAAGATACGCCTCCATACAATGAGTTGTAAAGAAAGATACACCTCCATGCATTGAAATATAAACATATATTATAATTATTATTTGATAGGGAATGTCCCTTGAATCCTAGACTACTTCCTAGCGAAATGAAAGGCTACTTATGGAAAACATGATCCCTTGTTTGGTGGACAACAAAAGCATATATGTCATGACTTGCAATGAGTTGAAAATTTATGCCAGGGGGAGATTTCATATTTAAAACCATCATATTAGATAATGATTTGAAATATAAAAATAGTATGTATATTATACATTATTATGATTTATAGGTATATAAATAGGCTTCACTAGCATGACTATGAAATGAGCTCAACTAGAGAGAGATTCGATATTTATATATATTGTCATAATGATTATAATGACTATAATAACTTAAAATTTATAAATATTTTTTCACGATTATGAGAAATTTTAAATTTATAATGAAAAAATTTATATTTTTAATTTTTTAAGTGTTACTTAAAAACTGATCTAGTAGAAATGGTGGGTTCCTTCTTTCTTGATTTAAAAAATATATAAAAATAAAATAATATGATTTAACACTTAAATCTTACTTTATTTCTATTTTTGATCAGTAATATAGTATTTTTATTGATATAATTAAATATAATTTTACAAAAAGATATTCAATCTTTATCGTCTTAAAATTTCAAAAACCTTGCCCACTCACTACCTGAAACCCCTACTACAACATTCAAAATTCATACTGTAATTAATACTTGATTATATTTCCACACTAAAACATCTAATATCAAAGTTACCACCCCTTCTTACAATGCCCTTACCATTTCAAAATAGGGCTTTAACATATGTAGGCTCAAAATATAGTTTAACTGTATTCAACAAAAAAAATAGTAAATAAAGAAGGTTCCTAGCCTTACACTTTCCTGGCCTTACCCATCAAACCATTCATCCAGTAGCCTTCAAGAGCATAGACTACCTCTTTGTCTTTCTTCTTAGCTTTCTTTCCATCCTTGGCCTCCATTTCTTTCTTCCTACTCTCCACCTCCAATGCCTGTAGATGATCCTTCAACAATTCTCATCTGCCCTATTGATCCCTAAAAGGTTCACGCTTAAATAAGGGCAGTTTGAAAGCTTTATAGGAGTGGGACATGAATGTGCCCTGTAAAGAAACTTCTAGGATTTTATAGAAGTCGGCTCTTCTTACTGGTGTATTTGGGAAAAGGGAAAGATTGAACACAAAAACTAAGGTGATGCGCCAAAGATTTTGAAACCCTTTGAATTTTCCTTCAAAAATAACAAGAACAAATAATCCTAGAAATGAGCACAAAATATCACAAATTCTTCATTGTTGGAAACAGAACATGATAACAAGATCCTAGAAACGTGTTAAAATATAATTTATATATTACTGTTAGAAGCACCAACTAAGGCTCACTAGAAATGTTCCTATTATCTCACCAAAATAGTCATTCTATGAGAATTTATTCATTGAAACGGCATGGTATAACCCCTAGATTACAAAGATTGAAAGAGTAACAAGATATGGCTAAATAATTTGTAAATTTGTGATGAAATTATAATATCCTGAAATAACATATGATAGCTACATTCATCTACAATTGACACGGAGCTTTAAATTCATCCACAAAATATAAGAAAACACACAACAGAGGCAAATTAGGCACAATCTAATATGCTTTCTTCAATGATTTTGTGAGAAATACAAGGCTAGGGTCTAAAAAATGAAACTATGACTATTTCTAAGTATTCTTCTATGTAGTGAACAAAAGACTCTAGAATAACCATCCTCCCTTTACAAAGTGCTTACAAGATTAAATAGAAATAAATCCCTAAATTGAATCTCAAAAATGCAACTCAAAAGGTCTTTGAAAAGTGTCATGTGGAAGATTCCTCATGGCATTTTTTATAACTACCTCAGGCATGTTGATCTCTACATCATTATTCTTCTTTCACACGCCTAGCATGGACAAAACCTCTTCTTTTTTCAATTTCCTTTCCATCATGAGGGAACAAATTCCCAACTCCACTTGTAGTGTTTTCTCAATTTTTGCATGTGGAGATGATATCATTTTTATATCAAATCTACCTCAGGATTTGTCAATGGATGAAAAAGAAACATTTCACCTTGAAGGAGGTGGACCCTACCACCCTTTGACCATGACCTTAACACATGTCATAATGGAAGAACTTGTAGAATAGAAGCCTCATGTAGAGGCATTTGAAACCCCACAGTACTGACACGTGGCACCTACTACTATGAGTGCCCTTCAAGAGTAAAGGAATTGAAGAAAACAAGCCAGCGGATTTGGTAGAAAGTATGTGACTTTGACATTTTGCTACCCCAACTTTGCGGGGCCATAACTTTCAGCTTGTTGCTCAAAATTTTGAACCTAATATACCATTGGAAAGGTCTTCAAGAGACCTAAAATTAGTCCCTTAGCACATGTCTTTGGCACATCGTGATAAGGGATGGATGATAGTTTTAACCCCAAATTTTTCTCCAAAGGCCTTTGAGAATGTGCTTATCTAAAACATAGAAAAATACCAAAAAAAAAAAATTTCAATTTTTCTCAATTCTACTCAATTTGTCACTTTTGCACTGCCTCTAATTGGCTAAAATTATTTCAAAATACTTTGGATGAAGGTTGTAGTAGACAACATCTACTTTTTGGTGACTCATGGGGGATCTCAACATACTGAGAAAGAACCCCAACATCTTAGATTGTGCAAGTTGTAATGCTTTATTCATTGGGCACAATCATGAAAATGGAGCGATGACAAACAAACCTACCTCAAAAAAGAAGAGACACAAAAACCTGTACAGACATGCACTTGGAGGAAAGTTGAAAACTACAACATGCAATACCTTAGGAGAATGCAACATGTGCAACATCACTTCTTGGAATAAAAGAAAACTCCTAACCTACCATGTACAAAGATTTACATTGAAATAATGTTAAACAAAACCATTGATAGGATTATTGAAGTAACTTCCCTTCCTAACTAGCTTATGATATTTCACATGCTTCTAGACAACTAGCTAGAAAAGGAAACTTGACAAGATTCCAAGATGCTAGAATGCCCCTCCTAAACATTTAGAACAAAAAACTCACCCATGTCTCAGTGTTGTCCTCCTATAGAAAAAGGGCACGTTGTTCCTGCTCTCCATGATGTTCATCTACATACTCAGAGGTGAGCATGACCAGGGGAAACTTGTAGATCTGAGATAGATGTCCGATGGGACATCCTCTTGATGGCATTGGTGCCTTGATATCTTGCTGACCAATAGGGGTTGGCTTTGATGGCTTCTTTATTGGTGCATATACCTTTTTTTCCACAACTCATGGCTTTCTGATTTAGGAGCTACCAATCCACAATCAATAGATGAGAGGATGGTATCAAACTCATCCAAAAAACTTTCTTCATCATCGATATCCTCTATAATTCCTTTCATGCCATGAGATGTATCAATATAACATAAGTCCTTTTGATAGCTTGGGGGAACAACAAGCTCCTCCTCTAAAACTATTTTATTTACTATGATATCATGTGTAGGCTGAGGAACAACCTCATGTACATCATTTTTCTCCTCTTCTTCCATATCAACAAAAAGAGGGAGCTCTTTAAATAAGTGGAATAGATCCTCTTCCTCTCTTTTTTCCTCTGTCTATACAAAGGTTTGTTGGAATAAAAACTTCTCAATATCCTCTTGCAGCTCCTCTTTATGCTCAAGCTCTGACTCTTCTTTTGCTTCTTTCTCTTGTTCCTCTCCTTCTTGTTATTTTGGAGCCATCTCCCCAACTTGGTAAGAAAATGGAAGCTCACAACTAGTTAGTCATACTTCTTTCATAACCGCTAGTGGTCCGATCCTTTCTTTACTAGCAGCAACTTGCATTGTAAGAAATTTCTCTTTCTATTTTCAGAGGATCTTAGCTTGTTGTTGTAGCATTTGATCCTGATAAGAAAGATCTTCTTTTTTCTGGTTTATTTTTTCTCCTCTTCAATAGCCCTTAATTCTAATTGAAGATTCAACAACTTCTTCCTTGAACTGATATTTTCCAAATTTTTCACATTTTGGTGTTGGGTGAGAGGGTAAGCATGTTCATAGGAGGTGTAATAAGGCTTGTGTGGATTCTAGTAAGCATATGTAGAGGCAAACAAGAGGTAAGCATTATGAAACTAGTCGTAACCTACTATAGAAATGAAATATGGAGGAAAACTATGAGCATTTTTGGCTTGATATTGATGGTAGGGAGGTAGAGTGCTTGTATTTTCATGAAAAGGAGGGGGAAAAATCCACTATCCATAATGTCCCTCCATACCAAAGAATAAGGAAAGAAAGAGATCTATGAATGATATTTTAAACAAGGGTAAATGGTATGCTCACAATAGAGAGCCATACACATACCATCAAAAATAGCCAGAAATATGAACTTCAGAGTCACCAGGTGATTGAAACATGCCTCTTGCAGGCTGAAAATACTCAAGAATGCACCAAATCTTTAGATCATGTGAAATCTTTGTTCCACCAGGCATGCCAGAAAAACTATTGATCCCTAATAGACTGGCACCTAAATAAGGGTAGTTCAAAAGCTTTATAGGAATGGGATATGAATGCGCTCTGTAAAGAAACCTCTACGGTTTTATAGAAGATGACTCTTCTTACTAGTATTTTTGGGAAAGAGGGAGGAATATTGAATAGAAAAACCAAGGCAATGCACTAGAGATTTTGAAACCCTTTAAATTTCATTTCAGAAACAACAAGAACAAACAATCTCATAAATGAGCACATAACACAATAGACTCTTCATTGTTGGAAAGAGAACATGATAACAAGATTCTATACATAGGTAAAAACATTCTTATCTTCCTATCAAAAGAATCCACTAAGGTTCATAGGAAATGTTCCTACTATATCACCAAAATAACTATTCTATGAGAATTTATTAAGTGAAATGGCACATGTATAACCCCTAGATTACAAAAATTGAAAGAGTAACAAGACATGGTTCAATAATATTCAAATTTGTAATAAAATTATAAGAGCTTGGAATAAAAAAATGATAGCTACATTCATACAAAAATGACATGGATCTTTAAATTCATCCACAAAATAGAAGAAAACACATAACATAGATAAACTGGGCACAATCTAATATGCTTTCTTCTATTGATTATGCGAAAAATACAAGGTTAGGGTCTAAAAAATGAAACTACAACTATTCCTAATTCTTCTTATATGCCGTGAACAAAAGACTCCATAAAAAACATCCTCCCTTTACAAAGTTCCCACAAGCTTAAATAGAAAGAAATCCCTAAACCGAATCTAGAAAATGCAACTGAGAAGGACTCTACAAAAGTGTTATGTGGAATAATAATCATGGTGGCTGTTATAACCACCTCAAATGTGTCGATCTCTACATCATTATTCTCTTTCCACACATTCGGTATGGATGAAACATATGCCTTTTTCAACTTCCTTTCCATGATGAAGGAATAAATTCCTAACGCCTCTCGCAGTGATTCCTCATTTTTTGCACGTGGAGGTGATATAATTTTTAGATCAAATCTACCTTAGGATTTACCGTTGGATGAAAAAGAAGCATTTCTCCTTGAATGAGGTAGACCCCACCACCCTTTAACCAACTCTACCAAAGCCTAGATACATTTCGCAATGGAAATACTTGAAGATGGGAATCCTCACACGAAGGCATTTGAAACCCTATGGTGCCAACACTCGACACCTAATACTATGAGCGCCCTTCAAGAGTAAATGAATTGAAGAAAATGGGCTCATGGACTTGGTAGAAACTGTGGAACTTTGGCATTTTGCTACCCCAACTTTGTGAGGCCATGACTTTCATCTCATTGCTCAAAATAATGAATAGAATACACCATTGGAAAGGTCTTCAAGAGATCTAAAATCAGTCCCTTAGCACATGCCTTTGATACATCATGCTAAGGGATGGACGAAAATTTAAACCCAAAATTATACTTCGAAGGCCTTTGGAAATGTGCTTTTCTAAACCATAGAAAAATTATCAAAAAATTAGATTTTTGATTTTTCACAATTCTACTCAATCTGTCACTTCTGCACTATTCTAATTGCCTAAAATGCCTTCAGAATGCTTTGGATGAAGGTTGTAGTAGATAACATCTATATGACCTTTGCTTGCTCCCGCCTCTCCTCCTTGTTAAAAGTGGCACTCCAAATAAGGAATACCTAAAACTCTTTTGAATTATCCCCAACCACTCGCTAGCTTCCCTCATCTTCTTTGAAACCTTTGTCTAGTTTAGCCACCACTACCATTGGCATTAAATCACTTATTCACTCTGGTCTCACATAAGCCTCATCACCCATACTGTCTCTTCTTTGGTTCCAAGTTCCAAGGCCTATGAAAGCACTGGCAAAGTAATGTCGATATTGGACCTGTATCTAAGGTTTTTGTAGATATTGGACCTACATATAAGGTTTGTGTAGATATGGTCCATGTTCACATCATTTAAAATTGTTATGGGGCCTACATTCTTCATAGGAAGGTGAAACATTTTTTTCATGTTTATAGAGACTTGAATTAACTTGTAATTGTGCTCATTTTTAATTGTATGATTAAAGAAGAATATGCAAACAAATCAATGTAAATCTATTATAACTATGTAAGCACTTCATATCATTTAATTACAAAATATTTACTTTTTATTCATAGTTGTGAGCGCTCAAATACTTTGTAACATTTTCATTTCATGGTTCACACACACCTTAAAGTTGGTGAGTAATGCAATGGTAAAATTTAATATCCATGACTATTACTATTTAGTTTTTCTCCATTTTGTAAGATATCTTAATGTAATTACCTATCAAAAATGTCACTCTTTTGCAAAGTTTGATCGAATCCTTGATTATTTATCCATCTCCATTTAAATATAGTTCCACATGTTTGACTTACTACAAGATATTCGGCATTACTACATATTTATTGCACATGTATCTATACATTCAATTGCCACCTTGACATTTATGCCTCCCTGTCATAGTTCAAGCCCATGGTTCTTTAGTTCAATCATATACCATATGGGATTGACAACATTCAAATTTAAATAACACCCCATTGTTTCACTAGCCATTCATAGTACATGTTTGTTCAATGTATTGCTATGTATTGATATTTAAAAACATTTAATATGTATTTAATCCATGGGAATAAATCAAGAGTAAAAGTAAAGAACAATTGGACCTAAAGCATAAAAGGAACCATAATCTGAATCAAAGTCATCTAAGATGTTGTTGGCTTATGAGTATTATCTTTAATATTTATCCATACTCATAAAGCCCATCTAATAAGTGGTTTGACACAATAGACCGTGAACCTTGTGACTCAACAATCTTCTTAAGGTAAATTTTATAAATCACTATTGCTTTGAACACCATAATTTAAGATAACATATTTGTAAGCAACCCATAGTCAACCAATTCAAATCCATATTAAAGATTAAATCCATAACATTTAAAATCAAATCATATTGAAAGAAATTAATCTTTAAATTTAAATAATATAATTTAAATTTTGATTTATTTAATAATTAAGAAAACTATTATATCACCCACCAAAATCAACTAAATATATCTATTTTAAAATTTTACACAATTCGCTATAACTCTCAATCCAATTGATTGTTTTTTAAGATATTCATTTATGATGTAAGGAATCCAAATTGTTTTGATTTACATGCATCTACAAGATTCCATATTAATCCCATCCCTTGATGTAAAGTTATAATTGTATTTAATGATATCAAGTCAAACATGGGGTAAGCTGTATTTTTTCATTTGAATGAGATATTCTTGAAAGAGGGCAAGTTGCAAATAATAATTTAGCGTGGGAATAAGATTGCATGGAATTGATTGAGTGTTCACTCAAGTCCACAACATAGTAAAGAAATAGTATGGAGCAAATATACGCCTCCATGCAATGAGTTGTAAAGAAAGATACGTCTCCATGCATTGAAATATAAACATATATTATAAATTATTATTTGATAGGGAATGTCCCTTGAATCCCTTATTAGATATGTCTACTTCCTAGCGAAATGAAAGGCCACTTATGGAAAACATGATCTCTTGTTTGGTGGACAGCAAAACCATATATGTCATGACTTGCAATGAGTTGAAAATTTATGGAGGGGGAGATCTCATATTTATTAGATAATGATTTGAAATTTAAAAATAGTATGTATAATATACATTATTATATATATATATATATATATATATATATATATATATATATATATATATATATATATATATATATATATATGAATGACTATAATAATTTAAAATTTGTAAATAATGTATATATGTAATGTCATGATTACGAAAGATTCTAGATATAAAAAATAATAATAGAAATAAAAGAATGTGATTTAGTACTTTAACCTCACTTTATTTTTATTTTTAATTTTGATCGGTAATATAGTATTTTTATTGATATAAGTAAAAAAAAATTACAAAAAATATTCAACCCTTACTATCTTAAAATCTCAAAAACCTTGCCCACACACTACTTGAAACACCTACTACAACATTCAAAATTCATATTGATATTAACTTTTATTTCCATTTCCATACTAAAACATCTAATATCAAAGCTACCACCCCTACTTACAATGCCCTTATTATATCAAAATAGGGCTTTACAGTATACAAACTCAAAATATAGTTTAAAAGTATTCAAGAAAACACTAGTAAATAAGGAAGATTATATGCTTTATACTTCCTTGGCCTTGCCTATTAGGCCATTGATCTAGTACTCTTCATGGGCATAGACCACATCTTTCTCTTTCTTCTTAGTCATCTTTTCATCCCTGGCCTCCCTTTCTTTCTTTTTCCTCTCCACCTCCAATGCCTTCATATGATCCCTCAAATGCCCATCCATCCTTTGCTTCATCTCATCTCTCCTCATTGCTGGAAGTAGCACTCCAAATGAGGAATGATTGAAAATCTTTCAAAATATCCCCAACCACTCACCAAGTTCCTTCATCTTCTCTGAAACCTTTGTTTGGTTTAGCCATCGCTACCATTAGGATAAAACCACCTATCCACTCTAGTCTCACACAAGCCCTCATCACCCACACTACATATTTTTTAGTTCCAAGGCCCACATAAGCACAACTGAAACAATATATATTTATGGTCCACTAACAAGAATTCATCTCCTTGTAACTCAATAATATGTCAGGATTGAGGGTTTTTTATGGTGAATATACTCGTCATTCTCTTTCTCGACACGTTCTCTAGGACACACTATTATTGCCTTAATGTCCGCAATGTTAAATTTTCTTCCATCACCTCATATAATTCCTTCAAACCTCCCTCTCAGGAAACCCAATTTCTCTTTGTTCCCACCAAAATGCCAACTACATTACTTAAAGTACTTCGACACCTTCTCATGTGCTCCTTTGCTTGATCTAGACACTTCTTTGTCATAAGTACCAAAGTAGTCCACTTGTCACCCACGTCTCCCTCGATATAATAAGCCATCATTTCATTTGGCTCCAACAATAAAAAATGACTACTCCTAATTTCCCTTTTGCAAATATCATTACACCTTCATTTAAGTCATGCCCATCAATCATCCCTTTAATGGCTAATGGATTTGATTAAAGTAGAGACAAATTTAAAATTTTAAAACTTGTACCTATCCAAATTCAGCCCTAATAAAACTATTGAAGATCCCACTCCTTTTCAAAATATTTTTTCTCCCAATGAATGTAGATTCTCCACCCATAAGCGATTCTCAGATTACCTCTAAGAGGTCTAACTCCACATCCTTCCTATAGACGTCCCAAAAATATTTTATCAATTCATGTTTCACTTGATCTCCCAAGGTTTATCCAACTTTAGACATAATGTCCGCTACCTCATTCTCTTCATGCTTAACATGAGTTACTTTAAAATCTACAAAATTGCCTATTAAGGAAATAATCCTTTTTATGGGTAAAAGCACAATTGCATGTCCTAGTTGAGGCTAACTCGGAGGATTTGACCAAGCAGAACTCAGCCGAGTAGTACTCAACCAAGTAGCACTCGACCAAATCCACGTATGCACCATGTGGTGCCTAATGGAGCGTATGTGGCTAGAGGTACGAGTGACCGAATCCCACTTGGTCGAGTCTCACTCGCTTAATAAAAACCTTGGAACACAATTTAAGCCCCTCATTTGCACAGTGAGGGGCTAGTGGAGCAGAGAAGGAGGCTTGAGGATATTTGGCTGAGTGTGAGGTAGGGTCCCCACGTTTTAGCATTTATTTGATTTTTTTTTAAATTTTTAAGTCTTTTTTGTAATTATATGGTTAAAAAATAATTTTTTCATGTTATTTTAGTACCAAATGTTTAATTTTTCATGTATGGTTTAAAAATGATTTTTTAATACATTATATTAGTAGCAAATGTTTAATTTTTTATGTTGTATAAAAGGGCTAGTAAAATAATATTTTATTTTGAAAACTAAAACCTTAAACCTTAAACCTTAAAACTTAAAATTCAAACCTTCAACTTTAAACCTTAAAACTTAACCTTCATATTATCAAACCTATAACAAAACTTAAATCATCAAACTGTTAAACCTAAAACAAAACTTAAATTGTTAAACTATTAAACCTAAAATGGAGCTAAACTGAGCATCTAATTATAGCTGATAACTTTTTATGATAGTAAACTCCCTAGCTAATCATGTGACCTAGGCATCCATGTTCATCTCACATTATCAAATCCATCAATCTAGGCATTATGTCCATATTGTCACATCATACAAGCATAGAACAAAATTCCTAATATTGACATCATATTCACAAAGAGACACAAATGCAAACCATAAATTATAATATATCATTATCTCCAAATACACTCACTTCATGTAATATTAATCAAATAGAGAATTTACAACATCTTATGAGTATACATGAAATATATATTGACAACATCAACATTACAACATATTACATATTTGATTACTTCAAGAAATATTTTACATATTTTTGTATAAAACATCTTTTGTTAGATCATGATATTAGTACAAGCTTAAATGTTAGTACATGTTCTTTGTTAGATCGACTCCCTTAAACATTCCATTAGTGTTCACCATGTACACTATAGATGACACCAATACTACACTAGAGAACTAGAAAATAATTTAAACATAAAAACATAAATAACTTAAACTCAATTGAAAATACTTATATATAGCCTTAGTGTATTGTAATAATATTACCAGATGCAAGAATCAAGTTTGTCATTTTCTCATCCAACACGGACCTTGATATGTCTATCATTTTTTATTTATCAAATTTTACAATTTTATGTAGCCTATCATGCAAGATGAAACATGCAAATATGTTTACAATATCCCATGTGTTTTCATTTCATCCATATGAAATGCTAGTTTCTTTTCTAAATAAACCGATTTAAATTTGAAATCGTGCTCCTTTCTTGAAATGATATGTTGTATAGAAATGTTTGGCCATTCAAAGAACCTTTAAACATCAACATTAATCAGAACTATTCATGGAACCATTAAAAGACTAAAATTTCATTATACTGATGTAATACGTAATGATTCAATACATCTTAAGGGGATACATACTATGTAATGATTTGAATGCCTTAGGGAAATGAAATTGTTTTTAATTTATAAGGTTTTTAATCCTTTTTGTTCAATGTATGTGTTGCAAAATTCAAGTGTACATTTGACGATTTGAATGTATTTTAAAGGGATCTGTAATATGTTTAATGATTTGAATGTCTTGAGGGGATATTTTTAATAAGTAATGATTTGAATGTCTTAGGGTTCAATGCAATCATTTTTAATTTACTTGAGGTTTGTAATGTTTATATGGTTAATGTTTAATTTTAGATCTGATTTGAATGTATAGTTTGTACACACACACACACACACACACACACACACATATATATATATATATGTATATATGAACTATTTTGTTAATTCTGTTTAATGTACATGTGTATAATTGTAGTCTTTATCTAGATTCATGCATCATCTATCATATATATACATCATGTAATCTACTAGTTAAGAGCCTAGTGTCCATTGTGATAGTGACCATGCATCATAGACATCATTTCATGGTACTCCTCAGAGTAGGGAGAATCATAGACAACCGACTATTTCTAGATTGCATGCTACCCTAGCTCAGCTAGAGCGGATGTTGAAAAATATTATTGTCTTCCCTAATAGGGAGAGGTTGGAATCCATTCACACTGAGATTATGAGTATGATTTGAAGGCTGAATTATACAACCCCTATGATGACACCTCCATTGACACATTTTATCAGAGCTTACCTAGTACAGTGTCAGGGACAGATAGAAGGACTGTTGACATGGATATTTTTGTAGCCAATGTTAAGGCCATGTTTCCTGATTACCTAGAGAAGAATGTTGTGAGATCTTATAGAATGACAAAGTGTAAGGATGTCCTCATGGCCCCCTTCATATATACTAGATGGTTTTTGGCCCATCATATGTGTCAACAAAAGGATGAGGTGCCACTCTATTTCTGCAAATAATTATATGCATAATTTCATTTAGAGTAAGATGTTGATTACACAAACTTTCCACGATATGTGGGTTAGGGGTGGGGAAAATTTGCAGATAAATTCATATGTCCTGATGTACCACAAATCCCTAGTAAAAGGATATTGGTGGGTCAACATATTTTGGTTCTTCCAAAAGGTTTGGAGGCCCACACTAGAGATGGAGAGTTTGTGGTTGAGGAGGCGCGCCTAGATATGTACTCTAGAATTGCCTCCATCGTGACTTAGGTTGACCAGTTGTCATCTGATCATGTGGGAAGGTACATTGATGCATGATCATCCTGGGTGTAAGGGCAATCTTGTATCACCCAAAAATATTTCTAGTTTCTTTTCAATAAGGAATATCTTGTGCAGAGCTTCCATTTTCAGGAATTTACTATTTTTAGTAAGTTTTTGGTTGCGCTTAGAATGGTCTATTTTCTTCCTTGGAGGTTCACTTTGGTCATACTAGCCTACTAGTAAAGTTTCATTGTTAGATCAAGTCTAGTTTTGAAGATATTAAAAAAAATTGGTATTAGTAGCATGGTACTTTGAACTCAGTTTTGAAGGCTTTAGAGGCTCTGAATGGGGTCAAAACCTCATCTTATTGGAGTTGGAGTGAAACTAATGTTGTAGAGAACTTTGCACCATTTCTGAAATGGGGTGATAATAGTCAATCGATTCAACGAGTGGTGACTTATGGTCTTTGGAAGTTTGGCCACCTGAAATGGAAGAAAATGAATTTCCTTCAAAATTTATTTTTGAGTTTCGAAAGTTGTTTGAGCTGACTCTACTATAATAAAAATGAAAATAATATAATTCTAGGGTTGTTCAACCTTAATGGCTAAAATTATGGAACCTTCCCGGGCAGTGGAAAATTTCTTATATAGGGAAGGGCCATAGTGTTGTTTAGGGCAGTGCTGGGCAATTCTGGGTAGTTACTCAAGGCTTTGTCTTACATAATATTGTAAGGAAAGTGCCCATGTGGCTTTGCATATTGTAATTCTGAAAATTTAAATTCCACACTTGTGGAGACAATAAGAAGCCCATTTTCTATTCTTGAAAATTGTTGTTGTGTCTCTATTTTTGTTATGTGTTTGTGGTAATAAGGGGAGAACCTTCATCAAGTGGTATTAGAGTAGGAGTTCCTGAGTGTGTAGATAGATCACCGACTGTGAGGTAGTTTGTACCAGGACCATGGTTTAGGGTTTCAATGATAAGCATGCAAATACCTCCATGAAGGGAACGTGATGAGAGAGATGGAGGTGTGTCACTTGAGATTAGAGCCCTCTAGAGACAAGTGTGCACATTTCAAGAAGAGATTTACAAAGGAATGAATCTTATAGTCATAGACGAAAGAGAGGATGATGTTGAAGAAGAAGGAAATTTTAATCAGGAAGGGGAAGGTGAAATTTTGAACCAAGAGGAAGAAAGACTTTTTCAGGCCATTTCCAAGATCGGGAGAAGACCTAAGATTGAGGTTCCTACATTTTTAGGAAATCTTAATCTAGAGGATTTGATTGACTAGATCAATGAATTAGAAGAATATTCTGAGTATGAAGATATCAAGGATCTTGATAGGGTTAAGTTTGTGAAGGCTAGACTGAAGGGTCATGCAAAAATTTGGTGGTGGGAGATTCAATTGGAGCGAAATAGAAGAGGAAAGGAGAAAATCACAAGATGGGATTAGATGGTAGATAAATTAAAGAGATAGTTCATTCCTGTTGATTATGAGCTTGATCTACTGAATAAGATGCATGGGTTGAAGCAAGCAGGAAGATCTATTCAGGAGTATACAGAGGAGTTATGTAGAGTCCTCATCAGAATAGGCCATGTGGAAGCTGATAAGGAGAAAGTTTCCTGTTACCTTAATCAGTTGAGACCAAGCATTCAGGAGGAATTAAATTTGGTCTGAATGAACAATATTGAGGAGGCATACCAATTTTCCCTAAAATTAGAGGAAAAGTTGAACAATAATTTTGAGAGCAGGAAAAATGGAAGAGGTCATAGCGGAAGATCCAGTGGATGGTCTTATGGAGACTGAAATGAAGATCATAAAAAGAAGGATGAGGCCAGTAGCAGTCAAAATCAAAGAGGAAACAATTTCAATCATTTCTGTGATTAGAATAATAGAGATCAAAGAGGAAGATAAAGAGGACTAGGACTAGGAAGAGGAGGCTTTTGTGGAACATGTTTTCACTATGGAGAAGAAGGTCATAGGGCATTTGAATGTCCTCTATGCCAAGGAAGGACAGATAGGAGAACTGAAGGCTAGGCTAGAGTTGCACATGTGGATGAAGATGCCAAATCATCACATTCTAAAGATGTCAAGAAAGAGGAGAAGCCCTAATTAACAGAAGAGTCCTACTAAGTGGTGAGAATGAGCCTGAGTAAAGGAGGATCTTATTTCACACTAGTTGCAAGTGTGAGGATGAATGTTGGTATGTAATTATTGATAGTGGAAGCACTAACAATTTGGTGTCAAAAGAGATGGTCAAAAAGTTAAATCTCAAGAGGCAGAAACACCCACATCCATATCGGATCGCCTGGGTGCAAGATGACCACAAGGTCATGGTCAATGAGCAGTGCCTAGTGAAGTTCAAGATTGGCAGATACCATGATGAGGTACTATGTGATATCATACCTATGGATGCATGTCATATGTTGTTGGGTAGGTTGTGATAGTTTGACAAACATTTTGTACATGATGGTCGTGTGAATACCTATTCCCTGACAAAGGATGGAGTGCGACATAAACTAAAGCCATTGAAGGACACAAAAAAAAAGGTATGTAGTAATGCAAGAATAAGTTTTGTTGATGGAATAAATTTCCTTGAGGGTATGAGGCATGAGCATATGTGTTTTTCTTTAATTTCAAAAGATGGTAAAGAGGAAGTAGAAGATGTACCTGTAGAAGTTGTAGATTTGTTGAATGAGTTTTAGGATATTGTATCTAATAATGTGCTCGATGGATTACCACTAGTAAGAAAGATCAGTCATCTCATGGAATTGATTCCAGGAGCTAGTTTTCCAAATAAGGGAGCACACATAATGACACAAGTAGAAATTGAAGAGTTGAAAAAAAAAGTACATGGGTTGTTGCAGAAGGGGTTGATTCAAGAGAGTCTAAGTCCATGTGTTGTACTAGCAAGATTAGCACTAAAGAAGAATGGAGAATGGAGGATGTGTATAGATTATAGGGCTATCAACAAGATCACAATCAAGTGCAAATTTCCATTTCCATGGATGGATGATATTATGGACTGTTTGAGTGGAGCTGTATATTTCTCAAAGATAGATCTGAAGAAAGGATATCATCAAATTCAAATTAGATAAGGAGATGAATGGAAGACTAATTTCAAGACAAAGAAAGGGTTGTATGAATGGTTAGTCATGCCTTTTGGGCTAACCAATGCACCAAGCACTTTCATGCAGCTCATGAATGAGGTTCTAAAAGAATTTATGGGTAAGTTTGTCATTGTTTACCTAGATGATATTTTGATCTTCGGTAAGACATTGGAGGAGCATATAATGCATATTCATAGGGTGTTTGAGAAGTTAAGAGAAGATAAATTATTGATTAATTTGAAGAAGTGTAGTTTTGTGAAGGAGTTAGTGTATCTAGGATTTGTAGTTTTAGCAGAAGTTCTAAAAATGGGCCCAGAGAAAGTGAAGGCTATCCTTGACTGGCCTACTCCGAGGAGTGCTACTAAGGTGAGATATTTTCATGGTTTAGATAGCTTTTAAAGAAATTTTACCAAGAGTTTTAGCAATATTTGTGGACCCTTGATCAAAACAATGAGAGGGGATAGGAAAGAGTTTAATTGGACTATAGGGGAAGATGAGTTTTAAACTGTTGAAACAAAAATTTATAGAACAACCTATTTTAGCACTTCCATATTTTAATAAGGTATTTTAAGTAGATTGTGATACTAATGGTACTACAATAGGAGCTTTTTTGAGCCAAGAAGGTAAACCTATTGCTTATTTCAGTAAGAAGTTAAATGATACTAAGAGAAAATATTCTATTTATGATCAAGAATTTTATGCTATAGTTCAGGCATTGAAAAAGTGGAGACATTATCTTCTTCCTAAGGAGTTTATTTTGTATATTGATCATCAAGATTTGCAATATTTGAATAGTCAAGGAAATTTAAATCAGAGGCATTTGAAATGGGTTGAGTTTTTGCATAGTTACACATTTGTTTTGAAACATGAGAGTGGAAAGTCTAACAGGGATGTAGATGCTCTTAGTAGAAGAATATTTTTTGTAACAAAGATGCAGATTGAGGTGGTTGGGTTCAAGGAACTCAAGAGTTTGTATCTAGAGGATCCTGATTTTGGTGAATCTTGGAAAGCTTGTACAGAGCCTAGTACTCTAGACAGAATGAAGTGGTTGGATTTCATTATCTAGGATGTCATGCTATTCAGAGGGAGTCAGTTGTGCATTCTACAAAGTTCTATGAGGGAGAATCTCATCAAGGAGAAACATAGCAGAGGATTGGCTGGACATTTTGGTCAAGATAAAACCCTTGATTTGGTTAGTGAGAATTATTACTGGCCATAGTTGCAGCAATATGTCAAAAAGTTTGTACACAGTTGCAGAGTATGTCAAATGGACAAATGAGCAAAATAGAATACATGGTTGTATCAACCATTACATGTACTAGAGAATCCTTGGGAGGATATCAGTATGGACTTTTTTCTTGGTTTACCAAGGACTCGGTGAGGACATGATTCAATTTTTTTGGTAGTTGACAGGTTTTCAAAGAAGTGGCGAGACTACATGGTTTACCAAAGAGCATAGTTTCAGATCGGGACACTAAGTTTGTTGGATATTTCTAGTGCACATTGTGGAAGAAGTTAAAGATAGATTTGAATTTTAGCTCATCACATCATCCACAGACTAATGGATAGACAAAAGTGGTGAACAGGAGTTTGGGGAATTCCCTGAGATGTTTAGTTGGAGATAAGCCAACGAGATGGGATTTGATTTTACCATAGGTGAAATTTGCATACAATAATTCTATCAAAAGGAGCACTGGTAAATCACCATTCCAGATTCTATATGGAAGTAGTCCAAGAAATGCTTCAAAGTTGAGGAAGATAGACAAAAGAGAAATAAGTAGTGCTAAATCTGAGGATTTTATAGAACACTTGAAGAACATCCATGAAGAGGTGAGGAAGCACATTACCAAGATGAATACACAATATAAGGCTAAGGCAGATGAAAAAAGGAGGCATAAAGAATTTTAGGTTGGGGATGAAGTCATGGTTCATTTGCGGAAGGAGTAATTTCAAGTAGGCATATATAACAAGTTGAAAATGAAGAAGTTTTGGTTGTGTAAGTTACTAAAGAAGCATGATTCAAGAAATGCCTATGAGGTAGAATTTCCTACTGAGCTGAATATTTCACCAGTATTTAACATTTTAAATCTAACAGAGTATCATGAAGGAGGTGTTGAAGATGGGGTCACAGAAGCACAGTGGAGTATTCCAGTAATTACTTCAACTACCAAGGAGATTGAGGATATACTGGATAGTCGTGTTGATATAAGCATAAGGAATGAGACATATGAAGAATATTTGGCCAAATGGAAAGGACAACCTATAGAGATTCATCATGGCTGACAAGGGAGGAGGTTAACCGTCTTGGTTTTCCTTTGCACACCTGAGACATGATAGGGTCACTTCTCAAATTACCCCAAGTGTCTGATGCAAGAGCATCCTAGTTGTAAGGGAAATCTTGCATCACTCAAAAATATTTTTGGTTTCTTTTCAATAAGGGCTATCTTGTGCAGAGCTTCTATTTTTAGGAATTTACTATTTTTAGTAAGTTTTTTGTTTGAGATCAGAATGGTCTATTTTCTTCCCTAGAGGTTCACTTTGGTCATATCATCCTACCAATAAAGTTTCATTGCCAAATTAAGTCTAGTTCTGAAGATATTGAAAATTTTTAGTATTGGCAATAGGGTACAAAAACTTTGAACTCAATTTTGAAGGCTTTAGAGGCTCCGAATGGGGTCGAAACCTTGGTTGACTAGAGTTTGCATGAGTTAGATGTTGTAGAGCACTTCATGCCATCTCTGAAATGGGATCATAATAGTCAATCAGGTCAACGGGTGATGACTTATGGTCTCTAAAATTTGGGCCACCTGAAATGGAAGAAAATGAATTTCCTTCAAAATTTATTTTTGAGTTTTGAAAGTTGTTTGATCCGAATCTAATGTAATAAAAATGAACATAAAATAATTCTAGGGTTGGTCGACCTTAATGGCTAAAATTTTGGAACCTTCCCATGTGGTGGAAAATTGCCTATATAAGAAAGACCCGTAGTGTTGTCTAGGCCAATGTTGGGCAGTTCTGGGTAGTTATTCGAGGCTTTGTCTTACAAAATATTATAAGGAAAGTTCCCATGTGGCTTTGCATATTGTAATTTTGAAATTTGTAATTCCACACTTGTGGAGACAATAAGAAGCCCATTTTCTATTCTTTCAAATTGTTGTTGTGTCTCTATTTATGTTATGTGTTTCTGTAAATAGGGGGGGCACCTTTCATCATACATGCTATGATCTCATATGAGCCCAGTCATTGATCAGTCAATCCTTTTTATGATCCTTACATCTACTACTAGGTCCCCACATCTGATGATATAGCGTGAGACTCTAAAGATCATCTGTGTGTGATGAGCTCCATATTAGTGAGTGATCTCCTTGATGCTTATCAGGGGTACTCTATATTGCACGGGGTCACTCTGAGTGAGATGCCTATGTTCATTCAACAAGTGGTTAGGAGATCCTACAATGCTAGCGGCCATCATCATGGAGATGTACAGATAGGTACTTCCAGAACAGAGGATGTTTTGATACATCCTACAACTCCGTAATAGAGTGCAGTTGATCCTACACCTCTAGAGAAGACACCTCCTCTATACTAGTCACCTCCTCTACAACAGACATCTATGGCCTCATGATTTCAGACTAGATTCTCATCTCTGCTTATGGATGATGCCATTAATCCTGATGCAGTGCCCTTACACTCTTCTAATTTGTTAGACATTGGACGTGCATTGTAGTAGATAGATTAGGTAAGAAACCAAATTTTGATTTTCATTCAATATATATATATATATAAGGTCAATGTATATTGAAAATATATGTCTTCATTTCAAAGTTAATTCAATGTATATAACTAATGTATCTAAACTAATGACATATAATAAATGACGTCTATCTAAGTTGTATTGAAATCAATGGCATATAACAAACACATGTCTACTAAATTTGCATATATAAGCAATGTATCAACTAACGTGACATATAACCTTGATGTACATAATAAATGACATATTTAATTAATGTATCAATCAATCAATGGTGCATATAAGAAATGGATATGTAAACTAATGACATATTTAATAAATCTCATATTTAATAAGACATGTTAGGACCTATTAAGACACATAGAACCCATTAGTAACAAGATGCACTATAAAATAAACAATCAGGTATAGATTTTTTTAGACTAGGTCTCAAAACATAATGGTGTCTTTCTCTTCAACACTAACCTTTTTTTTTACCTTAAAAATAAGCTTTATTCAATCTACATGGTTTTGAGTGCATTTGGTGGAGCTTGACTATATCCACATGACTCCATACAATATTTCTTGAGAGAATTTTTACAATTTTAAATAATTATTTTACTATGCTAACTTTCATAGATACAATCACATCTCACATAACAAAAATAGTAACAAAGAATAATTAATATTGAAAGAAGGAGATTGAATAACATAAAAATCTAGATTGATTAATTAAGAATAATTTATTTAGATAGTAGAGCCATGATAGATAAATGTACAACAAATGTATGAAAATTAAATCTGAGGGATATTAATAGTTGATTCTAGAATTGAAGACACAAAAAAAATTATCGATACATTATGTCATTAAATATTCCTTATAATTCTCAATTTCTCTTTTATGCATAGTTCTACTAAATAAGCCAAGGTTTTTATTTGACTTATTCTAAGTCTATAATATTATTCCTTTTCACAAATATCTCTTTATGTTAATCATACATGAATATAACACTATGCTCTCAAAGTCATAGCATTATTCAACTAGCCGTTAATATAAACCTATTTTTCTAGTTTGTTAAAGACCTCTATAATCCTTAAGATTATTTGATTATACAAAAGGAAATACTCTTACATTCAATAACACATTATTATGTTTCTTCTTTGTTTATAAACAAATCTCTTCCCAATTAGTGAAAGGATGGGCAAGAGAGGTGGGAGCTCTGCTAGGGTTTCTACAGAGAGTGAAGAAGGAGATGGAGATTTGGAAGGAGGTGAAGAAGATGGATGGGTGCTTTCATTTGGGCTCACTGGCTTGGTAAGTTAGTTGAGAATTCCTCAGATACTAGGCACCATATTCACTTAGAGGACACTCAAGTTGTGTTCAAGGAAGAAACCTTCTTTAAATAGAAGCTTAAGGAGGCAATTTTCTTTAATAACAACCCTGCCAACCTCAACCGTGATGAGGGTTGGAACCTTGGTATGTGTTGGCAACCATTTTTGTCCATCCTCGATAACTTCAACCGCCCACCTCCTTGACCGCTGCCCTGAACCTCCCCCCACCCCCCACCCTCCACCCTTTTCCCCCCCATCCTTGTTTTATGCCTCTTCTCTTTCCCCCTTTTGTTTTGTTCCTTGGGCCTCACTCTTCACCCTAAGTTTGGGTTGGTTTCTAGTCATTTATGTTTTTCCTGCGTGTTTGTGGACTTCCTTCCTATCCCCCCTCCCATTGGTTTGTAACTCTTCTCTTTTCGCCTTCACTCACTTGTTTGGTTGTTGATTATTATTTTCTTGTTTTGGGGTTCACTTTTAGGTGTTTAGTTATTTCATCTTTTTGGTATATTTTGCTACTTATTTTTGTATTTTTATTTTTATTTCTTTTTCTTCTTATTCATGTTCCTTTTTTTCTTTATAATTATTTGATTTCTTGTGTGTGTGTGTATACACATACACATATACATATGCATATACATTGTTAGGAATAGTCCCAAGAGATAACTAAGAGGGGGGGGGTGAATCAGTTATCTACAAGATTCAATTCTTTATCCAATTAAGTATACTTAAACATAAAGCACAAACACAATGAAAGAACACATTAACACAACACCAATATTTTGGTTACAGGGAAACCCAAATAGGTAAAAACCCCGGTGGGAATTGACACCCACTAATATTTTGTACTAGTGTATTATGATCCTTGTTAGAAGATCCTTAACCTTGTTAGGAGTTGCTTTACAATATATTAAGTATAGTAGACCTGGTCAAGGGTCAGACCCTATTAGGAGTCTTTTACAATTGTCCCTATTAGGGTAGAGGATGCATTGTCTGAGAGCTCAGTGCTCAAAGGGGCGAAGGCTACAACCTTTTGAATAACACATACACACTATATCTGGATCTTGATGAACTGCGCTTTGACCTTCCGTCAGGATTAGTTCCAATGTATAGCACAAGTACTTTACTTGGTCACATAGACCTTCTTCTAATGGCTCAACACTTCCCACACTCTTCTCATGACTATCTATAAATATCTTTCCTCTAAATGATATAATCAAGTCATCCTATTAGAACCACCTTGAAATCATATTAGAGAAACCATAAAAAACTTATATAATCATTTTGTTAGCTCTACTATGCACGCAACACATTTTGGGACCTGTCCAAATAAGATAATTGTAGACACACACTACACACTGTCGGCTCTACCAAAACAACTGTATCTTTCTCCTCAAGCTGAATTAACCCATGTTCTCTTAACCAAACATTAATAACTCTTCTCTAAGCTTAACTCCAAGGGTGCATACCCTAAAGATAGGTGCAACTCAAGAACCAATAAAATCTCTGTCGGCTCTTCTGAATAAACATGGGAAACTGCAACTGGCGAATAGCGACTGCATAACTTCACTTCTACTAAATATCTGACTATGTGTCCATAACTAAAACATCACTGATATGTCTTCAACATATATCCAAGAGCACAAGGCTCTATGATAACTGTATGAACAACCATACACAGAACACTACCTGTTACTCTGTCAGGAACACTGCCGACACAAGTTGCTATATAACTGTATGTACTAACAGTTAACCTCTGCACCCATGATATCATGCTGATATCATGTCCATGTTACATATACTGAAAGCTTACTACATAAGACTTCTATGCATGCTACTTTCCATATGTTGTCATCAATGACAAACATACAGTCAGTACTGGCCTGCTAGCAAATCTCCAACAATCTCCCCCTTTGGCATTGATGGAAACATGTGGAATGAAAAACCACCACCAAACCAACTGAACATTTCTTTTATAACATTCTCTATTTCCTCTTCAAAACTCCCCCAAAGATGAATCCTCCATCTGCTACAATATTTTTCAACATTCTCTATTTCCTCAACTGAACTGCTGTCACAACTGAATACTACTCCCCCTTAGTATAATACTCCTATTTTTCATGACTCTATATATTACTCCCCCTTTGACATCAATGGAAAAGGGCTCCATTCATTTTAAACACCGATACTACTCCTAAGGTAGATTAGTCAACCTTCCATCAGTCCCTGAGGACTTATGCCTTTTCTTCTTTCTTCTAAGCAGAATCAGGGAAGAGAATTACTCCCAACTTCTCCTTGAGATACTCAAAAGTATCCATTGGCAAGGGCTTTTTGAATATGTCTACCAACTAATCTTTAGTACTCACATAGTCTAGCTTGACTTCTTTCTCTTCCACTTTCTATCTTAGGAAGTGATACTTGATCTCAATGTGCTTTGTCTTTGCATGCATCATAGGGTTCTTTGACATATTGATAGTGCTAGTGTTATCATAGTGAATAAAAATAGGATAATCAATCTGAATTCCAAAATCCTTTATCATCTACTTGATCCAAACAATTGTAGAACAATTCAAGGCTGCTGCAACATATTCTAGTTCTACTATTGACTGAGAAATTCAATTTTGTTTCTTGCTTGTCCAAGTGACAAGTCTATCACTAAGAAACACTTCTCCACTTGATGTACTCTTTCTGGCATCAACACATCCTGCCCAATCTGCATCAGTGTACACATGAAGCTCAACATTTTCTGAATTAGGATACCATAGACCAGACCATAGTCTATAGTGCCTTGTAAGTATCTGAATATCCTTTTTACTGCCATGAGGTGACTTTGTTTAGGCTCTGCTACAAATCTTCCAACTATGCCAACTGCATTGGAAATATCAGGTCTAGTCTGAGTAAGATAAATAAGTTTGCCAATCATAGACTTGTACAATGTTATATCAATTACTGGTGAGTCATCTTCTTTTGTAAGCTTGCATCCAATTATCATAGGTGTCCCTACTGGCTTGCAATCATCCATCTTGAATTTCTTTAATATTTCTTTCACACACTTGGACTGATTAATGAAAATACCTTTCTCTATCTATTACACATATAATCCCAAAAAGTATTTGATAGGACCAATCATACTCATCTCAAATTCATTTTTCATCTCCTTAGCAAATTCAGCACTAAGTTTGTCATTACCTCCAAAGATAATGCCATCAAAAAATATAGGTACAAGTAGTAAACCTTTAGATGTCTCTCTAATGAATAGATTACAATCTTTTGCTCCTTTCTTGAATCCAATCTTTGTTAAGTATCCATCTAGTCTCTCATACCATGCTCTAGGGGCTTGCTTAAGTCCATAGAGGGCCTTCTTCAATCTACATACCATATCAGGTTTGTCTGATAAGGTGAATCCTTCTGGCTACTCAATGTATACTTCTTCTTTCAAATCTCCATTTAGGAATGCTGACTTGACATCCATCTAATAAATTTTGAAGTTTTTGACTGTAGCATAAGCTATAAAAAACTTAATAGCTTCTAATCTTCTCACAGGTGCAAATGTGTCTGAATAATCAATGCCTTCTCTTTGCGCATATCCCTTACATACTAACCTTGCCTTGTTTCTTACTACTGTACCATCTTCATTCATCTTATTTCTGAATATCCACTTTGTTCCAATCACATTCTTATCACTAGGTCTTGGGACCAGTTCCCAAGTGTCATTCTTAATAATCTAATCAAGTTCTTCTTTCATAGCATCATGCCAATCTGAATCATTACAAGCATCTTCAACACTTAAAGGTTCAATCTGAGATAGTAAACATACAACATCACTGCTAGCTGAGTTCTTTGCTTGTGACCTTGTTAAGACTTTGCCGCTCTAATCTCCAATGATGTCTTACTTGGAATGGTTTCTAGAAGTAAACTTTGGAACCTTAGTTGATGCTAACTCATCAGCCTTAGGAGTTTCTTCTTCACTTGTCTCAGGGTCATTGAATAACACATCAATGCTATCAAACATTTCTTCAATAACTGTCTCACTAGTGGAGGGTTTGGGTTCTTCTTCAATCATGGGTGAGTAATCATGATATCTTTCTTGAACCATAACTTTTCATCAATCTTAACATGAGCACTTTCAATGATCTTTTTCAATCTTAAATTGAAACATCTATAAGATTTACTTTTAGTAGAATAACCAAGGAAAATACCTTCATCACTTCTTGCATCAAACTTGCCTACTGCTTCATCCCTCTTGATGTAGCACTTGATTCCAAAGATTCTAAAGTATTTTACTATGAGAACATTACCAAACCATAGCTCATATGGTGTTTTTTTAGCACCAGGCCTTAATCGAATTTTATTGATGGTGTAGATTGTTGTATTGACCACATCTCTCCAATAGGTGTGTGCAACTTTTCCTTCCATCATGATGATGCGCGTTGTATCAAGAATGATCCTATTCCTTCTCTCTGCAATTCCATTCTACTGAGGGGTTCTAGGTGCACTTAGCTGTCTCTTTATGCCATGTTCTTCACAGTTCTCATAAAATCTATTAGAGGTGAATTCTCCTCCTCTATCCAATCTCAAACATTTTATCTTTAGTCTAGATTCATTCTCAACCTTAGCTTTGAATATTTTGAACTTCTCAAATGCTTTTGACTTATCTTTTAAGAATGCAACCCACATCATCCTAGTATAATCATCAACAAACAAAATGAAATACCTTTCACCATAGTATGATCTTGTTTGAGTTGGACCACATAGGTCTATATGAATCAGATCCAACTTATTCTCTGCTGAATTGTGCTTGCTCCTGAATAAATTCTTCACATGTTTTCCCATCACACATTCCCTACATATAGTATCAAATGGCTTTTCTATGCTAGGTAGATCTCTTGCTGCCTTTACACTGCTTATCTTTACTATGTTATCAAAATTGATATGACATAGTCTTTTATGCCACAACCAACTGTCATCAACTTTAGCAACAAAACAACTTGCTTTAGAATTGAGTTGGAAAACATTACCTCTTGTCTTTGAGCCCAATGCAATCATAACACCATCCTTATTGTTAATGATGCATTTGTCATTTTTGAACTCCAACTAATATCCTTTTCCAAGTAGCTGTCCAACACTGAGTAGGTTATGTTTCAAACCATCAACATAGAGAACATCATCAATACTCTTCTTTCCATCCAAGGTGATGGCTCCTCTACCAACTATTGGTTTAGGAGTGTTGTCTCCAAATCTAACCATACCACCATTGTATTTGTCTAGATGAACAAATCTTCCTTTATCACTTGTCATGTGATGTGAACAACCACTTTCTATAATCCAGTCTATCCTTATATCTGCTTGGGAAATCAATGCTAGCTTTTGTTCCTCTTTCTCATCTTTATGATTTGTCTTATTATTAATTTAGTCTACAATAGCAATGAATCCAATTTCTTCTTCACCTAATTCTTCATCTGAAACTCCATCTCCAACATAGTAACATTCCTTAGAGTACTTAGGCTTGTAATCCTTTTTGAACTTTCTAGCTCTAGTAGGACACTTAGATGCAAAGTGACCAATCTTATTACATGAAAAGCACTTAAATGATAATTGACCTTCATATTTTCCTTTTCCTTTGCTTTCTCTTTTTGCAATCATAGCAATAAAATCATCTAGAGTTTTCTCTTCATCATCATCATCAAAATTACCAAAAGTGTTTGCAAATTTCTTACCATGAACTGTTGCTTTGAAGGCTGTCTCACTTTTAGGTTTTGTCTTCAATCTTGAAATCTAAAAAGCTGAGATTTTGTTGATCAAGGTCTCTCTCTTGAAATTAGATGTAAGTTGCATGGTCTCATCAAGGATGTTGATCTTACTTTCATATTCTGGAGTGAGAGTAGTCATCAACTTGTCCATAATATCTTCTTCTGAGATCTCTCCACCATTGTTCTTGATTCTAGCAATTGCTTCATTGATCCTTTGATTATAAGCTCTGATGTTTTCTTCAGGAAGCATCTCTAATGCATTGTATCTTTTCTTCCATGTCTTTCTGCGTGCATCCTTTTCTTGTTTGTCTCCTTCAAATATGTCTTGTAGGTACTTCCATATCTTGTGAGCGGTGTCTACTTTCTTTATCTCTGAAAATTCACTATCTGATAGAGCGCTGATAAGGGCTTCTTTAGCTATTGCATTCTGATGAAATAATTCCTTTTGTCTTTCAGTAGCATCATCCTTTCCAAGACCTTCTAGGGTGGGAATCTTGGCTACTTTGATAGTTACATCAAAAACTTCAAAACCAATGCACTGCAAATGTGTCACCATCTTGTTCTTCCAATCAAGATAATTCTCTCCATCAAACTAAGGACTCTCTTTCCTAAAGTATGCCATCTGATCAACCTTAAGATGTTAAACTTTCTCTCTTAGGCACTTGGCTCTGATACCAATTGTTAGGAATAGTCCCAAGAGATAACTAAGAGGGGGGGGGGTGAATCAGTTATCTACAAGATTCAATTCTTTATCCAATTAAGTATACTTAAACATAAAGCATAAACACAATGAAAGAACACATTAACACAACACCAATATTTGGGTTACGAGGAAACCCAAATAGGTAAAAACCCCGGTGGGAAATGACACCCACGAATATTTTGTACTAGTGTATTATGATCCTTGTAAGAAGATCCTTAACCCTGTTAGGAGTTGCTTTACAATACATTAAGTACAGTAGACCTGGTCAAGGGTTAGACCCTGGTAGGAGTCTTTTACAATTTTCCTTGTTAGGGGATAGGACTCACTGTCTGAAAGCTCACTGCTCAAAGGGGTGAAGGCTAACCTTCTAAATAACACATACACACTATATCTAGATCTTGATGAACTACACTTTGACTTGCTATTAGGATCAATTCCAATGTATAGCACAAGTACTTTACTTGGTCACATAGACCTTCTTCTAATGGATCAACACTTCCCACACTCTTCTCTGCTCTTCTTAATCAACCATGAACCACAATCAAGCAATCACAAATGACTGCCTATAAATATCTTTCCTCTAAATGATATAATCAAGTCGGCCTGTTAGAACCACCTTGAAATCATATTAGAGAAACCATAACAAACTTATATAATCATTCTATTGGCTCTACTATGCATGCAACACATTCTAGGACCTGTCCAAATAAGATAATTGTAGATGCACGCTACACATTGTTGGCTCTACCAAAACAACTGTATCTTTCTCCTCAAGCTGAATTAAATCATGCACTCTTAACCAAACATCAATAACTCTTCTCTAAGCTTAACTCCAAGGGTGCATACCCTAAAGATAGGTGCATATCCTAAAGATAGGTGCATATCCTAAAGATAGGTGCATACCCTAAAGATAGGTGCAACTCAAGAACCAATAAAATCTCTATCGGCTCTTCTGAATAAACACAAGAAATTGCAACTGGTGAATAACAACTGCATAACTTCACTTCTACTAATTATCTGACTATGTGTCCATAACTAAAACATCACTGATATGTCTTCAACATATATTCAAGAGCACAAGGCTCTATGATAATTGTACGGACAACCATACACAGAACACTTCCTGTTACTCTGTCAGAAACACTATTGACACAAGCTACTATATAACTGTCTGTACTAACAGTTAACCTCTGGGCCCATGATATCATGCTGATATCATGTCCATGCTACATATACTGAAAGCTTACTACATAATATTTCTATGCATGCTACTTTCCATATGTTGTCATCAATGACAAACATACAGTCAATACTGGTCTGTTGGCAAATCTCCAACATACATATACATATACATATTTAGCTATTTATTTTTTCATTTATTGTTTATTCTATTTATTTTTTTGTTATTTATTCCTTTATTTATATTTATATTTTTTTATTTCATTTTAATATCTATCTTCTTGTTTGTATATATATATTCTTTTATTCATTCTCCTTATATTCTATTTTAGTTTTATATTTTTTAGTTCTCTTATTTATTTAATATTTACTTTTTGTGACATCCCCTTTTCTTTCATTTGTATGTTGTCTTTTATTGATTAGAATATTAAAGTAAAGTAACATATTCTAGATTTGTTTTTTCTCTATTTGTTAAAGTAACAATGTCCCAATCAATTCTGCCAAGATAGTTTCTACCTTGTGCCTCAATGCACCACCTCTGCTCTATATCAATAGTCCTTGCAGCCCACAAGCTCGCACATTATTCGCACACCATAATCATAAGGAAATAATTCCTTATATATATGTTACATGCACAATTCCTAGGTGGGCCAATTATAGGAACTCTCCTATAAAAAAATATTACATAGACCCATGTGAGGATACACACAACATTCTTAACAATATTACAAATCTTCATTGAAGTACATACCACAAATGATGTCACCAATTACACAAGTACTCCATGATCACACAATAGACTCTCCTATGTGTCTCCTAACATTCCTTAAGTTCACAAGGCTTAATCCAATTCCTCACTCAAGATATACTTCACATACTGAGACCAACTATGTGAGTTTCCAAGTCACTGGCTCTATAACCAGTCTTTTCCAATTCATCCATAACTTGAGAAAATAAGAATATAAACATATGAAAACATAACCACATGTAGTAAACATGGACTTCTACCCAAATCTCAACTCATAGGAGCTAAGTCATTCTACAGCGTCTGTACAATTCTATGTAACCTATCTATCCAATCTATCTACAACTTTTGGATTACCTTATTGAAACATATGTTGACATCACTGACAAAAAAATGAATGCCAACAATTCCAACAGTATTTTCCAACAATCTCCCCCTTTGGCATTGATGACAACATATGAGAAAAACCATCAATCCACAAATATCCCCTACATAGCTCCCCCTAAACCAATAAGGGTTTTTCACCAATATCTCTCCCCCTTTGACATCAATGCCAAAGGGTGCCATTAGATGCATCCTTTTCTGCCTACTTTTCTAGGTGTATCTTTTTCAAATCTTCAAGACCTTCAATTACTAGGTGTAGAAATCACCTTATGCTCAAACCATTCCTCCTCTACATAAAGTCCACATATGATGTAGTTTTGATTGTTAATGGACTTGTGCACTTGCTGCATTTCTTTAATTACCTCAAGGTGGGGATCTAACCCCAATCTTACCTATGAGATATTCAAAGGTATCTTTGTTCAGTGGTTTGGTGAAGATGTCTACTATCTTCTCCTTTGTGCTTACATATTCAAGCTTCACCTCTCTCTCTTTCACTTTATCTCTTAGGAAGTGATATTTGATTGAAATATGCTTGGTTTTTTAGTGCATCACCAGGTTCTTTGACATATTCACTATAATTTTTTTATCACAATGTATGATAACTAACTCGCCAAGGTTCACACCAATGTCTTCCAACATATGTTCCATCCAAACAATATGTGTGCAATTAATTGCAGCAATGACATATTCTGATTCAACTGTTGACTAAGATATATAATCTTTCTTCTTACTAAACCAAGAAACTAACCTCTTTCCAAGGAAAAAGTCTCCTCCACTTGTACTCTTCATGTCATCCACACTATCTTCCCAATCTACATCGGTATATGCTTCTAATGAAAAGTATTTTGATCTATCATACCATAGGCCAAGATTAATTTTTCCTTTTAGGTATCTGAATATCCTTTTGACTGTAGAAAGATGTGTTTCCTTTGGATCTACCTAAAATATAGCAACAATTCCAACTGCACTTTCCATATCAAGTATAGTATGTGTTAGATACTAAAGACCTCCTTGTTAGGAATGGGAACACTAAGAGGGGAGGGGGGGTGGTGAATCAGTGTTCACTATATTTAATCTTTTTACTTTACTCTTGAAACTTAACTTGATTGCTTAAGTACTGAAATAAAATTCAATGTAAACAAGATAAACAATCACAACACATAACACCAATATGGTTATAGGGAAACCCAAATAGGTAAAAACCCTGATGGGAATTAACATCCACTAAGAACTGCACTAGTGTCTTATGATCCTTGTTAGAAGATCTACAACCCTGTTAGTAGTTGTTCTTTACAATGCTTTTAGTAAAGTGACCTTGTCAAGGGTCGGACCCTATTAGGAATCTTTTACAATAACCCTGTTAGGGGTGGGGACACATTATCCTAGAGCTCACTGCTCAAGTGGTGAAGGCTACAACCTTCTGGTCTTAGATACACACTATATCTGTTGGATGAACTAGTGCTGTGACACTGCTTGTCTGATCAGTTCCTTTGATGTGCTAATGCTTTGACCTCTTGCAAAGCTCTAATACATTCTAACTAATCTTTGCATACTTCTTCTCTACTTATCTTATGTCTATATCATCTTCCATACTTTATTACAAAGGCACATCTAATATTTATATGCACTACCAAAACAATTAACTAGGTCAGCCTATAACCGATTACATACAATGCTTCCAAGTGAATTGGCTCAAGCGTGTTTACAAAAAAAGATGATTACATGTCTACAACCTAATTACAATAGGAACATAGCCTTTACAAAACATTATTGTAACCGCTAATCAAAATACTAACAGTCGGTTGCATACTTTGTTCTGTTCTATGGTTCATTGGTTGTACCTCTTCAACTATCTGTATCTTTGTCATACTACCTCATCTGATCATGTGCTCTTATACTTAGCATGAATACAAACTTACCATCTTATCTTTAAGGTTGCATGCCATAACTCAGTCATACACACGTGTGTTGATGCTCTGGTCTATTGGTGCTCTGCTAACTGTCCAGTCTTCTATACTTAGCCATATTCTGACCTTATGATAATGTGCGTTGACTCCAAATAATGACAACACTAAATACAGTCATATAATTTGGTAGAGTCAACTTGCCAACACTCCTATCATAGATATGTATTCTATCTATGGTACACATTTTGTCTCATCTGAAGTAGAAAACTTATTCCCAGTTACAATTGGAGTTCCAACTAGTTTACTTTCATCCATACCAAAATTATTTAGCATCTCCTTAAGATACTTAGTTTGAGATATGAGAATCCCATTCTTTCTCTAATTTATTTACAATCCTAGGAATAAATTTATCTCCCCTATCATGGACATCTCAAATTCACTCTTCATCTCTTCTAAAAACTTGTTACTCATAGCATCATTACATCCAAAGATAATTTCATCAACAAAGGCTTCTATTATTAAAATGATTTCATCATTGCATCTCAAGTGCAAATTTCTATTTGCATTACCTATTTTGAAACCAAGATGTAATAAATACTTGTCCAATCTAGCATACCAAGCTCTAGGTGCTTTTTTTAGACCATATAGTTCCTTCTTCAATCTGTAAACCATGTCTTCATTACCTGATAGAGGAAAACCATCAGGTTGTTCAACAAAAACCTCTTCTTCTAAGTCATGATTAAGAAATACTGACTTGACATCCATCTAATGCGACATAGGCTAAGAATAACCTAACTTCCTCCAACCTCACAGCTATTGCAAAAGTTCCCTCAAATTCAATTCATTCTTGTTGTGAATATCCTTTGCATAAAAATTTGGCCTTGTTTTTTATTACAATACCATTTTCACTCATTTTATTTATGAATACCCATTTTGTGCCAATGAAATTCTTATATTTAGGTCTAGGAACCAATTCCCAAGTGTTGTTATTTTGTATCCGATCCAATTCCTCTTGCATTTCTTGGATCCATGATTCATCTTTGTATGCTTAATCTGTAGTCTTTGGTTCAACCTATAAAATCAAATAGATTGCATCCTTGGTCTGTGACCTTGTTCTAGTTCCTTTACTAATATCTCTAATGATCTGGTTCTTTGGATGATTCATCTACACATATCTAGGTATTTTAGACACCTCTATCTTCACATTCATGTTGTTATCTAACATCAAAATCTCTTGCGAATTCTCCTAATAAGTCTCTTGTCCTTGTTCCTCTTTCTAACCTTTATTTTGACTTTGATTCCTATGATTTAGTCCTTCTTCCCATTTTGGATTATGAGAATTAATTTTTCAAGTTCTTTCTTGTACTTGAAAATTTTCATCAATCTTGACATTTTCACTTTCAATCATCTTCCTTTTTCTTAGATTATAGCATCTATAAGACTCACTCTTTGTAGAGTATCCAAGGAATATTCCCTCATCACTCCTTTCATCAAATTTTCCTATGTTATCATCCCTTTTAATGTAATACTTATTGCCAAAAATTCTAAAGTACCTAATAGTATGGGTATGACCAAACCATAGCTCATAAGGTGTCTTACCAGTACCATCTCTAACTTGAGATCTATTCAGTGTATACACAACCGTGTTAACTACTCTCTAATGCATGTGTGCAACTCTTCTATCAATCAACATAGTCCTTGCAGCATCAAGAATTGATTTGTTTCTTCTCTCAGCTTCATCATTTTGTTGTGGTGTTCTAGGTGCTGATGTCTACCTTAGTATTCCATGCTCTTCACATAAAGCATTGAATTCACCTGATATGAATTCTCCATCTCTATCCGATCTCAGACATTTGATCTTCAAACCTATCTCTGTCTCCACTTTTGCTTTAAAAAACTTGAATATTTTAAAAGCTTATAATTTCTCTCTAATAAATCCTACCCACATCATTTTAAAATAATCATTAGTAAATAGAATGAAATGCCTATCACCAAAGTATGACCTGGTCTAAGTAGGTCCACATAGATATGTATGAATCAAATCCAACTTGTTTTTGGCTAAAAAAACTTTTCTATGAAAGCTACTTCTTGTCTACTTTCCCATTACACAATCTCTACATGTTGTATTAGTTAGCTTCATAATCTTGGGTAGATCTCCGATCGCATTAATGTTGCTAAATTTCAATATTGTCAAAGTTCATGTGACAAAACCTTTTGTGCCATAACCAATTGTTGTCAAATTTAGCAACAAAATAACTTACCTTAGCATGGCTCAACTGGAAGACATTACCTCTTGTCTTTGTACCAAATGCAATCAAATTTCCTTCAACACTTCTAATTGTACAATATCCATCCTTGAATTGTATATGATAACCCTTGTCTACCAATTTTCCAACACTTAATAGATTATGTTTCAATCCATCAACAAACAAGACATCACCATTTTTAGTTTTACCATCCAAAGTAACGGATCCTTTTCCAATGATTTTCCTAGGATTATTGTCACCAAGATTGACAACACTACCATCATACTTTCTTAACTCAAAAAAATTTCCTTTATCACCATTCATGTGTCGTGAACATCCACTATCTATGATCCAATCATCTTTCTTGTCAACATGAGATACTAATGCCTTTTCTTCATGGATAGGTACTTCCTCTTTGATTTCCAAAACACCAAGTATATCATTTACATCTCCATCATCATCATATGCACCATCACTAACATAGTAGCATTCCTTATCCTTCATATATATTTACCATACTTAGGTTTATGCTTAGGAACTCTAGTTGGGCATCTAGAAGCAAAATGACCAACCTTATTGCAGTTAAAGCACTTTAAAGGTAATTTGCCTTCAAACTTACCTTGACCTTTCCTTTCTCTTCTTATGATCATGGATAGGATCTTCTCATCCACTCTATTTTTTACTTCTTCAATTTTCTCCCATTCCTCAACATAATCTCCCAATTCTTTTCTATATTTGCTTGTCCTGCTACTGGAACCTACAAGACTAGTTCTTGCATTTCTATCTAAGTTATGCATTGTTTCCTTGAATGTTGTCTCAACTTTTGGTAAAGCCTCCTTAAGTTATGTAGTTTCAAATGTTGTTAGCTTGGATACTAACATTTCCCTTGGGAAATTCTTAGTTAATGGAATGATCTCCTCTATGGCATGCACTTTATTTTTGTATGCTAGTGTCAAAGATCTTAGAATCTTTGAAATGACTTCACCCTCAGTGTAAGTTCCTCCATTATTCCTGATCCCAGTCACACATTTTGTAACCCTTTGAACAAAAATCCTTACTGTTTCATCTTCTTTCACCTGAAGTTTTTATGTCCTTGCTCTCCAATTCTAAAGTTTGGCTCCTTTAGTGTACATATATCTCCTTCATACAAAGCTATCGATTTTTTCTATTTATGATGTGCTTTGTCTATATCTCTGATCTCAAAGATTTCACCTTCAAATAATGCACTTACTGATGCTTCTCTGGCTACCACGTTGTAATGAAACATATTCTTTTCATCATCAGTTGTAGCAGGATCTTCCAACTCATCTTCAGTCAAGTAAGTACTACATCTTTCTTGGTTACCAACCAATAATCCAAGCCTAAATAGAACAACTGAGTCTTCATCTTGTCTTTCCATACATCAAAATTCTCTGCATCAAACATGGGACTTTCTTTCTTAAAGTAAGACATCTTTTATCTGGGTATGTGCAAGATCATGAGGGGCCAAACTATGTTGTTAAGTGGCAATGAAAAATCAACAAATCAAGGTTGGTCAACTTGACGTGAAAATTTCAACTAGCTATGTACCTAATATCAAAAAGTTGTAAGAATAGAATCTGTAGAAAATTGAATGTAGTTTCTAAACTACTAGGCCTTTTTTGAGAAAAAAGTTAGTATGATTGGTGAAAAGTATAGATTTGAATGCAGCAATACAAAAATTTCAGGAAAAAAATAAGAAGTAGGTGTATGTCTGACCACCTTAATCATAATCAAATGAAAATATTTTATTATAAGATTTTATATATAAGTAGTAGACTCATGCCCAGATGTGACACATATTTTTTTGTAATTTTATTCCAAAAAAATAATTAATTATGAATTTTCTGCTACAAAGTTTTCAAAATTAAAAAACTCCGGTGTTTGACCACCTTAACTCATTCAAAACTTTACAAAATTCAAAAAAAATAAAAATCCTTATAGTAGGTGAAGCATAGAATGTGATGCATTTTTCGGATTTCAAAAATGTTATACCATTTGAAAGTTATAGTCATTTTTCAATCAGTATATAAATCAGCACTTTAGAGGTAGCTCAATTAGAAAATAACTAATAATTACTTACCGAATTCAAAATTTGACAACAATTATATCGATAGAAAGCTGATAATCTCCTTAAGATACCCTTTTCATTTTATCAAATTCGGGTGAAAAAAAAGTCGTCAGCTACATTGTCAAAGTCTGGAACTCAAAGAAATAGGGGAAAAACACGTATTTGAGACATTTCAATAGTTGACCATGTAGGTTTGGTGCACAAAGCAATACCGAGCCTAATCGGGTACCTGATATTTTTGGGTACCCGAATATGACGGCAGAATTTTGAATTTTGACTTTGCCTCCACTTTCTCCCTCCCATTTCTCCATCCTTCATATGATATATTATATATAAAAAACTATATATTAGATATATTAAATATTATATAATATCAATTATATATTAAATGTTATATAATATATATTTTACATTAAATATTATTTAATATATATTAATATTAAAAACTATATATTAGATTATATATTATATATATTAAATATTATATAATACACAGGTTACATTAAATATTATTTAATTATATATTAATATGAAAAACTATATATTAGATTATATATTATATATTAAATATTATATAATATAAATTTTACATTTTAAATATTATTTAATATATATTAATATTAAATGTTACATTATATATCATATATTATATATTATTTTATATGTATAATATATTAATATGTATTTTACGACTATGTACGAAAGGTTGGAAGATTACAGAAAAATCATGGATGGCCATTGAAAGAAGCAAAGGAAATTAATCAGCCATTTAAAAAATTCATAGGTGGCCATTGAGGAAGAGAGAGAGTGAGAACGTGGCGGGGGCTGAGAGAGGAAGAGAGAGAGAGAGAGAGATAGATAGAAGGGGGGAGGGGGAGAGAGAGAGAGACAGACAGATAGAGACAGAGACAGAGAGATGGAGAGACAGAGGAGAGAGAGAGAGAGATGGAGAGAGAGAGAGAGAGAGAGAGAGAGAGAGAGAGAGAAGGGGATGGGGAGAGAGTAGTTGAGAGAGAGAAGGGGAAGGGGAGAGAGTAGGAGAGAGAGAGAAGGGGAAGGATAACCAATTCATTACAATATTAATCAGTAAGGAGCAAGGCAAACTTAAATAATATCACAGCAGGAATTAGAAATCAAAATTCTAATTAGGAGTTTTAAGTGAAGTGAGTAAGGTCCTGGATAGGGACATTATAAATCCACACATTGTTTAGTAGATACCTCCAAGAACACAAATACACAAGAGTAGGTTTGAAGTAAGACTAAGATTGTTTATCGATTCAAAAATATTACTATGTTGTACTTTTGATTAACATCCAATGAGTGGATGTGAAATTCAAAAATTTGATTAAAGAAGCCACTGGTTCTATTTCAAATTCTAGAAAAAATGGATATTTGACATATGTTCATAAATTTCAATCAACATCATTTTAAAATAACACATTAGTTTATTTTTACACATTGAGAATATCATCCTTAGGAATTGAACTAAAATTGACATAGGTCACATGAAATAAATGCCCCAACTATTTGGTGTCTTCTGCATTTTGAGTTTCTTATTACAATCAGGAGAAGAATATTACTCTCCAAATGGTTTTGGATAGTAACATTTGTACTTCCTCTTCACAAATATATTTCTTCCCTCATCTTGCTACCTATTGATACTGACAAAGTGAATCTAGGCATTTCTACCATGTAATGGGAGAAAAATGGTTTCCTAATTTATTGATATATGTCTAAATAACACATGCAAGAACCTTTTCTTTGATATTGCTCACTAACACTTTAGAACTGAAAATGTTTACAAAAACTGGCATGTACTTGCATGAGGACATTATATATTACAGGAATCCCGCACAGAAGCAGCTGGCAAGACACTCAAAAAGTAGTAACTGATAGCAAGTGGGATAATGCAGATGCTTTAATAAACCACTATCTTCTTTACTCAAGCAACATCTGGTTCATCTGCTCGACTGGGGCATGCTTGGGAACAGACAGTCTCCATTTAAACTTAAGTCTCTGGAAGCAGTTATATTTGTCAATGGAGGAGATACACCCATTGGATTTGCAATTGAACTTTATGCTCACTGGAATTTCCATTTCTCTTCAATTGGGATACACTTTCCAAAATTGCATCTACCCTTTTAAACCAATTTGGGAAATCAAGTGGTCTATTTGTGGACCTTAAAGGAGTTGGTCACCTAAACGAGAACCTTGAGATGAATCAGGAACTTCTCTATGAAAGAAATCAGCACCTTGAGAAGCTCTCCATTTGTCAGCTGAATTAAAACCTTGGACCATAGATGGCTTCCCTTTGTTGTAAAATTAGGATTGAGACTACCTTGCCAAAGGTGGCAATGAACTTACATTTGAGGGATATTGCCCAACATGAGTAACCTGGTTTCCCAAGTCCTATAAATTCAAGGCCATTGATGAATAGGCATTTCTAATAGAAATATTTGTGGTGCTAGAATGAAGTGCATGACCAAATTCTTTGCCTGCTAATGAACCAATTTGAGGCTTCATTTCACATTTCTTTGTGGATAATTCCACAACACTTGTGACTTATGTATCTGAATTTTTTGTGTCAGTGTACATGTGCACTGAAGAGCTTCTATCACTACTTGATCTACTACCAGATGGTGAGTACTCATCATCATCATCTGACATAGGCTCACATGCATATCTTACTTCTTTCCTTTGTTGCTTTCCCCTTCCTAGCTCTTCCTCCTTATCTATAACTTCTATCATGGGTCCAAGAAGCTCTTCCCACTATTTCCCATTAATATGCAAATATTTTTTTCTGTAATAGTATTTTCTACATTTATTATGATATTGATCTGATTTGATGCACCGTCACTATTTGATCCATACTTCCCTTTCATTTTACTTTCTTTTCTCCTTTTGCACGTCATAGGCTAGGATTTGACAGCAGGTATGACCTTGGTACTATTGTCGTTAATGATAAATTTTACCTTTTAGCTATTAATTTTTTGTCATTTTTCCTATATGATGCTTTTGTATATGAATTATGGATATTCTCTGGGAAACTTTTCAGTTTTTCCTATAGGATGTTTTTGTATACAAATTTTTGAGAATCTCTATTAAAGAGTAGGTAAGGATGGCTAAGCTGAGTTCAGCGGAGAGGGAGATGACTAAATTGAGAGAGTAGAGATGGAGAGTGATAACGACAAAAATTTTTTAGGGCTTGCAGAAATATGGAAATTATAATCTTCCTCCCAAAGCAGACATTAATGAAGTTCTTCGTGCCTTAGCAGAGGAAGCCGACTGGATTGTTGAAGCTGACGGTACTACATACATAAATGCGGTATGTATTTTTGGTCTAATTTTTATTTTTCATTTCTTATAGGTCTTTAAAGGCGGCTGGCTAAATCTTTGTATTAAATGTTAGGGAATGCATGAAAATAATATGATTCTGAGCACGAGCATGAGTCCCTACAGGGGCATAGTTGTGCCTTTTACAGGCACCGAAAACCCTAGCTACGTAGAAATGGAGGCTTTGAAGAATAGTTCACTGGAGGTGGATTATAGAAGCAGAGGGAAAGAGAATCACTTAGTTTCCACCACCTATGGCTATGAAATGGTATCTTTCCCTAATTTTTCAACTAGAACGCTAAATTGCAAAGGTTCTCGAAATAGATTCTGGTCATCGGACAATTATACCATGCCTCTTGATAATCCAACAGCTCAACAGAGTCATTGGGAGGTTAAACAAGAACAATCAGATGGATCTTTGAACTGGTCGAAGATTATGGAGAGCAGGGAAGGGTTTGGTAAAATGAGCAGTTGTACTGGAAATTATGCAAGCACCGTAGAACTGACCGCATTAATAAATTTAAAGAAGAGATCAGTGGTGACGCGACATTATGAGGAAAGCCTTGCTGTTTCGATGGTGCCGCCCTGATATTATGAAGAATGTCTTGCCGCTTCAATGTTGGTGCCGCTTCTATCTCAGACTTTCACCATTGCTTCTCATCAGTACTTTGAGATATGGAAGGAATTGCGGGCTTTTGTACAGCATAGTCTATCATAAATTCTCTATAAATCATCATGCGTTACAATATCCTACGCGTTTCTGAATGACTTACTCGAAGAATTTAATTTTTACCATAATTTTGGATCCATGGATTGTCATTTTGCACACAAAGAGAAGTTGCGGATTGCAAGAATTTGATAAATTTGGTTTATCTCATTTTCTTTCTCTGCCATTTCTGAGTAATACAATTTTGTTTTTGTCCATCTTAAATGATTTCGCCTAAAGTTAATGAATTTTTTTAGATGATTTTATCTGAAGTTTTAATGAAATTTCTTCCATGGATGCTAATGAAATCTCTTCCATGAATGCTGATAAGATGTTTAAATTAAGAGTTAATAAATTCTATAGCTTGAATGTTCTTTATTGTAGAAGGTTATTTTCATGGTTTGTGATTCATGCAATTCCTTAATAGTTTCATTCTAAATAGAATTCATAACTAGATTTTCCATAGCCAATTTTCTTCTTGATCATTGCAATATTTTCTCCTCAACTGAACATTTTGAAATCAATTGATATACAATCACATTTTTCTCTTGGCCAATTCTATGGGCTCACGACTGAGCCTGTAGGTCCACAAAAGGGTTGAAATTTGGATCAGGTGGAAGAGCAGTATTAGCAAGAAGTCATTCACTAATATCTCATCTACGTTATAAGAACTAAATTTGGATTCACTGGAAGCATTAAAGAATTTGGACTTCCTAGGAGCCCTTCAGACACACTTGAGCATTCAAATGTGTCAAAAGGGGTCATGTGGACTCCCTAGGGGTCCTAGTACACCTTATCACATGTTAGGACCCCTAGGAAGTCCCCATGACCCCTTTTGACACATTGGAATGCTCAAGGGTGTCTTAAGGGGTGCTAGGATATTGAAGATTGTATGCCAATTCCTAGTGGTCCATCCTTTTTGTCAAGCTCTAAAATACCTCATGTAGGTAGAACCCAAAACTGGAGTGAATCTAGCACTTCTACGCTTATTAAGAGTCTTCAATTTTCCCTTGCATTCACAACCACCTCATCTATAGATGATCTTGCATTAGAAGTCACTAAAACCATTATTCTCTCTTCGGATTGCAATTTGCACCTGTTTCCCTCAGTGTGGCTGACAAAGAGGAATGGAAAGTTCTGAAGAAGAAGACTGGAGGGGGTAAAAAGGATGGTGTGAGGATTGACAACAAACTAGGAAGGCTATTAGACAATGTTCTTAGACACAAAGTGGTTGCCAGAGAGATTGCCAATGATCAAAAATTGACTCTAGATGCTTCTCACTCTAGTAAAAAATGAAGTTCCTTTCATGGAAGTTGAGGGGCCTGAATAGCCCCCAAAAACAATATGCACTAAAGTAGTATATTAAAGACATTAAGGTGGATGTTTTACTTATATATAGGAGGTTAAAATGACTCTCCAAATTTTTTCTAATCTATTGGACAAATTATGGTGAGGGGCATAATTCTATTACAGTCAAGTTGATGGTTCCTCGGGAGGAGGTGCTACACTCTGGAATCTGAGTAAGTTGAATGGGGAAGCTCTTTCTTTTTCTCACAAATTTCTTGTTGTATCTTTTCATCTTGGAAATATTTCTTGGCATGTGTTTAATGTTTATGCTCCAAATACTAGAGCGGATAGCGTCCAAGTATGGGGAGAAATTTCATCACTTATTTATGTGGATGCAGATGCTTTTTATATGGTGGATGGAGATTTTAATTCCCCTTTATATCATTTTACAAAATTGGGTGGTCTTTTGGACTATAGTGACATCATGAGTGATCTTTTAGAATTTACCTGTATAAATGATCTTTTTGATCTTAACCTCTAGGGAAACCCTTTCACTTGGACCAATAATAGGAAAGGTTAGCACTTAATTCAGGTTAGGCTAGATTAGTTATTGGTGTCATCCAAATGGGATCTTGGATCCAAAACTTCTTTATCTACCCTTCCAAGAATGGTTTCAGACCACTCTCCTATTCTTCTAAATTGGACTAACAAAGTCTATTTTGGCCCTCTCTCATTCAGGTATGGGATAATGTGGAACTCTCATGATGAGTTAAGAGATTGCTTCTAAAGATGGTGGAACACCCCAGTTCATGGTACGACCATATTTAGGATTTCCAATTGGTTGGAGATCATAAGAAAGGAAGTTAAAGAGTGGAGTAAGTCTTCCTTTGGTGATATCTTTAAGAAGAAAGGAGAAATTGGTGCCAAGCTTGAGCATTTTCAGTGGCTTATGGCAATGGGTAACCTTTCACAATTGATTCATGAAGAAGAAGAAACTTGGAGAAAAAATGGAATGATATTCTTTTAGATGAGAAAATTTACTAGAAGAAACATTCATGGGTTCAGTGGTTGAGGGAAGGTGATAGAAACATGCATTTCTTCCACAGGTTTGCCTCTAAGCACAAGAAGAGGAATACTATCAAATCATTGATTGTTGACAATAATAAGGAGGTATATGATGAGGAAAAAATTAGAGAGATGGCCTCTCACTTTTTCATCCACTCTTATACTGAAAATAATAGAAATGATTCTTCTTCAATTCACGATAACTTCCTTATTCATATTCCCACGATCATCCAATATGAGGATAATGTGCTATTAGTGGCCCCAGTCTTAGAAGATGAAGTTAAGGATGTTGTGTTTACTATGGGAGCTTATAATGCCTCGGGGCCTAATGGGTTTCCCCCAGCCTTTTTTAGGAGTTCTAGGATGTGGTTAAATATGATGTCACTAAGGATACTAGACTCTATTAGGACTAGAAAGCTTCTTAAGAAGTTGAATAATACTTTCATTGTTCTTATTCCAAAGACACAAGATCCAAAAACTATGACTGATTTTGGACCTATTAGTCTTTGAAACACTATCTATGAAATTTTCTCTAAAGTCTTTGTTAATAGACTGAAACCCCTTCTTTAAAATTTTATAAGCCCATGTTAGAAAGGTTTCATCCTAGGCCAAAAAATTCTAGATGTTGCAATTGGCACACATGATACCTTTCATTCTATGCACAAATGCAAATGACCAAGTATGGTGTATAAAATTGACATTTCTAAGGCATACGATAGAGTCAAATGGAAATTTTTATATGTCATCCTCTTGATGTTGGGATTTGACTAGAGGTTTATAAGCATTATCAAGGAATCTATTGAGACTGATATTTTCACTAGTAAATTTTGCCCTAAATTTTGACGAGAAAAGGTGAATTGTCTACAACAATTGGTTGAATAGATGACTAAAACTGTCGTCGATCTTTTTTTGTCGAATTTTCTACATGGTGATTAATCGTCAAAATTTTGACGAGACTAGTGGTCGAATTATCCACTACAACAATCCCTTGGAAGTGGAAGAATAAAACCACCACCTCGACTGAGTCAATTAGTGTGAAGGTTAAAATTTTGATTTTCACTCACACCTTTAACGTCGAACTATCCACGGTGGTTCATGGAAAAGACCGTCGAATGCATAGCATTCTGGTAAAAAATAATAGTGTTGAAAGGTCAAAATTTATACCAATCCAAAATGTTGTTTAAAAAAAAATTTTGGTGCACCATTTCAATATATTCCTAGTTTTAGTTGAATATATTGGTTGTCTATAATTAGCATTGTGGTGTCAAATATAGCATGAATTCATAATATGTGTGGGATTTATGGTAACTAAAATATAGCATAAATTACAATCCAATGAGATGAGATCAAGAGATAAAAATATTAGGGCTTCTTCTATTATAGATATCCAAGTTAAATCCTCAAAAGAAATGACAAAGTGTTGAAATTGGGAAAGATAACATGACATCCAACTCTCTTGGTATGACATACCCCAACAAAATTGGACTACTACAAATCCCAATTGAATTCACTAGAAGAGACACCTATCAATCATGGTATTTAAGCTGGTCACGATGCAAGAGGAACTAACCAATCAAAAAAGAAATTTTACTCAAGTAGATTGGTAAAGGATATGCACAGATCATAAGGAAAGAAGCATCATATAAAATATTCATCACACGTTGTGGCGAAGTGCAAGACATATCTGCATGAGGACCAACATTGTGAAATAAAGTGGATAAACAACTAGAATCCCTACTTACAAACTAGAATATGCACATAAGTCCTTAAGGTGCCTCCATGAACTGAAAATAGTAAGTTAGAAATAGGAGGAAACACGGATACCAGAAGTAGAGACAACCAAGGTCCTATTTTAGTTGTGATCAACTAAGTCATAACTATAGGATGTGACATAAGATAGGATAGTAGAGTGAGAGAAACAAAGTCAATTCCACTAACAACACCTCTTCGCTGTCTCAAGACAATACAAAATGTTCATGGGCTAATGTTAAAAGCCAATGAAGTACTACACTCTCAGACCAAACATTAAATCCTTCAGATTCATCAAAGAATTCTAATGAGTAATATCACAGACCTAATTAAAGGAAACTAAACAAAAACAACTACTTAAGCTGTAACTTGAAAGCACTCTAATACTCCAAATTACTCAAAAGAAGACCATCATGTTAACTATACAACTAGTATTTTCTGCCTATTTTGTAATCAATGCATCCATAACATGAGTAGCTTAAACCTCATCATTCCTATCAACCAACCTTGGCTGCCAAAAAGTTACCACTGGCAACACTAACTCCAACATCATGCCAACGATCATTGTCACCATGATGACAAAGACTTGGTATTGGTGGCCCAGGAGAAATTTTGGCTTCTATAGCAAACTGGATTTTCCCAGCTACCTCCATAGCTGCTTCCAATGATTCAATGTCTATAATCCGATATTGCCCAACATATTTGGCCCTGTTTCCTGCAAAATTAAATATTTATGTTAACCTAAAATGTTCCAAGACATTGTGGGCAATTCCCAGTGTTAGCTTTAGTTTGTCAGAAATGTTGTTAAAATCTCAATGATGAATCACTGCTTTCATCATCTTATATTATCCTATAAAGTTCTGAGATCTAGATGACAGTCATGGCAACATATATGCAAGACCTCATAGAATAATAAATATTTGTCATTAGGTTTATAAGTGTGACCTCATAGAATTCATTATCACTTAGCATTTAGCAACATATCAGGTCATACTTCTAGTTGACATCTTTAAGACAAATGACAATAAGGATCAAACAGCTAAAAAATATATAATAGTATTACTACTGAATATTTTTGACACAAGGATAGCTAAAATATATCATCACAATTGCAAAAAAATGGATATGAACAACTTCCCATCTACAATGTGAGATCTTTTTATTTGGAGGCCAACAAGAAATATGTAATTACCAAGCCATTCTTGAAATAATGGAAATAGATTTCATGTTCACATAGATCCCAGATCATATCTCAAAAGCCCCTCCTATTAATAAATACCCCACAATATGCTTTGAAGTATACAAAAGACAATATATATCAAAATGTCTAAATGCACGTAAAACAATTGAATGGAAACTAAATAAATAACTAGAAAATGTTAGCTGAAGCATGCAGAAATACCCTAGTTCACTTCCAAAATTATACATCATATAAATAGATGTTCCTAGTTTCCTATCTAAATGCAAGAGAGCTCTTAAACTTTACTCCTATTGATCCTCATTTCAGGATTCACCTTATAAATTGATTGCCTTCTTTGCTATTTGAACTCTATAATTGTTGAATCTCTGTTTCCTAGGTTACAAAGAAAGATCTATCAGCCCTTGCTTATGTAGGCTCACTATTCCATTTATAAGGAAGTTGTCTTTCTCATTTCCTTATATAAGTGTGTCAAGGTAAGTCTCTTTAAAGTTTTGCAAATTTGGGAAGTTTCCCATTCCTCTATCCAATTGCTTCCACTATCACTGCATAGAGCCTGAATTGGCATTTTCGAAACACCTTTAATTGTTGTCCTTTGGGCTCTGCTATTGCACCCTAAATATCCACCTTGAATCCTAATAGAAGAGCATGCACTACTAAATTATCGCAATGGTTAAACACATGTCAAAGCAAGATGAAAGACAGTGTCATAATTTAGAAGCAACCCTGCTCCACCTTTAGATCAACGCGGAATCTATAAATGACAAGCAGGATCTACTGACATGGATGGTTATAACATCTATGCATTGGATAGGACTTGACAGAGGGGGTTGAGGATGGAGGTAGGTTCCTATGGAGGGTGTTTGAGGATAGAGGAATGTTTGTGACCAATTACGACATTCTTAATATTGTTGCCTTCTCCCTGAAGAAGGTTCATACCTTAGTCTTTGACCTTTCTAAGCATCATTATTGTATTTTCCCTAACAATACGTAGTGCATTGTTATATACTGCACAAATACACTCACTACACACGTACAGTGAAACATGTGTCTAATTTATGGTCAAGTTCTATTGAGCTTGTAAATGTGATTTCAAAAGCACATTCCTGTGTACAGAACTAGCATGCCCACAAAACATGAATGAGAACAAGGTAAAAATCCAAAGCCCATTGGTTGGGATTTCCAAAGAGAGAAGGCATGAGATGATTGAGGATTGTAGTCTTCTAACAATGTAAATTTCACTTTGAAAACTAATATAAATGCTTTAGTTCTTTTCTTGTCAAGAAAAATGATCTCCTTTTGCTCTCCTAAATTATGGTATGAGTTTTTTGATATTAACGAAAAGGTGCCATCTTCTCTCAATTTTTGGTATGAGGGTATCAGGGCACATAATAAAACCCTATGAGATTCAGTTCCTTTATGATAGGAGGTTAGAACTGAGTGGGTTTTGATATCATGTTAAAATTTATAGAGATAATAGCAGTACAAAGACAAGACGCATACAAATAAAACTGTCTATATATTTTATTGAAGAAGATTACATGCTACATGTAGTCTTTAAAGGGCACAATTTCTTCAAACCTGGATCTAAACTTGACAGCTAACTTAAACTAATTAGCTACCTAATAAAATCCAACTCTAACAAACTACGAAAAATGAAACTAACATTGCCAGCAACATGTTTAAGATTCAGTTTATACATGCAATGACTTATGATTGATTGTGACATAATGGAGACTTACTACAGCATATTTTTCTTTCTAAACTCTGCTAGCAATAATCAACTCGTAGGAGAATGTGATCGCCATTTTTTTTATTTCTCTTTTCCAAAAATGTTGAATTTATATGGTCCCCCCTTTAATGAAACGAAGGGATACGAACATTGGTTATATATTTCTAGATGACATTTTTAATGGTATTTCTACGTTCATGTTTTGTTTTGAACATATATGAAATTCAGTATTCCATTTTTGTGTATCTGCAGACTATTAGAACTGTTCAGGATGTTCTATCCTTGGAAAGCAGGAGCAACGGAATCATATTTAAAGATTTATCTTCAAACTACCCTTAACAAAAAACATTGCTCATGAAATATAGATCATAAAGATTGATTTGATATTAGCAAGTAGCTAATGTCTATAAATGATATTACAAAAGGAAATACATTGTTAGCAAAGACATTCTGAAATAATAAAAGTAAGAGTTAACCTAAGAAGTTTTTGAATGTTCCAAATAAAAAATTCCTTGTAACTTGTTAACTAAAGGATTATTTTACCAATGGCGGCTGGAGCTCTGCTACTACCAGCCTCACCGCATTGTCCTTGACCAGGTTCTGGATCAGTTGCCAAAAATTCCTGTAACAAGAACACATATTACATATTTTACTTCACAAAATAAAAGAGTATAAAATATAAACCTTTATTGAACTTTTGTTATAACTAAAGATTCATTACTGCTTACTTCATAATGACGTGCTTGAGCTCTCAAATCAAATAGCCTCTTCATCATCTCCTCGGTTGGAATACTTGCTTCATCCAAAATTTTCATTATTTCTAAATTGATTTTTTTTATTTTTTTCTTCAACATAATTGTTACATTGGGTGTTTCCGTAATATCATCATCAGAAGGGGTAGCTATTGCCTCTGTACTTATTGTAGGTTCTTTTCCCCTATCCTGAACATCAAATTGTGACAGGAATATCAGTAAAACTATCATAAAAACTCCAAAACTGTAAATAAAATAACATAATAATATAACATTTTCCAACTATCTAATTTGTACAATTTCAATAAGGTTTACCCTTGCTGAAGAATGGGTGGGAGGAGCATCCTCATGGCCTCTATCATGTGTGGGATCCATATCGTCCTATGACAAAGATTAAATATAAAAACTTCAGTGAACTGAAAGCAATAGACTTAGCAAAAAAAAACTTATTAATAAAATGGTATATAGTACTTACCACCCTCATGATAGTAACTTTGTTTGTATCTCTACGATTTAAATGGTAATCTATTAGCAGTTCTTCCCCTACACTTATTGATTTTATCGCACATACAAAAACTTGATTCCCCTCACGAGCCTCAAATATGCAATTGGGTTTCTTATTAGTTGAGGAAGGTCGCGTACTATTTATAAAACCCACAATATTACCTATTGCTTTTGGTCTCCCATCAATGTACATTGCAAATCTTTTACTTTGATCATTTTCTTTCCATTGTATATAATTAGCTGATAGTGCATACCTATGCATACTTTTTTTATATTGAACAATCCACATCCAATCATTGTAATTTTAACATAGACCGACATACTTGAACAATTCAACAACTTTGTTGTGACATACCTTTATCCCATCCATGGAAAATAGGCCCAAACCATGTAATGAGGATGGAGCAATGCGATATATCCTCTCATTAACACAAAAATCAGTGTTAATTGGAGGTAGCTCATTGGGTACCCATTCTTTCTCAATGTGTGTGTACCGAAAGGGCACCTTGATGTCGCCTTTGGTCTCATCATCATAAGAACATGACCCCCCATTAGCAAAGAAAAATTGCATGCGTTTATCAAATTTTTTTCTAATCTTTTGACCTCTAGTTGATCTCCCTATTTTAGCTGTACTACATGTAGAACTTTCATCTACCATTCCCTCATTTCCCTCATTCGATGTAGATAGATCTAACAAGTACCTATTTGGTGGGTCCTGCAGTCCATCAAATGAGATATTGTCACATCCCCACTTCAAATGAAATTTTGATAATATTTCAATAATATATATAGAATAACCAAGTCGTGACCCATACGTACAATTCTTCTTTGTCTATACGTGAGAGATATAAAATGTACGAAGTTGAAAGTGATTATATAATTATATTTCTATACGTTTCTTCTTTGTCTATATATAAATTATATGATTATATAATATGTCTATTTATAACATACGTGCTCAGTGATAAACAAGAAGAATATAAGAAAATTATGTCTATTTATTGACTTATAGCTGTTGATCCATGTCACTGTGCATGATCCATGCCAAAGGGGTCAAATTTCCTGCATATGTTAATCATTTATCTTAAGTTAGCTGAAAATTACATGATACGTATGCTACAAATAACTTAGAAGACAACATGAACAATATGCAACATCGTAAACATGAACAAATTTACCTTATATATGGAATGCAAGATCATCAACAAAAGGGGTGACGATATCTGTAGTCAATTGCTTGTTTGCAAAAAGGATGATACTCAAACTCAATATAAACATTGGTAATTATAAATCACATATGTTGTAATCATTAGAATTGAACACAATAAATATATAATCATTACGATTGAAACCAATAAATCATGTCAATCATTTCATTGATCATTTCAATTATGTCATTGATCATCATCATCATCATCATCATCATCATCATCATCATCATCATCATCATCACCATCATCATTGCCATCATCACCATCACCATCATCATCACCACCATGATCACCATCACCATCACCATCATCATCATCATCACCATCATCATCATCATCATCATCATCACCATCATCTTGATCTTCATCATCTGCTTCTTCATCATCTTTAATATCTTCTTCTTCCATAACATTATAATTTATTAGCCTTCCTCTTGGATCATGTCTAACAACAAATGACCAACCCTATTTATGTCGAACCTCTGAGTAAAACACTTGCTCACATTGGCTTGGAAGAACATAGGGCTCATCTCTAATTGGCTCAAATGACCTTGTATTAATCATTGTAAATCCATTATCATGTTGAATAACAGTTACATCTGGATCATTTTGATTTAGTTGTAACCTATACCATTTGACAATGAATAGAACTACTTTGAAGGAGTTAAAGTTGCACTCAATTATATCATCCAAGATGCCATAGTATTGATTTTGAGATTTTTGAGGATGTATGTCATTTCTAGATGATATATTGGTGACCTCAAAAACTGTAGTTATCCCAAAATCACAAGTTTTCTTTGTGTCATCCAACTTTTTTATGCGAAATTTGTGGCCATGATAGTACATAGCTTTGTGGTGCTTGACCTGCAATTTTTCAAGCGTGTGTAAATTATTTGCATCATGAGTTGATAAAAAACATACGTCGAGTCATGATCATTAATAAATTTGTACGTACCTCTCCACCTCTTAAACCATGTGCTAGATCAATTACCATTGGCATAACATTGGAATCTCCATTACGATGAGCTTCTCTAACCAATGAAGAAACACCTTCCCATGTTAATGAGCAACCATTTTGTTGACATTGTTCAATCCATACCATCATCCAATCAAGATTGTTCGCAATATACAAATGTATTACATCCCACTCTCGACCAACTGTATCAAAAAAAATACACCAATTATAAATAACTTATATTGAAGATTTATAATAATTAATTAACTACAATAACATCTTAGATTTACCTCTCACTTTCCTCAATCTACCTTTTCCCATCAAGTACTCCCCTTCGAATTTGTTAATGGAGTTGGGATCCCAAATATGATCTACATGGATCTTTGCTACAAACTTAGGAAGATATTCACTAATGTACATCATGGTCTGGTATACCATATATCCCTCCACCATAGAACCCTCAGGGTGTGCTCTTTGTCGAACCAAGCCTTTTAAAAATTTCAAGTGCCTCTCCCCCATCCACATTGACCTAGTTGGTACAGGTACACACAATTCAATCTCCTCAACTTGATGTATGAGGTAGTGTTCTTGTGCATTGAAAAAAATTGAAGGTAGACACTTTTGCATTTCACACATAAGAAGAAGAATTTTTCTCTTCCAATATTTTATATCTTCTTTATTGATTTCTTTATATGACAACCACCTCATGTATTTTCCAAGATCATATATGACTTGTTTGACATTGTTGGTGAAGTGGTGTGGGAGAGATAGAGGTAGAACGTACTACAATATTTGTAAAATGATCTTGTCAATATTTTATAAAAGAATGCAATGAAAACTACATGCAGTATACAAATATATAGTGAATACAAAATAACATGAATTACCTTAATAAATGTATGCCAATCATGTGTTTTCATCCCTGGCCCAAATTCACTTTTCTTTGATATGAGATCATTTATGTTCGCAACAAATCCTGTGGGAAATCATATTTTTTTTATGACTTCTTTTATAGCATTTCTCTACTGCTCCGACAATAATCAACTAAGGGCACTTCTATCAATCTGGTCTCCATTGTTATTTGATCGAATGCCATTTTTTATTGCATGGTTGGATTCTTCAATGTCACTACAAATTTTGACAATTTGGTCTTTGTCACGCCTTCCATCCAAAATTTTCTATAATGTCTCTGTTACATTCTTTCCAATATGCATAGGATCAAACAAATGCACAATTGGGAGTTACTCGTAGTACAGAAACCTAGTAAATTATGTAGGATAACTTTTTAGTCCTTTTGGAAGTTGGTCATTGATGCCTTGATGACCTTCACAAGCATCAATTACATCATCAGTAAACAAAACACAATATCGAAATATAAATTTGAAACAAAAACCATCAGATGGAATGACATTACCTCGACGATTTATTTTATTGTATGACAACTTCCATAGGTGAGGTGTCATTCTCCGTGGCTTTGATGTAGTCTCTTCTTTCCCATTGAAAAGATGTTTTTCGATAATTCGGTACTTATGATTTCTATGGAGAAAGTGTCTATTCTCATCGAACACCTGCTTTCTTAAACTTTTTGAATGATGAGATTTCATCTTTGGACCACAAACTGGACATGCAAATTTTCCCTTTGTCTAAAGACCTACAAGATCATGTATAATTGGATTAAATGTGTTAACTTTGTGTTGGCACTATAACATACCAAAAAAGAGGTGTTAAGAAGAGAACATACCACAAAAATGTGTTAGCCCAGGGGCATCATGTATTGTCCATACAAGCATTGCATGAAATTGAAATTGTCTTTGTCCTATTGGTCTAGAGATGTCATACATAGTAACCCCATTCCATAACACCATCAACTCGTCAATAAGGGGCTCAATATATACATTGATATCTTTAACTTGGTACTTACCTAGTTGAATGAACAAAAACATTACATAATTATTATGACCATTTTGATGGATTATTAATAATAAATTAATTTAGATGACCATTAAATCAAAAAATACCTGAAACAATCAATGCCAACATTATGTGCTCCCTCTTTATGGACAACCAAGGAGGTATGTTATTATTGATAACAAAAATAGGCCACACCGAGTAAGTAGATCTCATCTCTCCAAAAGGATTGACACCATCTGCTGCCAATGAAAGCTTGAGATTACGAGGTTCTTCTTTAAAGTGTGGCCATTTTTCCTCTATTTCCTTAAATGTCAAACCATCCGCAGGCATTCACATAATGTCATCTTGACTTCTATTGCATGCATGGTAATCCATAAATTGTGCCAAGCTATTGCACCTGAATAATCATTGCAGACATGGAATAATGGGAATATGCTGAAGAACCTTGCGAGGCACCTTTTTTGTTATTCAATCTGATTGATATCTACTAATATGACAAATAGGGCATTATGTTGCAAATTCATGTTGTTTATGATATATAATATGATCGTTCGGACATGCATGTATTGTTTGATACTCCATTCCAATATCTTTCATAATGGCAGATAATTCTCTGTATGAGTGAGGTAGAATGTTTGGTGGTGGTAACAAACACTCACCTATCAACCTACGACCAAAAATATAATTGGGTAATTTAAAGAATATTAATTGCTACACGATTCACCCAATGTTAATTGTAAGGGAATTACGACTAAAATAATGAAAAAAGATGACATACCTTAACATACGTGTCATTGCTACGTTGGATAAACCATTCATAACCTTCAAGTTCACCAACAACAATACAATGGAAAGAAGAGTTGTTTCAGAGCCTTCATATAGGGGCTCATGTGCCTTCTCAAGTATAGGTACATCAAGCTCTGTGTCAACATCATCATCATCATCATCATCATCTTGATCATCATGAGCATCTTGATCATCATGATCTTCTTCATCATCTTGGTCTTCTTCCATGGTATCAGTACCTTCTACTTCTATATTCACACCTCCATGTTCCCTCATTTGGAAATCCACATTCTCCGGATTGTCATGGTCCATAACATGAAACTCAGGGATGTTGACCTATATGAAAATGATGACCTTATATTAACCATGACCATGATGTCATCATCAAATCATGTCTTATGTATTTTATAAATTATTAAAATACATACCAATTGATGAAATTTGTTTCCCCCTTCAATGTGACCATGTTGCCTACAATGTTCCTCAGCTGTTTTGTTTAGATATCTTCGAGTCTTTAAGCCCTTACAAATTTTGCAAGGACAATAACATTTTCCATCACCTTTTCTTTTTAAGTTAGACCACAGTCTAGCAATTGTCTCCCTATTTTTTTGTGTGTTGATATCGTCAGACATGGTCTTTCTTGAATAGAATGACTCATTGGTGGAAGAAGGATGATTTGTTTTCAACCTGCAGATACAAATCGTTACTAAACAACCATTTTCTCAACTATAATTTTCTCAATGCAAAGGGACATTTATCATACCAAATCAAAGTTTACAAATGGACGGTTCTGATGCTTTGCCATTACAATAGCAATAGAGGGTGTATAGATAGAAAAATAGTTGTAAAGAGTAGATTTAAATAAATAAAATCAAGTAAATAACTACTAGGGAAACTGAATAACATTGTAGGACTCCTTACCTCCATATATAGGCTGCTCTTAAGTAATGAAAACACAAAGAAAGCTCTCCTAATCATATGAATACAAGCATGGATTTTTTTATTTCATTGTTAACTTGAGCACCCTATTTCAAATAGAACATTATCATAAAATCTTGTAGGCCTTAATTTTTTGTATTTTTTTAATGACATTAACATGGTAACTTTCCAAAGTTAAGCACCTCCAATAATACTCCCAAGACCATTCTTGTGGCTTACCATAATGACAACTCATTTCTTAGTTTCCTGAACTATTAAATTGCCTCTACAAGTCCATAGTACTTCCAATACTAGTAATCTATCTACTTGTGAGATTTTCATATCTAATCTCTTAACATATTTGCTAGAAGCCCTCCTATTTCTCTCAGTAAGAATCATTGTGGCATAGGATCCTTCAATTGTTTGTGGACCCTTTGTCTTGTAAACAATGACCAATCTTTCAATCAAATGCACCTTATGTTTGACGTGTGGTGGTAACTTTCTCATTGTAGTGACAAATCTATTGTTTAAATCAACTACACATGAATATGAGACAGACAATGAGGATGCACAAATAGGAATGATTCATATGTTTCAAGGTACAAAAATCTCCTAGATAGACAAAGGGTCCACAAACAATTGAAGGATCCTATGCCACAACTATTCTTACTGAGAGAAATATGATATGAAAATCTCACAACTAGATACAGCTGCCCCAGGCAAGGCAGTTTGCATAATTGGACAAGTTGAAAGGTGTCATGAAGAACCTATAATATAAAGTTGTGATTCTCTAGTTGGGACAGTCATCACACTATTTAGAATAAATATGAAGAAATATGAATATAAAGAAATAGTACTATTGTCTAGGATATTTTTGTACCATTCTTTGGCACTTTCTTTTAAGGAATTCACAAACAATTTTATCATGGCATACTCATTGTCTGTCTCATACTCATGTGTAGTATTGTCAAACATATTGAGCACTTTAAATAAAGAATACAATGGAAAAGAAAGATAAAATAGCTTTAAATCAAATTTTTAATTCAATATTTTTTTTAAATGCCAAGTTACTGACTAATTCTTTTAACCAAAACCAAATCCAAATCCAAGTGTAAGTCAAAAATCAGCTTGCCAAGTACTCATCAAATCAATATATCTTTTTATTTGAATTTCAATTTTTACTGTCTAAAAAAACTATACATGCACACCTATGATTCTCTATCAGAAATATATGAATAATAGTCTTATGTTCTCAATTATCTCCACCAGAGTGAATGGTCACATGTTTGTTGGTTTCAATATAACGCTATGAAGCTGCCTTTATAATAGCTATTTATAAATGCTACGAAGCTACCTTTATAATAGGTATTTATAATATTATGTGTCATGAAGTCTCTTTATCACGTAAAAATTAACTCTCCATATTGCTAGCTATTGAAATGTCAATGCCTGTGTGTGCATTTATAGTCACACATTGCTCATCATGTATAATACCAAAAACCTAATGTTTGAACTAACTTTCCAAAAAAAATTAATAATATATGCCTCAAATCAACATTAAATTTCACACAATTCTACGTTCCTCAATTCTTACCTTTAAAAATTAAAATTTACGAGTGGGTTGTGAATTGAATGTCTCATCAATGATGTTCCTAAAATACAGTAGCAAGAACTTTGGTATCCAATCACTTAACAGCATAATAATGTATAAACTTGTACAAAGAAGGTAGATGAAAATTCTTATATTGCATGATTGGTATTAGTACTGTGGAAGGTACGAGAACTGGTTTTGGATTGCACCGAGACCTTTATAGTGCAATATGAACTGCTAATATGAAAATCTCACAACTAGATACAGCTGCCCCAGGCAAGGCAGTTTGCATAATTGGACAAGTTGAAAGGTGCCATGAAGAACCTATAATATAAAGTTGTGATTCTCTAGTTGGGATAGTCATCACACTATTTAGAAGAAATATGAAGAAATATGAATATGAAGAAATAGTACTACTGGCTAGGATATTTTTCTACCATTCTTTGGCAATTTCTTTTAAGGAATTCACAAACAATTTTATCAAGGCATACTCATTGTCTATCTCATATTCATGTGGAATGGATATGGGACAGTCATCACACTATTCCCCTAAGCACTATGGCTTTGCCTTCTCATCCACAAGAAACTCTAACATCATTCTAAACTCTTCTATACTCTGCCCATATCCATTTCAATCCATTGATCTGGCCAATCCATTCATACTTCTACACAAACAAATTAACTCACCAAAATGTTGTCATTCTGGGACAGTCATTATAGGGACAATGACTAATCTTTCAATCAAATGAACCTTATGTTTGATGTGTGGTGGTAACTTTCTCTATTGTTTAAATCAACTACACATGAATATGAGACAAACAATGAGGATGCACAAACAAGAATGATTCATGTGTTTCAAGGTACATTAGGAACAATAGATTCCAAGTGGAGATGCATTAGGAACCTTATTGTTGTTCACTGAGATGTAACACTAAGGGAACGATGATAGTTGGTTGGAATGGTTATGTTAGGAAGTTATGGGATGGTTATGTTCCCTGTTAGTTGGAATGGTTATGTTATGAATGGTCATAGGGAGTCTCTGTTACAAAATAGTGAGAACAGACTAGTGTATGTTTTGGTGAACGAAAAGATAATAAAACTTTATTGTTCTCTGCAATTCAATGACTATTTGAAACTCTATTAACTTGGTTGAATTATATATGCATTGACAGAGTCTTTTTAACCAAATTGACTTGCTATTTGATGAGTTTCAGTTTACTTTGAACTTGTTGTTGCGCTGGTGTAGAACAGTGGTTATCTTTTAATTGTTTTGTTATTGCAATAGAGTTTTAGATAAATGGAAGTCATTCCATGAATAATATAAGGCCTAAATCATGGAATGAAAATTATTAACTTGTATTATATAAAGATGACCATGCATATGCAGATCCAAGCGAGTTAGAAGTGATCACAGTCAAGAACGGTGAAAGAAACCAATGAAAATGGAGGCTCGGGTGTAACAGTGGATGATCTATCCACATAAGGTATCTATTTTATGTTTTTGAATAGTTTATTATGTTTATTGGAAGGTGATTCAATCACCAATTGGTTGCAAAAGTGAGTTGTGACAAGAGTTTGAAGAAGCCCTAAAAACCAAGGTTAGAGGGCACCAAATTTGGGGTTTTCTAGGTTACAAAGCCTTTGGAGTTAATTCCTTTTGCATATGGCCATTTTATGGCATAACTAGTCACTGTCCTAGAGTTGGGGTTGATAGGAGGCTGAGAGTTGATACTTCCTTTGAAATTTAGTCATTTTTTATACATTGAAAATAGGGCATCAGTCAAGTTTGGCAGTGTTTGTCCAAAGTAACATTACAAAAGCTTTTGATATGTTGTTGAACTCTATAAAGGGTATCTGGAAATACCATTTTCTTATTTAGTGTCTTGAGAAAAGATCGAGTTATTATCAATCAAAGTCTGCAGCAAGGCTAATAAGCAGGGTATTAGGCTTTTGGATTCAATTTGTGAGAACTTTGTTAAAATGGAGTGTGGATACTGAGTTGGGATCTTAGAACCTTTGAACCTAAGTCATTGAAAGCCAAGAATCCATCATTGTGAAGTATTGTGGAGGCCTTGATAAGTCAGTTCCTTTAAAACACTTGAGGTTATTGATAGGCTAGAGTGCCTAAACCTCTAAAATTTCTAAATCTACTTGTGTTTTGAATACCACCACCCTTCCCTATGACCATTCATAACATAACCATTCCAACCAACTATCATCGTTCCCTCAGTGTTAAAAGAATTAGCCTCATAACCAACTATCATCGTTCCCTTCCTAACATAACCATTCCATAACTGAGATGTAACAAAACCCTCACTGTTCCGTAATAGTCAATCAATGTTGCATTGTTTCTGCATTTCAAGAGTTAGTAGGCTATTATACAGGTTAGAATAACACATCCCATGAAGCCAGGGCCCTTGGATTTTCAAGGGATGGTCATATTATGAAAAGAACCTAGACTGTTGCAAGAAAACTCAAAACTTATAATCTGTCAACTGATACCAGGCATCTAACTTTCAGCACAGTGTGTATCAATCTTGTTCAAACAAATAATGAATGAAAAGGAACTTCTATTACATCTCAGTGAATGGCAATAAGGTTCCTAATGCATCTCCACTTGGAATCTATTGTTTCTATGGAACAGTTTGCTTAAACGAGCACTGGTGTTTTGGAACTATATGTAGTCCCTGTTATTATAGAAACCCATAATTTACATTTGTGGGTTTTGCTAGACTACTGTGTATTTGTTGTGACTGTTGTTCATTGTATGGTTAAATGTTTTGTTAAGACACAATCTGCCACTAGTTAGAAACTTACGCTTTGGATAACGCACCCCAAATTCATACTCATACATTTTTAAGTTTGATTGTGTAGTATTATTTACATTTTTTCCACAAAGTTCCATTCTTCGACAGACCGTGTTCAAAGGTATTTTGATTGGCTTTATTATGGGACTCAACCCTTAACTTGTATCTCCTCCACGGGAATCCAATGTTGTTGGAAGGGGAGAAAGTTAAGGTAATGTATGCAAGTAATCAGAAGGCTCAGAATTTGGGGAGACTGATTTAATGCTTCAAGGCCGAAGCCCTAAATTGGGTACATTTCATATATGTAACTAACAAAATGATAAATGCTATAATAGAAGGTGAGTGGAATGAGTTGGGAACCTGTTAACTTTAGGATCGAAATCCATCGAAGATGTCAAGCAACATTACCAAAGATGAGTACAAGAAAATGATAATGCAGTACACGGTAATGAAATATAGCAAACACGGATCAACATACCTCAAACTCCACAGAAGATAGTAATGAAATGAGCTATTAACCTCGGGCGTAGGCGCGCTCTTCAGGAATAAGCTCCGCTCCGCTCCTTATCTTAGCAATGACAATCTTAATTCGCACGCTCGCTGCAACCGTTAAAAGTGAAAATGAGAATTGAAATGTTCTTTTTAAGTAATATGCCCATATTCATCGAACATTCGACGAGAATGCTAGTGGTAGAAAGTTCGACGAACACAAGCATGGTTTTTAAAAAAGAACAAATTTTTCCTTCTATACCCCGACCAACCTAAACCATTTTCATTAATGGTTGATAATTTTTGTAGAAAAATGATGTCAAATGTACTAGTGTTTATGTTCTTATGAATGGAACCCCCTAGGGATTCTTCAAGGCGGGGAAAGGCTTAAGGAAAGGAGACCCCCTCTCCCCTTATATTTTCATCATGGTTGTTGAGGTCCTTTGCACATGTTCCCTTCACTTAGTTAGGAGTGATAAAATCCAAGGTGTTAAAGTTGCTTCCAATCTTCCTGCGGAAGTTCTCTAGCAATTTGTTGATGACATGTTCCTTTTTGGCTCATCATCGGTCATTGAGGCTAAATAATGGAAGAGACTCCTTAGTGATTATTCTCTGGTGTCAAGACAAAAAATTAACTATGATAAAAGAAAAATTTATTTCTTTAATTGTACTAAATTGGATCTCTAGTTAAAAATTAATGAAATTCTTGGCTACCAATCTACTGACTTACCCAACACTAATTTGGGACTACCTCTCATGGTCAAGGAAGTGACTCCTAATTTATGGAGCAATATTATTGAGAGAATCCAAAGGAAACTCACAGGGTGGAAGGGCAAAATGCTCAGCAACGCTAGCAAACTACAAATTTTTCTGGCCTCACTACAAGGAATTCATGTTTATTTCTTGTCCCTTTTTAAAACCTCTAAAGGAATGGCTGAAAGTCTAGAGAAAATCCAACACACCTTCTTATAGACTAGATTGGAGGAAAAGAAAAGGTTGAGCCTAGTCAATTGGGATACTTTTTGTAAACCCAAAGCTATGGGTGGGATAGGAATTTAGAAGTTAACCGATTTAAATAAATCTCTAGCTAAAGTGGAATGGATTTTAGTGCTAAATTCTTCTAACTAGTGTAAAACTATGAAATCCAAGTTATTTAGTAACTCTCATTTCTATAGGCTCCTGGCATCCTAGTATCTCTCGTTGGGATCTAAGATATGGGCTAACATTTTAAAAATCCGAAGTATTATAAGGGAATGTATGAAATGGAAAATTGGTAATGGTCAAGGTATTATATTTTGGGAAGATCTTTTGATAGGTGACAAACCGCTGGCTACAAGTTCTTATATCCATCTTATGAGACAACTGGAAAATCACTTTGGGCCTCTTGTTGTAGATTATATATCCCTACATGGTAAATGGAAATCTTTGAAGGATGGCCTTATTGAAACCCCTAATATTATCCCTTGGGCCAAGGAGATACAAAGTGTATTAGTTGATTTTCAAGTTCCCATGTTTTCCAAGGAAGACAATTTTGATTGGGCTAAGATTTTATCAAGTGCATTTTCGGTTAAATGAGATTACTTACCCTTGGTTAGAGGCATGGATGACACAACTAGTTATAAAAAGGTGTAGATCCCCCAACTTTTTCCAAAAATTATTTTTTTGGGTGGATGACTCTACACACAAGATCTTGACACATGATAATCTTATGAAGTGAGGATTTCAATTGGTCAATTGTTGTGTATTATGTAAACATGAGGAGAATATTCAATTCCTCTTTATTCATTGTACTTTTTGTTCCTCCATATGTTATAAAAATATTGAGAGATTTAATATCATGTGGATTTTCAAACATGATCTACAACAATTCATCTTCAATTGGAAATTCCTTTCAAAGAACCCTCTTATTAAATATTTGTGGAAATAATTCCCCCCCCCAACATGTTTGTTGGTGCTTATGGAAGGAGAAAAACAATCACATCTTCAAAGAAACTGAGAAATAAGTTGATAATGTGTTGGCAATTCTAGATGAACTCCTACTTGAGAATATTGTTGTCAGTAACTGGAAAACCATGATGATTCCTCCTCTTGCAAAGGATTGAAAGCCTGCAGAAACCTGGAAACTCCCAAGAACTTTTTATAAATATGACAATTCAAAGAGTGAATCTAGGAAGGACACCTTATGGATAGCTCCTCGCCCTCTTTGGGTAAAATTAAACTTCTATGGGGTGGTTAGATCTAGAACTATAGTTGGTGGAGGTCTTACCAAAGATCAAAATGGTGCATTAGTTATTGCTTATATTGGCAATTTGGGATCCTCCTCTAGTAATCAAGTTGAAGTTATGACCCTTCTACGGGGTCTCAAATTTGCACATTCTATAGGCATTAAGTGGATAGATATTGAGGGGGATTCTAAGTTAATTATTGAGGCCACTAAAGGAAACATGAAGGCGGGATGGAGAGTAGATAATATTATCAATGACATTAGGCCACTATAGGAGCTTTTATGACTTCAGTATACAACATGTGTATAGAGAAGGGAATGCAGTTACCGATTCAATTGTTGGTTTTGGCCTTGAAAAATAAGGACTACGTTGCTGGAGGCGAGACTTTGTGCTACTAGACACTACTAGGGCCCTTTTAGGGAAAGAACAAGGTTAAAAAAATTGATGATGTGACATATCACCATGATTTCTTTTATTTTCATGATCTAATGTTAGTGTTTATAAACTTTGGGGTCTTATTTAAGGGTCTAATGGATTCCTTGTTAAGCAATGTGATGATCTTAAAGAGTCTAATGCCTGATATTTGTATGTATTGGAGCTGCTAGGAAAAAAAATATTCTTATTCAATATAATATAAAATATGTAATTAATGCATTTAAGCTCTTGTGATTCCAAGTATATTTTCAGGTCTTAGCATGATATATTGTTGTCTTTGGGGACTTGTTCCAAACCCCCAAACTTTTTAATTTCATTTTTATTATTTCATTCTCCTTTATATTTTCACTATATGCACTTCTATCTTCTTCTTGAAATCTATTGACAACCACAATCTTCCCATGATTCCCTTCCTGTGAACACTACCAATAAATATCTTTAATATTTCTTATTCCCAGATGAAACATATAATATGTATTGAACCAAAATTTCTTTTTTCCCCCAAATATTATAATATATGGTTTTGATATTAAATGTCTGGGGGATTCAGGAACATTAACATTTGATCATCATCCGGGCATAAATAAATATGGAATATATTGAAGAGTCTCAATTCACAGGGACATTACATCAACACTTGCAGCATTATAATTGTAGCCTTCTCTTCATGAAGTTGACTAATGATCATATTCAAAACCAAATATTAGAAACTTACAATATCAAAAATATATTGCTATATTTTAAAGTTTATAAAGTTTAGTAGAGGCACACATCACTATTGGCGAGTCATAAGATTGAACATTGACAATTATAATACTTGGAAATATTATTGGTTGAATTACACTCACGTGAGTAATTCAGTGAGTCATTGTTGTCGACAATTGGATACATGGGATAGAATAATTCCTTGGATCCAATATCTCTATGTTTCATGGAATACAGTTCATTGGACCTTCCCCTCATTGAGAATTCGACTACTGTCATCACTATGAATTTCTATTGGACCATTTGTATGAGAAGTTAGGCTCCCATTAAAAATAGACATATCAATTTCCCCTTAAATATCCATCATTCTAAATTGATTCCTCCATAGGCTTATTTACTTATCCAATAAATTGACTACTATATAATCTATGGCCATTGGTAATTAATTTAATTCTATGAGAACCCTTCATGATCAATGACTCTTCCACGATAGCTTCTACAATGTACCCTTTTTAATGTGCATCACATAGTATATCACCTATCAGAAAAAATATTAAACTTGATGATATTGCTTTGTGTATTTCATTTGGATTTAGTTGGTTGAATTTTTTAGTGGAATAAGTATTTGTATCTTCACTTAGTGAGGTATTGGTTGAGTTCTAGCTAGTTGACCCCTACTAATGAGGGAAGAGTTATTCATTTATCTCACCCCACTGATTGAGGGAATTAGTGGGAAGTTATTCATTTCGCTTCATTTATCTCACTATCATTTGTGGTACTAATATTTTTTGATTAGGGATGGCTGGGAGATGGGATTATTAAACAACATCCAAAAAAAAAGATACATATATTTTGAAATTATTAACCCAAGAACTCCACTTCAGAAACAGAAACCTATTACACAGTCATAGAAGCTACTTAGTGCTTAAGGATGAAACTCGTTATCTATTTAAATTTAGTCCTCTTTAGTCCTCTTGAGTACAAAAGAAACCTTAGGAGAATACATGGTGCTGGATATTTATGATTTGCATAGAGATTCAAGAATCAACGAAGACAGGTAGCTACATGATTTCATGTATGTTAAGGATGCTTTAGGGTTTAGATTTGTATGTTGGCTGCTTAAATAATGAGATGTGTCAGTCACTTGTTGTCTATTTGCATCTATGTGTTTCATCAAGATGATATAAAATAATCTATGTACTAGCACTTGCACCTTTGAGGGGTGCAAGGGTTACGCAGATAGTAACATATATCAAATGTTGATATTGCGGTATGTTTAAACATGGATCTCTCTCCTTCTCTTGTTCTATATTCTTATGTCTCTCTCAAACTCATAAACTCTTCTTATCTACTTCCCTATCCCTACCATTATACCTCTTTTGCTCACATGCATAGACACATCTTTCTCCCTCCCTATCTCTATCTTATTTTACCCCTCTTTACCTTTCACATCTCTCTATCTATATCATATTTCCTCTATTTCACTTTGAATTATTCTATGTATCTACCTATCTATTTATCTACCTATCTACCTATCTATCCATCTATCTATGTTACTATAGTACTTTTAATACTTATAAGTGATCATAATGGAACGTAATATGACATCATAATGGAATGTAATATGACATCTCTAAGTGCCTCAACATATGTACTTAGCTCATGAAAATTATATATTTAGAACAAATTCATGCAAATTCTACATTTAAGATCAAAAAATCTTCTAAATTTTGTTGAGTTTTAATTAAAATTTCAAAATTAAATGGCTAAGAGATCACTACTAACTATGTATATAAATTCAAAGGTAATAAAATTAATTTGTATATGATTATTTTAATATGTTTATTTGATTTGTAACTTATGTTTATTTGATTCTCTTTTGGTATTCTTTCTTTCATCTTGATTCTTCTACGTTTAGTCTCAATTTTAGATTCATCAATTGGAATGCCTTCTTCAGCCGCCCTTTCATCCCCAGATTTATCAGTGGTGCTCAGCTCGCCCTTGCGCCCCATTTCCTGATACCCTTCGTTTCCAATCTGCTCCTTCCTTGTCTTCCCGCCTTTGCTTCGCCCCACAAAGACAATCATCTACTTTAAACCCTAATCTTTCTTCCACAATTTAAAGCACGTAGAATGAATTGGGTAGTGGGTACTATAATATATTCAGCCCTTTTCAATAACAGAGATCAATGACACAAAGAACAAAATGAACGGGTAACGGATAGTTCTTTTGCGAAAGCTCTTTTCAAGCTGATTTTGATAGTTGGATGAGTCAGCAATGGCCATGATTCGAAAGGGCTTGCCACCATCGTTGAACCACCACTATGCCGCTCCTGCAAATATGGCTACCGCGTCTCCTCTCCTCACTCGCCTCACCCTCGACTGAGAGCCTTCTCAATTTTCATTAATGCCAAAGTCATTTATGCACCCAAATGAATTGCAGTCTTCCCAGACAAACAACTACTGGATATATTAGCCACAAATCATATCTCGATTAGCGTGATGTATGATCTTTTCTTCAGTACTGAAGAAAATTTAAATTCACCGCCATCTAGATGCATGAATATTTATGTTAAAAACATCTACTTCACTTCTCTGACACTGGGAAAATTGGAATTGGAATACACGGATTTTCTACATAATAGCTGAAGGAGATGTTATTTTATATTGATTAAAAAAGCCCTCAAGGGAAAATCAAGTTCCCTGAATTCCACATCATCTCCGCGCCATCTGCAGAATCGGAAGAACGGGCCCACGAACACGCTTTGCTCTGTTCAGAAATCTGATAAATCCGATCACCATTGCACGCCTTGTAATCCTTTGACAAGTCTAGTGCAGGCTCACTGGTATAACGAAAGTACTCAGAGATCCCATTCATTGCATACAGAGAAGCTGAGATTTTCCTCTCATAAGTTATCCTCCTCATCGCCTCCCTCAACATCGAAGAATTACACTCTCCTAAATCTGTTATCAATCCAGCAAAATCCTCCATGAAAATGCTGGGTATGTCACTCTCGGTGGGCTCTGCAATTTCTGCAGCAATTTCAAATGGGTAATACCAAGTTATGATTTCCTCACCACCCACTAAATTCAATCCATCAATCATGTCCTTTTCAACAGCATTTAGGGATTCAACAGATGCAGGGCCCTCTCCACCAGGGGAGAAAACATCAGTATAAACAGCACTTTTAGTTGTGTCCATCAACACATTATTACTCCGTTCTTGCAGCCCTGCACTATTAGTCTGTCCCTGTTCTAGAGAATTGTGAGAAAAACCAGATGGGTCAGCGTCTTTACCTTCAAAATTTCCGCCACTCATGGAATTACTGGGAGTAATGGGCATGTCTGTCAGGCTAGAACCTAAAACATCACTATTGCTTTCACTCTTACTTTGCTCCTGTTCTTGAGAATTATGAGAAAAACCAGTTGGGTCAGTGTCTTTACCTTCAAAATTCCCCTCACCCACAGAGTTACTTGGAGTAATGTGCATGTTGGTCACGCTGGAACTCTTGTTTTCAATGCAAGAGGGCTTCTCTGAATGTAAGTTCACCATTTTGGAACTCTTCGCATAAACATCATGAACATTGTCATCGGAGCAGAGAAACTCTATTTCCACCTTAACTTTTGACTGCAGAAACTGATTCCTGAGACAATCTGGCTCTGAATCATCAGAATTAGAGAGAAAATGGGGATTAGAATTATAGTCCATAGTCTTGTTTCTGGCATTGGCATCCTTGAGCCTGAGGAGGAGCATCCTGGCAGTCCTGGAGGGCAGGGCAGAGGTGCCTTGAGTATGAGGGGAAGGAGATGACGAATTCCTTATAAATCAGAGTGTGGTAAAGCCAGCAATCAAAATATAGAAGGCAAAAATGGCATAAATCATACCTTGCTTAGCGTGATGAATGACAATGTTTTGATGATTTTTGCGGTCTTCGATTGTTGCTTTAGAAATCCTCTGCAAGAATGTTCTCTCTTCTTTCCACTGTCAAGAATATCTTACAGAGAAGCACTGTGGGCTAACCAAAAATGACATCTCAAAATTTGCATATATAATCTTTGGAAATCGAGGGTCCAGGCATGGCTGTATTGTGTGCCCTAGGGTTTCTTAGCATCTTGCGGTGGCAGCGCATCAATAGAAGGGGATTTTCATTAACAATTGAGAACAAAAGAAAAATAGCACTGGACCAGCAATCCTATCAAGGACCGAGGAAATTGACATTCTCTGAGCTTGGTGCTGCCATGAAAGGCTTCAGCGAGGAAGAGAAGCTTAATCCCTCTCTGTGGGTGGTAGATGTGCATGCAAAAGTTCAAAGCATAGACAAGGCATGTGTACTTTTTGACAGTTGCATCAAAAAGATGTCATCTCATCAAATTTTCTGGTGTCCAACTCCCGCACGCTTGAGCTGGCATATCAATCCATACGCTCGGTGGTAGAGATATGGATTGATATGCCAACTCAAGCTATATCATGTATGTTCCCTTCATAGACAAATTTATGGAAATTGCATAGCCTATCCTGGCCATCTGAGACTATTATTATTAATGCCTAAAAGGCCCTAGTCACACATGTTTCTACTTTGTATGGATATAAATATATTTTATATTGTTTATTAAGATTAATTAATTGATAATTTAGACGAGATTAACTATGTTCAGTTAGATTTTAGGATAATATCAAGAAATGATAAATAAAATAAAATATTTAAATTATCTATGATTTGGTTGATAAAGGATTGCAGGTGATAAATATTTTGTTGTAGATTATGTATAACAATTAGACAAGATGTGTTGTGTGTACACTCACATACCTATCTTTAAATCATATTTTTGTGTTTATATGAGATCATGGGCATGATTTAGTCACCAATGACATGATTATATCATATTATTCATATTTTCCTCTATTGTCATAGACATTTATGAGTTCAATAAATACAAAGATATATACTTAAAAGACACACCCCATAGTACTAGTAAGCACACTAAGGAGATTACTATTTTTCAATATAATTTTCTTTATTTCCTTGATGTATATAGATCTTTTTTTGTCAACTTTACAAATTTATAGATACAAAAGATGCCTAGATGCCAAGTGTAGCTCTACTATCTATGATATTACACTATCTTAATAATAATTATCAATTCATGTCATGGAACTTTTATTTAAATACACAATCTACATGCTCAATTTAAAACATTTCCAATGTATAATTTATTGTAATTATTAAAATTTTGAATGGATGAGTCTAGGGAGATAGAAAGGCTATATACATTTGGAGGATAGAAACATGGTCATGACTTTATTTAGGAATAAAATCACAACTATAATCCTCTTTAAAATGTTGGAATGACTAACATGAGGATACACTAGCTCTTTAACATGGGCAAAGGGACTATAACAAGACAAGAGAAGAAAATTATTAAATGCTAAGCTTTCTCAATAATAGTGTTGATTGTAAAGCACATAGAATTAACATGAAATTCATCCATTATATAGGCTTCGACCTCAATATAGCCATCATTTCTCATCAACACCATTATTTGACTAGATCAAATGCCTTATTGACACCTTTTGTGCTCCCTTCTTCTCAAATGCTTTACACAACTTGATTTATACAAAATCTCCCAAATTCAACAACCTTCAACAAGTCTAATACTTTTATGTGTTCTTGCAAGCTCTTTCTTCTTATAGATCATTCATTGATCAAATGGTCCATTAATGAGCAATCAAAATATTTTTGGTGTAAAGCAATTATTTCATTTTAAGAGTTAGATCATACTATGTAATTGACTATTTTTTTTAATCTAGTTGGTTCTATCCTCAATAGTACAATCTGGTAGTAAAACAACCTATGCCAAAGAACATGAATTCCTTAGGCTTATCAACTCCTTGGGCACCATTCTTAAGCTTAGTGTAGGTCAAAGAGAATGGATTTTCACAATCCATGACAATCATAAGCAAGATTTTATGGATTTGATTGTGTTGAAAGTTTTTGCATCGATGTTTTGAATCACACTTCATGATCCATCATTAGGATGAACATAAGAGAGCACAAGGAAAAATCAAATCCGATGTTCATCTTGATGATGGATCACATAGTGCAATTTGAAACATCTATGCAAAAAATTTCAACACAATCAAATCCATAAAATCTTTCTTATGACTTAGTGTAGTTGTCAAGTTCTCCAATCATATTATTGATGTTGTTTGTGGCTCTTAACACGTTGTCTTTCAACCAACATCTAGCTACTCTATTTTTCTTTTGTTGGCTTACCAATGTACCTAGCAAACTTTCCCCACGTGAAACTATATATCCTACATCAATTGACACATTCTTTTTATACATTATCCAAACACTTGAAAAATTTGTCAAGGTGACATTATTACAAGTAATTCAAGTTACTCGTGTTAAAACACATACACCGTGTTAGTGCAACTCATTTGAATGTCAATTAAGAAATACAATACTAATCAATACAAATATGTTATCCATTCACATCACAAAACAAAGTTAAGATCAAATGTTTAATTCAAATTGAATATTAAAATCATCAATTTAAATCTCATAAATCATTTTGACAAGTCTATAATATTTTTTAATTTATAAATTAACCTTTAACATTGTTAATTACCTTCAGTTAAACCCAACCTCAAAAAGATATCATCTAATCATTAAACCTCATAAAATAGAATATTATACTTTACTATTAAACCTCATAAAATCGAATATTATACTTTTCCACAACATTTCTTTATCATGTAATTTTGAATTAAATATCATATTATTTACTTCAATTATCAACTAGTATCTCATAAACCCTAGTCATTTTTTTTACACTAAACAATTTCATAGAAATAAATGCATTTATAGTGGGTGAATCCCTTATGCTCATCTTTCTTCCCTACCATCATCTTTAAACAAAGAAAAAGCTAGGTAAACTCTCTTCATCAAGAAATTGGTATTCTCCATAGACCCACCTCGCATCTTAATTGTATCGGTGAGCAAACTTCGAGAGTACATTCTCAAATCATGTGTAGTCTAATTAAGTCTACCTCCAGAGCATTTTCACTTTTACTTGGACTGGATCAGTCGTTAAGTCTCCCTTATTGACTGATCTTTATTGATTGGTAGGTAGGTGAAATTCAAAGAACTTTTCCACCATTGTTTGTAGTCAATATTTCTCACTTCAAAGATTGGAGCTCTTTGTCTCCTAATCCATTCAAACCATATAATATTTTATATTATTTATTATTATTAATCAATGCTCTTAAATTTAATGTCATGTCAACATTTTTTTATAATTATTAGTTACTATCAAGGTAGAATATTTATGCATTTAATGAATTCAATTTTTTCTACAAGCTTAATTAATTATTATTTAGAATTAAAAAAATTGAACAAAACTCATATAGTCTATATTTTTTGATGAATAGAGGCATTTTCTATTAATAAAAATATTAAAGTACAATATTCACAAAAAAGGGGCTGGGGGTTTGTATTTTAAAATTTTGTAAAACTAGCAGTTGCACGCTTGTGGGCTGGCAACAAATAACCAATAGGTTGTATATTTTTAAATGGTTGTCTATAACTATGGCTAGAATAATTTAATTAGTTGGTTGGATGAGTTGTCAGAGTTATTGTGGAGTTGGGAAACAAGGTTGGGTCCCAACTAGTCATTTGAATTTCAAAACACTTGTCAGAGTCCAACATTGATTGGAGGATCAAAGTTAGAGCTTGACAAAGGAAGAAGAACATATACAACTTATTCACCATATTGTCATTGGTAGAAATTTGGGTAAGTTTTGAAATCCTTAACCAATTCGAGGATTTTTATGGTTGAAGAACCATGTTGAGTAATGGACAAAAGAACAGACTGGAAATTATTTTAGATCAATTTTCAATGTCAATCGGTTCCTGGAAACAATGGATTGTCTTGGGTGTAAAACTCAAGTGTCCTTAAAGAAAGATGATAATTGCATTAGATAAATAATCTACAATATTGAGAAGTAGAAATGATAGAATTAACACTTATTGAATTATAATGTGACATTGTCTTACATCTTACTTTATCTTCCTATTTTACATTTAATACTATAGTGCATATAGATGGAATATCAATAACCACAATAATACAAATTAAAAAGAGGGTGCACATTACTAAATTAGAATTGAATTGTACACATTAAAAGAGTTTTACTATTTAAAATTTGGAATGTATAGTGACAAGAAGATTGTGTAAAATTGTAAATGGAAAATAACAAATGTAGACAGGGAAAACATGAATATTATAATGAGACACAAAAAATTTACAATACAAATATCAATGAAAAGTAGGCAATGGTGTATTGTGTTCAATTTTAGAAGGATTGCTTGAACAATTCTTAATTTATTACACCAGGATCATATTCTTTGTAATTCCTTCCATTCTACGTTATTGTCTTCCTAAGCCTTGAAATGTGATATGTTAATGATAAGTATGGCATGGGGAGGGACATTCATAGAATGATTGCATCCAAAATTATGGCCAACAATAGTTAAATACACTCTAAATCTCAAATTCTATTTACCACCATTGATAATTGCACATGTCAAAGTTTTTCAGTGCAATTTGATTTATCAAGAGTACCTAACTTTGTTTGATCATGATAATTAAAGCCAAGAGTAAAATGGTATTCGTATTTTTTCCAATTCCTTTCATTCTACCTTAGTGTCTATATAAGCCTTGGAATGTGGTCTATCAATGATAAATATGACATGGCGAGGGACATTCATAGAGTCTTTGCACCCAAAATGATGGCTACCAATAGTTAGATACCATGCAGACCTCAAATTCTATCCAATGGGCTAAATAAGGAGAAGACAAAACCAAAATGACAGTCAATCCCTCCTTGTTCCCCTTAATGATAATCGAGTGGTCTTGGTGTAAGAATTTGCATACAACAATAACCACCCAAGATCTAGAGGTTAATGAATAACACGAGAGAGAGAGAGAGAGAGAGAGAGAGAGAGAATATGATAAGAATAAACTATATTCTCACCAAGAATTAAATACAATATGATCAATTGTATTATAATACTATTATCGATAGATTAATTTATAATGTAGAAGTTCCTTCTTATATATGTAAGGAAATAAGAGACCATGATAAGGAGATAAGTTATCATCCACACAAGGTGGAATCACGTGTCTACCAAAGGTGGATCATGCATTAAAGTATGTGCAACACATGGAGGATGATAATGTGATAAGTGCACTAAAGGTGGAGACAACACAAAAAGTGGAATTTGATAACAACTACCACCACCTAAAATAGAATTTATCCTACACCAAGTGCAAATAAAAGTGTAAAATCCTAGGTGTCTCAAATGAAAACTACTATGTGATGCATTAAATTCTAAGTAAGATTAAGTAAAGTGTAATTATGTAAATAATTAATTACATCAAAACTTGGGAAGGCCCATTCTACACCCCAATGTTATTAGTGCATTCTTTGGAAGTTTCACCTATTGAGAAGCCCCCTGTGATTTTTTCCAATTTCATCCATCCTATCCATCATCGTAATTTCTTTCTCCTCATGTTTATAATTATATATCATAAAAAAGAATTTCATGATCATTATTAAGCTAATAGTGCACTTGTATGAAAGCAAGAAAGAGAACTAGAAACACTATGTTAAACAATCAATTCTTTTCATCTCTGCTTTCTTTTTATAGGAGAGTTGAAGTGGTCATTAAATAAAATGGATGGTGAGAAACAATACATGTATTGTAATTTAATTGCACATAAATCTTGAAAGTATAATAAAAATGGGGGTATAAAAAGTACAACTAGATGACTTAACATTTCTCAAATCACACACAACTCTTGGGCAGATGGACTCAATAGAAAAAAGATGATTAACATTTGCAATCAATAGTAGTAGTGATAAATGAGGTTCATCAATTGAGGACTGACACAGGTCACAAATCATAAAGGAAATTAGTTTTCAATGGAAAAAATTATTTTTACTTGTACATACAAAAACTATTCAAGTACATTTCCATGCTTTGTTTAACATGGGCCATTATTAATGAGGAATGGTTGAAAACTCCTAAAAAAAACCCTAGGGAATTTGGATTCTTTTTTAAGATAATTAGAATTAATGTCGGTAATGATGAGTGAGATTCATCAATTGACAATTGAGAGAAATCATAAATCAATAATAAAATCAATTTTAATATCATCGACCATAAAAAATAGTGCAAAAGTATATCTCCATTTTATCGACCAAAAAGATGCTTATTAATGAGTCACACTTCCTAAGTGTTAGGAATGGGAACACTGAGAGGGGGGGGGGGATGAATCAGTGTTCAATATATTTTAATCTTTTCTTTACTTAACTTGATTGATTAAGTACTGAAATAAACATCAATGTAAACAAGATAAACAATCACAACACATAACACCAATATGGTTATGGGGAAACCCAAATAGGTAAAAACCTCGGTGGGAATTGACACCTACTAAGAATTGTACTAGTGTCTTATGATCCTTGTTAGAAGATCTACAACCCTGTTAGGAGTTGTTCTTTACAATGATTTTAGTATAGTGACCTGATCAAAGGTCGGACCCTATTAGGAGTCTTTTACAATAACCCTATTAGGGGTGGGGACACACTTTCCTAAAGCTCACTGCTCAAGTGGTGAAGGGTACAACCTTTTGATATCAAATACACACTATATCTGCAAGGTGAACTACTGCTATGACATTGCTTGTCAGATCAGTTCCTTTGATGCGCTGATGCTCTAACTTCTTGTGAAGCTCTAAAACATATTGACTTCTCTTCACATACTTCTTCTCTGCTATGCTTTCTCTCTTTTCTTGTCGCTGTCTAATTACCAAGGTGCATGTCATATTTATATGCGCTTATAAAACAATTAACTAGGTCGGCCCTTTAACCTATTACATACAATGCTACCAAATAAATTGTCTCAAGCGTGTTTACATACAATCATAATAGCATGTCTATGACCTAAATAAAATAGGCACATAGCCTTTACAAATCATTATTACAAACGCTAACCAAAATACAAATAGTTGGCCTTATGCTCTGTTCTGTTCTATCGCTCACTATCTGTGACACTTCATCTGACTGTATCTTCGTCATACTGTCTCATCTAATCATGAGCTCTTAGAATTAGCATGAATACACAATTACCATCTTAACTGCAAGGGTACATACCATAACTCAGTCATACACATGTGTGTTGATGCTCTAATCTTCTGGTGCTCTACTAACTATCCAGTCTTCTATACTTAGCCATATTATGACCTTATGATAATGTGCGCTGACTCCAAAACTCTATATAACTTTGTTTCCATAATGACAATACTAAATACAGTCATATACTTCAATATAGTCAACTTTCCAACAATCCCCCCCTTTGTCATTAATGGCAACAAAGGAATATGGCGAAGTTACTAACTGTTCCCTTATACAAAATTTCTAATATATACTCTAACTTATATCCTTATATATTTTTTCTGTACATCATTTACAAAGCTCCATATTATTCTTTCTACATACTCTACTCCCCCTTTGACATTAATGACAAAGGTGCTCAAAAATGTATTCACAAGTACTTACAAAGTGAAGACATCCGGATATGCTAACTTTAGCTTAGCAATCTCATTCTGCCTGAATTTCTTCAGTGTGTCTATTGTCTGGAGATGGGTGCATAAAGCATATGTTAACTTTTCAATCTTCTCTAGTTCTATACATGGATCTTGATCATATGTCACCATAGTGGCATTGATCTCCTTGATGTTCTGATTCAAGACATCTAGTGAAGGTGCAAGAGCATTTCTCAACTTTGTTTGCCTTGCCCTTATTTTGGACATTTCTTTTTCTGTCTTTTCTATCTTGTCCACTTGTCCCTTGTATACATTGTTACACATGTTGATGTCTGTACTGGGATCTTCTACTGATTTCCTGACTTGATCTATCATAGCCTTTGCCTCCTAAATTTTCTTATAAAGATCTGCTGTCAGCTTATCTTGGTTCATACAGCCTGCTATGAGTTTCCTTCCTTTGGCTACAAATTCTTTCAGTGAAGCTTGACCAACCTTTAAAGAGTTGAGGTCAAGTGAAAAGTTTGTAGATAGCTCATCCAATCTCATCTTAAGATACTTCTTTTCTGCTATCTTAGTCGTTGATTCTTCTAGGCAAGAGAAGTTTGCATTGAAGCTTGTTAGGATGTTCCTGACATCCTCCACTGAATGTACCTTTTGTACCTTGGTCTCTGCTGGCAATAGATTGTTCAAGATTTCTATTCACTCAACAAATAGAAGATTTCTCATTACTTTTTTTTCCTTGGCCTTCTCCATAGCAAGGACACTAATCTTGATTAGGTCTTCTTCTCCCCAAGAGTCCAAGCTTGTAGTATCAGGGGTCAAAATTGACAACAATGATGTTGATGGCATGGGAGTGATAGGTGTGCTTGTTAGGATTAATAGTCCACAATACAACTGAGAGGGGGGGGGGGGTGGTGAATCAGTTGTATGATAGAATATTAAACTTTAAGCTTATCAATGTCAAATCCAATGAACACAATGAATGTCAACACAATAACACAATATTTTGGTTATGGGGAAACTCTGTTAAAGGTAAAAACCCTGGTGGGAATTAGCACCCACTAATGATGTACTAAGAGTATAGTAATCCTTTTTAGACGATATAGCCCTCTTAGGAGATTTTTGAAACATTACAGTACATAGTCCTTGTTACAGGACAGACCCTATTAGGAGTCAAGAACAAAGAGGGCTCACTGCCCAAAGAAGGTTAAGTGCACCTTCTAAACTCACTAATTTGCAACAAGTGTATATGAAGAAATACACAATATTTGAACTATTTGCCAACAACTGTCTTTTCTTGATCAGTTCTAATGAAGTCCACCAACAATCCTCTGCTCTACATACAATAGACACAAGTTCGTAACCTTCTTATATTACTTATCTCACATCCATATCTTTTCCAAAGAAAAGACCTTACATTTATACCTTATTACATTTTTCCAAGATCAAGTCGGCCCATAAGGCTTTCCTAATTACAAATAATTACATAAGCCCTTGCTAAGATACACACGGTATCTAAAAAAAGTTTACAGTGATTAAATATTACAACAATTAAAGACCAACATCCTTGAATTATGCTTGTCAAACAAAACACATGCTTCATTTCTTGAGTCGGCTTTAAAATAAGCCATCACCAAAGCACACGTCCTAGATGATGTCACCAATCATTATGTACCTTGCACTAACCAATGAACATCTATCAATACCTCTTCCATCATCCTTCAAGATTGCATACCTTGAATCCAATTCCTCTAAAATCTATATCAAAAACTCAGAGACTAACTCTGTCAATTCTCACTGTCATAGTCCAGTGACCAGTCTTTACCAAAACAACTGTATCTTCCTTAATATGCATCCATTAATGATGTTATCTCAGATATAATATCACAACATCCATCTGAACTCTCATCTAACTTCACAGCATCTGAAACATCTGTACATCTACCGTACATTGTGATTACCAATCTGGTTGCTTCATAGAAGCATATGTTGACATCAGTGACAAAACACAAATGACAATAGTATGAGTGCCCATTTAGTAACGTATTAATTAAACATATTAAATGTCTCAATCACCATCCATGCATTAGTAATATCCAACAATCTCCCCCTTTGGCATTGATGTCAACATATGGAAAAATCTTATCCCAAAGTTGTATCAACCCAAAAGTCCTTCAACTAAACAATCTCCCCAAACAGTGAGGATTTTCTCATAACATCACTCCCCCTAAGGAATGGATCCCTACATCCAGTCTAGAAAATGATGAGGCTCTGAGTACTTCTGGACTAATGCATCTCTACATCATTTCATTCTGACTAGGAGGGGCCTGAACCCCTAACATACCTCTGAGATATTCAAAGGTATCTTTTGGTAGTGTCTTTGTAAAGATGTCTACAATCTACTCTTTTGTACTGATATATTCAAGCTAGATTTCTTTTTCTGCCACCTTGTCTCTTAAGAAGTGATACTTGATAGAAATGTGTTTAGTTTTAGAGTGCATCACCAAATTCTTTGACATGTTTACTGTGCTGGTGTTATCACAATGGATAACCATAGGCTCATTAAAAGTTATTCCAATGTCTATTAGTATTTCTTTCATCCAAACAATTTGAGTGCAATTTATAGCAGCAACAACATATTTTGATTCAGCAGTAGATTACGCTATACAATCTTGTTTCTTACTTAGCCAAGAAACCAAATTTTTTCCAAGGAAAAATGCACCACCACTTGTACTTTTTTTGTCATCAATATTTCTTGCCCAATCAGCATCAGTATAAGCATGAAGTTCAAAGCTATCATTCCCATCATACCATAAAAAATAGTCTATGGTTCCTCTGAGATACCTCAGTATCCTTTTCACAGCAGCTAGATGAGTCTCTTTGGGTTCTTCCTAATATCTAGCAACAATTCCAATAGCATTAGCAATATCTAGTCTAGTGTGAGTAAGATATTGTAGCCCTCCAACCATTGATCTATACAAAGTTAGAAAAATGCATTTTGATTCATCATCAATTGTTAGCTTGTTTCCAGTCACCATAGGTGTTCCTACTGGTTTACAATCTTCCATACCAAATTTCTTAAGTAATTCTTTGAGATACTTGGTCTGAGAAATGAAAATACTATTCTCATTCTAATTTATTTGTAGTCCAAGGAAGAATTTCATTTCACCTATCATGGACATTTCAAATTCACTTTCCATTTCTTTTGCAAATTTCTTACATATATCATCATTACCTCCAAAGATAATGTCATCCACAAATACTTATACTATTAGGATTCCATCTTCAGTAGTTCTCAAATAAAAATTATTGTCTGCATTACCTTTTGTGAATCCAAGTCCAAGTAGATACTTGTCCAACCTTGCATACCAAGCCCTAGGAGCTTGCTTCAACCCATACAGGGCTCTCTTCAGTTTGCACACCATGTCTTTGTCTTCACATAGAGGAAATCCATCTGGTTGTTCTATGCATACTTCTTCTTCAAGATCTCCATTCAGAAATGCAGATTTAACATCCATCTGATACACTTTGAAGTTTTTGTGTGCAACATAAGATAGGAATAATCTTACTACCTCTATTCTAGCAATAGGAGAAAATGTTTCTTCAAAGTCTATGCCTTTCTTCAAAGTCTATGCCTTCTTGCTGTGGGTATCCTTTACACACTAGTCTTGCTTTGTTCCTTACAATTGTTCCTTCTTCATCCATTTTATTTCTAAAGACCCATTTAGTTCGTATAACATTTTTATTTTTAGGTCTTGGAACCAATTCCCAAGTATTATTTTTCTTTATCTGATCCAATTCTTCTTTCATGGCATTTATCCAAGATTCATCTTTAAAGGCTTCATCTGAATTCTTTGGCTCAACTTGAGAAATTAAACAAATTTCCTCTCTAACTTTAGATCGAGTTAGTACTCCCTAACTAGTATTGCCAATAATTTGATTTTTAGGATGGTTATTCTTTACATACCTTGGAGTTTTAGGAGTTTCAGTAGTCTTTCTTGTATCATTACAAGCCCCTTTTTCACTTTCTTCCTCAACAAGTTCTTCTTCTTCAGCAATAGCAAAGGTTTCTTTCACTTCTGATATTTGACTGTTGTCATACATTCTTTCTTGTATCTAAAATTTCTCATCTATTCTTACATTGTTACTTTCAACCATCTTCCTTAATGTTAGATTGAAACATTTGTATGCCTTGCTTTAACAGAGTAGCCAAGGAAGATACCTTCATCACTTCTAGCATCAAATTTCCCTATCTCATCATCCCTCTTGATATAACATTTGCTACCAAAAATTCTAAAATATTTTACAGTAGGAGTGTGATCAAACCATAGTTCATAGGGAGTCTTACTTGTGCCATCTTTGATCTAAATTTGGTTTGATGTGTACACTATTGTTTCAACAGCCTCTCTCCAATGTATATGAGATATATTTCCTTCAATCAGCATTGTCCTGGCAGCATCAAGTATAGTTTTGTTTCTTCGCTTTGCTATCCCATTTTGTTGTGGAGTCCTAGGAGTAGATGTTTGTCTTTTTATTCCATGCTCTTCACAATATGAATTGAATAAATTTGATGTAAACTCTCCACCTCTATCTGATCTTAAACACTTTATTTTCAGTCTTGATTCATTCTCTCCTTTTCTTTAAACAACTTGAATTTTTCAAATGCTTCTGATTTCTCTCTCAAATAAGTAACCCACATCATTCTAGAAAAGTCATCAACAAAGAGTATTAAATACCTTTCACCGTAGTATGACTTTGTTCTTGTAGGCCCTCATAGATCTGTATGTATCAAATCCAACTTTCCTTTTGATGTAAATTTTTTACTTTTATGACTATTTTTGGTTTTCTTTCCCATAACACATTCTCTGCATATAGTGTTAGAAGGTTTCACAATCTTCGGCAGATCTCTTACTGCATTAGCCATACTTGCTTTCACAATGTTATCAAAGTTAACATGAAAAATTATTCTATGCCATAACCAACTATCATCTACCTTTGCAATAAAACAAGAGGCTCCAAATGTGTTTAGTTCAAATACATTACCTCTAGATCTTGAACCGGTAGCAACCATTTTTCCTTCCTTGCTTCTGATAAAACACTTACCATCAACAAAACTTAACTGAAAGTTTTTATCCATCAACTATCCAACACTCAACAAGTTATGTTTCAGTCCTTCAACAAGTAGTACATTGTCTGTATTAGTCTTTCCATCCAGAGTGATGGATCCTACTCCTATGATGGATTTTGGGAGATTATCCCCAAACCTTACAACACCTCCATCATAATTTACTAATTTAACAAATTTATTCTTATCACCAGTCATGTGATGAGAACATCCACTGTCAATTATCCATTTAGTTTTCTTGTCAACATGAGATATTAAGGCTTTTTCTTCATGAACAGGTTCATCTTTAATAGCAACAAATCCAATCTCTTCATTGTCTAAATCATCATCATCAAAGATTCCTTCACTAGTATAATAACATTCTTTATCTCTTCTAATCTTTGCATAATCAGGTTTGTATTTAGGAACTCTTGTTGGACATCTAGATGCAAAATGACCTACCTTATTGCATGAAAAACATTTCAAAGGTAATTTGCCTTTAGATTTTCCCTTACCTCTTTTCTCTCTTATAGCTATTAGTGCAACAAGTTCTTCCATCTTCTTTTCTTCTTCCATTATCTTCTCCCATTCCTAAACATACTCACCAATCTCTTCTCTCAGGTCTTCTTTGCTTTTTCTCAGAAGTGCAGATGCTTTCTTGTGTGCAGATGCCCTAAATGTAGATTCAACTTTAGGAGTAGCTTCTCCTAATTCTACAGCTTCAAAAGTGGTTAACTTTGCAATCAACATCTCTCTGCTAAATTTTGGAGTCAACGGTATAGTTTCTTGAATAGACATTGCCTTGAATTTGTAAGTAAGAGTTAGAAATCTGAGAATCTTTCCAATGACTTCTTCTTCATCATAAGTACCTACACAATTTATGATTCCAACTACAGCTTCTGTAACCCTTTAAACATAGGCTCTAATGTTTTCATCTTCATCCATTTGCAACTTCTCCATCTTTGTCTTCCAATTCTGCAATTTCACTTGTTTGGTATATTTGTCTCCTTCATAGAGTGCCTCTAGTCTATTCCAAATATCATGTGCCAAATCTAGATCTTTAATTTCAGTAAACTCACCCTCAGATAGTGCACTGATCAATGCTTCTCTTGTGACCATGTTGCATGAAAATAGTTCCTTTTCATCATCGGTAGTTGACCCTAAGTCATTTTCAGCCTTCAAAGTTTCCTTCTTCACAATCATCCAGTAGTATATGCCCAAGCATAGCAGATGTGTTCGCATCTTGTTTTTCCAACTGCCAAAGTTTTCAGGATCAAACTTAGGACTATCCTTCCTATAGAATTCCATTTTCCAAGATCACCTCAAGCTGTTAAGCTTTCGCTCTGAGGACCACAAGCTCTGATACCAATTGCTAGGATTAACAATCCACAATACAACTGAGAGGGGGGGGGTGAATTAATTGTATGATAGAATATTAAACTTTAAACTTTAAGCTTATCAATATCAGATCCAATAAACACAATGAATTCCAACACAATAACACAATATTTTGGTTACGGGGAAACCCTGTTAAAGGTAAAAACCCCAGTGGGAATTAGCACCCACTAATGATGTACTAAGAGTATAGTAATCCTTGTTAGAAGATATAGCCCCGTTAGGAGCTTGTTGAAATATTACAGTACATAGTCCTTGTTAGAGGATAGACCCTTTTAGGAGTCAATAACAAGAGGGCTCACTGTTCAAGGCTCATTGCCCAAAGAAGGTTAAGTCCACCTTCTGAACTCACTAGTTCACAACAAGTGTATATGAAGAAATACACAATCTTTGAACTATTTTCCAGCAACTGTATTTTCTTGATCAGTTCCAATGAAGTCCACCAACAATCCTCTTCTCTACATAAAATAGACACAATTTCACAACTTTCTTATATTACTTATCTCACATCCATATCTTTTCCAAAGAAAATACCTTACATTTATACCTTACTACATTTTGCCAAGATCAGGTCAACCCATAAGGCTTTCCTAATTACAAATAATTACATAAGCACTTGCTAAGATATACATGGTATCTAAAAAAAGTTTACAATTATTACATTACAACAATTAAAAACTGACATCCTTGAATTATGCTTGTCAAACAAAACACACGCTTCATTTCCTAAGTCAGCTTCAGAATAAGCCATCACCAAAGAACACATCCCAGATGACATCACCAATCATTTTGTACCTTACACTGACCAATGAACATCCGTCAGTACCTTTTCCATCATCCTTCAAGATCACATACCTTGAATCCAATCCCTCTGAAATCTATATCAAAAACTTAGAGACTAACTCTGTCAATTCTCACTCTCACAGTCCAGTGACCAGTCTTTACCAAAATAGTTGTATCTTCCTTAATATGCATCCATTAATGATGCAATCTCAAATATAAGATCACAACATCCATCTGAACTCTCATCTAACTTTGCAACATCTAAAACATCTGTACATCTATCGTACACTGTGATTACCAGTCTAGTGCCTTCATAGAAGCATATATTGACATCAGTGACAAAACACAAATGACAATAGTATGAGTGCCCATTCAGTAATGTAGTAATTAAACATATTAAATGTCTCAATCACAACCCATGCATTAGCAATATCCAATAGTGTTTTCCATCACTTCTATCTTAACCTTTGCAAGTGTTCCAATTGAGGGTTCATCTGTTGTTTCCTTTTCTACCTCCTTTTCTTCTTCTCTCTCCTTTTCATTTTCTTTCTCCTCCTCTTCTTCTTGACCTGTTATGTCTTCTATCAATACTTCCTCTTGGTGCTTAGGTGGAATATCACCACATAGAATTTATGCTTCTTGTGTACTAACAAAGGATTCTTCAAATTTGTCCAAGTCTTTGTCAATGGCCGCCATTGATATGTCCACATTGTCAATCATTATTGTGTCATCCTTTTGTGTTCCAGTCATGTTCATAGACTTTATTTCAACTATGGGTACTGTTACTAAGGGCGTTGAGTCCTAGAGACCTATCATAGGTACATTTGTGACCTCAGCTACATTCTCTTGCTCAATAGGTGCTTGGCTTATGGGTGCAGACGGTGGTTGCATGCGTTGTTCTAGAAACACCTTCTCAAAGGCTTGTTCTATCTCCTTTGTTATCTTCTTATAATATTTGTTCATTATGTGCAATGTCCTCATCTTAGTTTCGAGGTATGGTTTCACCAAACCTAGAAGCAATGTTTTCTCATCCATTGAGCATACTGGTAGATTTTCATCTAGTATTTTCTCCCTGATTCTAAAGTCTTCCTTTGTTTCTTGTCTTTTCAAGGAGTCCAAGATTTACCATACTTTATCTAGAATCTCTAACTTCAATTCTAGAACTATTTTTTTGAACTTGATCATATGTCTGATTAGCATCTCATGGATCTCATATTTGTCAATTTCATGATATTTGTCATTGAACTTAGCTATCTGATCTAGACTTCCTTCCTCTACCACTCTAGTCCTTAACACTTGAAGGCTTGGTAGGAATCCTACCTCAGGAGGTGGTTGTGTATTTCTGCCTCTGCTTCTTATGGCTCTAGTTGAAGGGTGACTTGTGGAGGTTTGCTTCTTTATCTTAGGCACCTTAGGAGATGCTTCAGTGGATTCCACATCAACTGTACTTGTGGGCGCAAGATTGATATCATCATTTTTCTCAACTTTTATCTTCTTTGTCTTAGGGGCATCTATTTTCTCTATCTTGGATTTTATAGAGGATGCGCTCTCAATCTGAATAGCTATCTTAGCCTCTCTAGCCTTGTCTAGGTCTTCTTGGGTCACACCATGGATCTTCAAAATCTCAGAGGTGATTTTGGTGACTTTTCTCTTGGTTGTTGCACTATTTAGGATTGCATCCACTTCCCTAGTCTTTTCCTCATAAGTTCCCCATCTAGGTTCATTGAGGTCCTTGGGAACTAATAGTAAAACTTATGCATAGGCTTCCAAGACTTTCTCCTCCATTGCATAGCCAAGTGGATGAATCCACTTAGTTCTAGGCTAAACAACCTCCATTAAGGTATTGTCAGTCTCCACCATAAAACAAATGTTGTCCTTATATTTCTCAACAATACTTTCAGGTATCCTATACCTCATTTGCATCTTTATCATAAATGTTTTCAATTCTAACTCCATGTAGTCTCTTAGAGTGCTCTCAACTGATGCCTTAAGGTATATCTAAGGCATTGTGGGTAAACTTTTGTCTAGGTATAGGTCAGATACCTTCCCAACTATATATATGAAAGAACATGTATATTATCAAAGACTCAAACCTGAATACTTTGGTCTTGTGATGCTTTTTTTCCCTTATGTTATCCATCAACTGTGCATGCAAGATTTCACACAAGTTGAATTTACCATTTTCCCTTACTATCTTTATGGCTACAAGAATAGTGGTTGCGAACACACTGTTGACCCTGCTGGCATGCTAGAATCTGTAACCAAGAATCATAGACATCAATTTGATGTCCTCCTCAATTGGTTCAAATTCATCTCGTGCTTGTCACTTCAAGATTTGCAGGCTTGTTCAACCAATTTCCTGACATCCTTCCCAACTGGAAGAATGGTGCCTGTCATAGATAAACTTGTTATCTCATGAATGAGGTCGGCTATGATTATGACTATTACTTCACCTATCCAAAATAGGTCATCATGGATCCTTCTCAACAAGATCTTAATCCAGTCAGACTCATAGAATTCATGTGTTGTAGCATACTCAATGATAGGGTGGTCTTCTAGGTGTGCAAACTCATCTATGAATGTTTTATCAGGTTTCATCATTGTCTCAAGATGCAATCTAACTCTATCTAAGCCAACTGGCTCCTTTTTGCAATATACATAATCACGTATGTCTTCTACATGCATGACACCCATTGGGGTTCTTGAAAATGCAACTTCTAGGTCATCTAGGGTTGACTTAAAAGGGTGCCTCTTAAAAATGTATCTCTTTCTCTTAGAAAAATCAAACACAACTAGAGTAGCCATGACTTGGTTAATGCTTCAAATTGGATTCCAAAGAATTCTAAATCATCACATTGGACTAGGGCTTCACAACTGATTAATCACACTTCTTCCCTGGTAAATAAAGCTTTGACACTTCACAATTCAACTTCTAGGGCTCTTGTGGTTTCCAATCACTCAAACTTGAATGCAATGAGTGATCTAAAAGTTTTCGTAGACTATAAAGTAAAATTTCTACCATTAATGCTTGCCTCGTAAACCAAAAATCAACTGAGAATTTCCAACTTCTATCCTATAATTGATCAGGTAGTGCGCTCTTGCACATACCATCAAATAATCTCCAAAATTTTAAATCCAAAGGTGCATACTATGAGGATGAGTATACCAGCCGCACAGGGGTCTAGAGCTAAGTTAGCTCCCCCTATGACCTTGAGGGTCATTCATCCATATGTAGAGGGTGTGTCCACTACGGATGCATCCAATACATACTCATCAACCTTATCCTTCTTTGCCTCTATCCAAATCTGATGCAGGAGCATCCAAGGTTGGAGCAGGGGCATTCTGTGTGCTCGGTGAAACTACATAAGTGTTTGAGTTTTGGCCAGTTTTACTTAGTTGCAGCCTTGACCAAAGGCCTCGGTCATTGAAGGAAGCTCGGTCACTGAAGGAACTCAGTAGTCTATGGTGCTTAGTGAAGTGGTTACTCGGTCATGCCTGTGGTACTTAGTCGACACTGGTGCTTGGTGATGCTTGGATGGCTCGGTTATTCACTGTCACTCGGTAGATTTGACTTGCCGAATGGAGTTCTATGTGATTTTTTGGTCTGACTTAATGCATTTATTATTTGTATCTTTTGTTGGATTCTCCTAAATGGATCTGGAGGCCAACATGCTATATTAAATGTTTGTATACATTTTGTAAGCTGACTTGTATGGCATTTAATATTTGTTTAGGAGAGTTAAGGGTTTCATCTGATCAACTTGTGGCTGATGATTATTATTTAAGGGGAGCTTCAGGTAGATGTTTGGAGAGATAGTTCTTGGTAGAGAAATAGGGAGCATAAGCTTAGAGAGGTGCTACTGAAGTTGGATTTGTTGAAGTTGTGGAAAAGTTGTTTCCATGAACTTGCAGATCTGATTACTATCAGATAGTTTGTAATAGCAGAACTAGTGGTTGCACACTTGGGAACAAGGAGATTTCTTGGAGGCTTGTGAGCTCAATTTTAGATCTACCTTAGGGTTTCCATCAGCTTCTAATTGTCTTCAGAGCTAAACTAGCTGGTGATTGTATTGGATCTGGTTGTGGATCTTGCAGAACTATTTACTTATTATAATTGGCCCTAACTCGAAAGGCCTTACAGTCGGGCATGTTAATGAAAATTAGAGTTAAACAATTTTATTGTGTTGTATTGTTGAGTATTCCACTATGTAATTCTATTGGCTACAAGATTTGGACTATCCTTAATTGGATCCACCATCCTTGACTATGTCAGGTGGTATCAGAGTGAAGTTTTGTTCCTATTGGGGTGAATGTTGATCTTGTTCAAGCAGAAGGTTGACCTAGCAAGGCTGATCTTGTGAAGTTGATCTTGTAGGTGAAGAGATTGTGTGCAATCTTGATTGCAGATCCATAGCACTAAACTTGTGCAATGGTGCCCTAGCTGTTTTGCAAGATTGCAGGTTGCGATCTGACTTGTATACAACTTGGAGATTTTCACAAGGTGGTCAATGAGGTTTTTTTATTGAGGGTTTCTATTATCTTTAAGGATGTCACCGAGAAGATTGGACCCTAGATTTATTCAAGACCTCTGGGATACTATGGAATCTAGGATTACAGAGAAGGTGAAATCAGATTTCAGATCTGAGATGGAGTTAATGAAGAATGACATGGTCACCAAGATCATAAGAACTATACTGGTATTCCTCAGAATGTTGGTACTAAGGATGGCTTTGAAGATGCTATTGAAGAATTTGAACATGTTGGATCTAGTGGTGATGACCAGAGGGATAGATCTGGTGAAGATAGAACTACTCAATTTCCTAGACTCTCTGCTCAGCTTAGTAGTTATCGAATGGAAGTGTCTACTTTATCTGGCACTTTGAAACTTGAGAATTTGATTGACTGGATCGGTGAAATTGAAGATTTCTTTGAGCTAGAAGAAATTAAAGATCCTCTTCAGGTAAAGTTGGCACAAACTAAATTGAAAGGTCATGCTATTCTTTGGTGGAAAGAATTGCAAAGGGACCAAGAGGATGAAGGTGAAATGAAGATCAATCCATGGAGGTTGATGGTGACTAAACTAAAAGATAAGTTCCTACCTGCAAACTATGAGCTTGAATTATTTAAGAAGTTATAGAATCTGAAACAGAAGGATTTGTCTGTTGAAGATTATACTGAGTTCCACAAACTTACTATTCGGTCTAGACACCAAGAGATTGGTAAGGAGAAGGTGGCTCAGTATGTGAATGGTCTGAGATTCAATATTTAGGATGAGCTTGGTATGATAAAGATTGATTCTATAGAAGATGCTTATCAGTATGCTCTGAGGGCAGAAGAGAAGTTGAAAAGGAAAGAGCCTAATAACTTCTATGGGAAGGAGAAAGTTGATCACTCGGTAAAGGATAAACTGACTGATACAGAAGATGAACAAAAACCTATGGAACCTAAGAAGAAGACAGGTAGGGTTATCTTTCAAGGTACTTTCTATAACTTTTGGAGAGGAAGGACACCATTCAATTGAGTGTACACAAAAGAAGGTTGACCAACGAACTATTGTGATAAATGAGAACATTCAGAATGAACCTGAATCAGAGAACTTGCTGCTTCAGCGAACATTGCTCGATACAAAGGATGAACATTGTTAGAGGAGTAATTTTTTTAGGACCTGATGCAAGTCTAAAGGTAAACTCTATGATGTTATTATTGATAGTGGGAGTACTGATAACCTTGTTGCTGAGGACATGGTTAGGAAACTTGGTGTAAGTAGAATGAAACATCCACGTCCTTATAGGATTGGTTGGTTGTAAGATGTTCATGCTTTGGAAGTAAGGGAACAATGCTTCATTGATTTTTAGATTGGCCAGTATATTGATCTTGTGTTATGTGACATTGTGCATATGGATAGCTGTCATATATTGCTCGGTAGACCTTGGCAATATGATTGTAAATCTATGTATGATTGTGTGAAGAATGTCTTTACTGTTGAGAAGAATAACAAGAAGTTTTCACTGATGCCTTTGATGGATACAATGCTTGGTAGGAGAAGCCTAAGTATTGGTAGCCAAGTTGAGGTTGTGGATCTACAGAAAATGAAGGATCGGTATGAAGAACCGAACTATGCATTATCTAGAAAAGACTTGAAGAGATAGAGGAAACAGAAGTGGACGAAGTTGCAAGCAGAAAAGGTGGAGGACTTGTATGTGAAGAACCAGTTCAGGGTTCATGTGTTGAATCCTGGAAGATGTTCTTCTCACATATGAACATCTTTTGGAACTTGGGGTTTCTGATGCAGGGGCATCTAAGGTTGGAGCAGGGGCATTCTATGTGCTCGGTGAAACTGCATAAGTGTTTGATTTTTGGCCAGTTTTACTTAGTTGTAGCCTTGACCGACGACCTCGATCATTGAAGGAAGCTCTATCATTGAAGGAACTCAGTAGTCTCTGGCACTTAGTGAAGTGGTTACTCAGTCATGCCTATGGTACTCAGTCGACACTCATGCTCAGTGATGATTGGCTAGCTCAGTTATTTCACAGTCGCTCGGTAGATTTGACTTGCCGAATGGAGTTCTATGTGATTTTTTGGTCTGACTTGGTGCATTTATTATTTGTATCTTTTTTTGGATTCTCCTAAATGGATCTGGAGGCCAACATGCTATATTAAATGTTTGTATACATTTTGTAAGCCGAATTGAATGGCATTTAATATTTGTTTAGGAGAGTTAAGGGTTTCATCTGGCCGACTTGTGGTTAATGATTAGTATTTAAGGGGAGCTTGGGGTAGATGTTTGGAGAGACATCTCTTGGTAGAGAAAGAGGGAGCATAAGCTTAGAGAGATGCTACTGAAGTTGGATTTGCTGAAGTTGTAGAAAAGTTGTTTCCATGAACTTGCAAATCTGATTACTATCGGATAGTTTGTACTAGCAGAGCTAGTAGTTGCACACTTGGGAAAAAGGAGATTTCTTGGAGGCTTGCGAGCTCAAGTTTAGATCTACCTTAGGGTTTCCATCAGCTTTTGATTGTCTTTAGAGTTGAACTAGCTGGTGATTGTATTGGATCTGGTTGTGGATCTTGCATAATTGTTTACTGATTGTAATTGGCCCTAACTCGGAAGGCCTTATAGTAGGGCATGTTAATGAAAATTAGAGTTAAACAATTGTATTATGTTGTATTGTTGAGTATTCCATTGTGTAATTTTGTTGGCTGCAAGGTTTGGACTATTCTTAATTGGATCCACCATCCTTGACTACATCAAAATCAAGCTTGCATCTTTTGTATCTTTCACAAACTCGACTTCTCCTTCAGTATCCAATATTGATATTTCTAGCTTTTGGGGGCTTTCTTGAATTTGCATTCTTGATCTACAAAACTTTGAGATGTGTCCAGCCTTGTTACAAGAGTGACAAATAACTGGAGGCCTTAAATTCCTCGGTGCATTGATATGAGTTACCATTTTACACTGTCTAGCTGAGTGACCATTATAATTATATATCTGACATGTAATACTCTGAGAACTTCTTGCATTTAGTTGATTCTGATTTCTCTTATTATGTTGAGTCTTGTTCTTCTGACTTGTTCTATAATTCATAGTTCTATGACCAAATTTATTGCATGAATAGCAATAGCCATTAAAAGCTCTTACCTCTTTACAATCCCTTGCAATGTGTCCATGCTTGTTATAGGCATAACAAGTTCGGTCTACTAGCTTGCGCTCGTCCTTAGATGGTTCAACATTGTCTTTAGTCTAATTTCCAGTCTCCTTAACATCTGTAGTGTCTTTTGGTGCTTTCATCTTTTCTTGCATGTGGTCAATATGATTTTGTGCTTCATTGTATCTGATACAGATGGTATCTCCTTTAAGCTTTCCTACATATAACTGTGACTCTATCAAATCAGAACTTGTGTGTAGTTTCTAAATGTGATTATTTGCCTCTTTCAATTTGGATTCCAACTTTTCTTTGTTGTTTCTTAGCTCCAAGATTTCCATGTTTGCTTTCCTCAATTCTTCATTTAGTTGAAGGTTCTATTTGATCTATTCTTCATAAAATTCTTGATTGTTAGTTAGCTTATCATCCAACTCTTCAATCTGATCTTTTAGAGATGTGTTCTCTTCATTTTTCTTTTTGACCATTTTCCCTAAATCACTGTTTGAGAAATCTTTCAAATCTTTTCTTAGCTTCTTGATGAATACTTGTGCACCACTGACTTTCAATTTTAGTTCTTCAACTTCTTTCTTAGATCTATCAAGGTCTTCAAAAGCTTCCATAAGATTCTTCTTCAGATGTTTTGCTTCTTTTGAACCAATTGATCTCCTCAAGTGGTTAAACTTCTCTTCAAAGGACCAGAGCTCTGATACCAATTGTTAGGAATGGGAACACTGAGAGGGGGGGCTGAATCAGTGTTCACTATATTTTAATCTTTTCTTTACTTAACTTGATTACTTAAGTACTGAAATAAACATCAATGCAAACAAGATAAACAATCACAACACATAACACCAATATGGTTATGGGGAAACCCAAATAGGTTAAAACCCCAGTGGGAATTGACACCCACTAAGAACTGTAATAATATCTTATGATCCTTGTTAGAAGATCTGTAACCCTATTAGGAGTTGTTCTTTACAATGCTTTTAGTACAGTGACTCGATCAAAGGTCAGACCTTGTTAGAAGTCTTTTACAATTACCCTATTAGGGGTGGGGACACACTGTCTGAGAGCTCACTGCTCAAGTGGTGAAGGCTACAACCTTCTGATATCATATACACACTATATCTGCAAGGTGAATTGTTGCTGTGACACTGCTTGTCAGATCAGTTCCTTTGATGCACCGATGCTCCAACCTCTTGTGAAGCTCTAAAACATATTGTCTTCTCTTCACATACTTCTTCTATGCTCTGCTTTCTCTCTTTTCTTATCATTGTCTAATTACCAAGGTGCATGTCATATTTATATGCACTTATAAAATAATTAACTAGGTCGGCCCTTTAACCTATTACAAACAATGCTACCAAATGAATTGTCTCAAGCGTGTTTACATACAATCATAATAGCATGTCTATGACCTAAATAAAATAGGTGCATAGCCTTTACAAATCATTATTACAAATGCTAACCAAAATACAAATAGTAAGCCTTATGCTCTGTTCTATTCTACCGTTCACTATCTATGACACTTCATCTGACTATATCTTCATCATACTATCTCATCTAATCATGCACTCTTAGACTTAGCATGAATACACACTTACCATTGTAAAATTCAAGGGCGCATAGCATAACTCAGTCATACACATGTGTGTTGATGCTCTGATCTTTTGGTGCTTTGCTAACTATCCAGTCTTCTATACTTAGCCATATTCTGACCTTATGATAATGTGTGTTGACTTCAAAACTCTATATGACTTTGTTGCCATAATGACAACACTAAATATAGTCATATACTTCAGTATAGTCAACTTGCCAATACTAAGTAAGTTCCAAAAGGCAAATTCTCCAACACAAGAAATTCCATAAAGTGGCATGGTAGATAGTTTCTTACTTGTAAGTTATTTTCTAGATTTGATTGCATTTTCTTCCTTGCTTTCTATTTTTTGGATTTGAATTGGTTTTCTTACCTTCAAGTTGTTTCTTACTTGACAACTCCTTGAAAAGACCACAAAATGTGGAGCCTTTTTTAAAGATATGTAGAATTAATATTAGTAATGATGACTGAGATTCTTCAATTGACAATTGAGAGAAAATGAAAATCAAGAAAAAAATGATTTTTAATATCCAAGTCATCATTAAAAATTGCAGAAGTATATCTCCATTGTATTAACTTTTTGAAGTCATCGAAAAGATTTGATGTTCTCTCACATCCTAGTATTCAAGATGGAACTAAGATAAAATTGAAAATCAATTTGGGTCAAAATATCACTCACTGATTATTATTTTTTTAATGTTTTTAAAATAAAATTTTATGCATACATTTATAGATAGGCCCATTTAGTTGTTCACACTTTTCTCGCATCTAGAAATGAGGGATGAGGGTAGAGAAAAAAGTGACTGGGTGATTTCATAACTTAGAAACTTGTAAAATATTCAAGTGAAGCATTTGTTAGGTGATTGACAATTTTATGAAAAATTTTAGAAAAGAGAGTAGTTTTAGTGTAATTTAAGTAATTTTTTTAAGAGTAAGTGATGTTGTCAATACATGAAGAGAAAGACAAACATTCTAAAAAAGGCTTAGAGTTTGTAAATTTATATATTTCCAACTCAAGTGTGTGATGCAAGTATTAATATTTACATATATCAAACAAAACATCAAGTATTATAGAAACATAGAAATTAAACACAAATATTTGCTCCAAATGCATGATAAAAAACACTAGCAATATTACACCACTACTATCCATAATATATATGAATGATAAATTAAAATGTCAAATCAATTGTTGCATCCTTCATCACTAACATTCTTTCCAATTCCACCCATTTTAATTTTCAATGATATTAGTCTCTCCTTGTATCACAAAAAAGATATGTATGGATTTTTTTGGGCAATGATAAGGAAATTCACCAAATTAATGACATTTGAATCACTTATCTAGGATTCTAGTGTTAAGTGAAAAATGTGGTATTGCGTGAAAAATTTGATTTCTTCATTATTTCCCCTATTATTGATAGAGCATTGTTAGGATCTTTGATTCTCTTACCACCCTAATTGAAAAGGAATAATGTTAATGTTGTCATTCTTTTTAGTTTTGAATCTTCCTCTACCTCACCATCTTCTTCTTCAACATCTTGAAGTTGTCTAGTTCTTCAGCTTCCAGAGGTAGGCTGAGCAATCAAAAGAAGAACAAAAACCTTGAATAGGAATTGTATCAACACAATGATAGACCCCCTATTCATCCCCATATTCCTATGAAGTTCCCTTGAAAGAGTAGTTCCTCACATTCTTTCCAATTCCATCCATCCTATCTATCACTGCAATTTGTTTGTCCTTACTCTGAAAACTACAAAAGAGTAGGTAGAAAACTTTACAACCACTACAATTATTCAATGATATTATGGTCCTTAATATAATAATTATGTTACAAGAAAAGATGCATATAAATAAATCAAATTTCCCACCACCTCTTAGTATAATTTATAACAAAGTTATGTGGGCTATTGGCCTAGAAAAGAGAACACACCCTAGTTCAATAAAGGTGTCGATTACATATCTTGAATAGATTCTAATTATTGGAAATTTGGCTGAGTAGGATATCATGATGTTGTCATTATGGAAATATATATTTAGTACTAAGACAACATGATCCAAGAATGAAGTTATGGATGAGAACTTAAGAAAATTATCTAAGTATAACAGTGTTTATCTATCTACACAGAGACTACTTTGATCAGTGAAGTTCAAAGAAGTATTTTCAATGTATGTGAACTTGAGTACAAATTATATGAGGTATAATGAAACTACATCTAAGAGTGCAAGACTTTACGGCATGTGCGGACTGAGATATTAATGTTTTACAAAAATAGTGTTGAGTTGACCAGAATAGGGCAGCGATTAGTAAATGATTATTTTGAGTTAAGGGATTATTTTGTTTATCAAAATAATGAAAACTAATTAGGGATGACATCCTAGATGTTAACCCTAAGGTATTAAGAGTTAACATTGTGTTTTGACAACATGGAAGCCGACTGGTAAGCTATATTTGAGATAGCTAGTATAAAGGTTGGTATTATGTAATGCGAAGTTAAAAAAGACTAATGTGAAGTTGTAAAAAGAATCTGTATTGATGTATTGATGTTGTATTATGTGAAATCTGATATATGATCAGAACATTGTAAACTGATAGCAAGTTTTTTGAAGAGCCTACAAGCTAGATCATAATATTAAAGATATTTAGCAACAGTACAAGTTTTTTGTATTCTATCTTTTGTACTAAAGATTATTATTGTATATTGCATGTTTGGGAAGTGGGTTCATCTTGCATACATTCATATTTTTTCATACCAACTCCTAATAGGATTGAGACTTCTAAAAAGGCCTAAAGTCCTCTAACAAGGACCGAGAGACTATATGGATGTAATAGACTCCTAACAAGGTCAATATATTTAACCAAATACTTTTGATTAGTGGATCATTTGTGGGTATCATCCCCACTGGGGTTTTCCCTTGGTCAGGTCTTCCTCAAGAAAAAACATGGTGTTATATGAGTTCCTTTATTTTATGGTTGTGTTTTTTATTTAGTTTATTCAGTTTAGTTTCATATGCAACTTACAAGTTAATTACATATATCCATAAGTGGGGAAAAGTAAAAGTTTGTGAAATAATGATTCAAACCCCATCCCATCTCAGTATTTCCTATTTCTAACAATTGGTATCAGAGCACAGTTACTTAGAGAAGGCCTAACAGGTTAAGCAAGATCTCTATGGATTTGGATCAATTGCAGGAAAACCTAGAAGAAGCTCTTGAGTAGATTGATATTCTTACTAAAGAAAGAGATACCCTGAAGAAAAAATATGAAAGTGAAAAAGACTACATTAAGAAACTAAAAGAAAAGATAGAAGATCTTAAATCAAAGAATGAACCTATAAATCAAATCAAGGATAGTGATGAAGTTTCAAAATTGAAAAAGGAAAATGAGATTCTAAAGCATGAACTAAAGATTGTAGATTTAAAGTTAAGCTTGAAAGATGCTGATAAAAAAGTTGAATCAAATCCGAAGTCTAAAAATGAAGATCTAAGGTCTAAACTTACCAAAGTAACATCTAAGTTTGAGACTACAAAGTTACAGTATGCTAAACTTGAGAAGTACAATACAATTTTGAAAGGAGAACTAACTCAATCCAAGCAACATCTTGAAAAAATGTATTCCAGCAGTGAAAAGATTGATGAACAAATTCCTTATTAGAAACCTTCTTATGATAAAATTGGTCTTTGATATTTCGAAGAAAAATTATCAAAGAAGACTGAAGAATGTAAAGAACCAGATCCAGAAATTCAACAACCTAGGAACAAAGAAGAAGAAAAACAAAACTAAGTTGAGTCTAACCAATCTGAAGATGTATCTTAACAATCTAAGCAAGATGGATCACCTAAAGAAATGAAAAATGAGCTCAAAGGTAGATGTTTAACATGAAATTCATTTGGACACATGAAAAGATATTGTACAGGTAAGCAATTCAAACCTATCTCCGGTTATTGTTATAATTGTCATGGTTTTGGTCATAGAGCTATTGATTGTAAGAAACCTAGATCTAATAATAAAGATAATAGTAGAATGTCTAGAAATACTAACCTTGTAGATAAAAGACCTACTGGAGCAATAAACAATATAAGAAATGGAGTTGTGTGTTATAGATGCAACAGTTTTGGACATATTACCAAAAATTGCAGATCACAGATCAGTCAGTCGGGACTGAGATATGGAAACAATGTCATAGTTTGAAATAATGTCATAGTTTGTCAAATTTGATATAACATGGGTCAAACAAAAAGATATTGTAGAATGAACAACATGAGGAATCCTAATCCTAGAAGAAATGTAAACTACACAAAAATAAATATGGCTATCAATAACAGTCAAAAGGGAAATAGCAGTAATATGGAAGAAGTTATATTTTTCAAAGCTAAAGATCAAGAAAGTACATCCACAATATCAAGAATTCAGTCAGGAGAAGCATTTGGAAGTAAGTTGGAATCAATTTTGAACCCATCTCAAACTGATTGAGCATCAAATTCCATTAATTAAGGATCAGATTAAGTACTAGAATAGCATAGAATTTAGCAGAAATTGAATCCAGCCTTGCAAAGTTAATATGTGATAGAAAGTGATGTAAGGAACCTATGGTTGAGAGTGCATGTAATTTCGAGCATGTATGAGATCACATGAAGGGAAAGAAGTTTACAAATAACCAAGAACAACTTTTTGGCATGATTACACTTATGCAATTAATGTGATGACAATGTCTTGAAGGATTTGATAGATAAAAATAGTTAATTGGATATCATTTGATCTTTCATGAGTTTACAAGAGTTTTAGAGATCTAGTCAGTGAAGATTAAAAGTAGTTTGAAGGATTTGGAGACATATTTTTTCCAAATCTTCACGAAAGCCCTAAATTGTGATTCTAAGGTATTTTACTAAGTGCTTACTATTAGAGAAGTTATTTTTTAGTGAAATCATTGATGTATCCCTAGTTCACAACATTAAGGAAACAAGAAGAATAATCCACATCCATTAATAAAATGAGAGGTCAAGTTCCAAGTCAAACTCAAGGAGAAGAAGAGGTAGGCAACATAAAAAAGAAACAATGGAAACCTAAGATTGAAAAATTAAATCCTTTGATCATAAATGATGGAGATTTCACTAAGTTAAATAAATACTATCATATGTACAACAATTTTGAGAAACTAAATCTTGAGAATGTAATTGTCAGGCACATGATCCTTGCTAACAAGAAATTTGAAAATATCAAAGATAAGATACCAAGTGATCTTTATGATAAACTGATTAACATGAACAAGAGAGCAATAGAAGAAGATAAAGGTATAAGAGAAAGGTTTCTAAGAAAACTCTACGAAATCAAAGATGAAGAACACTTCAAAGAGATAATGAAGAGTCTCGACACCCATCTGAGAAGGAAAAGAAGAGCAATTCTAATTATGGGAGGAAACTATGAAGAAGTTAACAAGGAAAATGAGGAAACACTTATAAAAGTGATGACTTTAGTACCAAAGAAGCCTTAAGTCAATCTGAACAAGATATTCAAATAATAGAAGCAGCTACTCAATGAAAGAGATACCACCTCAGAAAGAAACCATAGTTACACCACCTACCATACTAATTGATGATAAAACCATGCATGTAGAAGGTACTAGCATCACCATTGACAAAGAAGAATATCCTTTCGAAGATCAAGGAGAGGATGTCGACAATTTGGGAGAGATGGTGAATGAGGAAGAAGATGACGAAGAAGAAAAGAAAGAAGATGACGAAGAAGAAAAAGGAGAGGATAAGCAAGAACAATCAAATTCATTAGAGGAGACACAAAAAAAAGTCACTAAACAAGTAGTGCAAGAGGAACAAGGTAAAGAAAAAGAGATAAAGCCTACATAAATAATACCTCAGCACATTTAGCTTGTCACACCACAGAAGGTTGCATAAGAAAGTTCATCTAAGTCACTTATTGAGTCGATATTAGCAAATTTGGGAGCTGAAGTTGATGATGATAATCAAATAGAGTTGATTTCATCCTTGAATGATAATTGGAGAGAACAAGAAATTAAAGAGCTTGGAGGGATCACTACTTAAAGTAGCAAATAAGCTTTAAAGTGTTATATCCACTCAGGTTAGTGAAGTTGATCTGCAAGCTAAGGCAAGAGAAGTAACCAAATCTATTGACAATGAATTCATGAACCGCTTTATTTTGCATTGCATCAGTGAAAGAACAAACTCTTGATGATGCATAATTATTTCAATCCACTTGTCAAAACATTAAGAATGATTTAGATAACCTTGATGTTTGAGTTAAGGAGTTGAGAAATACTTGGAGAGAGGAAGAGAATTGTATAGTCAGTGTGCCTTATTCCACAATCATATCTTAGACATTTCAAAGAAGTTGAATAATAAAGAAGCAAAACTACAAGTCACAGTGAATGAGCTACATAATCCTAGCATGAAGATCATAGATACTGTGTCATGCCCAAAATAAATCAAGCAAAAACGTAACAATTTTTTTTTTAACTAGATGTTTGATGATAAAGTACATTGGTTCAAGGATAATTCAACTATGATTAAGTTATCTAAAGCGTTAATCTCTAGTTTGGAGTTGTTGAATCAATCTCTGAACAAGGTTTTAAATGTCGGTGATAACTAAGTCAGGTAAAGTGTTGGGTAATTTTGAATAGTTATGTTTCTCCAAATCCCAAATTCCATTAGGATATATCCATCAATCACAATATTACTACCATCATGGTGTTAAACTAAAAGAATGTTTAACTCCTAATTATTGATTTCACTAGATGAATCTCCACCAACCACGTGGATTAACAACCCTTAATAAGGTTTAAGTAACATTGTCTTATCAAACAATGGAGATATTAAGTTAAACTTATTTAAATGCCAAATCCCTCCATTGATATTAATTAACATAGGTTTGATGATCATACGTGAGTTAGGAAATGATTGTGTTCAAACAAATCCTTCCTAAATCAATTATTAATCTTCTATAATTTTCAGCATGCTTGGCATGTTCGTTTGATGAAGTTTTCCATAATAACTTCACATATTAATTTCATTAATATGAAGATCTAATTATATAGTAATTCCTTATCTAAGTAAGGGGTGATTTCAAATTAATTACGTCAATTAATTACTGCTTTGTAAATTTGATAATGTTATCATATATATATATATATATATATATATATATATATATATATATATATATATATATATATATATATATATATATATATATATATATATATATATATATATATATATATATATATATATATATACTAAAGGAGTCATTAAGTAAACAATACTAAAAGATAAGAAATATATTATCTTCCATTAATGACCTAATAAGACTTAAAATAACTAACACTAATCATATTATAAATGAAATATGTTTTATAGTTTAATTGCGACATTAGTTGCCAATAAATTCAACATACTTAAAATTTAAATACAACATAGATTAATCTCTAACTATTTAATTAATTAATTTAATAAAGTATTAATTAAAATGAAGGTAAATAAAATAAAATAATAAATAATAAATAAAAATTATAATAACAAGTGTTTGCTTTAAAATAAAATAAAATAAAATGAATTTAAAAAAAAAAAATCTTAACAAAGCCTTTTAAGTCCACTTGGGGACTGGGCAGTGACACCCTTTCTACCACGGCAGAGAAGTACACTATCGCGACAGAGTACTCCCTATCATGGCACCGTCGTGGCAGAGGAGTACTCTATCATGGCAGGAGTACTCCCTGTCACGGCAGGCTCTTGCGCAAGAATGGGGAAGGGTGTGGGGACCATGGGTTCCCCCCCAACTTATTTAATAAAAATCTTTTTTTTTTAAATTGTTTTTTTTTTTAAATATTTCTTTTAATTGCAAATAGATTTTGCAAGGGTAAGTGTATGCATTTTTTTTCTATAGGATATTATTTAATTTAAAAGAATTTTGGGCTCCTTTGTAATAATATACTTATATTTATATATATTTTTAAAGGAACTTTTAGGCTTCTTGGGTGGCAACCCAGATGGGTCCCACCCACTAGGCTTTGTCCTTAGATAGGGTGATCTAAGTGGACTTATATTGTTTTCATAATCATATAATTTTTTATTAATTGTTGAAGAGCAAGTGGAAGTTTTATTTTTGAAAAGAATATTGACTGTGGTAAGGGAAAATGTATGGGAATTTTTTCCCATACATTTTCTAGAGACCTGTAGGTCTCTATTTACCATTTTATTTGGTCTTTCGACTTAGTTTATTTTCTTTGTTCATTCACTATTTTGTTGACATCAAGACTAATAATTTTTACATCTTTTAACCTAAATGTTCACATAGGATGAATGAAATTGCCTAATTCTATAGGGGCAAATAGGTCTACAAATCAATATGCTATCCAAGTTAATTCCATTAGCTAACTTACTTCCTACTTCCTTCATGTCTAAAGAGGAATACCATTCATACTTAACACCCAAACAAATTCTATTAAGAGAATATTCCAATGAGTATAAGATAGCATACAATACAATTACCTCAAAAAGATTGCAACATCATTCTATTTCCAATATAAATTTCAACATACAACTATACATTCTAAGAACTAAAATACATTATTTTCATTACAACATTGAATCCATTTTACAATAACAAGGATCAACTTCACATATAACTTGGTATATTTCACTATTGCTCAATACAATAAACAACATAAGATGTTTCCCATTTCAAGGTTTTAACAATGCAACACTTTAAGTTTGCTTCCACACAGCACCAAAATAGAAACTCTCTCCAAAGCTTTTTCCTTTGCAAAGACATAGCCTTCAAACTTGCAAATGAAAGGGGAAAACCATAGAGAGCTCACCTCCCATCCAAGGTCTAAGGAAACCACCCCCGAGCTTGGAGAACCAAGGGCTAAACAGTTGCATACAATAACAAATGCTCAACACACACACATAAGAAAAACTACATTAAACTCCCAAACCGTGGCTTCACAAATGGATTCATACAACCCATTGTTGTAGGGTGAAGGTTGGATTTTCCAAGGAGGAGAATGCCATACCAATACAAATTCCCAATAAGAGTTTTCCATGCCTTTCCAAGGCTATATTGACATTTCTTCCATATACACATTTTTGTCATTTTCATTCTCAAATAAAAGATTTACAACATGGCTTCATGGAGCCCATACCCCATGAAATTTTCCCTCTTCTCCAAGAGAAGAGACTTTCACTACAATGGAAAGCCCAACTAACCCCTTCACCCAAGGGTACTACTTCCCTTCCCAAAGGGTGAGTGATAATTTCAACTCCCATGAGCAACACTCCCAAAACTAAAAGAACAAAAAGTGATACAAAATCCAAATGCATCCCTAACCCACCACAACAATGAAAAATATTTACAAATAAGATTGCATACAAGATTTCACAAGCTCATTCTACACTAAAAACATCAAAATCCCAATGCAATAAGCATTCCTCCATAGCAAGAGTAATATGCATTTCTAAAAATACATTCTACACAAAACTATCTTCCTCATGAATTTTCAAAACAAAGAAGCTTTTTCATGGTAAGACCACCAACCTTGGTCCAATGCAAAATGGAAGAATGAAGTTGAGTAGAGCCCTTATCCCCTTGACTTTTCCTTTCTCCAACCCTAAGTGTCTCTAAAATTAGAGAGTGGGTGAACGCCCACTAAGTCTCTCCAAACCCTCCAAAAGTGTACTCAAGACCTAATAATTAATGAGACATTTCCTCTAGTCCTTTGGTCTTACCTCTTGTCCCCCCTCTTAATTATGATTTTAGTAAGGAGTGTGGGACAAGTTAGATGCATGTGGCCATCTCCATTTTGGCCACTTTTGAAAAGTAGCCTTTTTGGAGGGCCATAATGGTGATCTAGACTTCCCCATAGCTAAAAACTAGCCCCCAACCCAAGGTACCCCCCCTAGGGTTGGCTAATTTTGGCCAAAAATACACTCTAGGGTCACTTTTGACCCCTCTAAGGTACCTCTAAAGTTTAAATCCGAGTTCCAACTTGATGTGATCCCTACAAGACATCTACATGCAAGTGGGACTAATATAATACCCTATAAGGTTAGATGATTCTTGCCCAACCCTAATTTGACATGTCACTATCCACATGTACAATACAAGTGTCAAGTGACACCATAAAATACACATCACATTCACAAATGACATGTCCAATTAACAACATGAATTCAAACTATTACCACAAATTCCAAATTACATTAACAACAAAGATCACATTACAACGAGGTTTCAATCCCTTATCAGATTAAACTTTGTCTTACTCAATCCACATGTGTTTAGCCCCGATTCTTAAAATAGTTCCATGGTTCTCTATCTTGCACACTAAACTCGAGCATCAGTAGTCCAAGGCAATAAAATAACATGCAAATATATATATATATATATATATATATATATATATATATATATATATATATATATATATATGGTATGTATGTATGTATGTATGTATGTATGTATGTATGTGTGTGTGTGTGTTTGTATATATATATATATATATATGTATGTATGTATGTATGTGTATATATATATATATATATATATATATATATATATATATATATATATATATATATATATATATATATATATATATATATATATATATATATATATATATATATATATATATATGTATGTATGTATATGTATATATATATATATATGTGTGTGTGTGTGTGTGTGTGTGTGTGTGTGTGTGTGTGTGTATGTACATATATATGTGTGTGTGTGTGTGTGTGTGTGTATACAATTCATAATTAGCAACATAAATCAATATGCAGAATTCAATTCCTAATTACAATTTTCATTCAACAATGTTTAAACATAGTATCTTCATAAATTATCATGACATATTATCCATGCTACTTCCTAACGTAGAGCATAATCCATGAAATAATCAAATCTAATCATGATTAAATCTTTCTCATCAAATCACATATCTAAGCATGTATAACCAAAATCAACCATATGTTCTAGGTTCTAATCCACCTCAAAATATAGTTCTCATAATGTTATCATCATCATAAAACATAATATCATGAGTCTCTATCAAAATGATCAAAAGGTGTATCAAAGTATCAAATCATAAAGTATCAAAATGTGAATGGGTCAATAATTCTATGATGGGTTGGGGTGAGGCCTCACATCGTCCCCCTCTAGGCATGAAATTCCTCCTAGAGTTCAGCAAAAAAGTATGGGTACTGTGATCTCATATGTGTTGCATCCTCCCATGAAGTCATGACCTCATCATAAAAATCCCACTAGACCCTAACCTGGTCCAACTCTCTGCCTCGAAGTGCTAGGGTCCATTGGGCTAAAATGCGAATGGGCTCCAAGGCTAGCTATCCATCCAACTCCACCTGCAAGGCATCCCAATCTATAATGTGAGACTCATCATAAATATATTTTTGTAACACAGATACATGAAACACATCGTGGATGCATGATAGGCTGGGTGGCAATGCTAGACAATAAGAAACTAGTCCTATCCTCTCCAAGATCTTGAAAGGTCCAACAAAGTGAGATGCCAACTTAGAGCCCTTTCCAAAATGGATTGGACTCTTATGTGGGTGCACTCTCAAGAAAACCCTATCTCCAAACATATGCTCACAATCAACTCTCTTCGCATCTGCATACTTCTTTCTATCCCAAGCCTCTCTAAGATGCTATCTAATCAAAACCACTTGTTGCTCCATCTCCTTGACCAATTGAGGCCCAATAGATACTCTATCCTCAATCATGTCCCAAATCAGTGGTGTCCTGCATGGTCTACTTTACAAAGCCTGATATGGAGGCATACCTATAGAGGAATGATGCCCATTATTATAGGAAAACTTAACCATATGAAGATACTCCTCCCACTTGACCTGATGGTCCATCACATACATTTGCAACATATCCTCTAACACCTGATTAACCCTCTTTGTTTGTCTATCTATCTACGGGTGGTATGTTATGTTGAAGTTGAGTCTAGTACACAATGCTGCTTGAAGCTCTCTCCAAAAGGAGGATGTAAAAAGTGAGTCTCTATCTAAGATGATCTTACGAGGAATGCCATGAAGTCTGACAATGTCTCACAAGAACACCTGTGCCACTGCTGGCACTGTGAATGTGGTACAAACAGGTGAGAAGTAGGCAATTTTGGTCAATGTGTTGACTGTCACCATGATGGCATCATGATGATGAGAGGACATGGGGAGACCAACTATAAAATCCATGGAGATAGTATCCCACTTCCACTCTGATATCTTGTGTGGCTGCAGGAGCCCACCTGGATTACTATGCTCTACCTTCACCTTCTGACACTCTAGGCATCTAGAAACTATGCTAGAAATCTACAATCTCATGCTTGGCCAATGATACAACTATCTCAAATCAGCATGCAACTTCTTAACACCCAGATGAGTTGCATAAGGTGCTATATGAGCCTCAACCACAATAAACTCTTGCAAGTCACTCGTAGAAGGTACATAGATGTTTCCCCTATGATGAAGTAGTCCATCGGACTCCAATGGATACTTTGTGAATCTCCCCTCAAGAGGTCTCTAAGAGCGGATAAATTGACAAACCTCCACATACAATCCATCCTCTAGAAAATGATGCAAAATGCACTCTCTCAGATCTTTACTAGAAGTCATGGATGAGATCTCGTGTCATCTCCTACTCAAGGAATCTGCAACTACATTCTCTTTCCCCTTGATGTAATGAACATCAAAATCATACTCACATAAGAACTCCATCCATCTCCTTTGCCTAGCATTAAGATTAGGCTATGTAAAGATATACTGTAAACTCTGGTGATTTGAATAAAGCTCAAATCAGTGACCTAAAAGGAAATGTCTCCATCTCACTAAAGCATGAATCATCGCTGTGAGCTCTAGGTCATGAGTATGGTAATTAAGCTTGTGATTCTTTAGCTTCCTAGACTTGAAAGCTATAGGACAACCATCCTGCATAAGGACTGCTCCTAAACCATCCAATGAAGCATCAATGCACACAACAAAGTATGTCGAAGGATCTGGCACTGCTAAAATTGGTGCACTAGTGAGGCCTCTCTTGAGTTCCTGGAAAGCTCTCTCACACTTCTCTATCCACTCATACTTCTTCCCCTTTCTCTGAAGGGAAGTGATGGGATGAGCTACTTTAGAAAATCCTACCACAAAGTGTCTATAATAACTTGCTAGACCCATAAAACTCGTAACCTCTATGACATTGGTGGGTACTGGCCAATCCATAATGGCTCTAATCTTTGATGGGTCTACATAGATCCCATCACTAGATATAACATGACCAAGATAATGCACCTCAGGTCTAAAGAAAGCACACTTTGACAAGCTTCCATATAACTGATTCTCTCTCAAGCGCTACAAAACCTATCTCAGATGCTCCTCATGCTCCTCCTCATTGCAAGAATATATCAAAATGTCATCAAGGAACACTACCATAAACTTATCCAAGAGTGTACAAAATACTCCATTCATGAGGCTCATGAACATAGCTGGAGCATTTGTGAGGCCAAATGGTACTACTATGAACTCATAGTGACCATACCTCATACGAAAAGAAGTCTTGTGGATATCACTCTCCATAATCTGCAACTAATGGTATCCCAACTTTAGGTCTATCTTTGAGAATACTCAGGTACCCTGAAACTAATCAAATAAATCATCGATCCTAGGGAGTGGGTATCGGTTCTTAATTGTTACCTTATTCAACTGCCAATAATCAATGCACAACCTGAGTGATCCATCCTTCTTCTTCACAAAAATCATTGGTGCACCCCAAGGTGACACACTGGGTCAAATATGCCCTTTCTCCTAGAGCTCTTCTAACTAAATCTTGAGCTCACTGAGCTCATGTGTGGTCATTCTGTAAGGTGCTCTAGAAATGGGCTCAGCTCCTAGCACAAGGTCTATATGAAAGTTGACTGCCCTAGGTGGGGGCATAATAGGAAGCTCAGAAGGAAATACATCTGCAAACTCCTGAAGGATAGGATAATCATTGAGTAAGGGCTCCCCCTCTAAATCCTCCTCTCTATCACTAATGGTGATGGCGAATAATTAATATCCCTTCTACACGCACCTCTTAAGTTGCATAGCAGAAATCACGTGAAGAGATACAGGTCTTTGTACCCCAAATATCACCATAGGAGTACCATGATCATCAACACACTCAACCCTCTTCTGTCGATAATCCATCATGGTGTTGTGGGCATATAACCAATCCATGCCAAGGACTACATCATAAGAACCTAGAGGGATAATGTGGAGATCAGGCATCATGATTAAGTCTCCACTATGAATTTGGCAACTGCGAACTAAGGAACTAATAGACACCCTATCTCCTAAGGCTAACTCAACCTCCCAACCGACATCCTATCTAACTTCCACCATCCCATAATGCTCCACCACATATGGAGATATAAAGGAGTCTATGGCTCCTGAATCAAATAAGATAGAAATACTGATACCCTGAATCATACCTACGGCCTCTATGACCATGGCCCGATGCTCAGCCTGGTGGTTATCAACTACTACAAATACCCTATGAGATCTACCCAAATCACCTATAGTCAGCTCTAATGTGACTCATCTTTGACTATCTACTGCCTGTCCCTATGGGCACTCTCTAGCTAGGTGTCCCATACCACCACAAGTGTAATAAGGACCATGTGTATGCATCTGAACTCCCTAAGGCCTAGACTATTGCTGACCTCCAATCCTACTGGATACACTGTATCCACCCCTAGAGGACTGTTGAGTCCTAGCTGGCTATCCTTGAGGAGTCTGTGTCCTCTGATCCTATTTAGGGCCCTGAGACTGCCACTGTTTGGGCTTAGAGCCCTAATAAACCTGAGAATGCCTCTGTCTAGAATCCTATTGAGATCCATGCTACTAAGACTGTTGACCCTTAAAGGATCATGTTGAATGATTTTGTTTCCCCTTCCAAGGGGGTCTATGTTGTCCTGACTGCTGGGAAGAGGGGTTTTGGTGCTGAGACCAATCTTGAGACTCCTGTCTAGTATGGATATCCTCGGCTACAAGTGTTATCTCAACTGTCTCTCTGAATGTGGTAGGAAAAGCTAGACGTATTGTACCCTAAAGAGACATATTAAGTCCCTTAATGAAATGATGGATACATAGTTTCTCATCCTTCATATAATCCATGTATGGAAGGAGCTCGAGAAACTAAATCTCATACTAGGTCACTGGGAGGCCTCTCTACTAGAGATAATGAAATTCCTCTATCTGTCTCTATTTGAAATTCCCAGAGAGGTATCTCTCTTGAAAATGGGTCACAAAAGACTCCCAAGTGAGTGTGTCAATATCAATGCCACCCATGGCCTCCTCCTGCTGCCACCAAGTAGAGGCTCCCTCTCGAAGGAGGTGAATGGTGAGTCTCTCCTTTAGATTTCTCCCATATGAATGTAATCCAAAGAACCATTGTAAGATTAAAAGCCATGCCTCTACTCTAACACCATCAGTAGCTCCTAAAAATAGAGGTGGCTAGAGTTGCAATAAATCCCTAATCTAATCCCCGATGTTGTAGGTCTCTCTCTCAACTACACGAGCACCCAAGTCACATGGGTGCTCTATCTATTGTACAAACTCAGCCTCAAAATATGTGTGGCCCTCAGATTGTCTAGGTGGAGGGCTCCTACTCCTCTCTCTAGTAGTTTTCACATGGCCCACTGAAGGCTACTGCTCTACCAACTACACCATGGGTGGTAATCTCTGCTAGGTAATGCCTACTAGATTTTGCAATGCAACTAGAATATCCCAGTTTGAGTTAGGAGGTAGCTCTCGTGGGGGAATTTGGGATTCCCTAGGAACCTCTTCCTCATGTTCCCTATCTGAATGTACTGAAGGAGTATGCCTACACCCTCATCCATGCCTATGACAATTGCACGTGACAGCAGGCATCCTACATAATAGTTTAAGTTTAGGTGAGTGTAAACGTAATGGGTTTAGGTTCCAATGTTGAAACTTGGCTCTGATACCAAATGTCATGCACAAAATAAATCAAGCCAAAATGTAACAATTTTTTTTTTTTAACTAGATGTTTGGTGATAAATTACATTGGTTCAAGAATAAGTCGACTATGGTTAAGCCAACCACAACCTAGGATTAAGGTATCTGAAGCATTAATATCTAGTTCGGAGTTGTTGAATCAATCTCTTAACAAGGTTTTAAATGTCGATGATAACTAAGTCAGGTAAATTGTTGGGTAATTTTGAATAGTTATGTTTGTCCAAATCCCAAATTCCATTAGGATATATCCATCAATCACAATATTACTACCATCATGGTGTAAAACTAAAAGAATGTTTAACTCCTAATTATTGATTTCACTAGATGAATCTCCACCAACCACGTGGAGTAACAACCCTTAATAAGGTTTAAGTAACATTGTCTTATCGAACAATGGAGATATTAAGTTAAAATTATTTGCATGCCAGATCCCTTCATTGATATTAATTAACATAGGTTTGATGATCATATGTGAGTTAGGAAATGATTGTGTTCAAACAAATCCTTCCTAAATCAATTGTTAATCTTCTATAATTTTCAACATGCTTGACAGGTTCGTTCGATGAAGTTTTCCATAATAATTTCGCATATTAATTTCATTAATATGAGGATCTAATTATATAGTAATTCCTGATCTAAGTAAGGGGTGATTTCAAATTAATTACGTCAATTAATTACCGCTTCGTAAATTTGATAATGTTATCATATATATACTAAAGGAGTCATTAAGTAAACAATACTAAAAGATAAGAAATATATTATCTTCCATTAATGACCTAATAAGACTTAAAATAACTAACACTAATCATATTCTAAATGAAATATGTTTTATAGTTTAATTGCGACATTAGTTGCTGATAAATTCAACATAGATTAATCTCTAACTATTTAATTAATTAATTTAATAAAGTATTAATTAAAATGAAGGTAAACAAAATAAAATAATAAATAATAAATAAAAATTATAATAACAAGTGTTTGTTTTAAAATTAAATTAAATTTTATAAAAAAAATCTTAACAAAGCCATTTAAGTCCCCTTGGGGACTGAGCGGCGGGACCCGCTCTGCCATGACAGAGAAGTACCCTACCGTGACAGAGTACTCCTTCGTAGCACCATCATGGTAGAGGAGTACTTTGTCGTGGCAAGAGTACTCCCTGTCATGGCAGGCTCCTACGCAAGAAGGGGGATGGGTGTGGGGACTACGGGGTCCCCCCAGCTTATTTAATAAAAATCTTTTTTTTTAGAATTGTTTTTTTTTTAATATTTCTTAATTACAAATAGATTTTGCAAGGGTAAGTGTATGCATTTTTTTATCTATAAGATATTATTTAATTTAAAAGAATTTTGGGCTCTTTTGTAATAATATACTTATATATATGTTTTTTTAAAGGAACTTTTAGGCTTCTTGGGTGGCAACCCAGATGGGTCCCACCCACTAGGTTTTGTCCTTAGATAGGGTGATCTAAGTGGACTTATATTGTTTTCATAATCATTTTTTTTTTTTATTAATTGTTGAAGAGGAAGTGGAAGTTTTATTTTTGAAAAGAATATTGACTGTGGTAAGGGAAAATGTATGGGAATTTTTTCCCATACATTTTTCAGAGACCTGTAGTTCTCTATTTACCATTTTATTTGGTCTTTCCACTTAGTTTATTTTCTTTGTTCATTCACTATTTTGTTGACATCAAGACTAATAATTTTTACATCTTTTAACCTGAATGCTCACATAGGATGAATGAAATTGCCTAATTCTATAGGGGCAAATAGGTCTACAAATAAATATGCCACCCAAGTTAATTCCATTAGCTAATTTACTTCCTACTTCCTTCATGTCTAAAGAGGAATACAATTCCTACTTAACACCCAAACAAATGCTATTAAGAGAATATTCCAATGAGTATAAGATAGCATACAATACAATTACCTCAAAAAGATTGCAACATCATTCTATTTCCAATATAAGTTTCAACATACAACTATACATTCTAAGAACTAAAATACATTATTTTCATTACAACATTGAATCCATTTGACAATAACAAGGATCAACTTCACATATAACTTGGTATATTTCACTATTTCTCAATACAATAAACAACATAAGATGTTTCCCATTTCAAGATTTTAACAATGCAACACTTTAAGTTTCCTTCCACAAGGCACCAAAATAGAAACTCTCTCCAAAGCTTTTTCCTTTGCAAAGACATAGCCTTCAAATCTGCAAATGAAAGGGGCAAGCCATAGAGAGATCACCTCCCATCCAAGGTCTCAAGGAGACCACCCCCGAGCTTCTAGAACCAAGGGCTAAACGGTTGCAGACAACAACAAATGCTCAATACACACACATAAGAAAAACTACATTAAACTCCCAAATCATGGCTTCACAAATGGATTCATGCAACCCATTGATGTAGGGTGAAGGTTGGATTTTCCAAGGAGGAGAATTCCATACCAATACAAATTCCCAATAAGATTTTTCCATGCCTTTCCAAGGCTATATTAACATTTCTTCCATATACACACTTTTGTCATTTCCATTCTCAAATATAAGATTTACAATATGGCTTCATGGAGCCCATACCCCATGAAATTTTCCCTCTTCTCCAAGAGAAGAGACACTCACTACAATGGAGAGCCCAACTAACCCCTTCACCCAAGGGTACTACTTCCCTTCCCAAAGGGTGAGTGATGCCTTCAACTCCCATGAACAACACTCCCAAAACCAAAAGAACAAAGAGTGATACAAAATCCAAATGCATCTCCAACCCGATAAAACAATGAAAAAGATTTACAAATAACATTGCATACAAGATTTCACAAGTTCATTCTACACTACAAACATCAAAATATCAATGCAATAAGCATTCCTCCATAGCAAGAGTGATATGTATTTCTACAAATAAATTCTACACAAAACTATCTTCCTCATGAATTTTCAAAATAAAGAATATTTTCCATGGTAAGACCATCAACCTTGGTCCAATGCAAAATAGAAGAATGAAGTTGAGTAAACCCCTTATCCCCTTGACTTTTCCTTTCTCCAACCCTAAGTGTCTCTAAAATTAGAGAGTGGGTGAACACCCACTAAGTCTCTCCAAACCCTCTAAAAGACCTCCAAAATTATACTCAAGATCTAGCAATTAATTAGACATGCCCTCTAGTCCTTTGGTCTTACCTCTTATCCCCCCTCTTAATTGTGAGTTTAGTAAGGAGTGTGGGACAAGTTAGATGCATGTGGCCATCTCCATTTTCGTCACTTTTGAGAAGTAGCCTTTTTGGAGGGCCATAATGGTGATCTAGACTTCCCCATAGCTAAAAACTAGCCTTGAACCCAAGGTACCCCCCTAGGGTTAGCTAATTTTGGCCAAAAATACACTCTAGGGTCACTTTTGACCCCTCTAAAGTACCTTTAAAGTTCAAATCCGAGTTCCAACTTGATGTGATCCCTACAAGGCATCTACATGCAAGTGGGACTAATATAATACCCTATAAGGTTAGATGATTCTTGCCCAACCCTAATTTGACATGTCACCATCCACATGTACAATACAAGTGTCAAGTGACACCTTAAAATACACATCACATTCACAAATGACATGTCTAATTAACAACATGAATTCAAACTATTAACACACATTCCAAATTGCATTTACAACAAAGATCACATTACAACGACGTTTCAAGCCCTTGTCAGATTAAACCTTGGCTTACTCAATCCACATGTGTTTAGCCCTGATTCTTTGAATAATTTCATGGTTCTCTTTCTTACACACTAAACTCAAGCATTAGTAGTCCAAGGCAATAAAATCACATGCAAATATATATGTACAATTCATAATTAGAAACATAAGTCAATATGTGTACACATTAAAATATGCACTTCTATGAACCATTACTTGCAAGGTTGCTCAAGAGTGAGGCCTCACAAAGCGGCTCATAGCTCTCTATGCATGGAGTTGCAAGGGACTATGAGTTTTGCTCTCAGCTAGAGCTACAAGAAGGTGACCTTGCTAGTCAACCACACAATGAGAGATTCAAGTGAAGACAAGGGCAACAATGCCAATATCCCCAAGAATCTAAATGGAAATGAAATGTAAATGCAACTAGTATGAATGTGCAAACTAAGCTAAATGATAACAATGCAATGCTTGAAAAGAAATCTAATCTATGAAAGGAAATAGCAATAGATTACAAATCCTTCCTATTTAGACTATGTGAGATTGCATAAAAGGAAATCTACACTAAGAATGCCATGAATGCAACTATGAAAGCAAACTAAATGAAATGCAACTAAGAATGTCAAGGCTTCAAAGCTTGAGTGTCTTCAAAGAGAGCTCCAAAACCTGCAGCATAACAATAGCATAAAATGTGGGTATGCAAAATGAAGGAGAGAGCTCTCCTTTTATAAGAAATGAGGAGAAATGGACCATGGAGATTAAGAGGCAAAAAGTCTTAATCAACGGTGGAGCTTGAAAGAGGAGCAATCCATGTGCACAAGTATCCTCCAATGAGAGTGAAGTGTTGACTTTTGAGCCTCATGTGAGACAAAAAGTGCTTTTTCCCTTTTTATAAAATAGGAATAATGTTTTATTTGTGCAACTTAGGATAAGAGGAAAGTGGGGGCTTTTTTTATTTAATTGAAAGGGGAGGAAATATTCCTTTTAATCAAATAAAGACTTAGGATGAATGGTTAGCCCAAGGATAAAAATCCAATATATGATCGAAATTAGGATTTGATCAAGAGATTGATAATGTTGAAAATATTGATTAATGATCAAAATGATTCAGGATTGATAAATCAAATAAATGGGGCCCAAAGTCTAGGCGACCATTTTAGGGTGTATACATTTGCCCCTCTTTGACTAATGTGTGATCGATTTGGGAACACATGCAGTCAAAGAAGAATTGAAATGTGAGATCGATTTGGGATCACAAAACAACTCAGATATGAGGTCGATTCGGGATCACATCTGGACAAACATAAACAAAAGCTTAGACCAACACCGTCGCTGCTAGGTGCAAATCAAGCTTTAGACAAAACTATCACCGTCGCTGCTAGGCAATAATCAATGTCTAAAAATGGGAGATAAGAATCTCAAATTTTGAGCAAAGGCTCACAAAATATGTCTGAATCAAGAGAATCAAGGAAATCAGGGATGAGAATCCCATAAATACTGCCCCCTCGGAATCGAAATCGAAATCAGGTAGAGGAGAGACAGCAAATCGATAAAGATTTGATCAAATCAGAATGAAATCACAATTGAAGGTAAATGATAATAGGATAACCATTAGGCAATGAAACATGCCCCAGCGATGAGCTAGAAGAAAAGAGATAGGGCGAATGAAAGACTGGAAAAATGAGAGACATGAAAAGGAAGAAATTCCACCGAAAATCAAATTATGCCTCAAAAAGGTCAGTCAACTGCGTAGAAGAATGAGAAAATTTGGAAACGCGACTCGGATTTCGATTTCGAGTCCGAAAATGGATAGAAAGTGATGTGATATGAAAGACTAGAAATGAAAGATGTGATCAAGAAGAATCAAAAAATGAGCACAGTTGACCAACTAGTCCGTAGCTGATAAAAAAGAAAGCTCTCTTCATATGCAAGATGCAAAAACTAAACTATGATGAACCTAAGAATGCAAGCTACTATGAAAGTGGTTGACTTGCAAGGTCACAACGCTTATAGACATCTAATTATCATCATTGAGCATTATTGGTAGCGTCGTAAGATCATACAATGCACACTAGCATAACTATGTGGATATGAATATGATCTTTATCAGATAGAAAATGTGGAAATCTCACCTAAGCATCAAAGACATATAGGTCCAGATGACTAATGCAGTGAGATCACCTAAGTTTGATATGGCGAGATTATGCTTGTATCAAGACACATGAAAGTCAGGATAGCTAAAATCATGCACTCGCAAAACAGTCAAGGATAATACCTTGTCAATCCATAGTGTCAAGTAGGACCAGCATAAATGCTCATGACAGTTAGGATCAACAAAATATACCCACAAGCAGATAAAGAAAGAAAACATGTTCTCATTCCCTCAGTCTTCTAGCTATGCATCATCGAAAACTTCTCAGGGAGAGATCACTCATCAAAGAAATCCTCATAGACAGCACACAAAGAAAAATAAAGTCATCATATCACCAGCGAGTTGATTGTTTAAGTGCGTGTGTGTGGGTCATAGAGTCAAATTCTGAGTATCTTATCTACAAATGGGAAATATCGCATCATGCGAGACTGTTGGGTAAGACATCTGATAACTGTTAAGAAACACTCGACGCAGGGGTAGTGTTGAAAAAAACACTATTTGGGGTGGTGTTGAAAAACACCTGTTGTGAAATGCCCCAAGAGACAAACGCACCAAAAGACCTATGCAAACAGTTATGCCCCCTAGACAAAGACAAAGACCAATTCCAGACTAGGCCAAATAAGGTCAAGGCATGATGGAAAGTGGCTAAGTGTCGAGGACACATGCTAACAAATAGGGGTGCAAAGGCCTCAAGTAGCGCCTGTTTCCAGGTTTTCACCACTTGGATTGATGATTTTTTTTTTTTTGTATTTTTGCTACCAAGGCACCTATTGCTAGGTTTTCACCAAGGCACTTTTTCTATTTTTTTCTATTTTTTTGAATATTTTGATTTTTATTTTTATTTTTTGTATTTTTTCAGGACATTTTATGCTTTTTAGGATTTTTTCAGCATCATATATCAATTTCTTTGGAATTTTTTCAGGATCAATAAGATATATACAAAAGATGCCCCCAGACAGAATGGGCATCAAGGATAGAACTTCTTAAGGTGCACAATGTTGATGGGATCAGGGAGCTGTTCTCCATCAGGATCTGACAGTAAATACGCACCAGTACCAAAAGCAGCTGTGATGACATATGGTCCAAGCCAGTTAGGTTCAAACTTGCCCTTTTGCTCTTTGTTTTGCTGGTTCTTAGGGTTTTCTCGTAAAACAAGATCACCTATTTGAAATTCTCTAGGGCGAACCTTCTTGTTGAATGCCTTGGACATACGTTTCTGATACGCTCTCATATGATCAAAGGAAGCCTTACGCTTCTCATCTAGAAGTTCTAGTTCCTGCAACCTCATGGCACGGTAATCCTCATCTGTAATCAAACCTTTGAGTGAGACTCTAAGGGATGGTATCTCGACTTCTAAAGGCAATATTGCTTCAGCGCCATAGGTGAGAGAAAAAGGAGTGGCCCCTGTAGGTGTGCGAATGCTTGTTCGGTAAGCCCATAGTGCTGGATTGATTTGCAAGTGCCAATCCCTACCATTCTTGTGTACTGTTCTATGAAGAATCTTAAGAATGGTTTTGTTAGAAGCTTCTGCCTGTCCGTTTCCTTGTGGGAAATATATGGAGGACCAATGTTGCTTGATTTTAAACTTTTTGCATAGGTGCTTTAGGTCTTTATTCTTAAATTGACCTCCATTGTCAGTAATGATCTCAGAAGGCACTCCAAATCGGCAAATGATATGGTTCAAGATGAACAAAGAAATGGTCCTTCCTGAAGCAACAGAAAGTGGTACGGCCTCCACCCATTTTGTGAAGTAGTCAGTGGCAGTAATGATGAACTTGTGTCCACCTGATGAGTTGGGGTGAATTTGCCCAACCAGATCAAAGGCCCAGCGCTGAAATGGCCAATGAGAAATAGAAGGGATTAGTTCCCTACCCGGAGCATGAATCAGGTTGCCGTGTTTCTGACATTTTTCACATGACTTAGCAAAGGTGACTGCATCTATCTGCATTGTGGGCCAATAATATCCCGCCCTAAGCAACCTTCGGGCCATGGCAAGACCATTAGAATGCCCACCACAAATGCCCTCGTGGATGTCAGCTAACGCTTGGTTGGATTCCTCCTTTTCCAAGCACCTAAGGAGTGTCCCATCTAAACCCCTTCTATATAAGTCACCAGAGATGAGGGTGTGGCGAGAGGCGTTACGGATGAGGTTTCGGCGTTCGGAGCGGGTGAATGTGTCAGGGATGATGCCATCACGAAGATATGAATAGATAGCACCATATCGGGAGGACTCGTGTGTGATAATGGCACAAATGACACGGCTTTCAGATGAGTCAAAGATGGGATGGTGTAGCTCTTCCACCAGGAATTCAAATCTGGATTCATGTGTCTCCAACTGAAGAAGTGAAGCTAATGTGGCCATGGCGTTTGCAGCTTTGTTCTCTATCCTAGGGATTTGTTGAAACGTCACAAATGTGAAATAGCGTTTCAAAGAATCAACCATCTTTTTATAGGGTATCAATTTGTCATCCTTGGTTTGATACTCTTCATTGACTTGGTTGATGATTAGCTGAGAATCCCCAAAGACATGTAATTCTGTGATATTCCATTCTATAGCCATTTTCAAGCCATTAGTTAATGCTTCATATTCTGCAATATTATTGGTACATGGGAATAATAGTTTATAAGACTTTGGAATGTTGTACCCATGTGGAGAAACAAATAACACTCCGGCACCTGACCCATTTTGCATGCGGGAGCCATCAAAGAACATTGTCCAAGTGCGAGTAGTGATATATAAGATGTGTTCATCTGGGAATTCCACTTGGACTGGCATACTATCCTGGATTGGAAAATCAGCTAATTGGTCAGCAATAGCTTGCCCTTTTATTGCCTTCCTTTCAACGTACTCTATGTCAAATTCAGTGAGGACCATCATCCATTTAGCAAGTCTACCCGTCAGGGCAGCCTTACCAAGCAAATATTTAAGGGGATCAATTTTGGCAATCAAGTGTATGGTATGAGCAAGCATGTAGTGGCGCAACTTTTGAGAAGCAAACACCACCGCGAGACAAGACTTCTCAATATTATTGTAATTGATCTCATAAGAGACTAGAGTACGGCTGATATAGTAGATGGCCCGTTCTTTCCCAGTATCATCTGTTTGAGCCAATAATGCCCCCAGGGAAGTGTCTGTAGCTGAGATATATAGAAGCAATGGTTTCCCTGAAATAGGAGGCATTAAGATCGGAGGATTAGCCAAGTATTGTTTGATCTGATCTAGGCTCTTTTGACAATCCTCGTTCCAAACACAAGAAGCACCCTTATGTAATGTCTTGTTGAAGGGTTGCGCTCTATCTGCAAGCTGAGAAATAAACCTCCTAATTGATTGAAGACGTCCTTGAAGACTTCTCATTTGGCTGATATTTCGAGGAGGTGGCATATCTAGGATTGCTTGGACCTTTTCGGGATCAACCTCGATACCTTTTGCTGATATTATGAATCCTAAAAGTTTGCCTGAGGTGACGCCAAATGCGCACTTCTTTGGATTCAATCTGAGTTGAAATTGTTCCATACGATCTAGAATTACTTCCAGATCATTGAGGTGTGTGTCCCTTTTTCTTGATTTTGTCAGGGTATCATCCACATAATCTTCCATATTTTTGTGCATCATATCATGAAAGATAGTTGTCATAGCTCTTTGGTAGGTTGCTCCTGCATTCTTTAACCCGAATGGCATGACGTTCCAACAATAGGTTCCCCATGCGCATGTAAAGGCTGTTTTCTCTTGGTCTTCAGGAGCTATTTTGATTTGATTATACCCCGAGAAACCATCCATTAGGGAATATATGTCATAGCCCGCCGTCATGTCCACTATCATGTCAATGTTTGGAAGTGGAAAGTCATCCTTTGGGCATGCTTTGTTTAGATCTCTAAAATCTGTGCAGACACGAATGGACCCATCATGTTTGGATACCGGTACTATGTTCGAGATCCATTCTGCATAATCAATGGCTCTAATAAATCCAACTTTCAAAAGCTTTTCTAATTCTCCTTTGACAAGTAGAGCTATATGTGGATGCATTTTTCTTAGTCTCTGTTTGACTGGCTTGACTCCTGGAGCTATAGATAAGTGATGCATTATGAGATTTGTGTCAAGCCCTGGCATATCTGAGTAGGTCCATGCAAAATTAATTTTCTTTTTCTGTAAAAACTGTACATATGCCTTGGTTTCTTCCTCTGATAAAGACTGAGCAAGATGGACTATCTGGGGATTTTCTTCTGTGTTTAGATTGACCGGCTTTGTTGGTTCAATCAATATTGATGATCTATCCTGGAAATAACTCGGCAAGTTATTAAGTACCCCATCCTTAGGTGCCTCAAAGAGGTTTTCACCTTTGGATGCGTCATTTCTTTTTACTATTTTTGGTTCTGACACCGCCACAACGTGGTTTTCGCCATCAGACCTATTTTTCTTTTTCTCTTTTGTTTTGAGACTGAGGTACTTAATATCAGGCTCCGTCATGCTGGTTGTTGGTTCACTGGTGGAAGAAGCCACGGGTTCGAGAGCATTCAGATAGCAAGCAATTTCGTAATCATTGCAAAATGTGAGGAATGTGGGCTCGTGGTGGCGCTGGGGCCAGTCGATCAGGTCAAAGTGGACAAGGGGCAAGTCAATGGTAGGTTCGATGTTGTGAATGTGAAAGGTGTCATCTCTGGTGACCATATAATCGGAGCTCATCAAGTCTTCTCCTAAGATACCTGAATTAGGGCTCATCCTATCAAACGAAGCGTCGTCTACTAAGGCGATTTGAGGAGGGCAATCCTCTAGTCTGACACTAGGATCGTTAGTTGCATCGGGTTGGGTACTATAGGCGTGGATAATATCCACATCTAGATCAATTGTTGCATCTGAAAGCGAATCCCATTCATATTCATGGGAGTCTGTCTCTGAGTCATCATTTAGGCCTCGTGATGTAGAAGCCTCAAGGTTAGGGAGGGTTTCCCCCTTTCTAGTATTGGTACTATCCGTCGCAGCTAGGACAGTAACATTTTCCTTTGTCGATCTAGAAGTCACACAATCACTATCCGTCGCAGCTGGGATAGTAGGATTATTAAGCATCAAATCTGTGGAATCTCCCCAAAGGAGATTCGTGGAGGGCACCCAATCATCAGACACATCTTGTTGATTGGAGAGATCGGGCGTATAATCTGTATCACTGTCGCTATCCGTTGCAACTGGGACAGGGATACCTTTCTTCTTCTTGTTCTCAAAACCTAAGCCGATCGTGGACTTATTTTTGCGTCCAAAGAGAGCATGATCAAGAGGCTCAGCTTTAGCATCCAGCCTATGACTAAGGGGACCAAATCCCGGATATCCCATATTTTTGACCAGTGTGTATCCTTTCCCATAAGTTTCAGGTGAAGGAGCAAAATTCTCATTATGTTTGTATTTCTCTTCGTGATATATCCAGTTCCTTACAGCAACTTCCTCTTTCTCTTCTTGAATGGGGACCGAAGACTCAACAAATTTCCCAAATAACATCATTGCTGATGATGAAGGCTTCACATTTGGGGAGGGTCTCCCATAAGACCTAGGAGAGATTGGCATTTTTGTAAAAGAATCAATCTTATAATCTCCCATCCCAAGGTCCATGGTCTTGAATTTCTGCTTGCATTGTTCAAGTGAACTACTAAGATTGTCAGCTTCTCTATTCAAAGGTACATGTGATCCCGCAGAAATGTTATTAACTGATAGAGCACTGTCTCCCGGGATGCAAATTTCTACACCATTATGGGGGAACTTAACACACTGGTGATATGTCGATGGGACTGCCTGCATTTCATGAATCCATGGCCTACCTAGCAAAATGTTGTAGGCGAGAGGTCCGACATCAACAATTTGGAATAATATGTCTCTTTCTACAGGACCAATACAAATAGGCAAAACAGCCAATACCTTAGAACTTCTTTCTGCTTCATCATATGCTTTGATTGTGATTCTTTTCTTTGTGTCAATGACGTTCTCAGAATACCCTAGAGCTAGCAGCAAACTCAGAGTACAAATATTGAGCCCCGCACCCCCATCTATTAGTACACGTCTAACACGGGTTTTATGAATCATGACCTCGATGTGTAAGGCCAAATTATGTGGGTGACTAATGGATTTGTCATCTTCTTTTGACAAGGTGAGGAAATGAGGGCTAGCCAAATGGTTGACCATGTTTTGGAATTGGTCGATATCTAAGTTATTAGGGACATTGGCTGCTCGCAAGGCATCCTCAAGAACGCGCTTGTGCTTAGGAGATAATTCTAAAAGCTCAAAAATGGATATCTGAGCGGGTGTTCGTTGCAGTTGGTCAATAAGGTTATAATTGGAATCAGGACCAATGACAGGTTTTGGAGGAGCACCTTTGGACGTGGGTTGTTTAGACTTGCTAGTGCTAGGACCTTTGATGATAATGGGTGCTTGAGCCTGTCCCCTAGTGACAACATTGAGGGACCGGGGCATTCCTTGTGTGTGAGGACCTCTTATCACCACAGCGGGTCTTTCATTAGTCATAGGAATTGAGTCCACATTATGTCCATAAGGATCATTCTTTCTTACCATGTTGATATTATCGTCAGCCACTTCAAGCATATTAATCACATTATCAGCATGTGTGTATGTATAGTTAATAGCCGCCTTGCCATTCTTACTAGAATTCTCTCCTTTTTCATATTTAGGCAAGGGCTCTTTAAAGGCTTTATGGTCTGCATTAGTAGTTAACCCACCCACTTGTAATTGTCCTTTCTCAATAAGGTCTTGGACAAGATGCTTGAGTTTGAAACAATTTTCTATATCGTGTCCAATCCCATTATGGAAAACGCAAAAAGCCTTAGCATCCCACCAATGAGGTAAAGGATCTGGTATTCGATGTTTTGTAGGATCCTGTGGGTGCGCCAGATTATGAGCAACTAGTGTCTTAAAAACATCTGCATAGGATTCTCCCAATTTAGTGAATTGTCTTTTCTTCGTTTTAGATCTCTTTTGATACTGAGGTTTGTCTTGTGGCGTTGACGATGTTTGCAACTTCATAGCTTGAACTGCATGAGAGAGATTAAGAACTCCTTCATTTTTGACTTGAGATGAATCAACAACTCCGTCGTTGACGACTTGCTTGTTTTTGTTCCAAAAAGAGTTCTTTTTGTCCTTGTTACCATTAGTATTGTTATTTTGGCTATTGTTGTTATTTGTTGGTTTAGCCAAAATTCCTTGTTCTTTTAGGACATCCTCAATGCGACATGCCACCTCTACCATAGTATCAAAAGAATTAAATGGAATCTTCTTGACTTCATACTTGAGTTCTGGTATTAGATTGTTCACAATGATATCAATTCTTTCTTCTTCAAGGATTGTCCTTGGGTATTTTGAACACAATCGCCTCCATCGTTGCAAAAAGGTGACAAAAGATTCCCCTTGATTTTGCTTAAGTTTACACAAATCAAGCATGGTGACCGACCTAGATAAATTGTAAGCAAAATGTTGCACAAATCTTTGGACAAGTTCTCTAAATGTCCTTACTGGAGGGGAAAGGTTGGTGAACCATTCCATGGCTTGACCTTTTAAACTCCTTGGGAATAATCTCAGCAAGTACGAGTCTTCGTGGTGGAAGGAAAAGCTCATTATGTAGAATTGTCGAACATGGTCATGAGGGTCACCCGTGCCATCATATTTGTCGTATGTTGGGAATTCAACTTTCTTAGGGAATTCTACCATCACCACACTTTTGTCAATGGGATTAGGACATATGGAGTCCAAATGAAATGTACTCTTGGGAGCCTTCATTCTGTCTATATCCTTTTGCATTTGTAAGATTAACTCATCAGTTGAAGGATTCTGTTTCTTGATTTTTTGGTGAATATCAAAGTTATATGGAACTTTGGCGCCTTTGTTGATAAGACTTTCCAAAAATTGGTCTTTGTTTTGTTCCACGTATTGCTCCACATAGGCTTGAAAGGATGGTTCTTGTTGCATAGTCATGAAGTCCATATGATCAGATTTAGCATAACTGCCTCCATGTTGTGAGCCATGATGTGCTCGTTGGGAGGGTTGCTTTGAATGTCTATGAGACGATTGTCTCCTATGATGGTCATATCTTGAAGTCCTTCTTCCTCTAGGACTTGGGGATCGTGAGGGTGTCTTTGATCTTCTTCGAGGGCTAGGGGAAGGGGTAGATGGGGGCGAGTTGGTCCCACTATTGGCTCCCCTCCTGTTAGATCGATTTTGGAGTTGTTGTGCATAGAGTCTATCTTCTTCTTCTTGGGCGACTCTTTTCTGTATATCCAACAATGCACGTTCCTCTTCCTCTAGTTGTCGGAATTTTTCCTTTTTTGCAGCCTGTTCATCTAAGTAGGCTTGCTTCTCTCTCTCAATGCTTCTTAATCTTGTATTTGCATATCGAGAAGTGTCCTTAAGTGGGGAGGTTTGTCTTGAATGCCTTATTGCATTAGCTGCGTTGATATGGTGATCACTAGATTCGTTGTTCTGGTCTTCGTGTTGTGACCCTGAATCTGAGTGGGCTGACTTATGCTGTCTTTCAGCTCGTTGTTGAGCATCAAAATACCTCGCGTTGTTAGGAGGTGACCCGGGTGGACTGGCATGAGAAGAACCACCATACTCTCCTCTGTGTCGTTGAAAGATATCCTCGAGAGTTTGATTCATGGCTTCTCTTTGTTGCCGGGTGAAAGTGTAACTCATGTCCATGCTTGATGAAAGTGGTATGAAAGAGGTGCTCACTTCACTAGGGTTAGCTCCCGGATTGAAACAAACCTCGGATTCACTCTTAGGAGATTGGTCAAAAAGGGGTCCTTTTCCCTTAGGTTGTCAACGGGTCTTGATAGGTGGTAACTGGCTAAAGGCAACAGGGGGTCGCTTCCCTTGATTAACTTGGTACCTTGTCGTAACTGACATGAAAGAGAGATATTCTCAATGATAAGGTGACCTTTCAAAGTGTCCACACCAAACTAGGATAATCGAAATCCTCTATTGTCCAAAGAAAGATGAAAAAAAGAAAAGAAAGGGGGCTTTACCAACACTGTCAAAGAGGTGCTTCAAATCAAAGGGTGACTACCCTTGCACTTTTGAATCAGGAGGTTGGACTAGGCCAAAAGATAATTGAAAATGAAAGCGATTTGGACAATAAGAGAACTGAAATTTTCCCAGAATATAGCTAACACTTTTAAAGATGAACCTTGGCACCAAGAATGGCTTTCTAACTTGACAATTATTCCAAAGTGACTTTGTAAACCAAATGATGCTATCCCGAAGAACTAAGAACCAGAGATTTGGAGTCAAGACAGATCTCAAACGTCAGGGTGAGAAGCCTGTTCTAAGACCTGGCCTAATTGACGGCAACTGAAACTGACCAAAATTTAAGCACTACAAAAATGAGTCAGGCGATATACTCCAGGCTACTGGGGCGATAAACCTCTACCCGTGCGATACTTCGCCCTAAGACAGGCGATACTTCTTAATACTATAGGGCGATATACCCCAGGCAGGCAGGGCGATAGTCCGTCAGGGGCGAACTATCGCGCGATATTTCTCTTCAAAGGGTGCGATATTTCTAGCATGTGCGAAGTATCGCACGATACTTCACCTTACAGGGTGTGATACTGTTACAGAATTATTCAACTCTTGACCAGAATTGTGTGAAATTTGCATTTTTGGATCTGTTTGGTCAAAATTTTCAGTCTGAGGGTTAATGTTTTCGATTTCAGTCACAGATTCAACAGCATTCGGACAGGTTTGCAAACAGTAAAGGATCAAACATGTCTTCAAACACTTGAAACAAGGGCAAAAGCAACCTTGCCAAGACAAACACTTGTGATATCAAAATTGAAAAAGCACCCTATGAATGCTACCGATTGTTTGTATGTTGAGAACGTTTATACTGGTATCACACAATCGAAGACAATTCAAGCAATTACTACCTACAAGACAAGGCTCAATACTTATCAACTTAGCCCACAACTTGATGCCCCCTTGCCTCACACCAAGTGGTTGCCCACAAGAGATATTGGCTTTGTCATGGAAATGTCAAAATGACACAACCAAAGGGACACATATGGTGAGTATCTTAAGGTGATCCGGGTAAACCACTTGGATCAATCCTTGCACTAAGAAGATAAGCGGCTAAAAGAGGGTGGCTTCTATCTAATGGTTCTTAATAAGGATTTCCGTTCACAACACCCCTCTTGCTCCTCATAAAGGACTAGGACCTCGCGGCCTCAAGAGTACCTTAAGCATTCTTGCTCAACGTTTTCCTCATGGTCACAATCCCACAAGTACTTACATCAAGCGAAGACAAGTGTTATGTCTATCAAGGTTTTTGGTGTCCTTGATAGCCTTGAGATTATAGTGAGTTGGAATCACTTGCCACCAAGGAGAATGATGACAAGGTTGTCCCCACTTGAGTCGTTCCTCTTGATTGCTCAAGAGCAGGCCCTCTAAAGGATTCCTAAACTAAACAAAATGGATCAAATCTTGAGGTTCAAGGTTTTTGATTCACCACAAGGGTGAAGAGCATACTCCCCTATCTCAAGAATTTTTCCCAAACACACCAATTAAAGAGATTAATTACCCCCTTGCTTCCAAAACCTTAAGATGGGTCAAGATTTTCTGATTCACCTAAAGGTGAAGAGCATACTTCTCCTACCACCTCAAAATCCCTTTCACAAGGTATTAAGATTCCTAATACAATTAGTAAATGCCACAAATGAAAACAACAACAAGCAAGAAATGGAAAAATTTTTTGTTTTTATGCTTGGGCAGCCCTGCAAAAACTGTTAGTAGCCCTCTTTGACATGCGTTTTTAGCAATTTTTTAAGCAAAGGAGAGCACCTACAAACACAACTTGTTAGGCCCACAATGTTAGCAAAAACAAAATCCAAATGTAAATGTGCAATAATCTAATGGATTTAAGCTAAAAAAAAAGTAGGTTAGACCTAATTAAACAAAGTAAAACAAAACAGCAAGCTAAAATAGTCGAATTCGGACAAAAAACCGAAAGCACAAGTCTCTGCCAGACCAGGCGATGTTTCTCAGTCTCCAACAGTATCGCGCGACACAGTTTCCTATAGTCGGGCGATACTTCCCCAGTCGAGCGATACTTCGCACGATGCCAGGCGATACTTCGCCCGATGCCAGGCGATAGACTTCGCTATAGGCGTGCGATACTTTTTCCGAGCGAAGTATCGCACCAAGACAGGAAGTATATCGCGCGATATTTCTGAGAAGTGTCGCGCGATAATCTGAGACAGAAAACCAGAGACACAGATTTTTCTGACAGTTAATCCGAAAATGACGAAAAATGCATCAAATAAAAGGACAAAGCTATCTACTCTGCCCCACGGTGGGCGCCAGAAATGTACACATTAAAATATGCACTTCTATGAACCATTACTTGCAAGGTTGCTCAAGAGTGAGGCCTCACAAAGCGGCTCATAGCTCTCTATGCATGGAGTTGCAAGGGACTATGAGTTTTGCTCTCAGCTAGAGCTACAAGAAGGTGACCTTGCTAGTCAACCACACAATGAGAGATTCAAGTGAAGACAAGGGCAACAATGCCAATATCCCCAAGAATCTAAATGGAAATGAAATGTAAATGCAACTAGTATGAATGTGCAAACTAAGCTAAATGATAACAATGCAATGCTTGAAAAGAAATCTAATCTATGAAAGGAAATAGCAATAGATTACAAATCCTTCCTATTTAGACTATGTGAGATTGCATAAAAGGAAATCTACACTAAGAATGCCATGAATGCAACTATGAAAGCAAACTAAATGAAATGCAACTAAGAATGTCAAGGCTTCAAAGCTTGAGTGTCTTCAAAGAGAGCTCCAAAACCTGCAGCATAACAATAGCATAAAATGTGGGTATGCAAAATGAAGGAGAGAGCTCTCCTTTTATAAGAAATGAGGAGAAATGGACCATGGAGATTAAGAGGCAAAAAGTCTTAATCAGCGGTGGAGCTTGAAAGAGGAGCAATCCATGTGCACAAGTATCCTCCAATGAGAGTGAAGTGTTGACTTTTGAGCCTCATGTGAGACAAAAAGTGCTTTTTCCCTTTTTATAAAATAGGAATAATATTTTATTTGTGCAACTTAGGATAAGAGGAAAGTGGGGGCTTTTTTTATTTAATTGAAAGGGGAGGAAATATTCCTTTTAATCAAATAAAGACTTAGGATGAATGGTTAGCCCAAGGATAAAAATCCAATATATGATCGAAATTAGGATTTGATCAAGAGATTGATAATGTTGAAAATATTGATTAATGATCAAAATGATTCAGGATTGATAAATCAAATAAATGGGGCCCAAAGTCTAGGCGACCATTTTAGGGTGTATACAATATGAAGAATTCAATTCCTAATTATAATTTTCATTCAATAATGTTTAAACATAGTATCTTCATAAATTATCATGACATATTATCCATGCTACTTCCTAACGTAGAGAATAATCCATGAAATAATCAAATCTAATCATGATTAAATCTTTCTCATCAAATCACATATCTTAGCATGTATAACCAAAATCAAACATATGTTCTAGGTTCTAATCCACATCAAAATATAGTTCGCATAATGTAATCATCATCATAAAACATAATATCATGAGTCTCTGTCAAAATGATCAAAAAGTGTATCAAAGTATCAAATCATAAAGTATCAAAATGTGAATGGGTCAATAATGCTATGATGGGTTGGGGTGAGGACTCACATACTGAGAAGAAAGTTAAAAAAATACATGATGAGATAAGATTATTAGAAAATGAAAAGGAAAGAAAGTTGAAGAGGTTTTCACTACTCAGAGGAACTTAACCTTTAAGATTAGTAATGTGCAGAATCAACTGGAAGAATGTCTTTACTCAAAGACATCTTATGCTAAATTTTCCTATCCAAATCTTAGAGTAGTTTAAATAGCATCTTATGCGCTATGTGCACTACTTAGTGTATCAGATTCTATTAAGATTTGACGCAGTCAAGGATGGTGGATCCAATGAAGGATAGTCTAACCTTGCAGCCAACAATCAACATAGCGGAATAACACAACAACACAATATGTTTTAACAAAAATTTTATTAACATGCCTGGCTATAAGGCCTTCCGAGTTAGGGCCAGTTACAAACAAAATTAATTATGCAAGATCAACTAGATCCAATACAACTCCAGCTAGTCCAGTTCTGAAATAAATCAACAATTGATGGAAAGCCTAAGGCAAATCTAAACTTATGCTTGCAAGCCACCAAGTAGCCTCCTTGTCTCCAAGCATACAAACCACTAGCTCTGCTATGACAACTATCAGAAATCAATCTAATCTGCTAGATCACACAGGATCTTTTCCACAACTTCACCTTTCTCTTCACCTCTACTAGTGATAATGTCCTCCACCAGTCATGCCTCAACAACTACCTAAAACACTCCTTAAATACTAATCATCAACCACAAGTTGGTTGGATGAAATAATTAACTCCTACAAACAAATATTAAATGCAATACAAGTCAGCTCTCAAAAAGCCTTATAATCATTTCATTCTCCATGTCGGCCTCAAGATCTACATAGGAGAATACAATAAAAGATACCAACAATAAATGCACCAAGTCGACCAACCAAATCACCAAGAACTCCAGTCGGCAAGACCAACTACCAAGTGCCAGAGAAATGACCGAGCACCAGTGAAATAATAGAGCATGCCAAGCATCGCCGAGCACTATGTTGACCAAGCACCACAAGCATCATCGAGTAACAGTTTCACCGAGCGCCAGAGATTTTTTAGTTCCTTTAGCGACCAAGCTTCCTTCCTTATTTGAGACCACCAGTTAAAGCTACAAATGAGTTCCACATAACCAAAACAACACAAATCCATTCATATTCACCAAGTACCCTAGAATGCCCCCACATCAAACACCCCAGGTTCAAAAAAATGTTCATATGTGAGAAAAACATCTTCCAAGATTGAGCACATCAATCCTGAACTGGTTCTTCACATACATGTCTTCCAAATTTTTACTTTGCATACTCTTCCACTTCAGCTTCCTTTGTCTTTTCAAGTCTTTCCTTAATGACATACATGCTTGTTCTCCATATTGATCATCATTCCTCTTAGGATCTACCAACTCAACTCAGCTACCAATACTCATACTTCTCCTACCGAGTGTTGTATCTAGCAAAGGCATCAGGGAAAACTTCTTGTCATCCTTCTCAACAATAAACACATTCCTGACACAATCATATATATCTTTAGAATCATATTGCTAAGGTCTACCAAGCAATATATCACAACTATTCATGTCCACAATATCACATAACACAAGATCCTTATACTGGCTAATCTAAACATAAACAAAGCACTATTCTCTCACTTCCAAAGCATGATCATCTTGCAACCAGCCAATCCTATAAGGATGTGGATGTCTCATTCTATTCAAACCAAGTTTCTGAATCATGTCCTCAGCAAAAAATTTATCTGTACTACCACTGTCAACAATAAAATTACAAAGTTTACCTCTAGACTTTCACCGAGTCTTGAACAAGTTACTCCTCTGACAAGGTTCATCCTTTGTACTGAGAAATGTTGGCCAAATTAGCAAGTTCTCAGATTCAGGTCATTCTAAATGTTCTCATTCACCATAGTAGTTCATCAGTCACCAAGCTTCTTCTGTGTACACTCAAAAGAATGGTGTCCTTCTTCACCGTAGTTATAAGAAAAACTCTACCTATCTTCTTCTTCAGTTCTATAGGTTTATGTTCATCTTCTGCAGTCGATTTATCCTTCAAGTGATCAATTTTCTCCATCCCTCAAGGATTACCATGTTGTTTCCTTTTCAACTTATCTTTTGCCTTCAAAGAATACTGATAAGCATCTTCAATAGAATCAATCTTCAGCATACCAAGCTCATCCTGAATATTGAATCTCAAGCCATTCACATACCGAGCTACCTTTTCCTTACCAAGTTCTCTATGTCCAAACTGAATAGTAAGTTTGTATAACTCTTCAGTATAATCTTCAACAGTCAAATATTTCTACTTCATATTATGCAACTTCTTAAACAAGTCAAGCTCATAGTCAGTAGGTATGAACTTAGCTTTACATTTAGTCACCATCAATCTCCACCAATTCATCTTCATTTCACCTTCATCTTCTCTATCTCTTTGTAATTCTTTCCACCAAAGAGTAGCATGTCCTTTCAACTTAGTCTATGCCAATCTCACTCAAAGATGATCTTCAATTTCTTCCAGCTCAAAGAAATCTTCAAGTTCACCAATCCAGTCAATCAAGTTCTCAGGCTTCAAAGTACCAGAGAAATTAGAGACTTCCATTCAGTAACTATAACTTAATTGAGCTCTAGATCTATGCAACCGAGAAGTCCTATATTCACCAAATCTATCTCTCTAATCATCTCCAGTAGATCTAGTAGCTTCAAAGTCTTTAGAAGCTTTCTCATAACCATCCTCAGTCCTAACATTCTGAGGTACACCAGCAACAGCTCTCATGATCTCAGTGACCATGTCATTCTTCATCAACTCCATCTTAGATCTGACATCCGATCTGACTTTCTCAGAAATCTTTGATTCCATAGCATCACAAAGATCTGCAATTTCTCTAGGGTCCAATCTTCTCAGAGGTATCCTTAAAGATAAGAAGACTCAAAGCAACAAAACCCCAAACTAACCACCTTGTGACAACCTCCAAGTTGTATGCAAGCCAGATCGCAACCTACCACCTCACATAAACAACCAGGCCAAGATTCCACAAGTTTAGTGCCATGGATCTACAACTCAGATTGCGCACAATCTCTTTGCCAACAAGATCAACTTCATAAGATTAGCCTTGCTAGATCAACCTTCTCTCAACAAGATCGACTTAGCTCTACAAGATCAACTCAACCTCTCTCTAATACCACCTGATGTATTCAAGGATAGTGGATCCAATGAAGGACAGTCCAACCTTGTAGCCAACAATTAAAATAGTAGAATAACACAACACAATATATTTTAACAAAATTTTCATTAACATGCCCGGTTGTAAGGCCTTCCAAGTTAGGGCCAATTACAAACAAAAGTAATTCTACAAGATCAACTAGATCCATTACAACTCCAGCTAGTCCAATTCTGAAATAAATCAACAACTAATGGAAACCCTAAGGCAAATCTGAACTTGTGCTTGCAAGCCACCAAGCAACCTCCTTGTCTCCAAGCATGAAAACCACTAGCTCTGCTATGAAAACTATCAGAAATCAATCTGATCTGCTAGATCACGCAGGATCTTTTCCACAACTTCACCTTTCTCTCCACCTCTACTGGTGATAATGTCCTCCACCAGTCATGCCTCAACAACTACCCAAAACACTCCTTAAATACTAATCATTAGCCACAAGTTGGCTGGATGAAATAATTAACTCCTACAAACAAATATTAAATGCAATACAAATCATCTCTCAAATAGCCTTATAATCATTTAACTATCCATGTCAGCCTCAAGATCTACATAGGAGAATACAAAAAAAGATACCAACAATAAATGTGCCAAGTCAGCCAACCAAATCACCAAGAACTCCAGTCGGCAAGACCAACTACCGAGCACCAGAGAAATGAATAAGCACTTGTGAAATAACCAAGCATGCCAAGCATCATCGAGCACTATGTTGACTGAGTACCACAAGCATTGCCAAGTACTAGTTTTACCAAGCGCTAGAGATTTTTGATTTCCTTCAGTGACCGAGCTTCCTTCCTTAACCGAGACCATTGGTTAAAGTTGCAACCGAGTTCCACAAAACCAAAACAACACACCTCCATGCAGATTCACCGAGTACCCTAGAATGCCCCTACATCAAGATTACATGGGATAAAGAGATTGAAAATTTGAAGGCAAACTTTACAGATTTCATTTCCAAGCCTTCCATCTTTATAGAACTGAAGACAAAAGGTATATCATAAAATTTGACTTGTATATATACATATTTTGACACCTTTGTCATTATTATCAAAGGGGGAGTAATAGTATGATAAAATTGCTTGTATGTATAAGGTATAGATATATGCGAAAAAGGTATATATAGTATAATCAAAGGGGGAGCATCCCTATGGCAGAATAAGTTAAGTAGATATGGATGATCCACAAACTTTTTCAAATCTTGTAATGGCCATGTAACACAATGTTACAAAATGTTGCAAGTTTGATTTTGAAATTTTTGTTGCAAGTTTTTGGGACCTAGCCAATTTTCCCATGTTGCCACCATTGACAAAGGGGGTGATTTTTGGAAATTTGACTAAGTAGGATATCATGATGTTTTCATTATGGAAACATATATTCAGTACTAAGACAGCATGATCCAAGGATGAAGTTCTGGATGAGAACTTAAGAAAATTGTCTAAGTATAACAACGTTTATCTATCTACATATACACTACTTTGATCAGTGAAGATTACATAAGTATTTCTAGTGCATGTGAACTTGAGCATAGATTATATGAGGTATAATGAAGGTACATCTAAGAGCATAAGACTTTATGACATGTACGAAGTGAGATATTAATGTTTTACAAAAATAGTGTTGAGCCAACCAGAAAAGGGAAGCAATTAGTGTTAGAAAGTTGACTATACTGATATATATGACTGTATTTAGTGTTGTCATTATGACAAAAAAGTCATCTAAATTTTTGGATTCAGTGCATATTGTAGAAGATCAAAAATATGGCTAAGTATGGAAGACTAGACAGTTAGCAAAGCACCAGGTGAACAGAGCATCAATGCACATGCGTTCGACATAGTTATGACATGTGACCTTAAAGATAAGCTTCTAAGTATGTATTCATGCTAATTCTAAGATCACATGATGATCTAAGTCAGTATGAGGAAGTTATAGTCAGTTGAAGTGGCATAGACAGTGAGCGGCAGATCAAAACAGAGCCTGGAGCTGACCGTTTGTATTTTGGTTAGCGCTTGTAATATTGTTTTGTAAAGGTTATGTGCCTATTGTATTTAGATCATAGACATGTTAATATGATTGTATGTAAACATGCTTAATCCAATTCATTTGGAATCTTTATATGTAATTAGTTATAGGCCGACTTAATGAAGAGTTTTGTATTCACATATAAATAAGACATACACCCTTGTAATTTGGTATGCGATGTGAAATAGAGGTCACACAAGTAGAGCAGAAGTATGTGAAGAGTAGATAGAATGTGGTAGAGCTTTACAAGAGGCTAAAGCATCAGTGCACAAAAGGAACTGATTAGACAAGTAATGTCAAAGCACCAGTTCACCTTGCAGATATAGTGTGTATCTGATATCTAGAATGTTGTAGCCTTCACCACTTGAGCAGTGAGCTCTAGGATAGTGTGTCCCCTCCCCTAACAGGGTTAATTGTAAAAGTCTCTTAATAGGGTCCAACCCTTGACCAAGTCATTGTACTAAAGCATTGTAAAGAACAACTCCTAATAGGGTTGCAAGATCTTCTAACAGGGATCATAATACACAAGTATAGTTCTTAGTGGGTGTCAATTCCCATCGGGGTTTTTACCTATTTGGGTTTCCCCATAATCATATTTGGTGTCATATGTTATGAATGTTTATCTTATTTGCATTGATGTTCATTTTAGTCACTAAGCAATAAAGTTAAGTTTCAAATATCAAGAAAAGTAATAAAGTATAGAACACTGATTCACCCCCCCTCTCAATGTTCCCAATCCTAAAAATTGGTATCAGAGCTATAGTCCTCTGAAGATAAGTTTAACCACTTGAGGAGATCATGGATAAAAGAGAAATGAAACATCTAAAAAATAATCTTGAAGAAGCTCTAGAAGACCTTAACAAATTAGAAAATGAAATTGAAGAACTAAAAGAAAAGGTTAGTGATTTTCAACCAGTCATTAAAAGACTGTTACACAAGTGATTTGGGAAAAATGATTAAAAATATAAATGAGGAAAATACATCTCTGAAAGATCAGATTGAAGACTTGGATGAAAAGCTACTTAACAATCAAGAAGCCTATGAATAACATGTCAAAGAGAACAAGTAGTTAGATGAAGAGTTAAGGCAAGAAAACATGAAAATATTGGAATTAGAGACCATCAAGAAACAGGTGGAATCTGAATTGACTGACGAAAAGAACCATATTGAAAAATTGCACACAAGAAAGGATCTTATAGAGTCACAATTGTATGCACAGAAGATTAAAGGAGACACCGGAGGTACTGGGTTCAATGAAGAACAAAATCAGATCAATGACATGCGAGCAAGAAAGAAACCATCAGAAGAATCTACAGAAGCTAAGAAAGCAAGAAATCATACAGTAGCTAAAGCTAAACCATCTAAGGATGAGTGCAAGCCAATAAACAAGACTTTTTATGCCTATAACAAGCATGGTCACATTGCAAGAAATTGTAAAGAGGTAAGACCTTTCAATGGTTATTGTTATTCATACAATAAATTTGGTCATACGGCTATAAATTGTAGATCAAATCAAATAAATTAGAATCAACAGAATTAGAGAAGTCATCCACAATAGAATGTTAGAAACCCTCAAAGCATTATATGTTAGATATGTAATTATGTTGGTCACACAGCTAGACTGTGCATTATGGTAACCCACATGAATACGTCAAGGAACATTAGCCCTCTAGTCATTTGTCACTCATGTAACAAGGCTGGACACATCTCTAGGTTCTGCAGAACAAGAACACAAAGACAAGGAAGCCCTAAAAATCTAGAAAGTTCAATATTAGAAGAAGTAGGAGAAGTCAAGTTTTTGCAAGCTTCAGATGATGCGAGCTTGATTTGGAAGGAAGAAAAGAAGGACAATGTTGAGGAAATAGTTGAGGATGCATCCATAATGGACGCACCTCCCATTTTTTGTTAAATGCCCTTCATAGTCATAGGGGGAGCTAGATTAGCTCTAGACCCCTGCATGGATGGTATACTCACTCTCAGAGTATGCACCTTGGACTACAACTATTTGGAGACCATGTGATGGAGTATGCAAGAGAACATTTCCTGGTTGTTAGCTGAATCAAAGAACAAAATTTATAGTTGCATTTTGTACTTACGTGGCAAGCATTAATGGTAGAAAAGTTACTTTATAGCCATCATACACCCATTGCATTCTAACTCAAGCATTTGGAGAGCAATAAAATTCAAACACTTAAGTGAAGAAGTGTTGAATCAATTAGAGAAGAAGGAAAATAGTTTGTTGCAAAGACCTAACTCGATGTGTCATCTCACAAACCCTTGGAAACCATTCAGAAGCATTCAGTTAAGTAATTCATGGCTACACCAATGGTATTTGATGTTGTTGAAAGAAAGAGATATATTTTTAAGAAGCATCCATTTAAGTCCACCTTAGATGAACTAGAAGGGGCATTTTCAATAACCCCAATGGGCGTTACGCATGTTGAGGACATGCGTGCTTACATATATTGTAAGAAAGATCCAATTGGCTTAGATAGCATTAGGTCGCACCTAGAAACATTGATGAATTGGAACAAAACATTCACTGATGAGTTTGCACACCTTGAGAATCATCCAATCATTGAATATGCTACTGCATATGAGTTTTATGAATTGGAGTGGATTAAGATTTTGTTAAGTAGGCTTCATGATGACCTATTATGGATAGGAGAAGTCCCTGAAATAATAACCACTGATCTCATCCATGAGATGATAGGACTCTCTAAGTCAGGCACCATTCTTCCAGTTGGCAAGGATGTCAAGAAACTAGTAGAATAGGCATGTAAATCCCGCAGTGATAGGCATGACATGACCATTGAGCCGATTGAGGAGAAAGATATCAAATTGATGTCTATGATACTTGGGTACAGATTTCAACATACGAGAAGGGTTAATAATTTATCCACAGCCACTATTCTAGCAGCTATCAAATTGGTAAGATAAAATGGAGAATTCAATTTGTGTGAGATCTTGTGTGCACAATTGATAGATAACATAAGGGAAATTAAGCATGATAAGAGTAAGATTTTCAGATTTGGATCACTTATCATATATATGTACTTCCACATAGTCGGTAAAGTATCAAACTTGTATCTTGACAAGAGTCTTCCTACTATGCCACAAATCTCATTCAAAGAATCTACTGAAAGCACCTTGAAAGATTTTATGGAGTTAGAACTCAAAAAATTTATGATAAAAATGTAGATGAGGTACAGGATTCCTAAAAGTATAGTTGAGAAGTACAAAGATAATATATGTTTCATGGTGGAGACAGACACTACTTGTATGGAAGCAGTGGAACCAATGACCAAATGGATTCATCCACTTCGGTATGAAGTGGAGGAACACATCTTAGAATCATGTGCACAAGTCCTCCTCACAGTGCCAAAAAAAGATCCCAATGAACCTAGATGGCGTACCTATGAAGAAAAGACAAGGGAAGTTGATGTAGTTCTTAATAGTACCACAACCAATAGGAAAGATTCCAAAATTACCTCTAAAATACTGAAGATTCAAGGTGTGACACAAGCTGATCTGGATAAGGCAAGAGAAGCCAATATTTCCATGCAACTTGAGAGTGCACCCACTCGTGAAATAAAAGATAAGAAACCAGATGATCCTAAGGAAAAGAAGAGAAAAACTACTGAGAGCACCCCTGCGCCCTCAGTTACAGTTGATGTAGAATCCTCATCACCTCCTAAGTATAAAAGGATGCCAAAGAGGAAGAAGGAGACCAACGCAAGCCATCCATCATCTAGGACAAACAAAAACACCCAAGCTCCTCCTGAGGTAGGCTTCAGACCTAGTCTTCAAGTATTGAAAGCTAGGATTATTGATGAAGGAAGAATTGATCAGATAAAGAAATTCTATGATATGTATAATGAGATAGATAAATCAGAGATCCATGGAATGATAATCAAGCATATGATTAAGTTCAAGAAGACAGTCCTGGAACTTGAGACAGTTACACAATATTGAACATTTTATAATTCTTGAAGAGGCAGCCTATTGAGGAAGACCTCAGAATAAGGGAAAATATTTTAGATGAAAGCCTCCCTATATGCTCATTAGAAGAGAAAACACTATTGTTAGATCTAGTGAAACCACACCTAAGAACAAAACTAAGAACTCTATAAATAATGGATAAATACTATGAGTTAGTAGCAAAAGAAACTGAGAAAGCATTTGAGAAATTTTTCTTAAATAGAAACATGTATCCACCTACTGTGCTGACAACTCAAGCACCCTCTAAGCAAGCCAAGGAGTCAGAGATCACAAATACACTAGTAACAGGTCCACATGAATCAATACCCTTAGTGAAAGTGTCTATAGATGAAGTAAAGTTTGCACCCATGCCCTGAATACAAGAAGATGACACTATAATGATTGACAATGTGGAGATATCAATGGTGGCCACTAAAAAAGACTTGGACAAATTTGAGGAAGCCTATGTGAGTACACAAGAGGTAGAAATATTATGTGGTGATAATTCACCTAAGCAACAAGAAGTGTTGATTGAGGATCTGAGAGGTAAAGAATAGGAGAAAGAAGAAGAGGAGGAGAAAGAAGAAGAAGAGGAGAAATAAAAAGAACCAATAAATAAAGCCTCTATTGAATTACCAATAAGGATAAAGATGAAAGTGATGGACAACACACCTATCACTCCTATAACATCAGCATCATTGTTGTCAAGTTTGACCCCTACTACTACAAGCTTTGACTCATGGGGAGAAGAAGACCTTATCAAAATAAGTGTCCTTACTATGGAGAAGGATAAGGAGAAACAAGTGATGAGAAACCCTATATTTGTTCAATCATTCAATATCCTGAACAGTCTACTACCAGAAGAGAAGAAGGTGACAAAGGTACATTCTGTGGATGATGTCAGTAACATCCTGTATCATCTTAAAATGGAAGCACTTCCATGTTAAGAGCATTTAGCCCTCTGAGTGAGTAGTCTAGGGTCATGTCAAGCACCTTGATCAGGTCTTTGCATGAATCTAGATTTTTTCCCCCGTTCTTCTTCTCTCTCCACCTATTTTCACTTTATTTCTACATTTCCTAGCACTCTAGATTGAGGTACTGAGGTTTTTGACCTCAAGGTCAAAGATGACCTTGAGATTAAAAGAATACCTCGACCCTGACCTAGGTTAGGGATTACCTCAACCTTAACCTAGGGTAGGGTCTACCTCATCCTTGACCCAGGGTTCAAATTTCAAGTTCCCATGATTTTTGGGTGTTGGGTTTCAGAAATATTTCTTTTCCCGCTTTCAGGTCAGCCATTTTGGGTTTCAGAATGGTAAATCCTTAAATTGCATTTAATTTGGGTCCATTTCTAGGGGTTAAGGTTAATTGGGATTTAATTCCCCAATTTCATCCTTCTCTAGAGGTTTGTGCCCTAGATCACTATAAAAGGAAGCCTTCCTCTCTCATTCTCACCATCTCATAGCAATCAAGTTTTCATCACTTTTGCAATCAAGCATCCAAGATCAAGCAAGCATTTCATCAAGCATTTTCAAGGAAGCATTCAAGCCCTCTTCTCCATTCAAGTTCTCCATTGAAGATGAAGGATTCAAGCATTCAAGCCTTTGAATGGATTTGGTTCAAGCATGCAAGATTCATCATTCAAACCCTAGATCTAGCCATCATGATGGTGTGATCTTGCTTTGAGATCCTTTGTTCATCTTCTAGATCCATTCATCCTTCTCTCAAGGTACAAGTGCAAGACATCGAATTAGAGGTTGGATCTGGATACCCTTTTTAGCAAACTTTTGAGATCCATGAACAAAATCAAAGATGACCTTCAAAATCCTGAAGTAGTCTTTGACCTTTTATCGGGGTCAAAGACCACCTGCTGCCAGAAAGAAAAAGGTTTTCTAGGTTTTCTTCGTCTTGGCATTTCCAGTCCAAAATAGGTTACAAAATTTCCTGAAATTGTGCACAGACATCATAAATCAACATTTTCTAGATCTACCCTATTTTGAGGTTAGTATTTTCCTTTCATTTATTTCAGATTTCAAGCATATACTCTTCATAGCGAAATATAAGGTTTTCTTCTTCATTCATATTCTCCATAGATTGATTCCTTTATGTATTGACCTTTTGATTGATCAATTTGGATCTCTCCTTTGGGAATTTGGATTTAGAAGTAGATCTCATATTTCCCCTTTTCATATCACACTATTCATTTTAGCATGCATACTATTTTACCCTATTCATTCTGGTGAATAAGGTGGAACTCTAATTTCACCCTATATATTTTACTGAACCTGATGTACTTACCCCTTTTCTTTTGTGGATTTAGATGCCCTGTTGTGTTAGATTTGTGGTTTAATTTTTAGTATTAGGTCTTTTCTTGCATTAAGATTAGATCTAGTTTATGCTCTTGCATTTTAAATTCAAAAATCAAAAAAAAAAATCTTATATTCAATAAAATATAAAAACATTTCTTGCATTTCATTTACCATGAAGATTGTTAAGATGCTTTGGTGTGTGGTCATGTTATTTATTACCCTTCTTTTAGCATCTCTTTACCATACCTATGATTTTTATGAGAGTATCATTCACTTTATTGTGTTGATGACCCTTCATTTTTCTCTCGTTTATGCTTTTGTGAAAATAACTGACACTAGTCTTCCTACATTCAAAACTTTCATTAAAGATTTATGTGGTAGTCTTATTACTATTTTGGATTATGTGAAGAATTTGGTAGATGATACATCATCTCCTAATCTTCCTAATCCTAATCCTATCAATCCTAATCTAATTTCTAATCTTCCTATTCCTAATCCGATACCTAATTCTCCATCTGCTATCCCTAGTTCTTCTCGTACTTATGATGGGATTCAAGCTATAGTTTAGGATGCAGATGTGCAAGACTTCTTTGATTTACCTTCTCCTCCAATTCATGATGATATTAAAGGAAAGGGTAAAGAAACTTCTTCAAAACCTATTATTCCACCTTATACAACCTTTACTCATGAACATGATAAACAATCACCTCCTGTAAAAGCTTTACATAATATGTACACTACCGGATATAATATGGTGACTAAATAAGGTTATAAAGGTTTAGGGCTTGGAGTTAATGAGCATGGTTTTAGGTTTTCAATTCATATACCCTCTAAACCAGATATGTATGGTGTGGTTGTTCAAAATCTCAAGTCAAGGTAGGTGATGTTAATCATCGTCCTCCTCTTCACATTCTTCTCCCCACACCTATCTTAGATAACCCTAATGTTCGTCAAGAAGGGGCTAAGAAGGTATATGTTGAGTTAATGAATTCCAAGAAATAAATCTTTATACCTATGCCGATAGATGCTTCATACAAATATAAATGTCCTTTTCATTATAGCAATACACTAAATAGGGTTAAAATGGAATCACCCTATTGGATAGGGTTTGAATTGGAATTGAAGTGTGATGTATGATATAGGGGAAATATGAGTTCTACTTCTAAATCCAAATTCCCAAAGGAGAGATCCAAATTGATTAACCAAAAGGTCAATACACAAAAGAATTGATCTATGAAGAATATGAATGAAGGAGAAAACCTTATATTTCTCTATGAAGAGTATATGCTTGAAACCTAAAATAAATGAAAGGAAAATACTAACCTCAAAATAGGGTAGATCTGGAAAATGCTAATTTCTGATGTCTGTGCACAGTTTCGGCAATTCTGCAACCTGTTTCAGACTGGAAATGTTGAGACGAAGAAAACCAAGAAAACTTTTGTCTTTTTGGTAGTAGGTAGTCTTTGACCCTAATAAAAGGTCAAAGACTACTTTGGGATTTTGAAGGTCATCTTTGACTTTGTTCATGGATCTCAGAAGTTCACTGAAAAGGGTATCCAGATCCAAGCTCTGATTCACCGTCCTACACCTATCCTGCAAGAAAAAGAGGGTTTTTATTGTTTGGATGGAGGGTTTGCCTTGGTCAAACCCCAATTTAGGAATTAACCTTGAAATTGTAATGTGTATAAACAAAGTAAATAGAACTATTCACCTTTCTTATGTTGAAGTCCTTGTAGAGGATTTGAATCCTACAAGAAGGGATGCTCCAATGAATGTAGAATGAATGTAATATGTCTCAAATCAATGGTATTTGATCTTCAACACCAATCTTGAATTGATCTTTGCATAGGAAGAGGCTTGGATGAATGTGGAAGGATGGATCTTCAAGGGGGCTCCAAAGAGATTGAATCCTTCAATAGCTATCAATGGATCTCCTTGATGGATGCTTGAATGCTTGAATGATTGAAGATGAATGAATGCTTGCTTGCTTTCCTTCTCCTTCTTGCTTGCACTTGAGAGATTGGGAGTTTATGAAGACTTGATCGCTTGATGGCAAAGAGAAATGTGAATAATGGATGAGAAAATGAGAGAGGAAGGCTTCCTTTTATAGTGATCTAGGGCACAAACCTCTAGAGAAGGCCAATATTGGGGAATTAAATCCCAATTAACCTTAACCCCTTGAAATGGACCCAAATTAAATGCAATTTAAGGATTTACCATTCTGAAACCCGAAATGGCCGACTCAGAAGTGAGAAAAGAAATATTTTTGAAACCCGACATCTAGAAATCATGGGACCTTGAAATTTGAACCCTGGGTCAAAGATGAGGTAGACCCTGCCCTAGGTTAGGTTCAAGGTCATCCCTGACCTAGGTCAGGGTCTAGGTCATCTTTGACCCTCAAGGTCATCTTTTACCTTGAGGTCAAAAACCTCAGGACCTCAATCCAGAATGCTAGGAAATGCAGAAATAAAGTGGAAAATAGGTCGAGAGAGAAGCAGAATGGGGGGAGAAAGCCAAATCAAGGAAAAGACCAATTCAAGGTGCTTGACATTACCCCAGACCACTCACTCAAAGGGATAAATGCTCTTAACATGGAAGTGCTTCTATTTTAAGATGATACATACACATTTACTTGCTGATTATAAACATTTCAAGTTATATGTTAGAGAAAGAGCTGCTTTAGGAATTATATCTCACTCTCGTGTAGTTTTACAATTCCTTCATAATTTTTATATAGGGGATTCCCCTTCTTCTAATATAATGTAGATTTCTTCTCCTCTTATCTCATGACTGGGGGGCAAGAGGTGTATTTTCATCCAGTCTCCTAAGATCCATTAGGATTTTAGCATATATTGTGCCTTGAGCTTAATTGGTATTCTCTCTCTCCTATCTTTCTATGGTTTTTTATTATGTTTATAATGATCCATAGAACCTATTTTTCAAGACATATTTTCTAAAACATGTGTTTTCCAAAGGTATCCCTTGTCTCTATCCCTGGGGGGAAAGGTTCTTTCTTCTCTCTTTTTGTCTAGGGAATTGCTTTCCTTAGCTTAGTGGTATTTGTTTATATTGCAATATTATTCCATCATATTGACAGATATTTTGACTATGGATAACCTTCTTATATGAGAAGTTGTTGTCCTAAGTCATCACTTCTTCTCTATGGTTGCAAATTATGTTCTTTATAAACTCTTACCCTTGATTTGGTGTTAGATTTATTTCCCTCATTCCAAAGATTCTTCTTCCTCTTATTTGTAGGGGGCTTGATGATTGAATCTTTGTTCCCGCTGTTGAAAGATGATATTTTATCTAAATCACTCCTCTTTGGTGGGGGTCTTGTTGATAAGATCTCTTTCTTTGAGGATCCTTTTTCCATGAGTGACATACTATTTTCACAATTATCTATGCTCTTGGATGTTGGGCTCAATATCCCTCGCTAAGAATATGGTAAACATTGTTGTAAATAGGATATCTCCTTGCATTATGAAGTAGGTATCTTCTTCCTCTTCCTTATCCTATCTAGTAGACTACCATGATAAGGAGAGGGGGATATATAGGGTCTCCCTTGTACTATAGTGTTTTATTTTTACATGCTAAATCTTGGAAGGTAACTAATCCTAAAAAGACACACATTTATATGCTAAATCTTCTGATGGTAATGCACATAAGTTGCTAAATCCTAATGAGACACATTTTTCAAATTTTTCAAAATGCTAAATCTTTGAAGGTAATGCACATAAGCTGCTAAATCCTAAAAACACACACATTTATATGCTAAATCTTCTGAAGGTAACACACATAAGTTGCTAAATCCTGAGGAGACATGCATTTCATATTCATAGTGATATAAGAAGGTGGATCTATGGGTATTCCAGAAGCCATCAAGAGACACATTACAATTGCAAGCACAATTTATGGGTGAACCTGTTGGGCTCTCCCTCCAGGTTGATTCATGGTAAGGTGGGCATCTTACTAGGCAAGGTAATCACTTTCTCTTTGCTCTCTTTTTTCTTTCATGCTAGTAGGACTGGATCATTAAGCTATGTTATTTATAGTGTTTCTCTTGTCTTTCTTATGTAATCATTTATTCTTTTACAATAGCTTTCCAAATATGATATTAGTATGATAAATGTTTATTTGTGAGGTTTCTTATGTTAGTTGATTTGGGTTTGTTTTAGTACTAACCCCTCTTTTGTGTCTTTCTCCTTTTTTGTTTTCACAACCTCGTGCGTGTATGTTAAGTTAGAATCCTTAGCTTGGGGGATTCTATCCTGAGTTGAGTGTTATTTTATCTCATAGCGAATCCACTTGGATCTCTTCTTTCTTCTCCTTTACCAAGAGTTTGCATTGAATCCATACTCTTGCTAAAGTGGGGGCTTAATGTATCATCTTAAAATGGAAGCACTTCCATGTTAAGAGCATTGAGCCCTCTGAGTGAGTAGTCTGGGGTCATGTCAAGCACCTTGATCAAGTCTTTGCATGAATTTGGCTTTCTCCCCCCATTTTGCTTCTCTCTCCACCTATTTTCACTTTATTTATGCATTTCCTAGCACTCTAGATTGAGGTCCTGAGGTTTTTGACCTCAAGGTCAAAGATGACCTTGAGGGTCAAAGACTACCTCGACCTTGACCTAGGTTAGGGATGACCTTGACCCTGACCTAGGGTGGGGTCTACCTCATCCTTGACCCTGGGTTCAAATTTCAAGTTCCCATGATTTCTAAGTGTCGGGTTTCAGAAATATTTCTTTTCCCGCTTCCGGGTCATCCATTTTAGGATTTGGAATGGTAAATCCTTAAATTGCATTTAATTTGGGTCCATTTCTAGGGGTTAAGGTTAATTTGGATTTAATTCCCCAATGTCGGCCTTCTCTAGAGGTTTGTGCCCTAGATCACTATAAAAGGAAGCCTTCCTCTCTCATTTTCACCATCTCATAGCAATCAAGTTTTCATCACTTTTGCCATCAAGAATCCAAGATCAAGCAAGCATTTCATCAAGAATTTTCAAGGAAGCATTCAATCCCTCTTCTCCATTCAAGCTCTCCATTGAAGATCAAGGATTCAAGCATTCAAGCCTTTGAGGGGATTTGGTTCAAGCTTGCAAGATTCATCATTCAAACCCTATATCTATCCATCATGATGGTATGATCTTCCTTCAAGATCCTTTGTTCATCTTCTAGATCCATTCATCCTTCTCTCAAGGTACAGGTGCAGGACATCAAATCGGATCATGGATCTGGATACCCTTTTCGGTGAACTTCTGAGATCCGTGAACAAAATCAAAGATGACCTTCAAAATCCTGAAGTGGTCTTTGACCTTTTATCAGGGTCAAAGACTACCTGCTACCAGAAAGACAAAAGTTTTCTGGGTTTTCTTCATCTCGACATTTCTAGTCTGAAACAAGTTGCAGAATTGCCTAAAACTACACACAGACATTAGAAATCAGCATTTTCCATATCTTCCCTATTTTGAGGTTAGTATTTTCCTTTCATTTATTTCATATTTCAAGCATATACTCTTCATAGTGAAATATAAGGTTTTCTTCTTAATTCATATTCTCCATAGATTGATTCTTTTGTGTATTAACCTTTTGTTTGATCAATTTGGATCTCTCCTTTGGGAATTTGGATTTAGAAGTAGATCTCATATTTCCCCTTTTCATATCACACTATTCATTTTAGCATGCATACTATTTTACCCTATTCATTTTGGTGAATAAGGTGGAACTCTAATTTCACCCTATTCACATCCTGACAAGCTTCAAGGAAAACTTTTCTAGCATGGAGGAATCAATAACCAAAATAGCAGAAGAAAAGTATCTTAAGAAGAGACTAAATGAGATAATAAGTAACTTCACACTTGACCTTAGCTCTCTCAAGGTTGGTCAAGCTTCACTAAAAGAGATCGTAGCCCAAGGAAGGAAAATCATAGCAGAATGCATGAACCAAGACAAGCTAACTGCAGACCTCCATAAGAAAATTTAGGAGGCAGAGGCTATGATAGATAAAGTGAGAAGATCAGTAGAAGATCCCACTAAAGATGTAAACATGTGTAACAATGTATACCAAGGACAAGTGGACCTAATAGAAAAGATAGAAAAAGAAATGTCCAAAATAAGGGAAAGGCATACACAACTAAGAAATGCTCTTGCACCCTCACTAGATGTCTTGAACGAGAACATCAAGGAGATTGATGCCCACTATGGTGACATATGATCAAGGTTGGTGTAAAAAATTAGAGAATATGGAAAATGTAACACATTCTTTGTGCACCCATCTCCAGGAAATAGACACACTAAAGAAATTTTGGCAGAATGAGATTGCTAATCTAAAGATAGCATATCCGGATGTCTTCACTTTGTAAGTACTTGTGTATACATTTTTGGAGCACCTTTGTCATTAATGTCAAAGGGGGAGTATAGTATGTAGAAGGAAGAATATGGAGCCTTGTAAATGATGTAAAGAAAAGTATAGTACATAAGGGGAGATATAAGTTAGAGTATGTATAAAAAAAATTTGTATAAGGATACAGTTAGTAACTTTGCCATATTCCTTTGTTGCCATTAATGAAAAAGGGGGAGATTATTGGCAAGTTGACTATACTGATGTATATGATTTTATTTAGTGTTATCATTATGGAAACAAAGTCATATGAAGTTTTGGAGTCAACACATTGTAGAAGATCATAAATATGGCTAAGTATGGAAGACTGGACAGTTAGCAGAGCACTAGGTGAACAGAGCATCAACACAAGTGTGTCTGATAGAGTTATGACATGCACCCTTAGAGATAAGCTTCTAAGTATGTATTCATGCTAAGTCTAAGAATGCATGATGATATGAGTTAGTATGAGGAAGTTTCAGTCAGACGAAGTGGCACAGATAGTGAGTGGCACAGACAGTGAGCAGCAGATCAGAACAGAGCATGGAGATGACTATTTGTATTTGGTTAGCGCTTATAATATTGTTTTGTAAAGGCTGTGTGCCTATTGTATTTAGGTCATAGACATTTTAATATGATTGTATGTAAACACACTTGAGCCAATTCATTTGGAAGTGTTATATGTAATTAGTTATAGGCCAAATTAATGAAGATTTTTGTATGGACATATAAACAAGACATGTGCCCTTGTAATTTGGTATGAAATGTGAAATAGAGATCACACAAGTAGAGAAGAAGTATGCAAAGAGAAGATATAATGTGGTAGATCTTTACAAGAGGCTAAAGCATCAGCGCACAAAAGGAACTAATCAGACAAGCAGTGTCAAAGCACCAGTTCACCTTGCAGATATAGTGTGTATCTGATATCCAGAAGGTTGTAGCCTTCACCACTTGAGCAGTGAGCTCTAGGACAGTGTGTCCCCACCCCTAACAGGGTTAATTGTAAAAGACTCCTAACAGGGTCTGACCCTTGACCAAGTCATTGTACTAAAGCATTGTAAAGAACAACTCCTAATAGGGTTGCAAGATCTTCTAACAGGGATCATAATACACAAGTACAGTTATTAGTGGGTGTCAATTCCCCCTGGGTTTTTTACCTATTTGGGTTTCCCCGTAATCATATTTGGTGTCATGTGTTATGAATGTTTATCTTATTTGCATTGATGTTCATTTCAGTCACCAAGAAATAAAGTTAAGTTTCAAATATCAAGAAAATTAATAAAGTATAGAACACTGATTCACCCCCCCCCCCCCCTCTCAGTGTTCCCAATCCTAATAATTATTAAATGATTTTTTTGAGTTAAGGAATTTTTTTTTTATCAAAATAATGACTTAAATAATTAGGGATGACATCGTAGATGTTAACCCTAAGGTAGAAAGAGTTAACATTATGTTTTGCTAACATGGAAGCCAACTGGTAAGCTATATTTGAGATAGATGGTATAAAGGAAAGTATTGTGTAATCTGAAGTTAAAAAAGACTAATGTGAATTTGTAAAAAGAATTTGTATTGATGTTGTATTATATGAAATATGATATATGATCAGAATAGTGCGAACTAGTAGCAATTTTTGTGAAGAGCCTACAAGCTAGATCAGAATATTGAAGATATTCAGCAACAGTACAAGGTTTTGGTATTCTATCTTTTGTACTAAAGATAATTATTGTATATTTCATGTTTGGGCAGTGGGATCATCTTGCATACATTCATATTTTGTAATACCAACTCCTAACAGGGTTGAGGCTTCTAACAAGTCCTAAAGTCCTCTAACAAGGACCAAGACACTATACAGATGTAATAGACTCCTAACAGGGTCAATATCTTTAACCAGATACTTTTGATTAGTGGATCATTTGTGGGTATCATCCCCACCATGGTTTTCCCTTGGCAGGGTTTCCTCGAGAACAAACATGGTGTTTTGAGTTCCTCTATTTTATGGTTGTGTTTGTTATTCAGTTTAGTTTCATATGCAAGTTTTAAGTTAATTACATATATCCATAAGTGGGCAAAAGTAAAAGTTTGTGAAATATTGATTCACCCCCCCATCAAACACAACCATTTCTTGTGTTAAAAGTGGAGTTGTTCTTCAAAAATTGTAATATATTCAATGACAATAGAATAGAAAGATAAAAAATGGACTTTGAGTTACAATAAATGTTAGGAATGATTAAGGTAGGTTCTCTTGTAGCTGGAAAAATCAGTCCATAGAAAATGTAGTTTGTAACGAAGGAAGAAGAGATATAAAATTTAGTATAAAATGCTTAGGGGTCCATAAAAAACATAGCTCAAAGATACTTTTCAAACACACACATTGGTTCTAGAACTAAATTCCAATGCTGATATGTAACCAACAAAGATTTTAAAGACCTTGTGTGACATTAACCTTGGTGCATCAAAAATGTAGTTGAAAAATACTTGTAGGAGCTAGACATTGATTGCAGAAATAAAGTTGGATTATGATATAAAAATAAGAGAATTGGTCCAAGAAAAATGTGTGATCCATTTTATTGCATAAAAAACTTAAGTTTTATTAATAAAACTAGATGAACACTTGGCATGATAGTCTAGAACCATCTATGGCTTGTAAATAAAAAACACTAACATTGTTGCAAGACAATAGTTAATTATCTAGGTTCCCTAAATGACAATAGATGATTTATAGACTTTTCAAGATGTTATAACCTAATAGTAACATACAACTTGAACAATGATAACTTTACACAGTTGCCTCATTGGTGATTTTCCTTAGTAAAACTTATTTCTTTAAAAGACATAAATTTGATGATTAAAAAGACAATTACATGATTACATGGTTTCATATTTTATTACCTTGTACCTTAGTACTAGTTATTTAAGATACACCTACTTTGTCATTACTATTTTTTCTCTTGATCGATATCACCCAAGATCCAAAAATATATTATATTTATCATAACTAAATACATTAGAATTTAGAAGGCTAACTGTGTTCATGACAAATACCACATTTACAAAGATCTAGAGAAATATAAAATTGGGCATTAACACGGATACCCTATGACATGACAATAAAGAAACATGTAAACCCTATCCATTTCTCTTTCAATTCAGTTGAAAAAGTAGAAAATTGCTCCAAAATGACTAAACTCCCACTAAAAATTGACATAAGTAGACTATTCATCTTCATTATAGAAATATGCAAAAAAAAGAGAACAAGAATTTGAAAAGATGACATGAAATTGCAAAGTATGCAGAGCCACTAAAAATGAAAGATCCTATAGGCTCATGTCGGTCCTAGTTGGCCCACTAGCATCATTTCTAGTATCTCCATGCCAACCAACAATAGCATTCTCATCATACCTACCTTCAACAACCTGTGTATCATGTATAATTTTGACACCAAAGGGTTCACCCTCTAAGTCAGTGTTAAGTCATTCTTCAAAGAGTTAAACTTTAATCCATTCCCTATATTCAATATGCTTTTGGAGAAACCCCAAGCTTTTGAGAATCTCCACCCATTGATGATGAAAAATGTGCACAAGTTGAGAAAAAAGAATAGGAAATTTTATTACTATTCCACAATCTATATGGACACCAATGTAGTCTTTTGCAATAGAATTGTATGACTCTCATGTTAGGAATAGTCCCAAGAGATAACTGAGAGGGGAGGGGGTGAATAAGTTATCTACAAGTTTCAATTATTTATCCAATTAAGTATACTTAAACATAAGCATAAACACAATGAAAGAACACTTGAACACAACACCAATATTTTGGTTACAGGGAAACCCAAATAGGTAAAAACCCCGGTGGGAATTGACACCCACTAATATTATGCACTAGTGTATTATGATCCTTGTTAGAAGATCCTTAACCCTGTTAGGAGTTACTTTACAATATATTTAGTACAGTAGACCTGGTCAAGGGTCAGACCCTATTAGGAGTCTTTTCCAATTGTCCCTGTTAGGGAAGAGGACGCACTATCTGAGAGTACATTGCTCAAAGGGGCGAAGGCTACAACCTTTTGAATAACAAATACACACTATATCTTGATCTTGATAAATTGCACTTAGACCTATTGTCTAGATTAGTTCCAATGTATATCACAAACACTTTACTTGGTCACATAGACCTTCTTCTGATGGTTCAACACTTCGCACACTCTGCTATGCTCTTCACAATCAACCATGAACTACACTCTAGCAATCACAAATGACTGCCTATAAATATCTTTCCTCTAAATGATATAATCAAGTCGGCCTATTAGAACCACCTTGAAATCATATTAGAGAAGTCACAAAAAACTCCAATAATAATTCAGTTGGCTCTACTAAGCATGCAACACATTCTGGGACCTGTCCAATAAGATAATTATAGACGCACGCAACACACTGTCGGCTTTACCAAAACATCTAGATCTTTCTTCTCAAGTTGAATTACTTCATGCACTCTTAACAAAACATCACTAACTCTTCTCCAAGCTCTAATCCAAGGGTGCATACCGAAATGATAGGCGCAACTCCAGAACCAATATAATCTTTGTCGGCTCTTCTAAATAAACACAAGAAACTGCTACTGGCGAATAGCGATAGCATAACTTCACTTCTACTAATCATCAAACTCTACGTCCATGAATGTAACATCACTAACATGTCTCCATCATATATCCAAAGGTGCAAGGCTCCATGATAACTGTATGGAAAACTATACACAAAACACTACATGTTACTCTATTAAGAACACTGCTGACACATGCTGCTATATAACTGTCTGTACTAGTAGTTAACCTCTGCATCCACGATATCATGCTGATAACATGTCCATGCTATATATACTTAAATCTTACTACTTAAGTCATCCACGCATGCTACTTTACCATATGTTATCATCAATGACAAACATACAGTCAGTACTGGCCTGCTGGCAAATCTTTAACATCTCATCAATGTTGGTCAATACTATATCCAACTCACCTTGAAAAACAATAATTTTTTGCATAAAATTCATGTAGAGACTTTACAACCCTCAAATGAGATAACAGTGGCCAACAATATAATTATGATGTCCATGTTCACTCTATATCTATGATCAACCATTATTCAACTTTATCCCAAAAAAATATTCACTGTATGTATGATAAGAAAAGTGGGGTGTTGCAATATCTCTTGCACTCACCTATCTGTGACTTCTTCAAGAAATGACATTTTCAGTTTATTGCAAACCAAGAAGATAGGGGAATCCATGGATAGAAGAGATAAAATAAGAGATAGCTAATAAAATCTGGAAAAAAAATCAAAACGGAAAATGTGAATACAATGGACATAGTAGAATATAAATAATTTTAATACTACCAACCGATAATCTCTTACATGTTACTTTCTCTCCCTACTTTACATACATAGTCTAGACATTATAAAATATAATACACTAAATGAGAACAAACTTTTTATTCTAATATACAACTATTAATAATTACATATATCAAATAAAAGTTTAAATATTACACAAATATGCATAATAAAGAAACTATTTTGTGCAAAGGAGTAAGGAAGACTACTAACAATGTTAAAGCACAACTATTCATTACATATTAATCATGACTTACAATGTTATATGACACATGGTACATCTTCTCTAATAATTGATTGTAATAAGTTTTTTAAAATTAAGATGTTTGTCTTTTTTATGCTATATAAATGAAAATTAGTATGAATCCTTGCATGACATAAGTGAGCTCTCACATTCTTTCCAATTCTAACTATTTAAATTTTAATGCAATCACTCTGTGCTTTCTTGTCAAACAACATATGTATAGATCTTATGTTGAAGAAGTTATTACATATCAACAATTAATAAAAATTTACATTGTAGGAATTACTCTATTTTAATATTGGTTGCATAGCATAGTTTAGTTGGTTTTGACTGGAGCTTGAGCATCTTGACAACACCTTTCTTGTTTATCATATTGTTGTTGCAACAAAAACAAAATTAAAATACAAACCGCCCTTTCATGTGACATAAAATAAACATATATACAAATGAAATTGTGATTTTTCAAATGGAAATCTTATGCTTTTTTTCTTTGTGTAACGGTAATCTTTGAAAATACAGAAAAAATCCAAGCTATCTGTAGGGTTTTAATCAGATTTAGGACCTTCACAACCCCCTCCATGATTAGGAAATTGTTGCTAACACAAATATTTTCTGGATGTCTTTTCTATGGCCTAATGCATTAAAATAGAAGAAGATGAAAGTGATATCCTTTGCTTCCTCTTTCAAGAAAAATGTATGCTATTATACCGCAGATAAAATGCAGAAAGCAAGACACCCTCTATTCCTATGAGTTTTAGAAACCTTATTTGAAGGCTTCTAATCTAATTTATTTTACCATTCTAATTTCATCCATTCTAACCAAAATTTCAAAGTACATTACCTATGTCTTGATCCTTTACCTTGATGATCATGGAGAATTCTTTGGGACTTCACTTATTTGACCACACTATTTGTCAAGAGACAATATCATCTTTACTATTCTTTCTGATTATTCCCATGCTAATATTCAATACTACTAATCTATTCTTGTGAGGCTATACACTCACAGCTAAAACAGTTGTAAATAATAGTAATAGTAATATCATATCATCTTTTATGATAAATGCAAACTAATGTCAGTAATGATAAATACTATTCCTTAATGGACAAGTTAGACAAATTTGAGATGACGAAGGAAATTTTCTTTTGGTGATAACATGTACTTTTATTTTCCTTAAAAAATGGTTAAAGTACATTACCACATATTGTGTGGGGAAAGGAATTATTAATAGCTTATACATTGCACAGAGTCATATGATCAATAATTTATTAAACTTTTGAATGATTCAAGGAAAAAGGTGCAAGAGTTCCAATATTAGCCAAATGGGCAACTTCAAGAAACGTGGTTGATAATTTATGCACCTTTTGATGCATCTAAGGAAAAAGTTGTAGGAGTTCCAAAATTAACCCAATGGACAACTAGAAGAACATCAAAACCACATGACACTAATAACAAGCGGTTTTACAATAGAGTTAGTTGGGTGATTGATAGTATATTCAAGCTTTGAACCAAGAGACTAATTAAGGTTATAATGTTGCGAAAGAAGGGGAAGATTATTAAAAAAAAACTTTTTTTTTAATTGACAAAATGGAATGAAGCCTAAGATTTTTCTGCTAAGAATTCAAAGGACCACATATTTCAAATTTTATCCAATGGGCTAAATAAGGAGAAGACAAAACCAAAATGACAATCAATCCCTCCTTGTTCCCCTTAATGATAGTAGAGTGTTCTTGGTGTAAGAATTTGCATACAACAATAACAACCCAAGATCTAGAGGTCAATGAATAACATAAAAGAGAGAGAAATAATATGATATGAATAAATTATATTCTCACCAAGAATGAAATACAATATGATCAATTGGATTACAATACCATTATCGATAGATCGAATTATAATGTAGAAGTTATTTCTTATAGAGGTAAGGTAATAAGAGACCATGAAAAGGAGGAGATAAATTATCATCCACACAAGGTGGAATCACATGTCTAACAAATGTGGATCATGCATTGAAGTATGTGCAACACATGGAGGATGATAATGTGATAAGTGCACTAAAGGTGGAGACATCACAAAAAGTGGAATGTGATAAAAACTATGACCACTTAAAGTAGAATTTATTCTACACCATGTGCAAATAAAAGTGTAAAATCCTAAGTGTCTCAAATGAAAACTACTATGTGATGCATTATTCTAAGTAAGATTAAGTAAAGTGTAATTAGGTTAATAATTAATTACATCAACACTCAGGAAGGCCAATTGTGCACCCCAATGTTTTTGGTGCAGTCTTTGGAAGTTTCACCTATTGAGAAGCCCCTTGTGATTTTTTCAAATTTCGTCCATCCTATCTATCATCGTAATTGCTTTATCCTCACATTTATAATCATATATCATAAAAAATAATTGCATGATCACTATTAATCTAATAGTGCACTTGTATAAGGAAATAAAGATAACTAGAAACACTATGTTAAACAATAATTTCTTTTCATCTCTCCTTTCTTTTTATAGGAGAGTTGAAGTGGTCATTAGATAAAATGGCTGGTGAGAAATAATACAGGTATTGTAATTTAATTGAAAATAAATCTTGAAAGTATAAGAAAAATACGGGTATAAAAAGTACAGTTAGATGACTTAACATTTCTCAAACCACACACAATTCTTGGGCAGATGGACTCAACAAAAAAAGATGATTAACATGTGCAATCAATAATAGTAGTGATAAATGAGGTTTGTCAATTGAGGACTAGCACAGGTCATAAATCATAAAGGAAATTAGTTTTCAATGGAAAAAAGTATGTTTACTTGTATACAAAAACTATCCAAGTACATTTCCATGGTTTGTTTAACATGAGCCATTATTATTTGAGGCATGGTTGAAAAATCCTAAAAAAAACCCTAGGGAATTGGAGTCTTTTATAAGATAATCAGAATGAATATCAGTAATGATGAGTGAGATTCATCAATTGACAATTGAGATAAATCATATACCAATAATAAAATCAATTGTAATATCCTCGGCCATAAAAAAAATAGTGCAAGTATATCTCCATTGTATTGACCAAAAAGATGCTTATTAATGAGTCACACTTCCTAAGTAAGTTCCAAAAGGAAAATTATCCAACACAAGAAATTCCATAAAGTGGCATGGTAGATGGTTTCTTGTATTTTTTTCCACCACATAATAAATACGATAGAATCCACCACTAAGATCACTATCATCAACACACTTCAATACAAAAATAATGTAATAGTGTAATACTGATTGCATCCACATAGAAATATTCCTTATCATATTCATATTCACTTTTCATATACTTGTATACCAGCATCACATAAATAACTAATATTATCGTTCTTCTTATACAACTTGCTTCCATCAACCAAGTTAGCCTAAACTAGTTTGAAATAGGTCACACCGAAGCATTCACATAGTATTAAGGAATGAAACATGGACCACCTCACTCAATACAACATGCCTCGTACATAAAAACATGATACACCTTCTCTGATAATTTTATTACCAACAAATATGAAAAATGCATCACATGGTAACTGCTAGGACCAAGCCACAACGAGCATGCTCCGAATAGGACCAAACCCGAACAAATATTCCACCACATGTTGTACACTAAAAGGGACCATCATCGACATGAATAAGAATAAAAATTTAAAGAACATCCTTTGATGAGCACTTCAACTGATACAACAATACCAACTATTAATACACCAAAGATATCAATACACACATCAAACGATACAGAAAACAAACTAAATCATAAATAAACCAAAACTATGCATCATATATGTTGACATCAATGACAACCATTAGTGAAAACAAAATGAACAACATCAACTTCACATTCTAAAAATCTCTCCCTTTATCATTGATGGCAATATTCATCAATAAAAAAGAAAACAACTCTCTATCAAAAGATATTATCATCAAAGTTTTTTGTTCTACTCCACTTTTCTCCATTATTATCCCCCTTTGACAAAAATGACAAAGGAACAAAACTCCCCTTACTAACTCACTTTTATCCCCTTGAGAGGAAGCCACCAATCATTGATCCAGAAAATAATAAGCATGCAATTCACTGGACCAATGCACATACTAGCGCAATTAGTTAACCCTAGGAAGGGGTAGAATGCCCAACATCCCCCTAAGATAATCAAAAGTATCCTTGCACAAAGATTTTGTAAATATGTCTTCTACCTGCTCCTTTGTAGGCATATATTCAAGCTTCACTTCCTTCTCCAATACTTTCTCTCTCAATAAATTATACCTGATAGATATGTGTTTTGTTCTAGAAAGTTGTATTGGATTCTTTGAGATATTTATAACAATTGTATTATCACACGTGATTGAAATTGGCTCATCAAAAGTTATACCTATATCCTTCAAAGTTTTTTTCATCTAAAATAATTGAGTAAAACATGAGGATGTTGCAATGTATTCTTATTTATTAGAAGAAAATGTTACAAAATCCTACTTCTTGCATGACCAAGCAACCAACCTAGAGCCAAGGGAATAAGCTCCACCACTAGTACTTCTTTGGTTATCCAAACAAGCTGTTCAATCTACATCAATATATTTTTTCAATGTAAAATATAACCTTTTGGATACCAAAATCAAAACTCTTATGTTCCCTTCAAGTATCTAAAAATCCTCTTTACTGCCATAACATGTGACTCTTTCAGTTCAAGTGCTGAAATATGGCTTCCAAGCATATTGCATACATAATATATGATATAGTAGTATTAACGTACAATAGTCCTCCAATCATTGACATGTACTTACTTGCATCTACTTTCAGTGAATCATCTTCCTTATTCAACTTACAACTAGTAACAATAGGAGTACATATCGGTTTATAATTCTCCAAACCAAAATTCTTCAACAATTCCTTGACATACTTGGACTATGAAATGAAAATGTCTTTACTATTTTGATTTACTTGCAATCCGAGAAAGAAATTAAACTCACCAATCATAGACATCTCAATATCTTTCTACATCTCCTCTGTAAATCTCATTCGCAAGTCATATTTTTCTCCAAAAATAATGACATCAACATAAACAAGAACAATTAGAATCAAATGTGAATAAATCTTGTAATACATATTATTAGGAATAGTCCCAAGAGATAACTGAGAGGGGGGGTGAATCAGTTATCTACAAGTTTCAATTCTTTATCCAATTAAGTATACTTAAACATTAAGCATAAACACAATGAAAGAACACTTGAACACAACACCAATATTTTGGTTACGGGGAAACCCAAATAGGTAAAAACCCCGGTGGGAATTGACACCCACTAATAAAATGCACTAGTGTATGATGATCCTTGTTAGAAGATCTTACAACCTTGTTAGGAGTTTATCTTTACAATTTAATAAGTACAGTGACCTGGTCAAAGGTCAGACCCTGTTAAGAGTCTTTTATGATTGACACTTTTAGGGGTGAGGACGCACTATCTGAGAGCTCACTGCTCAAAGGGGTGAAGGCTACAACCTTCTGAATAACAAATACACACTATATCTGGAGCTTGATGAACTGCACTTAGACCTAATGTCTGGATCAGTTCCAATGAATAGCATATACTCTTTACTTGGTCACATAGACCTTCTACTGATGGCTCAACACTTTGCACTCTCTTCTCTGCTCTTCATATTCAACTCTGAACCACACTCTAGCAATCACAAATGACTGCCTATAAATATCTTTCCTCTAAATGATATAATCAAGTTGGCCTATTAGAACCACATTGAAATCATATTAGAGAAATAATAACATTCTCCAATAACATATTAGTTGGCTCTACTAAGCACGTAACACAAACTGGGCCCTGTCCAAATCAATAAATGTAGGTGCACGCTACACAATGTCAGCTCTACCAAATTAACTGATACTTTCTCCTCAAGATGAATTACATCATGCACTCTTAACCAAACATTCTTAACTCTTCTCCAATAACTAATCCAAGGGCGCATATCGAATTGATAGGCACAACTCCTGTACTAATAAAATATATGTCGACTCTTCTGGATAAACACAGGAAACTGCAACTGGTGAATAACGACTGCATAACTTCACTTCTACTGATCATCAGACTCTGCATCCATGAATATAACATCACTAACATGTCTTCATCACATATCCAAATGCACAAGGTTCCATGATAACTGTATGGACAATTACTCACAGAACACTACCTGTAACTCTATCAGGAACATTGTTGACACAAGCTTCTACATAGCTGTCTATGCTAACAATTAACTTCTGCGTCCATGATATCATGCTGATAACATGTCCATGCTACATATACTAAAGGCTTACTGCATAAGTCTTCCATGCATGCTACTTACCATATGTTGTCATCAATGAGAAACATACAGTCAATACTGGCTTGCCAGCAAATCTCCAACAATCTCCCCATTTGGCATTGATGGCAACATATGGAATGAAAAACACCACCAATCCAAATGAACAATTCTTTTATAACATTCTCCATTTCCTCATCAAAACTCCCCCAAGAATGAATCCTCCATCTACTGCAATATTCTTCAATATTCTCCATTTCCTCAACTGAATTGCTTCCATGACTGGATGCTACTCCCCCTTTAATACTATTTTTCATGACTTTATACTACTCCCCCTTTGACATCAATGGTAAAGGGCACCAAACATTTAAGCACCGGTACTACTCCTGAAGTACAGTAGTCAACCATCCATTAGTCCCTGAGGACTGATGCACTTTCCTCTTTCTCTAAGTAGAATCAAGGAAGGGAATTACTCCCAACTTCTCCCTAAGATACTCAAAATTATCCTTTGGCAAAGGCTTTGTGAGTATGTCTGCTAACTAATCTTTAGTACTTACATAGTCTAGCTTGACTTCTTTCTCTGCCACTTTCTCTCTTAGGAATTGATACTTAATTTCTATGTGTTTTGTCTTTTCATGCATCACAGGGTTCTTTGACATGTTGATAGTGCTAGTGTTATCAAAATGAACAACAATAGGATAATCAATCTGAATTCCAAAATCCTTTATCATCTGCTTGATCCAAACAATTGTAGAACAATTCAAGGCTGCTGTAACAAACCCTGCTTCTATTGTTGACTAAGAAATACAATTTTTCTTCTTGCTTGTCCAAGTGACAAGTATGTCACCAAGAAATACTGCTCCTCATGATGTACTCTTTCTGTCATCAACGCATCTTGTCACGAAAATTTCTAGCAAACAACTTAGCTAAAATCCTATGGTCATGAGCATAATCACTACAAAGAATTTGAAATTTTTTAACATGATGAACGGGGTCTCCTTTTCTGGTATAATTCTCAAGATGAGGCATATCGACTTGTTGAGGAAAAGGAGTACGAATGATATCTCGAGACAAAGGACTTCACATGTCACATGTAGGAATACTAAACTTGTTTTGAGTTAAAGATGCAAGTTGTTGTTGTAAGAAAGACACATTTTGAGCCAAACTGATGATTGTTGAATCATTAGAGGAAATAAGAGGAGTAGCAACATTAGTAACCCTAGGTAAACTATAAGAAGCTGTAGGAATAGAAGACACAATTGGAGGAACACTTGGAACTATAGTTGGAAGAGGATTGGAATAAGTAAAAGGAACATTATGACAAGAAGATTGTGATGTAGGAAGGGACACAGGAGGAACACTCATAGGAACAGAGGGAACCGTCACAGTCACCAAAGAAGGAGTATAGGTAGGAACACTAGGTAAAACAATAGAAGAAGGTTCTACACTAGTGACAAGAGGAATCAACCCTAAATCTTGAGCTTCTTGAGCTAAAGGTTTAACATTTAAATGCACGAGGTGAGTAATACCATGCAAGATGTTAACACCTTGATCACTATCATGAAGAACTTTCATAAGAGCCTCTATAGCTTGAATAGAATCTTGATTATGGTTTTCTTGGATAAGCCAATTACCCATTTTATCAAGTTCAGTTGAAAGTTTTTGGACTTGTTCAGGAGGAACTCTTAAAGCATCATCCTCATCATGAGATGAGTGAGAAGAGTTTTGCTCCATAATAGGATTAGAATCATGCAGAATCAAGTTATCATCCGGGATCCTAAGGAAAGGAGAGGAAGATTCAGGATCAAAGCCACCCATGAGTCTATGACTTCTTCTAACTAGAATGTTATAAGTAGGACTAGTAGTAGTAAAGCTCATAAACCAATACAATGCAAATGAACTAAACTAAGAAAACATAAAGCATGAATATTTTTGTATTTTGAAAGAGATTTTGTAATTTTTTTTTATTTTTGAAATCTAATAGCATGCAATATTTAACATAAAAGAGAAATCTAATACCAATAAGATAATATAAAGGGAAATCTAACACCACAAAATACAATAGGGCATCCAATTCCACAAAAGAAAATAGGGTAAGTTTGTCGGGTTCACCAAAATGAATAGGTGTAAAAATAGAAGGGGGAATCTATCTTTACACAACTATTCATTTATTTTATGTTTGTGTTTGTTATGTCTATGTGAGAGGAATATAGGATCTAACCCTAATCCGAATTCCCAAAAGAGAGATCCAAATGGATTAATCACTAAGAAGTGATCAATGCACAATTGAATCAAACAATGGAGAACATTCAAAGAAAGGATGAAATCCTAGAATCCACTATAGAAAGTATATACTTGAAATCTAAAATGAATGGAAGGCAAATACTAACCTCAAAATAGGGAAAATTTGGAAAATGCTGATTTCTGGTGTCTGTGCACAGTTTCAAGAAATTTTGCAACTTGCTCCAGACTGGAAATGTCGAGACAAAGAAAACCCAAAAAACTTTTATCTCTCTGAGACCAAGTCATCCTTGACCCAAATAGCGAGGCAAGGTCTTACCCCAAGGCAGGATCCTACCCCTCAGAGCTCCGATGGAAATTTTATTCGCGGATCTCGAAAGTTCGTCAAAATGGGTATCCAAATCTGAACTTCAATTCACAATCCTGTACCTGTACCTGCAAGAAAAAGGATTTTTATTGTTTGGATGGGGGTTTGCCTTGGTCAAACCCCAATTTAGGAATTAACCTAGAAATTGAATTGAAATTGCAGCATGTATAAAAAAAGTAAATGGAACAATTCACCTTGCTTATGTTGAAGTCCTTATGGAGGATTTGAATACTTGCATCCACAAGTAGAGATGCTCCAAATGAATGTAGAAGTATGTAGGATGTCTCAAATCAATGGAATTAGATCTTCAACACCAATCTTGAATGTATCTTTGCATAGGAATAGGCTTGGATGAATGAGGAAGGATGGATCTTCAAGGGGGCTCCAAAGAGATTGAATCATTCAATAGCTAACAATGGATCTCCTTGATGAATGCTTGAATGCTTGGCTTGAAGATGAATGAATGTTTGCTTTCTTTCCTTCTCCTTCTTGCTTGCTTGCACTTGAGAGCTAGATATCTTGATCATGAAATTGGATGGTGAAAATGAGAGAGGAAGGCCTCATTTTATAGTGATCTAAGGAACAACCTTCTAGAGAGGCCGACATTGGAGAATTAAATCCCAATTAACCTTAACCCCTAGAAATGGACCCAAATTAAATGTAATTAAAGATTTACCATTCCAAAACTCGAAACAGCTGACCCAAAAATGGGAAAATAAACTTTCTGAAACCTGACATCCTGGAACTCCCAAAATTTGAAACTTTGGATCTGGGGTTAGGGACGAGGTAGTCTCTACCCTAGGTCAGGGATGAGGTCGTCTCTAACCTATATTAGGGACTAAGTCATCCTTGACCTATCAAGTCGTCTTTGACCCAGAAGACCTTCAGATTCTTAGGGATGGTTGCCAGAAATGAGGTTGGAAATAGGGAGAGAGAAGCAAAACAGGGGGGAAATAGCTAGATACATGCAAAGACCCAATCAAGGTGCTTGACATGACCTCAGACCACTTACTCGAAGGGCTAAATTCTCTTATCATGGAAGTGCTTCCATTTTAAGACGATACACATATATGGAAGGAAAGAGCTGTAAGGAAGAGGGGAGTTATGAGGTTGTCATCTAAGTAGGCCACCCTGAGGGGATGTCCATGTTGCTTGCCTCTGAGGCCAAGAGGGAAAAGATCCGCTCTTGAGATTAGATAGGACAATAGCAAGTCATTTGATATAGTTTAGCAATCCTGGGTGCCATATTTGGATGCATTTGATGAGGAATTTCACACATTTTCATAGGAATTTTAAAAGACAATTGAAGGGAAATGAAAAAGCATATTTGTGTGCCTCTTTGTGATGCCTCTCTAAGGTTCTAATATATATAAAATGTAGTCTTTTATGATGTCAAGAGAGAAATCAATAGTAGCAAGGATGGAGAAAGGACTTGCAGGTTGCTCCAGATAATCGCACTTGTCGGGAGGAGAAGAATAGAGGAAAGAGAAGAAAGAATTTGTAGATGTGTTATTGGTGTTTAGGGCAGTCATGAGAGTTGTAGGATAAAAATAATAATTAGATGCCAAAGAGGAGTGCAACAAAGAAAGTGAAAGGCTAGAGGGTTTGGAGGATGTGAAAGCATGATGTGCCTAGAACTCTTGTAAATTTATGAATCATGTTTGTTGTTGGAATTCTCAATATATGTGATTGTTGTTAAGTATTTTGTTGCATGAATGTGCATATGAGAGTTGCAATAAATATATTTTTCAGATTTTAGTTCTATATAATGGATTAGACGATATGTTAAGACTGCAAGATTTGGTAGTTTGATAAGACCCCTCAATCTTGTCTGCATCAAATCCTAACCCTAACTTTTTGCCATTGTGATTCTAGGGCACATTCTAGGAAAAATTTGGAAGAAGATATTGCAAACACCAAGCGAAAGTTAACCTCAAAAAATGAATCTGCAAAACATGTAACTCTAACAAATCATAAGCAAAGAAAGAAACTTTAAAATGTTAAAAGAAATAGAATTGTGGTAATTATCCTCCCTTAAAAAAAATTGTGCAGTATCCCAAACTCTTTACTTCATTATGAAGTTCAAGGGCTATCTATTTTCACTGTTCAGTATAGTTTGTTAAATGTTGTATCAGTTGTTCAAAAGAAAATATGTTATTCTGTGCCTACTAACCCACCATAATGAATACATTCTTAACATTTTGGTCACAAATCCTGGGATGTTTGTGAAATGCATACTTAAAGGAGGATCTCCTTTATAAGGTCACCTGCATAGTATTTAATATTAATTCTCATTATAGATTTGGCCCATCAACTGCTAACATGTAATCTCAGCGATGCATGTCAGGAGGCTTCAAATTCTCAATTTACGAAATACTAAAGTCATAAGGAAATGTTAAATAACTCTAGTTTCTATTATGCATATATCTAACATGCAATAAAGGAAATTATGTATAGTAGCAGTCTATTTTCTTTCAAAAACAGAGATTGAATACATTCAAACTATATATATTTACATTTTCAGTAGGAATTTTGTTTTATTTATAATTACAAATAAGAACTCATCAAGGTAATTCTGCATTAGTTCTGATAACTAAATGATGGCATTAAAAAGTACGAGGTATTGAGCTACGCTTGAGATACAAACAGACCTTAATTGAAGCTAAAGAAAATAATGCCTCATCCATATAACCATCTTCTGTAGCATCCACTTTCATTCCCATTGCAGTGCGTGCTTTAGCCTGTATTCAGAGTTTAAAGAATTCCATGTATATAGGAGTAAAAACTTTGGGAGAGAACAAATTTTGAGCAGATCTAAAACAAGATAAGGCCCTAATATAAGAATGCCTTGAATTAAGTAGGCATACACAGTGACCAAGAATATGTTTTACCTTAGTTCGCCTCTTTGCAACAAGTTTTTTTGTTTTCTTCTTCTTTTGTTCAGAAATAGAGTGTAACTCCTCCATTTCATTGAGCATTTGTTCATCATCATTGTCTTCAACTGCCTTTTCAACCTCCTTTGTCAAAGAAGAAATTTTCACTTTAGGTGACAAGGCCTTCCGAATGTGTAAACGCCATTTGATAATCAATTAATTTTATGAATATACAGCATAAAAAGCAAACACGAAATTTTAACAGGTTTTTAATCTATGCTGACCACAAAAGCCAGCCAGCGAGGGGGAGTTCTGGAAACACGGGTAATGTATGGCGATGAGTAAGTACAGAAACAGAAAAAAAAAACACATTTATATGACCACCAGTCTAAGGTAAATTCATATTAATTTGGACACACTAAGCAGAACATGGAAGAGCAGGTCTATATACATTGGTTCCAATATCCATGACTCATCTTAGGAATAAACAAATAATTTGAGATTCCAGCCTGAAGGAACTCCCATTTATGTTTGTATTTTAGTGATGACAAAATTAATGGAAGAGTCAAACTAAAACCAGCGAACCTTGGAGCTAAGGAAACTTGCAAATACTTTTGTGCAATGAAAAACTACTGAACTATCTTCTAAATATTAATTGACCAAAATTTAATCAAGGCAATTTCTTAATGTAGCCAAAGGTAAGGAGGAAGGAGGGGTAAGGGGTAGAGTGTAATGTCCCCTACTCAGAGGGGGCTAATTTTCCAATGATTAAAGTACATTATTATGCACCTAAATTGAATTATTGTAAAAAACGATGAATAATTCATAATAAATTTAACAGTTAACACATTTAAGTCTAATTCTTCCTCTCTTAAACATGCTAACCTTAAGGAGGATGGGAATTTCCATGTCGTAGGGTGCTTGACACCAATCTACAAGTAGGCTTCCCCAAGGCATTGGGACTGCATGTTCGTACCCATCTCGGGATTTTCCCTCAAGGCATTGGAAATACATGTCCTTACCCATCTTGTAATTCGCCTATCTTGTGAGGATTTACTCTGCCTCTCCCAAATCGACAGAAATCGATCCTCTTAAAAGGGCTATAAAAAGTGATTAAGTAATAGGCTACAAATATATTAATCTCTTGTATTAAAAAATAAACATATATTCATATATATGTATAATTCTAACATTCACATGTATTCTCCATATATAGATATATACATTTGATATCTATAAAATTCTTATATAATTATAAATTATCTTTTGTATTTTAGATTTTCTATGATTTATATATATATATATATATAATTCAATATTATAGTATATGTTTAAATGTAATATATATATTACTGATATATTATTACTTATATATATATACTCTATATATATACGCTGCCTATATCTTACAGATCAGCGCTGACTGTAGTGTTTCATCAGCACTAATTATTACTTATTCTCTATTATTTTCTTCCCTTCCAATTCCGTTCATTGGTAGGCATGTATCCACCAGTGCGCTTTTTTTTATTCCTTTCATTCCTTGGTCTGTCTCAGTATTACTCCTTGCGAATCTGCAATAATCAGAGACTTCATAATATATATATTTATATCTGTGGACAGATTTTCCTCGGTCTCCAAGAGACTATAGATTGGTGGCCACGTATCCTCCTATTCTGTCAGCAACATACATATTTTCATAGTCCATGATTCGATAACATCAAATACCAAATAATATCTTTGTCGTCTCAGAAATGGGTACCCTCACCTCTTAATATAATTTCTTATTTCCTAGTTATGCCAACTATAAATGCTATTCCACATTCCTTATCCATCAATGATTTCTCCCCCTGAATGCAATTGATTATCATGCTCTGCATTTTGGGTGAGAAGATATTCTGTTTCATTTGGACTGAAAAGCTGGAATGACATCGCTTGAGGTGTGAAGGATTTGAAAAAATATATTGCAGGTGACTGAGTAAGGATTGCATTGGAATTGAAGAAGCAGTGTGTATGTAGAAATAGATACTTGACCTGAATCTTGTTGAAGGAGTTCATTATTTCAGGGTTGTGCAGTAGTTAAAAAAAGGACATCAAACATGTTGTTCAGGTTTGCTGCTTGTGGTGTTTTTGATCAGACAAGGCAGTGTGTGATGCATTAAGCTGGTGAAATCTTAAGAAATATGGGGGAAAAGTATTACTATTTTGGTCTGCTGCAAGCATATATTCATTGATTCATCTACTGTTGAAAATACAGAGGTGTTGTGTAGCTTTGGATTGGGTTTGAAGTTCTGAGAAGTATTGTTGAGTTTTGTATTTCGGGAGTTGGTGTTCTCGGTTGAGATTGGTGTCTCAGTTGCTTTGAGTTGGTGCTCTAGTTGAGGTTGGTGTCTAGGTTGCTTTAAGTTGGTGCTCTTTGTCTGAGTTGTAGCTCACTTATGTAAATGGGTTGGTGCCACATTTTGAATGAACATATTTATGCCATGGTTTTTTACCCGAAAGAGTTTTCCACGAGAAAATTTTGTGTCCTTGTTTCTATGTTTTACTTCCATTGCTATATCTTTGTTTTAAGTGGTTTCACAAGTTTTTAAAAGTTCTGAAAAGTTTGAAATACTGATTCATCCGCCCCTCCCCTCCCCTCCCTTCCCCTCCCCGTCTCAGTATTTTTTGTGTGCTCTTCAGTTTTAATATTGATCAGTACGAAACAGAGATGCATAATTATTTCATATAGATAAGCTAATAAGTAATCAGAAAATATAGATAATATTAATTATGTTGTGCTGAGCAGTTATAGTCAACAATTCATTATTAATCATAGACATATAAAATTACTACTATGCTATACATAAGGAACTCATACCAAATTGCAGTATTGAATCAAACTATATATTTTAATATTTTCATTTTTTCTGCAATGCTCTCTCCCTGGGACTGGTCTGCTGAAGATTCTTGTTTCTGATTTAATGCTTGCTTTATTCCTTGTGTCTCACACATCTTGGTACTAAGAGCTCAATCTGCTATTCATTTTCTGATGTTATTCTATAGCAATTTTTTATGTTGTTGTGCAACAAGTGAATTTTAAACAATGTTGAAGTCCTCCATTTGTCAAAATTAGTCTCATGAATTTCAACATTGATGGTTTTTTTAAATACAGTTGCAACTTCAAAGCACCCCTATTAAAGGGTTGTTGATGCTGAGATTGTTATTAATGGGACTGGACCCCAATCCACAATCAACATATCAGAAAAAAGCATTGTAAAATTTGAATAAAAAGAAAAAAGAGATTTTTAGTCAAAAACTTACCTTAAGGATTTCCTCCATGTTGATCACAAAAAATGATCTTCAATTTTCTTTTTCTTTGGTCTTCTTATAATAAGAAATCTACAATCACCTTTCACTCACAAGCATACACTTAAGGTTGGGCATTACAGCTGCGATACTCTGCAAGGTGATGAAATTCGTTGTAAGCCAAGTGACTCCTAAACATACTAGCTCCTTGCCACTAATGTGCTCCCTTGAGAGATTTAAGACCCAAGCATGGTTGTAAACATATTTTTTTGGCAGTCCTAACATCTTGAACTGCTTTCTTCACTCTTTTAGGTATCCTAAAGAAGGGGGTCAATGTAGTGGGCATCACAAAGACTCCAAAACAAACTTAGTGTCTCCCTCTAGCATTTTATCAACTAACATGGTTGTGTGGATAGTCACCAATTAAAAAACATACTGCACCTCATCGAACAGGTTGCACAAGGTCTCAACACTTTTTTCTTCACTAGAGGTATCAACTTACTTCCAAAGCAATGATTGTCCTCCTCAAGCCACAAAGAAGTTGATTAAGGTTCAGTCCTTACCATTCATCCACCCATCAAGTAAAATGCTTTCCAAATTATTTTATGTTGATCTACTAGCAAGTTTGCATTATGGACAACATCCTACAATTACAGCCCACTCAACTCATATTGGCCCAATGCCTTGAACATTTCACTTGCCATGACCAATATGGTGACGAATTGGTTCCAATAAGAACTTTCTACAATAGTAAACGGAAAGTTGTCGTGTACCAAAAATTGACGTGCCAACCTGGCCTCATGTTCCAATTCCCTATTCCATGTAGTAGATTCTAATGAAGGTTGTGCACCAAGATCATTACGAGAAACAAAAAACTAGAACTACTTCTACCTTGCCTCATTTCCATGACCCAATGGAAGAAAAAAAGGGCCCTATAGCTCCCTTTGACCTTATACAATGAATACTCCCAATGTCTTTCTCGTCCTCTTTTCTCTATTTTCTTCATATCTTAAGATGCAAACCAGGCTTTCATCTCACTCTCAACAAGCTAAACTACTTGTGTACATGGATTTAAATTTAGCAACAAATCCATGCAATCTGATATTTAAGGTAATTTTGTCTCCTCGTATCCATCTCACAATAGTTGCAAATTACCTAGCCATACCATGTACCTATTTTTGAATGTTCCAAGCAAGTCAATAGGCTTGTTGCTGCCTCTTTTACCTATAGAATGCATTCTCTTCTTATAAAAAAGGGAATTAACCCTAGTAAAAAGAAAAAGAAAAAAATAAAACAAAAATCTAGCAGCAATAAATGTCTTAGAATTAAAAATGATCTAAAATTATTGCCGAAAAAACCCAATTAAAAAATAAAAATAAACACAAAACCCTAGGATATTTCTAAAAATGCCTTGACAATGAAACAATAAACTAAAACAAAACATACTGTCGAAAATGCCACTATTAGGAATCTAATTAGGGCTGAAATGAGCATACAAACGCCTATAAACTCTTCTTCCACCACTACTAAAAGATAAGAAGAGAAAATGGTGAAAAATGTTTTTTATTTGGGCTTAATGATATAATGCAAACCTAGCTAAGGTTTACAAACAAAACTAAAAAAATTTGTTCTGTAATACATGAATTTTCCACAAGTCACAAGCAAAGGTCGAGTTTTTCGTCTAAGAGGTAAACTGAATAAATCAAATAGATAGTAATTGATGCAAGAGATGAACAAAAATTTCTATGCAATCCACAAACATCACATGCACTATTTCAGACCTACTCCAAGAAGGTATTTCTAAACTTATTGGGAGTTGACATTAGATGTGTTATAATTCATTCTCTTGGAGAGAATAAATAAATTGCAAGAGCCTTTGCAACTAACATTCATGAGACAAGACTGGACGCGATGGGCTTATTCCAAGTCAAAGCAAAGGAAGAAAGTGAAATGATGAAAAGTGATACATTATTGATTAATATCAAATACATCACATCTCCAATTTTCATAGTGAATGGATAGAATGCATTTCCAACATGCTTGGCCAAGTGAAGGCTACAATACAAAATAAATACCTACAAAGGCCTTGCAATTGTCCCTTGAGTGATAAAAGGCTTTATGAAGAGAATTCTAAAGGTGTACAATGGAAGGCTTCCCAAAGAGAAGCCTAAAGACATACAACACAGAGGATTGCCACCTTGTGTTGTCAGTGGACCAAACTTGCCACTCTCAGGAACTATCCAAAATAGGCAAAGTTGGATATAAAGATTATGGCACAAGATGGCCAAATGCTATCGTGGACTATTGACAACCAAACTAGCCATAAATTTCTTGTCTCAAACTTCTAGTTCCTCAATTGTTAAGAGGAATTGATCTACATGTATTGCATCCACTCTATCAAAAGGAATAGGCTTACCTCTGGAGAGAGGAAAAGCTAGTAATTATACATAGTGCTTTGCATGTCATGGAATTAATGATAGCTAGATTCAACATATAGTTTAAGCAAGAGAAATAATAAAAAAATAGATTACTATGAATCATAAAAATTTGACAAATTTATAGTTGTAACAACCCTGATTGAAAAAATACAGATCGTTGAAGCATACAAAATGCAAATCAATTGACAGACAAAATGCATCAACTAGAATGAACCTTGTGGTTTAATTAAATAGTTGAATAAGCACATAATAAGATTGTACACAGAACCTTACAAATATTAGAAAATACAAATAAGTCTGAATCCTTTGTCTTTTACCCTTGCAAGTAAGATATACTTTGATTCAAAGTTGAGCCTTGGGATAGATGTAATGCCCCGCTTGATAGATATTATAGTTGTAACAGCCCTAATTGAGAAAATGCAGACTTTGGAAGCATACAAAATGAATATCAATAGACAGACAAAATCCCTCAACTAGAATGAATCGCATGGTTTAAATACCTAGTTGAATAGGCACATAATAGGATTGTACACAAAACTTTTCAAGTATTATAAAATACCAGCAATCACACCTTGGTGTGCAATGGGTATGCCGAAGAGATATTAAACGTCAATTATAGAAAACTATATAACAAGGTGAGGAGCAAATAGATAACAATGGCATTACACTTTGTGAGTACTTATAATTCTTTTAAGTTGTTTTGTTTTAAGGCCGACTATTAATTACCTATGAGAACAATAATTACCTATGAGAATATCAACTACACTTAATGTGGAAAAGAATTTTTTTAGGGAAATCATCACCTATTCCATACAATATTAAAAAAAAATCACAAATCATAAACATGGCAATTTAATTCAACAAGTCAACAGTCATCTAATTATAAAGGGGTCTTGATGTTGGCCTCAAGTGAATTTAAAAGTGATCTTGTCCTCAACATAGTAAATTTTTAAATGATCCAAAAATTACATAACTGTAGAATATTTAAAGCAAAACTAAGAAAAGGGTTTTAATTCCCAAATTTGAGATGCAAACATTATAAGAGATCTAGAATAGACATGTGTTGTTTGGAGAGGAGTGTCCCATCGACTCAATAGATCCACCATGACTGACTCTACATGTTTCCCTTTATCCGTGCACACGCTCACCATGATGGGATTGTCCACTTGTTTACAATGCTCTAGATGCATTTTCTTGTGAAGTGGTGATCTCCATAAATCATTATGTGTAAAATAGCATCTCAAATGCCCAACCAAATTATTCATAATGTGCTCTTCTTCATGGACTCCATTTTTCTCATCCCGCCACACTTGTACCCATTACACTTTTATAGGCCCTCGAAAAAGGTAACAATATATTCATAGTAACATGTATGGATTTGTCTATCTCTTATTTAATTCATTAATCCAACACCTAGAGATATTTTATTTTGGGTTTTCAATTATAGAATGTTCTTATTCTTAGTTAAGTTAGTTTAGAGCATACACAAATATTGGGTATGTTTGGATAAGGGATATTTGTGTTTTTAGGCTTTTTGAGGTTGAAGGGTTTAAAACAGTTGAACGACATCAAGGAGTAATAGGAAGAATCAATGAGAATGCACCCATCTCCACTTAGGTTTAGGGTTTTGTAACATTGTTTATAGCTGGTGCAATTTTTTTGTTCTCGATTGGGCTCATATTGGATGAACTATGGTTGGAATGGTGCTTTTGACACCTCTTTTGATTTTGTTCGATCCTATATTGATAGTTGTGAGAACAATGCTCTTTGTGGTAGGTGCATATCCATTTTCTATTGCGGGTTTTGGTCTTGCAATTCTTTTTGTTCTTTCATGGATGTATATAAAATTCTGTCTTTACACAAAAATATGACACTAACATACTGGTCATTATATTAAATGCAAAATAACTTCAATAGTTCCAAAGCATCTAAGGGGAAGGAATCCTATTGGTAGATGTTATACAAGTATGGTCCATTTCCTCGGATTTCTAAAATGAGGAGATTTAATGGAGCTATTAATGCAACTTTCTTTTGAAACAAAAAATCGGGTAAAGACAACTTGTTAATACATATACCAATATCTATTTTCCTTGCATTTGATGTGTGTTTACTACATTTGTTGCTGAAAAAAAGGTAGTAATGCAGATATGATGGCCAAGAATGTGGATCAAGGAGGTTGCAGGTTCAAGTCCAACTTGAGTTGTACTAAGGTTCTCCTAGGCTTAGCTGACAGTACATAGATACAAATAAAGGAGACATTCTAGTAGATCCATCAGCAACAAATCTCCAGGACTTAAGGTTAAGACAAATCTTTCAAGCCTGATGTATTTTTATGATTTCATTGTACATATGAGAAGTAAAATGACAAAGGAAAATAATAAGATGGTGTTAAGAGCATTTGATACAAAATGAACACGCATAAAATTATAAAATGAGAATAGAATATAAATGCATTTAATCTCTTTAAACATGAAAATTAGTGGTAGGTCAAACACATCCAAAATAGCAAGGTTTTTTTACCAAATACCATTTTAATGACAGGGGCCTGAACTGTGTCTGTAATGACGGTGATATCACTATGAATTTGAGTAATGTTGAGGGTGTAATTGGAAGCCCCCATCACTTGAGTTGCTAAGGTTGGTTGTAAAGGAATGCTCCAAAGTCCAAACGATAAACTTTAAACCCTAGTCTCTTTTTACCAATCGATCTTTGCAAAACTATAAACAAAAATTCATTGCTTACCGAATCCAATGTTGTATACGATCTGTCGCCTTGAATACAGATTCCTGACATTTTCCTTGAATAAAAGTAGCAATAAAAATTTTATTTAAGAGATATAAATTTTGAAACTACCTGCAATATTTGCTAGTGCCCTAAACTGATTTGCTAAAAAGTTTTTGTGCACATACAAAATCTACCATAGCCACGAAAGATGCGGGTATTTTCTCGAACGCATGGCATGTGGAAGGAGGAGAGAGTAGTCAGAGGGGGACAAAGTTTAGCGTACCGTGCACTGACCTGACGTGAAAATCAGTGAATGGAAAGAAGAGAAAATATAAACAGACGTGATTGCCACAATGGTCGTCATTCCTTCTACACGAGTTTTGTCATTAGATGTAAAAATCAGCTTCTCTCTTTCAGAAATATAAATGCCTTCGGTGTAACAAGTACCAAATCTAAATCTTGTGTCACCAAACCTTTCCAGAAGGATCTAATTTGATTCAAAGTTGAACCTTGAGACAGATGTAATGCCTCATTTTAATCCACAGCAGTGTGTAACTGTTCTGAAGGTGTCATGTCAGCAGTTCCGTGGGAAGTGAATCTTATGTCAACAGTAACATAGGAATGAATAATATAATAAGGCAACTGAGTAATGTTTGTAAACACGCGCCCTTTGGCAATCACTGTAGCACCTCAGTACCATTTGGTTTGGCATAGTGCTATTCTGCATGAAGCACTTCCTTGGGCCAGATCAGATAGATAGTGCATTGCTTCCTAGAGGTTAATGAAGTCCCCCTCCAATAAGTTGCTCTTTTGATGAATATTTGTTGTAGTATTTTGGGTTTTTAATTTTGTAAGTTTTTTGTTGGGGTCATCTAGTGGTATCAAACGCTATGATCCTACCACCTATAAATCATGAAAGGAATTTCAAAAATCTGATAAATGAAAAAAGGGTACATCTTTTTCAAGATGCATTTGTGGAAATTCAGAGGAACCAAGATAGAATGATCAAGCTACTAGTACAAAAGTTGCAGCTTTAGAGTAGCATGCAGAATCCAAATCCAGCTAGAACATCACAAAGAGAGAGAAGCTCAACTACAAATAACTGATTAATGGTTAGTCTCTTCCTAAAGCTTATTCCTGCAAACGAATTGATTTAGGGGTTTTTCACTATTTCAGACAAGGAAGAAGATGAATTATCAGACAAAAAGGAGTTACTCCACAGCACTAGGCGATAGTAAGTATATTACTCCAGAACATTTAGTGATAGTAAGAACATGATTTGGTCAAATGATTTGAAACACCCAGTAAAAATGTGGATAAGGGGGAACTACTACAACTCATAATGACAATGACATACGAAAGAGGGACCTATAAGCAGATTGCAGAAGCAAAACAGACATTGATCTGGGACAAAATTACAGGCCTTTAAGAGCAATAATAGAGTGACATCGAGCAATAGGCACGATCCAAAGATGTATCTATAACCCCACCTCAATTCTCCTAGACTCTCCCAATGTTTCAAGTCTGATTATAATTTATGCAAGCATAATAAACTCTTAAGTAAGAGCATCCCAATCTCTTTATCTTTAGTTTTGATTGCGTAGTTCATGTAAGAGAGTCCGACCAATGCCAAAGTGTTTGGAGTCTATCTCCACTCCATCTCCATCACTTCCCTCCCAAAGAAACTTATCCTAACAATTCATTGTCAAAGACATAGACTCAATTTTTGAGCAATATCAAAGTAAAGTACAAGATTTCAAGAACAAAGACAAAAGTGGGTCATAATTGTTCAAATGTCAAGACCAATCTTTGGATGAGATCATAAGATGCAATAATCATAGCAACCTATAAGGGAGTCTCACTAACACCTCGTTTTGCAGCACACAACCCAAATACGAGTGTAAGAAAGATCTATGCCTTCTATAAACCTTGTACGTTTCTAGGATCACAATCCATTTTAAACAGAAAAAGTTAAGAGGAAGAATGCCCCAAAACAAGAAAGGAATTTCATTGAAAATTTCCATAACTAATCTAGCACGTCATTTAATGGTGTGATGTCTCCATCTTATTAGAATATTGTAATGTTTCTTTAATGATCATCTTAGCTAGTCTTTAATTTATTAAGTAGTTTCTTTTTTCATCTTTAGTTTACAATTGTTTCATAATAGAAACATCGTCTTTGTAAATATATATAATGAGCTTTCATCTCCTTTGTATAATATAACATCAATTTATCATAACATGGTATCAAAGTGTGTCGATGGGATTTCATTAAATTTGGCGAATTTTTGAGCCTTTCATAATCTGGAATTTTTTTCCACAAATTTTTTTTTCGATTTTTTAAATTAAAAATCGTTGGAGGTATTTTATGAAAAATTTGTAGTTCATCTTTAAAGATTTTTGCTAAATATTGCGAGCCTGGTCGAAGGTTTTGATCGTGCACTTTCCTGGTTTGAACAAAAGTCTCTAATTTTCGAAGGTTGCATGTGTTATCACCTAAAATTTGTCTAGTAGAACCTAAGCCCCTAATTTCAATTAAATTGCCTTAAAACAAATTCTAAATCTCAAAGGCATAATTTACTAGACATAATTATGTGACCAACCTGGATAGTCCCCCTTGCATAATTAAATTATTTCTAAAAATCAAGCCTAAATCATTTCTAAACTTGAAAATCATTTAATTGTCAAAACTTACCTTAATATAAAATCCTTGCACTTTTATTAAAAAGAGCACTTTGTGAAAATTAATCTTGATTACTTGGCAATTAAAAGAGGATTTTCTATTTTGTCTTATTCTCCCATCAAGCTTGGTCAATCAAAAATCTTGAATCCTCTTCTCACCACTCATCTCTACCTAACATATTTTGCCTCTTAATCTCCACCCTCAATTCTTGAGGCAATTCCTTTAAAAGGAAGATCTTCCTCGGCTCAAAGGTTCCATCTTGATCATTGTTGAGGTCCCAATCTTGATCATTTGCATCTTAGTGCTTTGCATTCTTGCATTCTAGTGTAATCTTGTTATTTTGAATTCCTAGCTCTTAATTGCTTTCATTATATGCTCATAGTTCTCTTGCATTCTTAGTTTACTTCATTTCTTAGCATAATCTTGCATTGTTAAATCTAGTTTATTTTCTTGCATTGTTAATCATAGCAAAGTTTCTTGCATTCTCATTCTAAAATACTAGTTGCTTGCATCCATTCTAGATTTGTGTTGCATAGTACTAAAGCTATTTGTGTTGTAGGTTTCCTTGGAGACACAATTAAACATTGTGCTTTCATAGATTTGGTTTTCTAGACACCTAGTTTTAATTAGAAAGGCTTTTTTTCTTGTGATTAGTTGAGTAGTAGGAGAGTATGCTCTTCACCTCCTAGGGGATGAATCAGAAATTTTGACCTACTTAGTTTGTTACTTGTAAAAGGAATCTTGGGTGAATGAACATGTGCTTGATGTGCTTGAGAGAAACTATGGAATAAGAGAGTATGCTCTTTTCCTTATGGAAAATCAAAAATTTTGACCTCCATTAGTTATCCATTTTACTTTCTTGCATTTACCTTTAGAGGGTCTTCTAAGAGAGCAATCTTTTGGGAACGACCCAAGTGGGGAACAAGCAAACCCAGCTACTCCACCCCACTATAATCAAAAGCTTCCTTCAATCCAAAGAAAGGAAAGACTTGGCTATTATCTACTTCCAATGCTTCTTCATGTGTAGGGCCTAGTTGCCTCAATCTTGCTAAGCAAGACTACACTTGTCTATTGTCTAGAAGCTTGTAGGGCCATCATTGTCTCAATCTTGTTTACAAGACTACAGGGGGAGTACATCCAACTTGTATAGGGCCGATAGGTCTCAATCTTGTTTGTGAGACTATACATTTTGGGTGCCTGTAGGGCTATAGGCCTCAATTCCACTTGCAGAACTACAAGGGGTAGTCATGAACGGACACCTTTACTAGACACCTTAGGATTTAAAGGCCAACCATTTTAGTCATGCGACTTCCTTTGTGCAAGGATTGATTCAAGTGGACTTACCCAAATCACCCCAAGATTACTTACCACATGTTCTCCCTTGGATGCTAAAGCTTGAATGTGGCAATGTGGAAAGACATGTGTTGTGAGCATTGATCTCTTCCAATTGATCCATAACTTGCATAGTCCTAGAAAAGGCCATTCAACCACTTAATTGTGGGGCTAAGAGCATCAAGTTGTGGACAAATGTTGGAACACTTATCTTTTTGACCTTAGGTAGAGTGTGCTTGATGTGCTTTAATGTAACAAAGACACATGAAGACTATTGTGAACATACACTTGATACATTTGGCACATTGTTATACCTTGCTAGACTTCACAATTTCTTGTATCCCCAAAGTTGCTTTGTCCTTTGGTGGATTGTTTGGAGACTATTGTTTGATCACACTATTTCTTTCTTGGAAACACTCAAATGTGATTTAGGGTCACTAAGACTCATCACGGATCCAAAGCCAAACTTGTTTAGGTTAATCGAAACTCTTGAAACAATGGTAAATTGCCCATTTTCTTGCATCCTATCATGCGATCCTATGTCTAATTGGTTGTCATAGCCAGCTCCTAGATTTTCAGATCTTTGTTGCCTAGGTGTCCTCTTGGCTCCTTCTGATCAATAGTTATCCATCTGTAAACTGGTATCCATAATTGGTTGACCTTTTGTTAGTAATTTGGTATCTCTTTTCTTTTTCTTTAAGATCTTGGAAGTGCTCTAGCCTGGTCTCAAGTATCCCTATTTAAAAATTACACTTTTCTCAAAACTTCGTTACAAGTGCCACCCAGCAAGCATTCAGGCCTCATTCTAGGTACCTTGTACTTAGTTCTCAAAGAAGATTAATACATTGTAGATAAAAGGGATACGACTAGTAGCATGATGCCCCAGACACAAAAGGATGAGGAAGGATGACAAGGAGGGACATGCCAAAATGTATTGCATAAAAATGTAATAAAGAATAAACTTAAATAAACTAAGCTTATCCTAACATATCCTATGCATACCTCAAAATACTATGGAAATAAGCAATTAAATGTGTTGAAACAAAATAAGAAATAAAGCTTAACTATTCAACACAATAAACAAATGTAAACCTCCACAAATGAAGAGATGTTTGATGATTTTGGTTGTTGACGGTATGTGGTTGCTCAAATCCTGCAGCATGACAATGCATAAAAAAAGCTTTTTGAATGAGGAGAAAAGCTCTCAATTTATAAGAATTTGAGGGAAATGGATGGTTGAGATTCAAATTTGGATGAAGGGATAGGATTCTTTAAGATCAATGAGGTGGCCATGAGGTGGAGGCCAAGTAGATGTCATGTAGATGACATGTGGATTAGGGTTTGACCATTCAAAGGGGGAAAGATTCTCACACATGTGTGAGAATCCTTTGAAAGTGACATGTCTATAAAAAATTGTAAGAGGGTGTAAGAGAGACAAAGTTGCTCACACATGTGTGAGCAACTTGAGAAAATGATGGCTCAATGACAAGGGTCAAGGGTTGTAAGATGGTGGGAGAACCAAGGTTGCTCACACATGTGTGAGCAACTTTGGAAAATGACATAGGTCAAAAGGTGGAAGAGAAAGAGAGAACCAATGCTTTGGAAAGTGACATGTCAATGACTTGTAAGAGTGTGTAAGAGTCACATGTGACTAAAGTCACATGTGACTTGGTTTTAGATTAGGATTTCTTAATCTTAAAATTAAGGTTGTGCAAATCATTAGGAAGAGATTAGGTGGGAAATTAAGATTAATTAGTGGGAAAGTGGGTTGACTTGGGTTAGAAGGATGGGTTAGGTTAGGGAAGTGAGGTTAGGTGAGGGTTAAAGTTAGAAGTCATGTGCTCAAATAGAATTAAGTATAATATTTAATTCTAAGTGGGATAAGAGGGGATTAATTAAGTAAACAAGATCATTTACTTAATTAAATGGAGGATTAGGATAAGGGGAAATGGGATAGAATTAAATAAATATAAATTTATTTAATCAGGGATAGGGTAAAAGCTAAAATTAAATAAATGCAAATTCATTTAATCAAGGATAAGGGATAAATAAGAGTGTAATTAATAAATATGTGAATTTATTTAATTAAGGGTAGAATGAGGTTAATAATTAAATAAATAATAAATATCTATTTAATTGGCTAGGATAAGGGTAATTGTTAGGACAATTTTAGGTGTCTACAAGAAGTTATTAGAATGTATGTTGCAAACAATGGAATCAGTTGGTTAGATAGACACTACTATTGCATATTGTTGATACAGTAAAAAACTTTGAGGGTACTAATTCACCCCTCCCCTCTCAGTACTTTATCTTTCATATCCCAACACATATCCCCTCAAATACAACTCATCCTAATCATTGTTAGGAATAGTCCCAAGAGATAACTGAGAGGGGGGTGAATTAGTTATCTACAAAATTCAATTCTTTATCCAATTAAGTATAGAATAACATTAAGAACATACACAATAAGATAACACTTAACACAACACCATGATTTTGGTTACAGAGAAACCCAAATAGGTAAAAACCCTGGTGGGAATTAGCACCCACTATAAACTGCACTAGAGTATAATGATCCATGTCAAAAGATCTTTCAACACTGTTAGGAGTTGATCTTTACAATGCATGAAATAAAGTGACCTAGTCAAAGTTCGGACCCTTTTAGGAGTATTTTACCCTATTAGGGGTGAGGACACACTGTCCGGGAGCACACTACTCAAATGGTGAAGCCTGCAACCTTCTGCACAATAGATACACACTATATCTGGATCTTGGTGAACTAGAAAGTAGACCTGTTGTCTTGATCAGCTCCAATGAATATCATATACTCTTTTCTTCTTCACATAGATCTTCGACTGATGATTGAATCAACTATATTGTCTCAATATATTCGCATCTTTTGCTCTACTCTTTCAATCACGCATAGCGATCACAACTAACCATCTATAAGTATCCTTCTCCAAATGATATAATCAAGTCGGCCTATTAGAACCTTCTTGAAAGAATAATAGAGAAACAATATAACTCTTCAACAACATCTCCAATGGCTAAACTAAGCACACAACACAAAAAGGACCACGCAACTCAATATGAGTAGACATGTCGCTTCACACTATCGGCTCCACCAAATTAACTGAAACTTTATTTACAATCTAAAATACCTTATGTGCTCTTAACCAAACATTCTTAACTCATCACAAAACATGAAACCAAACACGCATATCAAAATGATAGGCGCAACTAATGAAACAATATAAACAATGTCAACTCCATCAGATAAACTCTAGAAACTATAATTGGCGAATAGAAACATCATAACTTAAAACTTGTACTCCACAACTAACTCTGCGTCCATAGACATAGCTTCATAAACATGTCTACAACACAACTATAAACATGCAAGGCTCCAACATAACCAAACTAATAATCACATACAAAACTCTTCTTGTAACACTGACATGAACACAACTGTTACATCCAACTACACAACTATTTGTACTTAGAATCAACCTTTGCATCTATGATATCATGTTGATAACATATCCATACAACATATGCTCAAGGCTCTCTGCATAGAACTACAACGCACACTGCTTACCATATGTTGTCATCAATGACAAACATACAGGCAGCACAGGCTTGCTGGAAAATATCCAACAATTATCACAAAGGATCATTGCACTCACTTAGTGCTTATGTCTTACTTGAGCCTATTGGGTCATCTTCCTTTTGATTGTGCATTAGGAAAAGGTGGACTACCCCTATCTATTTCATTGCACCCATTTTCCCCATTATGCAATAAAAAGATGATCATGATAGAAAGCCACACTATACTATGAGATCAACGCCTCTAGGAGCATAAATAATAACAATCATCCTAACAAGTTGTGTTATGTTAGTTGACCAATGTCTCAACGAGTGTAAACATGTTAAAAAAAGGGTTAAGTAGTGTGATCCATAGATCATCAATATTTCAGGTAGTGTAAGAAAGGATCAAACTAGAAAGACACACTATAGTAGATGATCAAAAAAAGGATTATAAGCAAGGAAAGTTACTAGAGATAGATTGATAACCATGACTTAGGTGGTGTTATGAAACACATCACTTTTTGAAACATCAATGAATACAAAAAGAAACAAGGAGGCTTCATATTTCCCTCTTAAGATGCCAGCATACTATTATGTTGATGTATAGTAGGAAAAGGGAAGCAATGTAAATAAAGGAAATTACCTCACCTTTTGACCTTTGTACAATTCAAAAGGAATATACCCTCAATAGGTTTAAGTGGTGACTTAAGCGGTCAATGGGGATAATGTTTCCTTCACTAATAATGTGGTTGAATGAAAAGGGAAAGATAAATGATGTAATGATATAATGTAATTAATTAACTAGGAAAACTACTTAAAAGATACCAAAAATAGACTGTAACAGACAGATAGTGAACTAAAACTGACAAAAATGGAAACTAGAAGAACAAACTAACCTTTGGCAGAAATCTAAGCTCGGAATGGCAAGGACATGACAGCAATGGTGACGTATCCTTGTGTTTTTGGATGAATTTTTCACAAATCATCTAGTTGTACTTGATCTACTCATATCTAATCTAACAGCTTTGTAACATATTATTGTACATCGAAAAATGGGGAAGAAGGTTGAAAAAGGGGTTTGCCTTGGTCAAACCCCTATGTAGGAATCAACCTTGAAATGAAATAAAATAAAGGAAAGTTTTTTTTTCATGTAGCGGAGGCTAGATCTAGAAAATGAATCGTATCATACATTGTAGAAGAAAATACTTCTTTAAATGTGATCAAATTTGTTGATCCAATATATTTGACTAAACACAAAAACCCAAAAGGAAATCATGAAAGACAAAACCTTATGGAATAGATGTTGCAATTTTTTACAATGCTTGATTAATGGGGGGATAAAAGATTTGAATGAAAGATAGATGGATGTGGATCAAAAACTCCTTTCCTTGGCCTCCAATGGGGAAAGAAGCTAGATCTATGAAAGAAACTATCTTGATTTCTTGAGAAGAATGAAGACTTGATGGCTTGGACTTGATGTCTTTTGATTTGCTAAACTTTCTTCCTTGCACTTGATAGCATGATTGATAACAATTTTTGCACTTTGTAAAATCTGGACCATGAATTCTAACAATGGATAATGGATTATGGATGCCAAAATGAGGAGAGATAGGGATTTTATAGACATCTCAAATCATTTAGAGGAGTTAAGAATCAAGCAGGGTGACAATGGATTGGATCTCCCCCCAAGACCCTGGCATGGACCTCCGAGCCAAATTTGGGTCCCATTTGACTAAGACATGTCGCCAATGGTGACATATCCCTAGGAGAATGAGCCCCGATTTGATCTAGGTGCTAGGAATAATGGTTAGGTGTGGGATTTCCAATTTAAACTCATTCCACGGTCAGAGCAGATCACATAGGCCAAAAATAAGCACTTAGGGCCTAGGAGAGGAAATGAATTATGTGATTGGATGAAAAAGATAGAAACATGCCTAGAAATAATGTTCAGCCTCAAGTTTAAGAAATATTCAGAGGAATGGAGGACCTGTATTTGAATTTAGGTATCCTTTAAGTGCCATATGAGTTCCTAACATAGAAAATACACTAAAGTAGGCACAAAGTGGTCCTTAAATTGTACACAAATTAGGTGCTTACAATTTAGGATGGTACATTTCATATCTTAAGGAAGATAAAGATATGTATCAAGGATACACTCCTTAAACACCAAGGATATATCCCTTTCAAAACTGCATATGTCCAAGCTAAGAAGAAGATATTATGAAGGATCTAAATATTCAAGAAAGGAAGAGATCATTGAAATAAAATATCTTGCAACAAGGGTAAAGTCCTAATCAAGGGTACATATTTATCAAATAGGGGAATGAGGGGAGGATCCTTATCTAAGGATATCTACCTCCACAAAAGGAAGGAGATATTCAAACAAGGATGAGAACAATTCTCAAGAGAAAGAGAGTATATTCTCAAGAAAGGATGCACACTTACCAAGAAAAGGAGAGGGGATCCTCAAGCAAGGATGTCTACCTTAAAATAAGTTTTACATATCCGCTAGTGTATAAGTGAGGACAATCACACTATAAAATATTATGTTTCTTACCCTAGAAAAATGATGATTCCATGTGAACTTAAACCACCCTGAATGACAATAAACCCTCATATAGATATACAAATGTCACATAGTGAGGAGAAACATAATAGTAAGAAGTGTTATACATAGAAGGGATGAGAAAAATTCATTTGAATGACAACAGGTTTGAGAGGTTATTGTATTTTACCTTCCAATGCCTAAAATTCATTGGTTGATGATACATACAAAAAGAAATATTTGTTTGATTATGTTTATGAAAATTCTTATATTTTAGAAGAAGAGTAAGTGGAATTTGAGAAGCCTCAATAAAATATTGTCTTGTTTAGTTGGAAGATTAGAAGCGTGAAGAAATTATTTCTCTTGTGGAGAGAGGTTTGATTTCTCATAATAAAAATACATGGGGACATTAGAAAATTGATGAGGACAAGTAGACAAAGGAGGAGGTTGAAATCTTAAACCCTCTTTAAAAAATTGTGATGTAGGTTTTGCAAGAAGCTCAATGCTTTGTTCCATATAACCTAAGCCATTTCCATTATATCCAAGTTAAGAAAGAATTTAAAAACCAATCATATAATGTCGCTCTCAATCAAGTGTAGGATCAATAGTAGAAGAAGAATCAATGCTTTTTGAAGAATGTGGATACTTATTAGGTGTTGAAAAGTAGATATGAGAAAATTCAATCTTAGATTCAATTGGTCCATGTAGGGTGAATTCTAAATGACCCCAATTATCATCTAGAATTGTTAGAATAAGTAGTTGGAAGAGATTTAGATGTTGCTTGGAAAAATGAAACACAAGGCTCCTTTGAGGCTTTGGATGTAAATTTTAGGACTTTGTATTCTCTAGCAAAGTAGGGTGTAAAGTCTAATAAACCTCAATTATCCTCTAAGAAAGCATTATCAATAGGAGATGTGTATTCTTCGGTAATAGATGGAATCATACCATTAAGGGGATATATAGATCCTACTTTTTCTTGGATGATATTATGCAAAGTTTTATCAACTTATATTGTGTATAGTTTATCATCATGTATAAACTTTTTTGTGCAATGACGAGTAGATGGGACCACATAGCACAAATTCATAATCTATAATTTGTATGTGAGAGTATTAGGCATGAAGATAAGCATTGGGAAAATCATGGGTCCTACCATGGTAGGTAATAATATTATATCTAACAACTATCTACCAATATCATCAAAGCCACAAATATAGAGAGAATTACATTGAATTTGAGACCTACACGCCCATAAGAAATTGATTCCACTTTAAGGAAGGTTTTGTCCTTTGAAAAAATACCAAAAATGCTAACAAAATTGGGTACTCATTTAATAAACAATAGTACTCTTTTTTTTGGATCTAGAATGAAATAGGTACTTGTTACTTAAAACTCTTAATTTTAAAATATATATAATTTTATTATTTTTACCTAAAGGCAATTGAGCAAAAATGAGTACTTGATTTCCTACCATCCCAGCACCCTACCACCTTCTCCAACCAATGTCTCCTCCAAGCATATACCTTTTTCATTTTTTTCTTTTCTTTTTCTTTGAATGTATTAGGGTTTAAATTATGTTTTTTTGTTATGGTTTGAATTACAGTGTTTTTGTTAGGATTTTTTTTGTATTTGTCTCCATAACTAGAAAATGAACTAAATATCTATATAAGTGAAATAGATATAAAAAATTAAAATAGTATTTTTCATATTTTAAAAATATGTATAAAATAGTGTCCTCAAAATGGACACCAAACTAAGTGGTAAAAAAATAAATATAAAAATCTACCATTGTGTAGTGAATGCAAAATCTTGTTAATTCAAGAAACTTCTGACTAAAAAAATACTTACACTAGTATAATCCATGATCAGCCCCTAGAGATGATGTAGTTGGCTAAGGGATTTGGGTTCTTCCCATATATGTCTTGAGGTTGATTCTTGCTACCTGGACTTACTTGATGATAGTCCCTTATCAACATTTGTAATCATCCCCAAAGCACTAGTCTCACCCTAATTTTCCCCATTCATACACCCTAGATGGACAACCAAAAAATGTAGCAACTCTTAGGCAAGGTGGCGTGGACACTACGTTAGGATAGTAGTGGGGACACCCCTAGCGCAAAACAAACATTTTTTATCAACATCCAAAGAAACTCCCCCCCATTGAGTAGCACTCGTGGAAGCACTCGAGTTAAAACATGTTTTTATCATATATGCTTGGATCTTAAACATGAACCATATTTTAAGTAGTAATATAAATTCATAAATCACATATTACAATATGTAATAAAACATAAATTTTTTAAGTATCATTAGGTTTATATGATAATTGATACCACTAACTAAATAAAAAGTCCTCAACATTTTCTTAATTTAAGAATTACAGTTTACAATCCTAGCATGACCTGTGTCTACATTTAGCTTAACTAATTAACCATACATAAAGTAGCATATCAAATGAAAAATATATCTCAAGCTTAAAGGAAAAATAAGTAAAAGAAATTTGAGTTCAAGGATTGGGACAACTTATTAATAGGAACATCTTCCTCTTTTTCATATTTTGTGCCTTGGTTCTCATGCATGTATGCATTGAGGTCTGACTCCCTACATATATTAGTCATCTGAGTCTACTAAAACTCTGATTTCTTTTTTCTAATGATTTCTTTCATTTATGATGGATCATAGAATTTGATCTGAAACATTAGACTTAAAAATATCTACACAGTCAAATCCAAAAATAAACAACTACATTCACAATCTTATCAAATAATATAACATTAACTATACCTCAATTATTTAAGTTGATCTTAATAATATTCTAAAATATGCACAAAAAGTGTATATATTTAAATTTTCTTGGGGGAGTGGCCCATTAATGGGCTTTCAAGGGTTGATCCTTCCCTTCAAAAAAGGGAGATGAAGTGAAATGGGAAGCACCAGATCTAGGGTCGATCAAAGTCAACTTTGATGGAGTAGCAAAAGGAAATTTGGGATCCTTAGAGGTTGGATGCGTGGCAACAGACTCTATGGGTAACATCCTAGCCATGGAGTCTAAAAAACTAGAGGGTACCTGATGAGAGCCATTTACGACCCATTCTATGCCATATTTTAATCCATTTCATTGAGTTTCATACTTACTTCCCTATTCCATTTCCATCCCATTTCGTTCCATTTGCCTATTTTACGTTGCATATGATTTAATATATATATATAAGTAGTATTTATTATAGTTTTGGGATTAAAATATAGAAAATATATTATTGATTGTTTTTACTAATAAAAATTATAATCCTAAGCCTTTAGAAAACCAAGCTTGCAGCATACAAATTACAGGAACTTTCTGCTATCGGAGCTTTCTGGTCTTCCTGTCGCCTTCTTCACCATAATCTACTATCTAAACGATTGTTCCTGTCATTTTCCACATGGATTTATTTGATTATCCACTTCAACATTTCATATATTGTCATGCATGTTGTTTGATTACCTAATTATTTCAACAGCTTTGTTGAGGATTGCGGAAAAGAATGCATTTATTGGCTTTAAGGAGGATCTCCAAATATTATAGTATCCTATTATTATTTGCTTTAACAGGTGGCTGGTATCCAAGATTTTGTACAGATTATTATGACATATCTTTTCTTATTTATAGCCATAGTTATAACAAATTTGTTTTATTATGTGGCCAACAAATAATATATTATGTAAACCAACTATTTTCAACTTTTTAGCCACGTTCAAAAACAAATTACCTATTTTAATATTATTTGTTACAAGCTGCAATAATATAAGCAGCATATGTAAACATTGAATGTAATTCCTTGGTATCAAATTGTTAAGAAATAAAATCATTATGCTGATTGTTTCCATCATAGTTTTGTAAGCTTTATCTCTGTCATCTGATGGGAGGAAGGGTGCCCACTCTCCAGCAGCTGATAGACTGTAAATAATTTATTCTAGTGTGTTTTGACATTTGTTTATTATGTTTTATATTGTTATGTTTGATAGTTTAATCATTTTAGTTAATTAATATTATATTTTTATATTCAATAAGTGTTAATAATCTATTTTTATTTCAATGTTGCAGATCTAATTGATATGGCTTTTAGATTTGATTTCTACTATAATCCGTCTTAATTTCTGTACTGTAGTTCCTGTCGCATTTCTGTATTGTAGTTCCTATAGAATTTTAATCACAAAATTAGAAGAGAAAGAATTGTGCATTAAGGAATTATTTTATCAGATTAACCATCCATATATTATGCACGTTTATGGTCTATAGATTAGTTTGATTTGTATTTGAGAGTTTTTTTTTTTAGATTATTAGATCTATTGAAACTGTTATTGCCAGAAAATTATAGTTCCTGTCGCCAGGAAGTGACAGTTCCTGTCGCCAGAATTATTTTAGTTTGCTGCAGATTTATTCTTGTGTGTTCTAGATGCATTCATAATCCCTCATCTCATAACCGGCATCCCTTGATGGCATATTGCTCGGACACCTTTCGCAAGCTTACACTCTCAGATTGACACGAATAGACCAAGCTTAATTTCATCATAAATTGTTAATTATTTCTTAATTATTTGCCCCAATGTTGGCCTATCAGTACCAACAATAAAGCTAAAGCTCGGGCAGCATTATTGGTTGCAGAAATGGCAAAGAGGATTCAGGTGGAATGTTTGCATTTCAAAGGAGACTCACATATTATTATCAATGTTATTGCTACTAGAAAATCGCAAGTGTGGAAGATTGAGAAAACTATTTCTATCATACGGGAAAATAAATTGATGTGTTTCTGCAATTTTGAATTATCCCATATATATAGGGAGGGAAACACCTTGACGAACTCTCTTTCCCAGGTGGCAGTCGACTTGACCCCTCAATAATGTTATGTCGGCAATCGTGGCACACCCTGGAAGGAGGTGATGTGGCAAGTGATATAACCGAGTGGTGATGTATGCTGATAACACATTGATGCGGTGGTATTTTTGAAATGTCATCAACAGAGGATGATGATTTTGAGATTGAGGTGGCAAGCATTGAATGCGAAGGAATGTTGGTAGAGATTTTCCAAGATCGAGAGGACAATGAGTAATTTCTCGTTCTACACGAAGAAGGGGTGTAGATGTGGTGGAAATCAATGATCACTTGCATTTCTTTTGGTGGCAATGTGAGGTGAAGATACGCAAATATGGAGACAAATTTCAATTTCAAAGCTTCCAAGCCTGAGATGGCTTTCTAGGGTAGGGTTTCCATAGAGCGATTGAAACGTGTATTCACAATGGATGATCCATTTTGCATGATCATGTTGTAAGACTTGTTGGGAATCGGCTATCTGATTGTAGCTTACAAATTCTACTCCAATACAGATATCTCCTCCATGTTATGTGCATGGAGACTTGAATTTAGTGAGATTGATGAAGTGGGGAGGGTGGTGTGTAGATTTATGAAGGAAGAATGGAGGTAGGAGCTCGACATTTTGTTGTAGTATGTGGATCCTAGCCTGGGTTTCAACACCAACAAGGGAGATTGGATTTATGTCCCAGCTGTATGGTGAAAATGTGATCACACTTCTATGAATCCTTACATGCAAGAAAACTCAAGAATGAGCCCTCACAAATCGATCCATAGCTCTTTATGCATGGAGTTGCAAGATTTGTAAAATTGCTCTCAGCTAGAGCTATAAACTCATGACCTTGCTAGTCAACCATACAATGAGAGATTCACAATGAAAACAAGGGCAAGAATGTCAATATCTCCAATGAAACCAAATGTATGCAATGCAATGCAAATCTATATGACAATGCAAGTTAATCTATTGCATAAAAGGAAATCTAAGCTAATAATGCCATGATTATGCAACTATGATGTAAGAAAACAAGCTAAATGAAATGCAACAACAATGTCTTCAAAGCTTGAATGCAAGAATGTCTTCAAAGAGCTCCAAATGACCTAGAAAACCTGCAGCATAACATTAGCATAAAAACCTAAGATATAAAAATGAAGAAGAGAGCTCTTATTTTATAGGAAGTGAAAAGGAATGGACCATTGTGATTAAGAGGCAAAAGACTTAATCAATGGTGGAGAAAAAAAGAAGCTTGATCCTTGTGCACAAATGTTCTCCAATAGGAAAATAGGAGTTGACTTTATGTTCATATGAGACAAAAAGTGTTTTTTCCTTTTTATAAAATAAGAATAATACTTTATTTGTGCAACATAGGATAAGAAGAAAAGTGGGGATTTTTTATTTAAATAAAAGGGGAGGAAATTCCTTTTAATTAAATAAAGGCTTAAGATAAAATGATTTTATTATTTAATTAAAAGAGATTTTTAATTAATTAAAAGAGAGCATGTTCTCTTAATTAAATAAAATTTTTATTTTTATTTCTTTTAAATTAAATAAGGCTCAAACCTTAGGAAATATTGAATTGATTATGATTTGATCAAGGAAATCGATATAATTGATATTGTTGATATTTGAAAATATTGATTCAGGGATTTGATAAATTGTAGAAATGGGGCCCAAAGTCTAGGCGACCATTTTAGGGTGCATACATTTGCCCCTCTTTGACTAATGTGTGATCGATCTGGGAACACATGCAGTCAAAGAAGAATTGAAATGTGAGATCAATTTGGGATCACAAAACAACCCAGATGTGTGTTCATTTTGGGAACACATCAGGACAAAGATAAGCAAAAGACAAGACCAACACCGTCACTGCTAGGTGCAAATCAAGCCTTAGACAAAACTATCACCATCGATGCTAGGCAATAATCAAGTCTAAAAAAAAGGAGATAAAAATTGAAAGACAAAATCACCACCGTCGCTGCTAGGTGATAATCAAGTCTCAAAATAAGAATCTCAAGCTGAGCTGAATGATAAAGCTTAATCAAAGATTAAAGCTGATAGGTACTGCCCCCTCAGAATCAAAATTGAAATCAAATAGAGGAGAACAACAAATTGATAAACCTAATCAAGTCACAATAAATCATAATCGAAGGATGGAGCATGATAGGATAACCATCAAACAGTGAAGACATGCCCCAAGTTGACTAGGTTTGACTAGGAAAGATATAGGATAAAAATTAAGTCAAATCTTAGAGAGAGGAAGCGAAAGGGGTGAATGAAAGACTAGAAGTTTGGAAGACATGGAAAGGAGGAAATTCCATCAAAGATCGAAGAATTATGCCTCAAAAGGTCAGTCAACTACGTAGAAGAATGAGAAAACTTGGAAACACGACTCAGATTTTGATTTTGAGTCTGAAAATGGATAGAAAATGATGTGATATGAAAGATCAGAAATGAAAGATATGATCAAGAAGAATTAGAAAATGAGCATAGTTGACCAACTAGTCTGTAGATGATAAAAAGGAGAGCTCTCTCCATATGCAAGATGCAAAAACTAAACTATGATGAACCTAAGAATGCAAGCTACTATGAAAGTGGTTGACTTGCAAGGTCACAACACCTATAGACATCTAATTATCATCATCGAGCATTATTGGTAGCGTCGTAAGATCATACAATGCACACTACCATAACTATGTGGTAGGAATATGATCTTTATCAGATAGATATGTGGGAATCTCACCTAGGCATCAAAGACATGTAGGTCAAGATGACTAATGCAGTGAGATCACCCAAGTTTGTTATGGCAAGATTATGCTTGTATCAAGACATATGAAAGTCAGGATAGCTAGAAGCATGCACTCACAAAACAATCAAGGATAATACCTTGTCAATCCATAGTGTCAAGTAAGACCAGCATAAATGCTCATGACAGTTAGGATCAACAAAATATACCCATAAGCAGATAAAGAAATAAAACATGTTCTCATGCCCTCAGTCTTCTAGCTATGCATCATCGAAAACTTCTTAGGGAGAGACCACTCATCAAAGAAATCCTCATAGACAGCACACAAATAAAAATAAAGTCAACATATCTCAAGCGAGTTGATTGTCTAAGTGCATGTGTGTTGGTCATACAGTCAGACTCCGGTTATCACATCTGCTAATGAGAAATATCACATCATACTTAGACTATTGGGAAAGACATCTGATAAGTGTTAAGAAACACTCGACGCAAGGGTAGTGTTGAAAAACACTGTTTGGGGTGGTGTTGAAAAACACCTGTTGTGAAATGCCCCAAGAGACAAACGCCCCTAAAGGACCTATGCTAACAGTTATGCCCCCTAGACAAAGATAAAGACCAATTCCAGACCAAGTCAAATAAGGTCAAGGCATGATGGAAAGTGGCTAAGTGTCAAGGATGCATGCTAACAAATAGGAGTGCAAAGGTCTCAAGTAGCGCCTATTTGCAGGTTTTCACCACTTGGAATCTTTTTTCATTTTTTCATTTTTTCATTTTTTCATTTTTTTGCTACCAAGGCACCTGTTTCCAGGTTTTCACCAAGGCACTTTTTCTATTTTTTTTGAATTTTTGATTTATTGATTTTTTTATATTTTTTCAAGACTATATATGTTTTTTAGGATTTTTTTCAGCATCATATATGAATTTTTTTGGTATTTTTTCAGGATCATAATATATATACAAAGGATGCCCCCAAACAGAAATGGGCATCAAGGATAGAACTTCTTTAGGTGCAAAATGTTGATGGGCTCAGGGAGCTATTCTCCATCTTCATTCGACAGTAAATATGCACCTGTACCAAAAGCTTTTGTAATCATGTATGGTCCAAGCCAATTAGGTTTGAACTTGCCCTTTTGTTCTCTATTCTATTGATTCTTAGGGTTCTCTCTCAAAACAAGATCACCTATCTGAAATTCCCTAGGGTGAACCTTCTTGTTGAATGCTTTGGACATACGCTTCTGATATACTCTCATGTGATCAAAGGAAGCCTTATGCTTCTCATCTAGAAGTTCTAGTTCTTGTAACCTCATGGCACGGTAATCCTCATCTGTAATCAAACCTTTGAGAGAGACTCTAAGTGAAGGGATCTCTACTTCTAAAGGTAATACCACTTCAGTGCCATAGGTAAGGGAAAAAGGCGTGGCTCCTGTAGGTGTGTGAATGCTTGTTCTGTAAGCCCATAGTGTTGGATTGATTTGCAAGTGCCAATCCCTACCATTCTTGTGCACTGTCCTATGAAGAATCTTAAGAATGGTTTTATTAGAGGCTTCTGCCTGTCCATTTCCTTGTGGGAAGTAGATGGAGGACCAATGTTGCTTGATTTTAAACTTTTTGCATAAATGCTTTAGGTCCTTGTTCTTGAATTATCCTCCATTATCAGTAATAATCTCAAGAGGCACTCCAAATCGGCAAATAATATGATTCAGGATAAAGAGTGAAACTATTTTTCCTGAGGCAACAGAAAGAGGGACTGCCTCTACCCATTTTGTGAAATAATCAATAGTTGTGATGATAAACTTATGTCCACCTGATGAGTTGGGGTGAATTTTCCCAACAAGGTCAAAGGCCCCTCGCTAAAATGGCCAATGTGAAATAGAAGGAATTAGCTCCCTACCTGGAGCATGAATCAGGTTGCCATGTTTTTGACATTTCTCGCAAGACTTAGAAAAAGCTACTACATCTGCTTGCATTGTGGGCCAGTAATACCCTACCCTAAGCAATCGACAGGCCATGGCAAGACTATTAGAATGTCCACCACAAATGCCCTCATGAATGTCAACTAACACTTGGTCAGATTCCTCCTTTTCCAAGCACCTAAGAAGCATCCCATCAAAACCCCTCCTATATAGATCACCACAAATGAGGGTATGGTGAGAGGCATTTCAAATCAGGTTTCTACATTCAAATCAATTGAAAGATTTAGGGATGATGCCATCACGAAGATATGAATAAATGGCACCATAGCGGGAAGAGTCACGGGTGACAAGTGTGCAAATGACTTGGCTTTCAGGTGAGTCAAATATGGGATGATGTAGTTCTTCCACTAGGAACTCAAACCGAGACTCATCCTGCTCCAATTGTAAGAGTGAAGCTAATGTAGCCATAACATCTACAACTTTGTTGTCTGTCCTAGGGATTTGCTGAAATGTCACAAAAGTGAAGTAGCATCTCAAAGAATCAACCATCTTCTTATATGGTATCAACTTGTCATCTTTGGTTTGATACTCTTCATTAACCTGATTTATTATCAATTGTGAATCCCCAAAAACATGCAACTCAATTATATTTCATTCTATAGCCATCTTCAAACCATTAGTTAATGCTTCATATTCTGTGATATTGTTTGTACATGGAAAAAGTAATTTGTATGACTTTGGTATAGTGTATCCATGTGGAGAAACAAACAATATTCCCGCACCTGACCCATTTTGCATATTAGAGCCATCAAAGAACATTTTCCAGGTGTGAGCTGTGATATGCAGTATATGTTCATCTGGGAATTCCACTTGTATAGGCATGCTATCCTTAACTGGAAAATTAGCAAGTTTGTCTGCAATAGCCTGCCCCTTTATGGCCTTTCTTTCAATGTACTCTATGTCAAATTCTGATAATACCATCATCCACTTAGCAAGCCTACCCGTGAGAGCAGCCTTACTAAGTAAGTACTTTAGAGGATCAATTTTAGCAATCAAGTGTGTAGTATGAGCTAGCATGTAATGTCGCAACTTTTGAGAAGCAAACACCACAGCTAAGCAAGACTTTTCAATATTGTTATAATTGACTTCATAGGATACAAGAGTACGACTTATGTAGTATATGGCCCTTTCTTTCTCATTTTCATCTAATTGAGCCAACAATGCCCCCAAGGAAGTGTTTGTAGCTGAAATGTATAGAATCAAAGGCTTCCCTGGAATAGGAGGCATCAAAATTGGAGGATTAGCCAAGTACTGTTTAATTTGATCTAGGCTCTTTTGGCATTCCTCATTTCATACACAAGAAGCACCCTTATGAAGTTTCTTATTAAAGGGTTGTGCTCTATCTGCCAACTGTGAGATAAACCTCCTAATTGACTGGAGTCATCCCTGAAGACTTCTAATCTGACTAATGTTTCTTGGAGGTGGCATATCTAAAATTGCTTGGACCTTTTCGAGATCAACCTTATACCTTTTGTTGATATTATAAATCCTAAAAGTTTGCCTGAGGTGACACCAAATGTGCACTTCTTTGGATTCAATCTAAGTTGAAACTGTTCCATGCGATCTAGAATTACATCCAAATCAGTAAGGTGTGTATCCCTTTTTCTTGATTTTGCCAGGGTATCATCCACATAATCTTCCATGTTCTTGTGCATCATATCATGAAAAATAGTGGTCATAGCTCTTTGGTATGTAGCCCCTACATTCTTTAACCCAAATGGCATGACATTCCAACAATAGGTTCCTCTTGCACATGTGAACGTTGTTTTCTCTTGGTCTTCGGGAGCTATTTTAATTTGATTATATCTTGAGAAACCATCCATTAGAGAATATATTTCATAGCCGGCTGTCATGTCCACTATCATGTCAATGTTTGGAAGTGGAAAATCATCCTTAGGGCATGCCTTGTTTACATCTCTAAAATCTATGAAAACTCGAATGGATCCATCATGCTTGGAAACTGGTACTATGTTTGAAATCCATTCTACATAATCGATGGCTCTGATAAATCCAACTCTCAAAAGTTTTTCTAATTCTACTTTGATGAGGAGAGCTACATGTGGATGCATTTTTCTTAATCTTTGTTTCACTGGTTTGACCCCTGGAGCTATGGATAAGTGATGCATTATCATATTAGTGTCAAGCCCTAGCATGTCTAAATAAGTCCATGAAAAATTGATTTTCTTCTTTTGTAGGAATTGTATATATGCCTTGGTTTCTTCTTATAATAAAGACTGAGCAAGATGAACTATTTGAGGAGCTTCTTCTATGTTCAAATTAACTAGTTTTGTTGGCTCAATCAACACTGATGATCTGTCCTGAAAATAACTGGGCATGTTATTAAGTACCCCATCCTTGGGTGCCTCAAAGAGGTTTTCACCCTCAGATACATCATTTCTTTTTACTATTTTTGGTTCTGATACCGCCACAAAGTGGTTTTCGCCATCAAAACACCTATTCTTTTTCTTTTTCTCTTTTATTTTAAGACTGAGGTACTTAATATTAGGCTCAGTCATGCTTGTAGTTGGCTCACTGGTGGAAGACACTACTAGTTCAATGGCATTAAGGTAACATGCGATCTCATAGTCATTTTGAAAGGTCAACAGTTGTGGTTCTTGTGAGATTTGAGACCAATCAATTAAATGGCGGTTGACAATAGGTAGGTCTATGACTGGTTCAACATTGTAGATGTGTAGGGTGTCATTTCTGATGATCATATATTTGGGATCTATCAAGTTCCCTTCTAAGGTGTCCAAATTAGGACTTGTCCTACCAAACAAAGCATCGTCCACTAAGGCAATTCGAGGAGTCCAATCCTCTAGTCCTACACTAGGCTCATCAGCTACATCGGGTTGGGTATTATAAGCTTGAATAACATTGATATCCAAGTCTATTGTTGCATCTGAAAGTGAGTCCCATTTGAACTCATGTGAATCTGTCTCTGAATCAATATTGGGGCCTCATGATGTAGAAGCCTCAAGGTTGGGGAGGATCTCCCCTTCTTGAGCAATTTGTTGAACCACAAAAGTATCCAAATTGGTACCACCCATTGTAGCTAAGGTGGTGACACTTTCATTCATGTAGTCACTATCCATCGCAGCTGGGATAGGAGGACTATTAATTGTCAAATTTTGAGAATCTCCCCAAAAGAGATCAGTTGATGGCACCCAATCTTCTGTCATATCTTGCTGATTAGTTAAATCAGGTGTGTATTCAGAATCAAAATCATTGTCTGTCACAACTAGGATAGTAGTATCTTTTAGTTTCTCACTTTCAAAGCCTAAACCCTTTGTTGATTTATCCCTTCATGCAAAAAGTGCATGATCCAAAGGTTCATCCCTAGCATCCAATCTGTGACTAAGGGGACCATGTCCCAGATGTCCCATGTTTTTCACTAACGTGTACCCTCTCCCATAAGCTTTAGGTGAAGGAGAAAAATTTTCATTGTGTTGATATTTTTCCTCATGATAAATCCAATCTCTAATGGCAACTTCCTCTTTCTCTTCCTGAATAGGAATTGAAGACTCAACAAACTTTCCAAATAGTGTCATGGCTGATGAAGAGGGCTTCATATCTAGTGAAGGCTTCCCATAAGACCTAGGAGAGATTGACAACTTTGTAAAAGAATCAATCTTGTAATCTCCCATGCCAAGGTCTAAGGTCTTAAATTTACCCTTACATTGATCAAGTGAGACACTAGAACTGTCAGCTTCCCTATTCAAAGGTACATGTGATCCAGCAAAAATGTTATTCAGTGATAAAGTGCTATCCCCAGGTATGCAAATTTCTACACCATTATGAGGAAACTTGACACACTGGTGATATGTTGATGGAACCGCTTGCATCTCATGAATCCACGGCCTACCTAGCAAAATGTTGTAGGCTAAAGGTCCAACATCAACAATCTGAAATAAAATATCATTTTCCACTGGAACAATACGAATTGGTAAAACTGCTAATCCTTTAGAACTCCTTTCTGCTTCATCATATGCTTTGATTGTGATTTTTTTCCTTGTGTCAATAACCTCTTCGAAATATCCTAAAGCCTTCAACAAACTCATGGTACAAATATTTAACCCTGCACCCCCATCTATCAGCACACGCCTGACATGAGTTTTATGAATCATGACTTCTATGTGTAAGGCCAAGTTATGTGGGTTACTTATGGATTTGTCATCTTCTTCTGAAAAAGTGAGGAAATGAGGGCTAGCCAAATGGTTGACCATGTTCTAGAATTGATCCACATCTAAGTTGTTGGGGACACTAGCTGCTCGCAAGGCATCCTTAAGGACACGCTTATGCCTTGGGGACAATTCCAAAACTTCAAAGATAGAAATTTGTGCTGGCGTACGTTGTAATTGGTCAACAAGATTGTAGTTAAGCTTAGGGCCAACAGTTGATTTGGAAGGAACCTGTTTGGATTTAGGCTGTCTAGGCTTACTGGAGTTGGGGCCTCTAATGACAATAGGAGGTTGATTAACTTGACTCCTAGTAATAGCATGAAGAGACTGAGACTCCCTACATGAGTTAGGACCTCTCAGCACCACTACAGGTCCATCATAAGGCACTTGCTTTGAATCATTGTTATACTCATAGGAATCCTTCTTTCTCATCATGTTGACATTCTCCTCGACTATCTCAAGCATGTTGATGACATTGTCCGCTTTGGTATAGGTATAATTTACTGAAGCCTTGCCTTTGTTGTTTTTGTTGTTGTTGTTGTTGTTAGAACCATCCCCTTTCTCATATTTAGGAAAGGGCTCTTTGAAAGATTTGTGATCTGAATTAGAAGTTAAGCCATCCACTTGCAACCTCCCACTCTCAATAAGGTCTTGGACAAGGTGTTTAAGTTTAAAGCAATTTTTGATATCGTGTCCAATTCCATTGTGGTAAATACAATAGGCCTTCTCATTCCACCAATATGGTTTAGTCTCTGGAATGTGGAACTTTGAAGGGTCTTGGGGTTGCACTAGATTATGAGCAATGAGTGTCTTAAAGATGTCCGCATAGGAATCCCCAAGTTTTGTAAATTGCCTTTTCTTTGTTTTTGACTTTCCTTGATACTTTGGCTTACTATCTTGTTGTTCTGAGGATACTTGTAACTTCATGGCTTGAACCGCATTGGAAAGATTAAGGACTTCATTCTTAGGTTGAGGTGAGTCAACAACACCATCATTGACCACCTGTTTATTCTTGTTCCAATAATTGTTCTTTTTGTCCTTGTTTCCATGATTGTTGTTGTTGTTTTGGCTATTGTTATTGTTTGTTGATTTGGCCAAAATTCCTTGTTCTTTTAAAACATCTTCAATGCGACATGCCACTTCAACCATAGTATCAAAAGAGCCGAAGGGGTACTTCCTAACTTCATACCTTAATTCGGGTATCAGATTGCTCACAATAATATCAATCCTCTCCTCTTCAAGGATTGACCTTGGGTACTTTGCGCATAAATGTCTCCACCTCTGTAAGAAAGTAACAAATGATTCTCCTTGGTTTTGTTTTAGCTTGCATAAATCAAGCATGGTGCCTGGTCGTGTCAAATTATAGGCAAAATGTTGGACAAATCTTTCCACAAGCTCCTTAAATGTTTTGACTGGTGGAGTTAGATTAGTGAACCACTCCATAGCTTGTCCCTTGAGACTTCTAGGGAACAATCTCATTAAATAAGAATCCTCATGGTGGAAACAAAAACTCATGATATAGAATTTCCTAACATGATCATGGAGATCACCAATACCATCATATTTGTCATATGTAGGAAATTTGTCTTTCTTAGGGAAGTCAACCATCACAACACTCTTGTCAATAGGATTAGGACAAATAGCATCCAAGTTGAATGTGCTCTTAGGGGCCCTCATGTTATTCACATCTCTTTGAAGTTGTTTGATCACCTCACTTGTTGATGGTTCTTGTTTCTTCACCTTTCTATCCACATCAAAATCAAAAGGTACCTTGGCACCTTTGTTAATTAGACTTTCCAAGAATTGGTCTTTATTTTGTTCAACATACTTTTCAACATAGGCTTGGAAAGATGGCTCTTGTTGAATAGCCATAAAATTTAAGGTGTCCAAATTAACATATCTTCCTCCTTGTTGTGAATCATGGTGTACTCGTTGGAAGGGTTGTTTGGAAAGTCTAGGAGGTGAATTTCTCCTATGGTGATCATACCTCGAAACTCTTCATCCCCTTGGACTTGGGGATCTTGAGGGCGTCCTAGACCTTCTCCTAGTCTTTGGACTTTGTGAGGGGGTTGATGGAGGAGAGTTGGTTCCACTATTAGTTCCCCTTCCATTATATTGACTTTGTAATTGTTGCGCATAGAGCCTATCCTCTTCTTCTTGTATGGCTCTTCTCTTTAATTCCAACAATGCATTTTCTTCTTCTAACTGCCTAAGTTTCACTTTTCTAGTTGCTTGCTCATCTTTGTAGGCTTGTTTAGCTTTTTTGATAGCCCTCAATCTAGCATTAGCGTGCCAAGGATTTTCCTTTGTTGGAGATGAAGGTCCTGATGCATTGAATAAGTTGGCCGCATTGACATGGTATTCTGAATTATTATTGTGATCAATATGTTGTGGGGACCCTGACTCCGAAGAACTATGCCTATGGTGTCTTTATGCTCTTTGTTGAGGATCCCAATATCTTGATTTATCATGAGGTGACCTTGGTGGACTATATCTGAGGTCATCATCATCATTATGTCTGAAACTTGAAAACATGTTTTTAAGATTGCGGTTGATATCTTCTCTAGAATTCTTGATGTTTGAAAAAATCATGTTTGTTCCTGATGAGTAGTGTGTCTTAGGTGTACCTTCCTCACAAGGATTAGCCTCAACCTCTATTTGACTCTTAGGGGACTGATCAAAGAGGGGTTCCTTTTCCTTGTGTTGTTGATGTGTCCTAACTGGTGGTAACTGATTGAAGACAACTGGGGGTCTTTTCCCTTGATTCACTTGATATCTTGTAGTAACTGACATGAAAGAAAGAGATTCTAAGTGATAGGCCAGTCTCTCAAAGTGTCAATTCCAACCTAAGATAATTAAGATTCTCTATTGTCCAAAGAGAAAAAAATGAAAAGATAGAAAATAAGAGGACTTCACCAACACTATCAAAGAGGTGCTTCAAATCAAAGGGTGAATACCCTTGCACTTTTGAATCAGGAGGTTGGACTTAGCCAAAAATTCAAATTGAAATTGAGATATATGAAAATGAATTTGGACAATAGCAGGATCAGAATTCTCCAAGGGTGTAATCAACAATCTTAAAGATAGACTTTTTACTAAGAATGGCTTCCTAACTTGGCAAATTATTTCTAAGACAACCTTGTGAACCAATTGAAATTTCCCTTAGAAGGCAAAAACTAGGAATTTGCAATCAAAACAAGTTTCTGACAGCAAGGTAGAAAACCAAGCAAGTTGCAAAGAATCAAGCAAGTATATCAACATATTTTTATCATTGATCAGGCACATAAGACAACAATCAAGGAGTTCAAGCAAACAGTCTTCAAGCAATGGGCAAGGGACAAAGCAACCTTGCGCATGAACAAGAATAGTGACTTAGTATTTTCTACTCCTTAGGGATTATACTTGTGTATGTTCTTGAGAATATTTTAGCAGGCACTTAGAACACAACAACACCCTATCAAGCTTTCTACAAGGATATACATAGCTTTCTAAGAGGAGTCCTCGATATACACAAGGTACGTGAGGCCCAAATCTGTAGATGAGAAGAATTCAAAATCACACAATCGGGGGGAGACGATAACCCAAATCTCCTCCTTCACTTCTCAAAGGTATAAATTTCTTTAAGGCTTAGCCAAGAGTGATATCAAACTCAATTCCCAAGAGAGGTGTCTTTGGATTCACCTCCTGATATTTATACTCCACCAGAACATAGGAGTTAAGGTCATCCCTTGAGGTGGTGTGTCCCCAAGCAGGCCTTCTAGAAATAAAAACTAATTCACTATCAAAAGTATTTAGAGCACTAAAGATGGAACACTTAACTCTTCAAGTAAATGCAAAGTGAGTCCAAAAGTGGGACACTTAACCCTTCAAGTGAATGCGAAGCGAGTCCAAAAGTGGAACATTTAACCCTTTAAGATAATGTGAAGCGAGTCCAAAAGTGGAACATTTAACCCTTCAAGAGAATGTGAAGCGAGTCCAAAAGTGGAACATTTAACTCTTCAAGAGAATGTGAAGCGAGTCCAAAAGTGGAACATTTAACCCTTCAAGAGAATGTGAAGTGAGTCCAAAAAGTGGAACACTTAACCCTTCACAAAAACTCAAAGTGAGTCCAAAAGTAGAATATTTAACTCTTCACACCAACTCAAAGTGAGTCCAAAAGTGGAACATTTAACTCTTCACACAACCTCAAAGTGAGTCCAAAAGTGGAACATTTAACTCTTCACACCAACTCAAAGTGATTCCAAAAGTAGAACATTTAACTCCTCACATCAACTCAAAGTGAGCCCAAAAGTAAAACATTTAACTCCTCACGTCAACTCAAAGTGAGTCCACACTTAAGAAAACTAATGAGATCAAGAAAGCATAAAAAGGGAAAAACTTTGTGGAACACTTAACGCTCTTTTCAAGTAGACCCCTCCCCATGTATGAATGTTGACCTTGCACCCAAAGGGTAAATAACGAGGGGCGATTAGAAATAAGCGAGTCCAACACCCAATTTAGCTAACAAGCTCAATCAAAAGTAATCTAAAGTTGCTTATCAATACTACTCACAAATGAAAAAGGGGTGAACAATGGAATATTTAACTTTCCAAGTAAACATAGAGTGAGTCCACAAAGTGGTACATTTAACTCCCTATGTAAACAAGGAATGAATCCATGCCCTTAATCACTCAATGAGATATTTGATATTAGAACCAAAAATTACTTAAGGTTTAAACACAAGCATTCACTTACACAAACTTGTATGAAAGCAAATCTATGTTCATTCATTTCCCATTAAGAGCATCAATTGAAATGTGTTCTATGAAAGCATGTAAACACTCAAGCCAAACACATGAAAGGTTCAATTTTAATCCTAAAATCTAAATGTTGTAGAAATAGAACAAAGTACCTCAAGTCCAACGCTTTTTTTTAAGCATTTTCCATGAAAGCAAGAGCACCTTCAAATGAACAAGACAAGAAACAAGCAAACAAGATATGCAATGTATATCCAACTTATGCAAACCCTAAGGTGGTTAGATCTAAAAATCAATTGTTAGGAGCAATAATAACCAGCAAATAATTCAAATGACAACTCACATCATGCATTGAACCATGTGAAAAATAAATGCATACTAATCATCAAATACCTTTTTATTTAATTTTGATTTTTAACCTTGTTAACAAGACTGGACTTATACCACATGAATCTAGACCCTAAACCTAAAAATGCAAAAAAGAGACCTCTGTCAAAAAATAGAGAGCTTTCCAAAAATGTCAAAATTTTGAAAAGATCTTTTCATTTGTGCCTTAGAGAGCCATTTTACCAAAATAGACCAGTTTTTGTAAATTGACCAAATGAGCTATGATATGACCTCTAAATTAAAAACACAGTGAATGGACCCCCTATATAATTTCAAGATCTTTCTAGAAATATAAAAATTTCTAAAAAATACACTGATTTGCGTAAAAAATCAATTTTTTTATGAAAAATCAAGAAAAAATCATAAAAAATACAAATCACCTCTAAAAAATTTGAATTTTTTTTTGGAGCTTCTCTGATATGTTTCCAACCTGCAAAAAAAATTTTAGACAAAAACATCAATCTTTTTGGGAGATATGATCAAATCTTTGAAAATCTAGGGTTTTCTATCTCCAAACAAATCTGCACAAGGGTTAGCTCCAAAAATAATCAAAACTAGCATGCAAAAGGTGGGTTGCCCCATGCTGGACGCCAAAAATGTATGGTGAAAATGTGACCACACTTCTATGAATCCTTACATGCAAGAAAACTCAAGAATGAGCCCTCACAAATTGATCCATAGCTCTTTATGCATGGAGTTGCAAGATTTGTAAAATTGCTCTCAACTAGAGCTATTAACTTATGACCTTGTTAGTCAACCATACAATGAGAGATTCACAATGAAAATAAGGGCAAGAATGTCAATATCTCTAATGAAACCAAATGTATGCAATGCAATGCAACTCTATATGACAATGCAAGTTAATCTATTGCATAAAAGGAAATCTAAGCTAATAATGTCATGATTATGCAACTATGATGTAAGAAAATAAGCTAAATGAAATGCAACAACAATGTCTTCAAAGCTTGAATGCAAGAATGTCTTCAAAGAGCTCCAAATGACCTAGAAAACCTGCAGCATAACATTAGCATAAAAACCTAAGATATGAAAATGAAGAAGAGAGTTCTTCTTTTATAGGAAGTGAAAAGGAATGGACCATTGTGATTAAGAGGCAAAAGACTTAATCAACGGTGGAGAAAAAAAGAAGCTTGATCCTTGTGCACAAATATCTTCCAATAAGAAAATAGGAGTTGACTTTATGTTCATATGAGACAAAAAGTGTTTTTTCTTTTTTATAAATAAGAATAATACTTTATTTGTGCAACATAGGATAAGAAGAAAAGTGGGGATTTTTTATTTAAATAAAAGGGGAGGAAATTCCTTTTAATTAAATAAAGGCTTAGGATAAAATGATTTTATTATTTAATTAAAAGAGATTTTTAATTAATTAAAAGAGAGCATGTTCTCTTAATTAAATAAGATTTTTATTTTTATTTCTTTTAAATTAAATAAGGCTCAAACCTTAGGAAATATTGAATTGATTATGATTTGATCAAGGAAATTGATATAATTGATATTGTTGATATTTGAAAATATTGATTTAGGGATTTGATAAATTGCAGAAATGGGGCCCAAAGTCTAGGTGACCATTTTAGGGTGCATACACCAGCATACCCACCAAATCTACATCCATTCATACTTTGACAAGCAGGAGTGATTAGACATGCGAGGAAGATGGATGCCTAGAAGATGTGAAGGATACTTTGAGGCTACACTATAGATTGGGAAAGGGTCCTCACCTCAGGGAAGAGCAAGGAGGAATTTGATAAATTTGTCCTCAAATTCAAACTTGCAGATTACTAGAGGGTTCCCAAATTTAAAAATGACGGAGGGGAAAATAATGGGGAAAAGTAAAGGCTAGTGAGAAGACGATGATGAAGGAATGGCGCTCGTGGGACAAAAAGAGGAAGAAGAGGAAGATCACAAGCGAGTGGCGGACGTGGTAGCATCCATGGCACAAGGTGACTCTCGAGAGGCAACTCGGGATTGGGTTGAGTTGATCACCAAGATGAAACTTGTGTTGAAGTTGGGCAGTCTCCTCCCTGGGTGTGAATTTCCCAATTTGGTTTTTTGTTTGCCTGGTCATTTTTTGCAATGCTCTGTGAAGGATGAAAAACACAAGTCATTTTCAAGTCGAGCGTTAATGCTCATTTTGTGTATCTTTGTGTGTACATGGGATACCAAATTTTGATTAGGGTTTTTTTGTCGAATTACGCATAGACACTGGTAGTAGATGTATCTTTTGCAGAGATCAAAATGTGCATAGACAGGGGTAGTAGATATGTAGTTTTTTTGTAGAAACAATGTCGTGATGCTACGATGGTCATTCTATAGAGTTCTAAGGGTATGAATTGTCATTTTTGAGGTGTTGAACTATTGTAAATCCATATCTTTATTATTAATAAATATAAATTTATGAATCAAAAAAAATTCTAGAGGGAGTGTGATGCATGAGAAACAAAGTTTAAAAAAATCAAGATTGTTGAATAGTTAATAAGGTTAGCAACTGTTCCAAGCTTTCATGAGATTGATGGAAATCCTTTCTTAGGAAAATGACTATATTTGATGTTAAAAGACAACACTTTTTATCATTTCTATATACAATTGGATTATAAAAAAAATCTTCAAAAAAAACACAGGCACACAAATCCATTTGACAAAATAGTGATGGTTATGTTAAAGCAATGGTCTCTTTCAACCCTCTCACTGAACCGCTCAATATGCATTTAGTGTGGGTTCATCTTCCTAATCTCCTACTCCATTTTTGGGAGATGTCCTGCTTTGAGGCTATTGGGAACTCCCTTGGTCGGTTCTTGAAGGTGGACATACCCACAACATCCTTGGGCCATACTACTTTTTCTCGTGTTTTGGTTGATATGGATGTTTCTGTACCACTTCCTAGTGATATGGTGCTCATGGTTGGTGATAGGCCATGGACCCAAGAGCTAGATTTTGAGGGCCTTCCTTTACGTTGTCGACGTTGCTTCTCTACTAGTCACTAGCTACCGATTGTGCTCTTCTTCGATGCAAAGGTGTTGCTACTTGGTGGAAGGCTACAAGTAATGATCACCTGATAATCTAAGATACTAACTCTATTTTCAAGTCCTCCTCTAAGGATTCTCAGACTATTGACGAAGTTGAAACCCCTACGAACAATCTTGGAGAAGCTCTTGCTGCAGATCTTGTCCAAGCTTCTGTGGTTGATTCATGTCTTTCCCTTGATGCAACCCTTGTTGTTGTTCCTAATCTTGATAGTTCTTTGGCCTCTGGCCAGGGGGACAGTTATGTCCCCTCTACTTCTGCCATGACTCTACACCAAGCATCTTTTGACACTACTTAGCCCCTTCAGCACTATGTTCATTGTGCTGACAGCTACCCCAACGGAGTCTCCTTCATTGAGGAACCTAAAGATAGTATTGTCTAGACAGTTTTCAAAAGGTGAAGGAAGAGCTCTTGCCCCTTCTCTCATGCGAGGTGAGTTTGGTCTGTTCTATTTGGGCTTAAGCCTTTGCGCTTTGTTTCGTTAGATTTATTTTTCTTGTTAGTGTTTGTTGTGTTGACTATGTGTTGTCGATGGTCTGTCAATCTTTGGTAGGCCTTGCTTTGTTTTGGGTCAACCCCCTTCTTTTTGGTTGTTATTTTTTTCTCTATTGTGTGCTCTAGATACGATTAATATGTTGTTAATGTATATCTAATGTGTTGTGATTGTATTTTGAACACAATTTACACACTTCTTCCACCTATGTTAGTGTTCAAATGACTATCAAAAATTAATTTATAAAATAAACATCTAAAAAAATGTAAATACAAATAAACAAATACCTAAGTATAACAAACCAAAAAATGCTGAAAATTCATTTTAAGTACACTGATTATATAATCCATAAAAATTCATGGATTCCAATATCCATCTCATAATCGAGAATCATAGATATGATCACCTGTCTCATATTGAAAAATGCCAAAACCAGAAATATTGTGTCATATTACATGGATACATTGAGTAATAACCTCATAAAATGTAGTCACCTTTACTCTTCTTTTAGCCATTTAATTTCTACCTCGATTGGTGATTACATAATAGGAATTTTATTTTGCTTATAATATTGGGAACAACCTAACATCAGGGGAGTCCCAAAAAAAATAAAGCAAACGGGAGACATCCTCAATTTTAGGAGTTGTCTAGATTAAAAATTTAATAGAACTTAATTTATATGGCATCAATTCAATTGTTTACAATACAACTAATATATTTATATTTTTTTTAAATTATGTAAAATGTATTAAGAGATAACAATTTAAAGATAATTGTTAATAATTAATATAATCTAACTGAATATTAACATAGAAATATAAAAATTAATTTTGAAGGAATATTATTATTATGAGAGTATGTGAATTTATTTATAAAACTCAGCCAATTGATAACATCCTTCATGATTTATTTTAAACTTGATTTATTCTTCAATTAATTTTTTTTATTAAAATAAAAAATTATTAGACATTTAACAGAAATGGTTTTAATTACAGACATTAAGTAGTAAAAATCTATTAGTCATTTAGTAATTGACATCCTTCATAAGAGGGAATTATGGTTTCAAACATGGTTTTACCCATCATTAAAACAAACTACTGAATCGGAATTCTTAGAAGAGCAATTGAAAGAGGGGATGTTGGATTTGAATAAGATCTTATTTTTCCTGTTTCATAAATCATTGTGACACAAGTATTAGAAATAATGAAGTTTGTCCATTTATTTGTTCCTTCTCTATTCAACTTTACCTTCCGCAATGCATTTATTTGTTTTCCATTACTTAAATATTCTTGTTCTTTTCATTAATTTTTATTACACCAAGAAATTTTTCAGCTCTAATTATTTGTTTCTCTAAAATATTATTGGTATTCATTAATATTTTTTCTACAATCCCATAAGTTATATTTTTCTTAGTGTGGAACTTATTGATTTTGCAGCATGGAATTAAACACGACAATTATCAATAACCCATGTTCATCCTTTTTTATTAAATATAAACTAAAGCAATATCCATAAAAACTTGAAAATAAATATTGATATAAAGAAAATTTCCTGATACAAATCGCTAACCAAATCATCTTTCAAATAAATTCTTCAAATCACCAACAAAATCATCTTTCAGAATTGACTTCCACTGATTATTTTTTTAAAACCATACTTGTAAAATACAGATTCATTCCAAAGTTGGGGTACATGCACATCGTCCCATAAAATATGTTTGAGTAAACTGGAGCCACTTTAAGCAATTATTGTATAAACAGCTTCTCCATTTAAATGAAAGCTTCCACTACTAAATTAAATTTGGACGATATACAAAAATAATATTAAAAATAATAACAAGAGCTGCGTTACAGCATGAGTCCCACCTAATTGGAAAAAAAGTTGAAATTGAAAGAAAATTAGATTTGAATAAGAATCAAGCAACTCACCCATGTAGTTGTTTCACAAGCTTTTGCTAAGTTAATGAATAATATGCTATTCCCTGCCATGACTCCTATCAAATAAATCATCATTTTAAGTGTAATTTATTTGTGGATATTAAATATTACTTAAAGAATATGAAAACTAATATTACAATTAATATAATATATTTAATAATGTTATAAATTGATATATTATTGTTAGTTTATGTTAATTTTATTATCTAATTTAAATAACTATAATATTGAATATATTTGATTTTAAGATAAATATAAATATATAAATTTTAAGTTATATATATAATATAGGATATTATACATATATTTAATATATATAAACAATTATGAATTCAAAACATACATATACACATATATAATTATAAATTTCATATATAAATTCTTCCATTGTAATTTAATTGTGGATATTAAATATTACTTAAAGAATATCAAAACTAATATTACAATTAATATAATATATTTAATAATGTTATAAATTGATATATTATTGTTAGTTTATATTAATTTATTATCTAATTTAAATAACTATAATATTGAATATATAAATTTTAAGTTATATATAATATAAGATATTATACATATATTTAATATATATAAAAACAATTATGAATTCAAAACATAAATATACACAATAATAATTATAAATTTCATATATAAATTCTTCCATTTTTGGGCTTGCAACTATAATAATTATGTTAGGTGTATTATACATTATGAATAAGATTAATATCAATGAATAAGACATGGATGGAGGAATCTATTTTTCTAATTTATTATGAAAGATAATAGAATAAATTATATAAATTAAACTAAATATATATAAAATCAAACTTTTAACAAATTTATAAATTTATATAAATATTTTCTAGAACAAAGAAATTTAAGATGTAAATAATAATTATTATATGAACAAATCTAATTATATAACTATATCCACACTTCAACCAAATTGCTCCCAACAAATTCGCTAAATTCTATTTCAAATTTGAGCTAATAGACATTGGGAATTTCCCTTGTCCAAAGATTGAGAAAGAGAAGCATAGCAGCAGTGGTTCCCCCAATAAAGAGCTACCAACTGAGAACTACCCACCTACTTATTTCTTCATGTTGAAACTGAATTCATTTTTCTTAATCGCATTAGTAGTGCAATTTGAGTCAGGGTCGCTTGCTTGCTGATGTGGGAGAGTGAGATTCCCAAATCTCATGGAAATTACTTTCCTGGTCTCGTCCTTTCCATCTGAATATGCCCACTCCTTTCTATGTGATGTTTTCATTTTGGACTATAATCTGTCAAATGCAGGGGGAGGGAGCTGAAAAGAAGACAAACTCTCTGCTACAGGTTGCTATAAGAGAAACAACTTTTATGTAAATATATTAGATGCATCAATCAAAATCTAAAGAACATAATATATATATACATTTTATTGTCCATGTAATGAAAAGGAGGATAATGAAAATTTATGTTGGTAGGAACCAAGCTGACATTGAGAGAATTCCTGCTCACTTCTCTGAGTTGCATTAAAAACAAAACCCGAAGTGTGATATATTCAATATGTGAGCATTCATGTATTTATACACTCCAATCTATTAACTGTTCATTTCCCATTGAGAACGTCTCTCTGTGAGGTGCCTATTATATGATTCAAGCCACTACCATCTGTTACAAGAAAGACGACATTTTCATTGCCAGCCAAGATCAACCGTTTGAATGTCACTAATCGCGTTCTTAATTTGCATCATAACCATCAGAAAATTGTAAAAGGTTGACAATTCATTTCCAGCATGACTGGCAGCGAGGATGTCAAAATAAATCAGTGTATTTATTGGCAAGTTTTTCAATCCATTCTATGACTGCACATCAATAGCAATTTTTAGCAATTTTATAATACCGTGGGCAACAAAACAATGAGCCAACAAAGCAACCCATAAAACATGAAAAGTATACAACACATTTCCAAGAAATTTTGGTCCTATTTGATCTGTTTTTAAGTTATTTTTTTTTTATGCTAAGCACCACAAGATTGTGAACACCCCCTCAACTGGCTAATGCTCCAAGTTTTCAAAGGTTTCACATAATCACACAGACAATGCGATATAGAGAACATTAAGTCTTCAAATCCAAAGAACATTGCAAGTCTTCATGGTCACTAATCTTACTTTATGAATAATTCCTGCTATCTCTGGACATGCTCTAAAATGGTATATAATTTTTTTAATTTTTTTTCATGGGCATAGGTACCAAGCTTTAACAGCGGTTTGCTCCTTTTACCAAGTCAAAACAAAATATTATAAACGGAATTTAATCAATTCATAGTCGGATTGATACCTCAAATACAATGCATCTAGTTTGAAAGAATAATAAAACTAGCACTTGCATCGGAAGAAGGTACAAGGGGTATGTCGATAGGTCATAAAGTTGAAAGCACCATTCCAAAAACTGTGTAATTGTAGAAGGAAGACTTGTAGTTAACAACATCCACTTTGGGTGATTTGAAGTTAAAGTTTAGGAAAGATATATATATATATATATATCGAAGGTATTTCCACCAAAATAATGTAGCATTTAAATATATTTGAACACATTAGAGAATATTTTTTTTGTTAAAAAAAGCACAAGAAAGACAAAATGCAATAAAGATTAGGGCAGAATAAAATATTTCTTACATAGCATAGACATAAATTATAGAACAATAAAACAACATTAAGATACTTTGGTCGATAAATCCAAGAACCTAACAAACCTTAATATTCAATTCAATCTACAACTACATAAGTGGTGGTTTCCATAGATGCAACTTGGTACCTAAAGGAGAGGATATATAGTCACAAACAAAGCATGTGTTTTGACATTTGAAGTTTGATGTGCCTCCCATAGACTTAAAAAACTATACAATTTTCACCACTACACCACTTATTTATCTACAAGTTGATGCAAAAGAGTACTTGAATTTTTGCATAATAGGAGGAAGCGTATTCAAGTTCCATTGTAGGAAGACGTATTGTACATAGAAACATCCACTTATGATAAATTAAAGTTACAATATTGAAGGACTAGCCTTCCCAAAGGATCCATGAGAATCAATATATTTGTTGAACTGAGACCTCTTATATCGACCCTGAAAGCAATTTTGTCATTGCATGAGCTGGTCACAATGAACCCCCCTCCACTAAAAGCAAGAGCCTTCTTTCCCACAATCAGAATAGTAAGTGAGGAGGAGAAAAACTCTTCGCCCACAAAAGGGGATAAAACAAAAACCTCGGTATTCTACATAGAGGTTTTGAAGAATAAGTTACAAGCTCTAAACTTGTAACTAGGAGCTCATGATGTCTATGACTTACTCAAGTTCTAACTTCTCAAATATATCATATGTATGGTATAATTTATACACATTAGCACGGTCAGATGAGTTACCAACAAATATGTCTGATTTGATCTTGTACTCCAATTTATTATGAACATGACCTAACTAGACCCCATAGGAAAAGTGGCAAATCCAAAGGTAGCAGGGGCTCACCCTAGAGTTAAACAATATTTCATACCATTATAATGTCAAACGAGTAGCATATAATGAAAGGGGTACTCAAAAAGTTGGAGGAAACAACGGAAACATGAGTGCCGTAGGAGTGTCAAACCTCCTAAGGGGTCATAGGGCATTTGATGATTTTTTCTCATTTCCTTACGAGTAGAAGGAAGTGTTGTACTTAGCAGTAAATTTTGTATTACACATGCAATGTATTATGAGTTTGAAGATAGTATGTGCCATGTGTGATGGTTTAAGTGCCTTCCATGTTGTTTTTAGTATCTAAAAGTATCACCAAATGTACTTTTATAAGAAAGAAATATTAAATTTTAATACTATAGGTTGATACTAGTTTATAGTACTAATTTATACTATAAACCTTGATCGATGTAAAATTATACTTTTAGCTCCTTAGATTATGTATATCTATATATCAGGAGACTATTCAAGGAGCAAGCTAATTGAGTAAAGAGGCACATGATGTGGAAAATTATGAAGTTGAAATGGTGGGATATCTTGTTCACAAATGCCATGCAACATGTGGGCTTTTAGAAATGTACCATGAATTCTTAAGTGAGTTAAGACATGCAAAATACTATCAAGAGAGATATGATGAAAATATTCGAACTAGATTAAAGGGAATTTCTCTTTAATGTTGTCAAAGAGTATTTCTTAATTATATAACAATAGATGTGTCTTGTTGTGTTGAATGTAAAGAAGTATTAAAGATATAAGGAGTTTTACTAGTTCTAGGGGGTCTCTCTCTGACTCGTATCAAGTTGTTAACATATAACCCAAATTTTACTTTCTTTACATTCAACCATTATTAGTTGTATTTTAACCAAATACATGAAATCGGATAACTTCCTTCATATGACATGGTACCCAAACGAATTGAGCACTGAACCATGAATTAAAATAAAATATATTAACTCACATTAAACTGAGTTAATAGTTGTTGACCTTGCATTTAAGTATTTAATTCAATAGGCTGATTCAATTAGTGTAACATGTTCTAAGTGAGGTGGACATTGCAAGTAGGCTTCTATGTAGCTAGATTGTATCTCATTACCATTGCTTGTGTGTTTTAGGTGGTGTAAAATCTTTTTTCCAACATTCAATTAATGTGTTTTAGAGATGTTAATTTCTTGGTTGGCAAGGGAATGTGGACTGTGAGGCTCATGTCACTAGTACATTTGACCTAGTTTTTCTACCAAAATTTTTTACCAAAAAATAAGAAGGTTTTACTTGGTCGGATTATAGAAGGAAAATTTTTTATTTTTTTTAATTTATGCCCGTGTTTGTCGAAATAGCCACAAATTTAGTGGTGGTCAAAATTTCGACAAACACGGGCATTACTTTAAAAAAAAAGGTGAATTTCATTTCTCATTTCATTATTTCATTTGTGAAAAAAAAAGGGTAGCGCGCGCAGGAGATACGTCCCAACTTGAGCTTAATCTTTAAGGTATGTGACTATTATAGCAAGTTCCAGTATTCAAATTCTATCAATCTCTGGTTTGAGCCTGCAACAGCATTTCTTATACATTTGGTTATTTAGATTTGGGTTAAGACTATTCGGCATAGATTGTACTATCTACTAAGATGTCACACTGAATCTTCTGCACAACTATAGCCACTTAGCCTAGCACCATTGACTGTCACAAAGACACTCTAATCTAATTGATCAAGTTATATTAGGGTCAATCTGGAATGGTCAATCGATGGATTCACACAGCAAGTACAATTGCCAAGGATTCTTCAATGTGCCCAAGACAATCAAATTCAATCTATGATTCAATTTCAACCTTCCTGTTACTACACTACTGCAAACTTGTCTTCTTCTTACTGGTTAAATACATGGAAAGTATCTACCTAGGGCATCAAATCTTGAAGCAATATGCCTCCTTCCACAGTCTGAGCACTTATATTATTAAAGTGCATAACCTTGGCTTGCTTCTCACCCAATGGCATTGGAATCCAATGGAGAAACTGCAAGTCAAGGTTCCACCTTCGTGACAAAGTCGACTATAGATTTTCCCAAGCCGGTCTGTCAGTGAGGTTGGGTTCTTGCGTAGATCAACACCAAATTTAAAATACATTGTTTGCAAAGTATAGTTAAATGAACTCTAACAAGAACTGTGGATTTGCAAATGAACCTATAGTGACATTAAAACTCTCTAACTATTACATGATCGGGTTTGCTATGACAGTCAAGCCATGTGTTCAGTTCATAATCGACTATGTAAATGTAACTAAAACTTGAAATCAAACAACAGTCAAAACTAAGATGGATTCGAATAAACAATGCATACAATGAATTTGTGGAATGATCAATCCATCTACCTATTTGTAATAGACAGAGTATGATAACAAAAATGTACTCAGAATATTTTTTGGGTTTCTTTTATTCAACGCTGTTGCGAAGATCATCTCTCTGTGTCAATCCCGTGATTGGACAAGGTTTAAAAACCACTTCCAAAAAGTCTTTCAACTGATCCAACCAACATGAAATCAGTTGTGGTCGTTGGAGAATTGGTCTTACAATCTGCTGACAGTGTTGCAAAAAATTAACAACATTTCACAATCTGTGCAACTTTGGAGTGCAACTTTGTCAAAAATGCACTAAAACTCAATAACTTCCTAAAAGAACTAAGAGGGTGATCTAAGGTCTAGATACCTCAAATTCCTTAAAAGTAAAGAAAATAAACTAAAACATACTAAAACTAAGTTTAGCCATTCAAAGCCAACTAGGATCCACATGGACTAAGGGTCTCCTAGGCTCATAGGTATGCTTGAGGAACCCTTGACCATACAAAATGGATCAAGACAAAAGAGGAGATTGATCCTAAAAATCAATCCCTTTTTATTACAACCAGAACTCAATCAAACATAAACAAAATAAAATGCATCTTGCTTAATTAATCCCTCTCTTTTTCAGGAAGGTAGCAAGATCTTGGCATTCTATCTTTAGTAGAAAATGTGCTTTATATTTTTTGGCAAATGAATCTCCATATTGTGTTAATTTTTTACTTTCATAATTGACCATATCAACTCCCATATCATATAAAGAAAGTTTCCCCCGTCTCTCTTGAACTCTAAATACTCCCTCCAATGTTGAAATGCTTGTGAAGACCTTCATCTTTTGTCTTTGTTCTTGTAAAATGTTTCCAGGCTCTTCCACAACTACCATTTCTTGGACACTTATCAACCTTGGACTTCCCATTTGTTCCCAATGGTTTACATAGGTCTTTGGTCACTTAGTGCATCATCAATTACGTCTCATTTTGGACTAGAGATCCTCAAATTACAAGAATCTAACAAGTCACCTTTTCTTGCATTTGTGTGTCTAATCGTTGATGGTTTTTCAGCTTTTACATTCCTTATGGGAAATAATGAAACAAAGCACTCTAATGGAGATCCTTGTCATCTAGCTATAGTGTCAAGAGACTTAGTAGAGCAAAAAAACTTAAATGAATTAGATGTAGAAGATACAAATGGAGTCCAACAAGATGACTCATTTTTCAAAGGTTCATTATGATAAGAAACCTTCAACATTAATCCATGCTCTTTTGACCATTGGTTGCTATGTTCTTCTATCTCATGAAATATGCATTCCACATTTGATGAAACAATTTTCACTTTTTGTTTTATTCATCTTTATTTCCTTTGCTTTCATGAGGCTCAATAAACTCTATCTTTAAAGGTTTTTATTCTTTTTGGTACGGGTTGTCCTCCCACCTCCCCTATTTCACAATCCACGATGCAATTTGTTTCTAGCACCCTTTGATGGGTTCCCTTTCCCTTCTTTCATTTCACAAGTTTTCTTTTCTTAGTTACTTGATATAGAATTTGCAAGTTGCAAACAAATCATCCTTCTTCCACCAATGAGTAATTCCATTCAAGAAAGACCATGTCTGATGATATCAACACACAACATTCAAAGGAGATTCCAAAAGGTTCTACTCACCCAACCACCAAACCCTCCTTTTAAGGTATTCTAACCAAGGGTTTCTTCAAAATGACTCCTCCATTCAATTCCCAACCTTACTAATGGTTCATACACCATGGATTCATCATATTATGACATTCTATGCCATAAAATATAGTCCTCATGTTGACAAAACGTTCAAACCTTGACTGGTCCAAGAGCAAGTAACCCTTCATTCAGCACTTCCATACAATCAGTGATGTTTATCTTCCTTTCCTTGGTCATCCCTACAAATGAACACTCATGGATACATATATTACATGTTTTAGACTCTCCCCACAGTCACATTAACCATAGCAAGTGGGGGAGTCTCACATATTCATTGCAACTTCAAAACAAGATTGTTGATTTCAAAACCCCTGTACAAGACAGTCAAGAACAACTTGTGTTCTCTGCCTTAAAACTTCATGAAAAAAATAAAATAAATACAAGGAAATGATAATAAATCAATATACCATCATGCATATAGAGAGTTAAGCAATTCTTCTCGGTGGGCTGGGCTTTGGTCTCAGCTTTGCCCAACTTGAAAGGTACTCTAGCATATCAACATTTCTTTTTGAAATGTAGTAATCTAGACAAAACATTTATCTCTATAATAAAATGTCATTCAATTTAACATTTTGCATGTTAGTTTTTATTTGCTGATTTCATCAGATAATCAGGCCTATACGTTCCAAGCATTGCTCTTCTTGCAACTGTTGTGTTGAGAAATTTGATCACCACTGCCCGTGGATTTCTAACTGTGTTGGCAAGGTGAGGTTCACATACAGTAGAAAAGTTGCTAACTGGATATTTTATCTTTATGAGAGTTAATATGTTTGTAGACTTACCTAGGATATTAGAGAACATAACTTAGAAAGTACTTGAATTCAATGCAATCTTTATGTTGTTACATATTGAGCAAGGTAATACAGCTCTTTTGTGTTTCCACAATATCTGTTTAATATTTAGGGTTTGTGCAGACATTGTTCATCATAAATATTGTATACACATGTATTGATATTTGTCTACAAATGTGGATCTATCTATTTATAAAGCACTCAATGCACTAATAGTTTTGATCCTTCTTATTAAACAATAGTCAAAAAAATTCACCCTACCAAAAGACATCTTCATAAAATCTATGCTACTTAACCATATTCTCATTTCACCATAGCTTACCCCAAACACATTATATAAGGTAGGAACATTTACGCTTGCATCCCTTGTTCTATTGGCTCACCCGCAAATTTCTATTTTAGTTTCTTCTTATCTTTAAATTTTTCTAAGGGATTTGTTTATAGTAGACACACACTATCAAGCAAGGAAGAGGTTGTGATCAACGATACACACCTCATCCATATGAAGGCATCCCTGAGAAAAATAAACAATTCTTTGTAAGAAAGAATGTCACATCATAAACAAATACGACTCAATTGGATTTGCTAGAATTTACTTGATTATTAATGTTGGATGTTATTTTAATACACTTGATATAGAATCTACAAGTTGCAAACAAATCATCCTTCTTCCACCAACGAGTCATTCCATTCAAAAAAGACCATGTCTGACGATATCAACACACAACAAAATAGGGAGACAATTGCTAGACTGTGGTCTAACTTAAAAAGAAAAGGTGATGAAAAATGTTATTGTCCTTGCAAAATTTGTAAGGGCTTAAAGACTCAAAGATATCTAATCAAAACAGTCGAGGAACATTGTAGGCAGCATGGTCACATTGAAGGGGGAAACGAATTTCGTCCATTGGTATGTAGTTTAATAATTTATAAAATACATAAGACATGATTTGATGATGACATCCTGGTCATGGTTAATATAAGGTCATCATTTTGATATAGGTCAACCACCCTAGGTTTCATGTTATGGACCATGACAATCCAAAGAATATGGATTTCCAAATGAGGGAACATGGAGGTGTGAATATAGAAGTAGAAGGTCGAGAGTGGGATGCAATACATTTATATATTGCAAACAATCTTGATTGGATGACGGTATGGATTGAACGATGTCAACAAAATAGTTTCTCATTAATATGGGAAGGTGTTGCTTTATTGGTTAAAGAAGCTCATCGTAATGCAGATTCCAATGTTACGCCAATGGTAATTGATCTAGCATATAGTTTAAGAGGTAGAGAGGTACGTACAAATTTATTAATGATCATGACTCATATGTTTCATATCAAATCACGATGCAAATAATTTTCACATACTTGAAAAATTGCAGGTCAAGCACCACAAAGCTATGTACTATCATGGCCACATATTTCACATTAAAAAGTTGGATAACAAGAAGAAAACTTGTGATTCTGGGATAACTACAGTTTTTGAGGTCAATAATATATCATCTAGAAATGACATACATCCTCAACAATCTCAAAATTGATACTATGGCATCTTAGATGATATAATTGAGTGTGACTTTAACTCCTTCAAAGTAGTTCTATTCGTCGTCAAATGGTACAAGCTACGACTGAATCAAAATGATCCAGATAGAACTATTATTCAACATGATAATGGATTTACAATGATTAATACAAGGTCATTTGAGATAGTTGGAGATGAGCCCTATGTTCTTCCAAGCCAATATGAGCAAGTGTTTTACTCAGAGGTTCCACGTAAACAGGGTTGGTCATTTGTTGTTAGACATGATCCAAGAGGAAGGTCGATAAAGTATAATGTTATGGAAGAAGAAGATATTGAAGATGATGAAGATCAAGATGATTGTGATGATGATGATGATGATGTGAGATGATGATGATGGTGGTGGTGATGATGATGATGATGATGATGATGATGATGATGATGATGATGATGATGATGATGATGATGATGATGATAATGATGGTGATGATGATGGTGATGATGGTGATGATGATAGTGGTGGTGGTGATGATGATGATGATGATGATGATGATGATGATGATGGTGATGATGATGATATGGATGAAGAAGATGATCAATGACATGATTGAAATGTACAAGGTATGTGATTTAATTATTTATATATATTTATATTGATTAGTATATATGTTTAATATTGATTTATTGATTTCAATTCTAATGATTACATATTTATTGTGTTCAATTCTAATGATTATAACATATGTGATTTATAATTACTAATGTTTTTCTTACGATGCTCAATTAATTATTGTTGATACATGTATATATTGTGTTTGATTGTCACCCTTTTTGCAAATAGGCAATTGACTACAGACATCGTCACCCCTTCTATTGATGATCTTGCATTCCATATATAAGGTAAATTTGTTCATGTTTACAATGTTGCATATTGTTCATGTTGTCTTCTAAGTTATTTGTAGCATATGTATCATGTAATTTTTAGCTAACTTAAGATAAATGATTAACATATGCAGAAAATTTAACCCCTTTGGCGAGGATCGTGCATAGTGAGATGGATCAACAGGTATAAGTCAATAAATAGACATAATTTTCTTATATTCTTCTTGTTTATCACTGAGCGCGTATGTTGTAATGTATATATAGACAAAGAAGAACCGTATAGACATATAATTATATAATCACTTTCAAGTTAGTACATTTTATATCTCCCACATATAGACAAAGAAGAACCGTACGTATGGGTCACGACTTGATTATTCTATATATATTATTTAATTATTATCAAAATTCTATTTGAAGCGGGGATGTGACAATATCTCATTTGATGGATTGCAGGACCCACCAAATAGGTACTTGTCAGATCTATCTACATTGAATGAGGGAAATGAGGGAATGGTAGATGAAAGCTCTACATGTAGTATGGCTAAAATGGGGAGATCAACTAGAGGTCAAAAGATTAGAAAAAAATTAAATAAACGCATGCAATTTTTCCTTGCTAAAGGGGGGTCATGGTCTTATGATGATGACACCAAAGGTGACATCAAAGTGCCCTTTCGATACACACATATTGAGAAAGAATGGGTACCCAATGAGCTACCTCCAATTAACACTGATTTTTGTGTTAATGAGAGGATATATCACATAGCTTCGTCCTCATTAATTGGTATAGTATTTTTCCTTTCATTCAGACCTTTTCTTTTACTATATTCAAGGTACACAACTATAGTTAATTTTTCTATCTAACAATTTTGTGTTTTTTCTTAAAAGGTGGAACTTGCAAGACAAAAAATTAAAAGATCAGCTCATTAAAGATTTAGAGCATGAGTTTGGTAGTAATATTTTGAGAAGAAAATTTTAGAAAAAATTGCCAAACATCTTAAGACTGTGAGGGGCTCATATAGAAGGCATATCGTCCAGAACCCAAAGTATGAGCATCCTCCCTTTATTCCAGTGAGGGATTGGAATGAGTTCATTTTGGATGCAAAGGAGAAAGGGGATGCTCAAAGATGAATTAGACCAGCAAATGAGAGAAGAAGGTATGCAATATTATTAACTACTTGTACAATGTAATAATGCACTAATTAGTGATCTTTATATCTATATCATCTAACATATTTCAAACTTTTCATAGGTTGCAGGACACATCAAAGGTAACAAAGATCAGGCTGCAAAAGATTGGGCAGCACAAACTTGGCTCTGGTGGATATTCCAAAATTACAGCACTAATAGTAATTAGCAATAAATGAATTCCAAAAAAAATTTATTTATAAAATGCAAATAATTTTGTTTAATCAAAAAATGCAGGGCTCTGAATTTAATTTAGAGGCCACAGAAGAACACAAAAAAATTGCCTTCAAGGAAGGTTATCAAGCCGTGGCTGAACGCCTATGCCAAGCTTCCACTGGCCCAACCCAAGAGTCTCCTACATCATGTGAACAGGTAAATATGCCAAAAAAAAAATATTAGAAATTGAATACTTGAGCAACAATCTATTTGATAATAATGTGCATGACATTGCAATGCAACCTCCTAATTGTAAAATAGATCCTACGCCGCATGATAAAGCCCCTAATGTGCATCATAGTGTCGATGGAGGTGTTCATTTTCTATTTAAAATTAATTATGTAATTATTAATACAATTTAACATCTTAAATTGAACTTGGTGTAACCTTTTTTTTTTGTATATTTTAGAGGATACAAAATGTCATGTTGAATGAGTGTCGGAGGATGTTCAGAGTGATCACCATGTAGATCATGTGGCACATTCAGGTAAAAAAAATCTATGTTTTGTTCTTTTAAATTAATTTTTTGATTTATAGTTCTTTTACTTAATTAAATAATTGTAATTCACTAATATAAAATGGTGTGAATTTAACTCATGATGTAGTTGTTATTGCAGTGGACTCCCCTTTGGCGCAGCGGCCTCCTGTTCCTGAACAGATGAGAAGGAGACATGTGTTGGCATTAGAATCAGTAGAGGAGGGGAATGGCGAGGACATTGATCTTCCTCTTAGAAGTTACATTAAAAAATAGCAAGAAACCTAAAAAGAAATATTATAATTAACATTTTTTGCTAATGAAAGAACATTGTCTTAATGGATGTAATTTTGTACTAGTAATGTTGATGAATGATGTGTTAATGAATTATTCATGAATGTTGTGTGTTAATGAATTATTCATGAATGTTGTGTGTTAATGAATGTTATCATGTGATTATAATGATTGAATTTTATATTTCAAAAATGGATGAATGAATGAATGTTATTAGATGTTAATGGGGAATTTAGAGTGATGTTAGGGGGGGGAGGGGCCAAATGAGCTTCCACCTTCACGTGGTTGGCCTTGTTAAGTAGAGAATATTAAACTATTCTCGAAACAAAGTGAAGCTCAAACTAAACCAATGATATAGATTCTATGCATATCAACACTTTATCACTGGTTTTTAGCACACTTTACTAATCATTGTTATGTATTGCTAATGCATTATAGAAACACTGTCTTTAAGCCCACTTGACCATTATTTTTGCAATAAGGTTCTTGTGATTGTCACTTGATGTCCTTTTGGCCTCTAATTTGCCCCATATGATACTTTTACTGTGTTCCTATTAGGTTTCTTTTTCTCTTTATGGCAATCATTTACAAACTCACCATGCTATTCATGATGACAAAATAATAAAATGATACCTCTTTATTATGGTTCTTTTCATCCCTCTCTAAAACGTGACCCCTTTGTCAAAACAAAGACTCCATCTCTGTTCTTGAAAACACGCCTTCATCATTTCTTGGGATAGTGCTTTAACATAGTTCCTAGATAATTGTGACTATTTTTTTTTATGGCCTTCAACTGATCTCGTTGACTTTGCTACATCAAGAATGGTGAACAACTCATCTTCCTCATGGATCTTGTCATTTTATTGTTTTGTATCAATGTTTGTTCACCATTGACTTTGTATAGCAAAACCCTTGAACAATCATTGTTTTTTCACTTCCATTACATCTTTGTCCTACATTTGTTGTTAGTGCAACATTACTTACTATTGTTCTTACTACACTCTTCACATTCTAAAGCAAATCACTATTTTATAACCTTGAGCACATATTTGTTCTTTGATTGTGAATACCACAATGTTCTTTAACAGTGTACACATCACTATTTTTTGAAACCTATTTGTTCATTGTCAATCCATCTATAAACACTGATTTTTTTGTATATGTCATTGTCCTTTAGACATTGAACACCACTGCTTCTATACAATGAGAATTGTCTTCATAGCACTAATTTTGTCAGTTTGGCTACTCTTTCTTGTTACTTAATAACAATGATTTATTTTTACTTCAATCATTTTGATAGTCATGAACCTTATTGATACCCCTGTGACAAGGAATGGCACTACTTTGTGACCCTCTTCACTTCCCTTAATTCATTTATTGTTTCCATTGAATAATGTTTGGCCCAATCATGCACTATAGTAGCAAAACTACTATTTTGATATTTCTTGCTTTGTCAATAATAGTGTTTTTGTCTTTGAATCATTGTCTTAATTGTTTCATAAATGTATCCCTTTGACTTAGGGGATGAATTTCTTGTCCTTTTGACAATGACTATCATTGTTCTCTAACAGTGCTCTTCTAGTGTTCCCTCACTAATTTATCTTTCTTGGCCACTATTTTGTATTCCTAATCGTTGTCTTTACCAACATTGTCTCACACTACTATCTTTAGCATTGTTCTTGACTAGCATTAAACATTCCTTCAGACTAATAGGATCTACATATCTCTTTTCATTCATGACATCGTCTTTCTATGTATATTGCTCAATTTCAGTGTTATAATGCAATGCCACTATGTTTAAAACCCTTTAATCTTAGGTATTATTGTATCACTACTATTGATGATTATCACTATGACATTAAACATCATTTTAATATTGTGTAGTTTTTTTCTTATGTCAAACTATTTTTTTACTATAAGAACATAATTTATGACCATTTTAGTAACTATTCTAACATTGCTATATGCTTGTGATTTGTTTATCTTGTTTCTTTGCAGTCCTTGGCGTACTTGGGGAAAAGTATGATGAGGCAATGAGAAGAAATTATGTGAGGGTAATTGTTTTTACTGGTATGTATGCCCTTTTAATATCAACATCATATTCAAGTTCAAGTGTCTTTGAGTTTTATAATTAGAAACATGAAAAATGACCATGTGTTCTTTCACTATTCTTGTTTTCTTATCCACTAGGGTAGGGAGGCAAATTCTCAGGTGGTTTTAACATCAGCGCTCTCCAGGATTGTCAGAAGACTGGTATGAGTTTGTAAAGGACTATTACCAAAATTTTATTTAATCTGTTGTTTCATATAATTTCACAAGCTCTAAATTTTCTTAGTGTTCAATTATTTTTAACTGTTTTCTATCAGGGGACATATCTAGCCTGGGTCGTGTTTCTGTTGATTTGATGATCAAAAGAATTGAAGGTTGGTAATGTGGTATTTAAGTTTTTAATATAAATTTTTTTCATTGGAAAGCTAAATTTGATATTTTGAGCCTGATGGCGAATTTGTACTTTGGAGATGTTGTTTTTCAAGATAATGTAAGTGTACAAGAAAATATGTCTTTTTATCTTGTTAGTATTGTTTCATTGCATTATTAAGAACATAAAATGTTAGAAAATAATTTTACTTGTTTTTATCGATTTGACTTGTGCCTCATAACACTGATTTGTGTTTTTATGTAGATGCTAAGAAGCCCTCCATTGCTACTATTCAAGGGCTTGCACTTGGTTGAGGGTTAGAATTAACAATGGTATGGACTATGGAGCAATGACACTCAGTTTCTTATTTTATATTTCCAAAGGTTCATTGCATTACATGATATGTCTTAAGTTTCCAATTCATTTTGTTTGTGAAGTCTTGTCATGCTCGTATTTCAATGCCAAAAGCACAACTTGGGTTGCCATAGCTTTCTCTTGGAGTTATTCCTGGTTTTGGCAGTAAGTGTTGGCACATTTCTCTTGGTTGTGTTTGGATGTGTCATATGTAATCCTTAATAGTTTGAATTTCTTAATATTGTTCAAAAACAAGGTTTGAATCATTGAATTTTCAAAGCATTATATTTTTTAATATTTATGAGTAAGAATTGGCACTTTTCTCTCAAATATGTTCAAGCGTGCCTTACATCATTCTTCATTATTTGAATATATTTATAGAAAGACGAGGAAATGTTGTAATTGTACAACATTTTAAAAATTAGTACTAGCCTTGGGATTTTTTAGGTGGTCTGTAAACATATATTGAAATTTTTATCTCAAATTTCAATTTACTATTTGGTCATTTCAAAATGTTTTATGTATATCTTATAATGAGAATCCAATGCAAGAGAAGCCCATCAGTTGATATACGGCAGTAAAGTTAGCCTTAGTATTTTATAGAAGGGCTCTAATAATGTGGTCAAAGAACATGGAGAAAACACATGAATTTTAAACAGAGTCACCTCTTGTACTATGCCATTCTGATTCGAGTTGCCTGGTTTTGTCATTTACCAGTCAAACTGTAAAAAAAAAAGAGGTTTTTTGTTCTAAATACATTTCCTTGAGATTTATAAATTGTATTTGTGACTAATGGAAATAAATTATTCTTGTAGCTTTGATTTGTGTTTCCAATATTTAATGTAGTAGAATAATAAAAATATAAGTTGATATTCATTAATGGCTTGAATATTATGCTCTTCTCTAGACTAATGTCTTATGTGATATTTAGGATATGATAAGGAAAGGTGGATTTAGTGATCTATGCAAGTGTATTATGAATAGTGCTAATTGATGTAATTGTTGTAATTTATTCCATTGGCCCTAATTAAATTATGCCATTGGACATGATTACTATGTAAACAATTAAAGCATAATATTGGTATGCTTAATTTGGTAATATATTTTATTTTTTTTAACCAAAAATTATTGGTCGCTTTTTCGACGTATGAACAATAGTCCTTTCGACAAGAATGCTATATATTCGATGACTATTCTGACCAAATGTCATCGAAAGAGAGACGAACAGACTTTGACATTTCGACGAGAATGTTGAACCCGCAATGACAATTTTGACCCTAACTCATCGCAATTTAGATGAACATTGGTCGCATAGATGGAAGGTATGATCGATAATTCTTCCAAGTTGAAGCAATTATTTCGACAACTACGGATGACAAAATTGCGACAAGGGTTTTAGTATGTCGTATAATCGACGAAAAGACAACAATTTTGGTAGTTTGGTCAACCAATTGGTATCGAAAATTTAACTAATCCTCATTGAAAAAAAAGCTAAAATTTACTAGTGTGTGTTGGTAGAGGTGTTGGAGTGGGAGTACAGGGGTGTGAAATTTGAGAACTTGTACAATCTTGAAAATGAGGGGGCAGTAGGGCATGTATTGGCTGGACCAAGTTGTGAGCATGCCTGATGGTGCGATGCGCACTTATTTCTTCTCTATGACGAGCATAGCGTTAGAATAATTGAGAGGGGAGGTGAATCAGTTATCCTAACAATTGGTATCAGAGTTGTTTGGTTGCTTGAAACAGAGTTTTAAGGACTTGAGCATAAAGATCACAAAATCAGTAAGAGGGAAGTGCCTAGACTGAACAAAGACAACTTCTCAGTATGGCAACAGAGAATGAAACTGCATATAGCTGGAATTGGTGGAGATGCACTACATTTTATGACAACTGGCTACAGTGAACTGACTAGTCCCCTGACTGTGGAACAACTAAAAGACAAGCATGATCACAATGTAGCAATGATGGAACTTGCTACTGCCTGTACCGATGTTGAATTTGAAGAAATCAAAGTGTTGACTACTGCTAAGGCAATGTGGGATAGACTAGAGCAAGTATACAGTGGTAACACATCTGTCAAAAGAGCTAGAGCAGAAAGCTTAAGAGGTAAATTCGATGAAATGAGAATGAAAGAAGGATAAAATATTGTTGAATACTCAAACAGAATTAAAGAGGTTGTTTATGCTATATGAGCTTCTAATGGAGTAATTGAAGAAGAGACAATAATCAGCAAAATCCTCAGAACCTTGCTACCTATCTATGCAATCAGAGTATCGGCAATTCATGAGAATCAAGACACATCTAATCTTACACTTGATACTTTGATCGGTAAGCTTACTACTTTTGAATTGAACAACTTTGATAATAGTGTTGTACCTTTTGTTGAGTCTTCTTTCATGTCTTCTCTGAAGATTGGGAAATCTAGCAAGAAAAATAGAAATAATAATGACAGTGATACTGATGATGACCTTGGTGAGCTTGAAGCATTAATGGCTAGAAGATTACTGAAAGGTAAAGGAAGATATGGAGGTAAGTTACCCTTGGCATGCTTTAATTGTAAGGAAGTAGGTCATATTGCTGCTAGATGTCCTCAGAAAAGAAATGATGATGATGATGAACCGAGAGATAAATCTGAAGGAAGTTATGGGAGAAGAGTTAACAGAAGCTACCGACACAGTAATAGAAATGACCGAAAGGACAAAGGTAAAAAGGTTTGTTATATAGCTGAAGATACTAACTCTGAGTCTGATTCTGATGATGAAGAGGTAGTGTTTGTTGCAATGAAGGAAGATTCAGAAGAAGATGAAAGACAAGAAGAATCAGCCTTGATCTCAAGGGTAAGCAAGAATGAAACATGGATCATTGATAGTGGTTGCACACATCATATGACAGGTGATGTAGATAAATTTGATGAATTAGTTGAATATAATGGTGGATCTATAAGAATGGGAAATGATGCCCCATGCACTATGAAAGGTAAAGGTACTCTTGTAATTAATGATAGAATAAAATGTGAGAATGCTTACTGGGTATATGGACTGAATTACAATCTGTTAAGTGTGGCATAGCTAAACAATTCAGGCCACAGACTGGTGTTTGAAAATAAAAAGCTAAAAATTTATGAAAGTGATGGAAGACTTGTTGGGACTGGTACTCAAACCAGAGGTAATCTTTTTCATCTTGATATTGATAAGTCTTCTTGCCTACTTATGAAAGATGAAGATGCTTGGCTATGGCACAAGAGATTATGTCATGTAAACTTTGATAATATGATCAAAATCAGTAAAAAGAAAAGAGTTAGAGGTTTACTTAACTTATCTAAGCCTGATCATACTTTATGCCATGAATGTCAGAAAGGGAAAATGACCAAATCTAGTTTTAAGAGTAAAGACTTCTCAACAAAGAAGATTCTTGAGTTGGTTCATACCGACTTATGTGGTCTAATGAGAACTCAAAGCTATTATGGTGATAGATACTTTATTCTCTTTGGTGATGATTACACTAGATTGATGACTGTGATGTTTCTGAAAGAAAAGTCTGAAGCTTTCAAAATGTTTAAGTGGTATAAGGCTAAAGTAGACAAGGAAACTAGAAAGGAAATCAAATGTCTTAGATCAGATAGAGGTGGTGAATTTATATCTGATAAATTTACTAATTTATGTAATGAGCATGGAATTCAAAGACAAGTGTCAGCACCGAGAACCCCACAATAGAATGGTATTGCTGAGAGAAGGAACAGATCAATAGTTGATTGTGCAAGGACACTGATGATACAAAATAATGTTGCTCAGAAATTCTGGAGAGAAGTTGTAAGCACTGCAGTTTATGTGCTTAACCGAGTACAATTGAAGAAAGACTCCAACCAAACACCCTATGAACTTTGGTTTGGACACAAGCCCAATGTAAGTTACTTTAGAATCTTTGGTAGTAAATGTTTTATCCTGAAAGATGATAGGAATGGTAAGTTTGATTCCAAAGGAGATGAAGGAATATTTTTAGGATATTCTGCCCAAAGCAAAGCTTACAAATGTCTAAACAAGGTGACTAATAAAATTGTTGAAAGTGTGAATGTTTGTGCTGATGAATATGATGATAAGATCATAGATGAGCAGATGAAGGAACCAGAAGATTATAGACAGTTCACTTACTATGAGTTTCCTGAGTTTCAACCGAGGATATCACAAACTGCTACAACCGGTGAATAGACAAGTAATGCACCGCAATCGATAGAACATAATGATGATCAAGGAACACCTACCGAGCAAGCTAATGAGCCAGAACAGAATGCACAGCAGGATGCACAAGATAGAAGATCTAGGATACTTGCAAGATTTGTTAGAAGACATCATCCTGAAGAACAAATTATTGGAAACAAAGATGCTGGAATGCAAACAAGAAGCAAAACAAGACAAGGTAATTGCTTAGTTTGTGAATTTGAACCTAAGAATGTACAAGTTGCTTTGGATAATGAAGAATGGGTCAAACCAATGACTGATGAAATTGAGCATATTGAGAAAAACAAGACATGGACTTTAGTACTGAGACCTAAAGATAAGAATGTAATTGGTACTAAATGGATTTTTAGAAATAAGCTAAATGAAAATGGAGAAGTGACAAGAAACAAAGCTAGACTTGTATGCAAAGGTTATTCGCAGGAAGAAGGGATAGATTATGGTGAGACATTTGTACCTGTTGCAAGACTTGAAGGTGTCAGAATGTTACTGGCATATGCTGCATATAAGAAGTTTAAAGTTTATCAAATGGATGTCAAGTCTACTTTCTTGAATGGAATACTTGAAGAAGAGGTCTACATTGAACAGCCTAAAGGATTTGAAGATCCAGACAACCGAGATATGGTTTGTAGACTGCACAAAGCACTGTATGGACTGAAACAAGCACCGAGAGCATGGTATGAAAGGTTGCACACCTATCTGTTAAGTATTGGATTTACTAGAACAAGTGATAATAGTAACTTGTATATGAAAGGTAACACTAATGATACTATTATCATAGCTGAAATTTTTGTTGATGATATAATTTTTGGAGGTAGAGATATTATATGTAAAGCATTTGCTGATGAGATGCAAAAGGAATTTGAAATGTCAATGTTCGAAGAGATTAAGTTCTTTCTAGGACTGCAGGTGATTTAGCACAGTGGAAATCTTCATCACTCAATCAAAATACATAAAGGAGATATTGAAGACATTCGGCATGGAAGATGCAAAACCAATGGGAACACCGATGGCTACTGGATGTAAGTTGACAAAGGAAGATGAGACTACCGAGGTAAATCAGACACTTTACCGATCCATGATTGGTAAGTTGATGTATGTAGTTCACAGTAGACCAGATATAGCTCATGTTGTTGGTATAGTTGCAAGATTTTCTGCGAATCCTAGAGAATCTCACATGATAGCTACAAAAAGGATACTGAGATATCTTAAGAAGACTAAAGATTATAGCTTATGGTATCCCAAAGATGGAAAGTTTGAACTTAAAGTCTACACAAATGCTGACTGGGCTGGGAATGTAGATGACAAAAAAAGTACAACTGGAGGTGCATTTTTCTTTGGAGACCAACTTGTAACTTGGACAAGCAAAAAGCAAAGTTGTATTTCTCAGTCAACAGCTGAAGCTGAATATGTTGCTGCTGCAACAAATTGTTCAAATATAGCCTATATCAAGAAAGTGTTGGAAGGTATGAATGAGGTGATCACTGATCCAGTGACTATATACTGTGACAACAAAAGTGCTATAAACATATCAAAGAATCTGGTAATGCACTCAAAAACAAAGCATATATCAATTAAGTATCATTACTTAAGGGAACAAGTGCAGGAAAAGCAAGTTAAATTGGAGTTTGTTACATCAAAAGAACAACTTGCAAACATTTTTACAAAGCCTCTGCCGAAAGATACTTTTGAATATTTGAGGAATAGACTCGGGGTCTGTCCCCTGTCTATCGGTCACTAAGGTGATTTGGAATGCTGCATCAACTCATTATATCAAAAGATCATTCATGTTGATGCTAGCATAGATCACACTTTGATTAAGTTCAAGGTTGTGATTAAGTTTGAAGAACAGATGGAGATATCAGTATACTGAGATACAATGAAGTAGACTGGACAATAAGGATGTTTGTTTATTTTGTTCATTTGGCATTGTTGTCAAAGGGAGAGAATAGGCAAATATGAATGAGCGAAAGGGAGAGAATCTGTACTGTAAAGACAAAGGGTGAGAATACTGAACAAGAAGAGTTAAGGATGAACTATCTAAGGGAGAGTTAAGCTAAGGGAGAGCTTATGACAGACAGAGTTGTAGAGTATATGTTTGGTATGTGTTTGGTACATTCATATTATTTGAGTTACCATCAATGCCAAAGGGAGAGATTGTTGAACCTACAACTAATTTACAATTGATTGGAGATATTTTTGAAACAGTGATTGAAGATCACATGAAAAGTGGTTGTATAGATATACAATATGTTAAATCAGTATTATGTTGTCATTGATGTCAACTAGTTTCATATTAGTTTGACAAGTACTTATCTTGTAAGTTATCATACCGAGACATCTGAAGAATGGTGGAAGATGGTCGCAACAGATGAGGATAAGGAATGCATTGGATAACTTATTGATGAGTCTTTGATCTTATTATATTGACTTTAGTATGTTGTATTCATCTATTATGGAGAACAAAACTGAAAGACACAAAGCAGTGTTTGTCGATAAAATAGAACAGCTTAATGTTTACCGAGATTCTCAGTGTAAACGTCGACAACAGTATACACCGATGCAGTGTGTTGTATACCGAGCACAAGTTTAACCGATGAAGGTTTACCAACTCATTTCTTTGTTAACCGAGGAGAATAGAAAAGCATTTAATGATATTGTCAGCTAGACAATTTGATGATAGAAAATTGATGAGCTAGGTTCGCATGATTTCAAGGTGAAAAGTCAAAGTTTGTTACAAGGATCTACGGCTAACAAAATTTAAGGAAGATCTGATGAAGGAGATTGAAACATGTTGATGACACATCAGCCGAGGAAGTTTAAAGTGGCAAAATTAGTGGATATGATTAAGCGGCAAAATCTGATGGATGAAAATTAAACAGCTTACATGTTTATTTAAGGGGAAAGAAAATACATTGTATTTATCAGAGAATCTGAAGAAGAAGAAGAAGATACTATAGGAGTGGAGCGTGAACTAGCATTCATGCATTTATGATCAAACAAGTTACTGAACCGAGCTGCAAAAACCGAGCTACACAATGAACAAACCGAGCTACACAAAGCACAGAACTGATTGTTTGGAAGTGATATTGATATTAGATCTGAAGTGATATAATGGTCAGAAAAAATTGTTGAGCATAACACTGATTTGTAACTGCAATTTTTTGTATTAAGGCAGATCAACTTACTATTACTTTCTAATAATTGTAAACAGTGAAAATCTCTTAACCGAGTGGACTTTTAAGTCTTATTTATGTTTCATTCTGACAAGTGAAACATTGTTATCCTGTAAATCAACACAGTGAGTGATAGAAGATTGAAAGATAACTTCTGGTGCAAAATCCTCTAACAAGGTCACACCTAACAGTGTGTATTGTAACCTTTAACAGGGTTGGGTCCTCACAGGCCTCACTTCAGAACAGTGAAAATTTTGGGTTGCCAGTTCCCAGGTGGTTTTTCCCTTAACAGGGTTTCCACATTAAATCATTGTGTTATGTGTTGATTGTGATATCTGTTTGCTATCATACTTTACATTTTAGCTATTTGGTTTAATTGGTAATTACTAAGAGCTTTAACTGAAGATCGGTAAAAACACTGACAGTGAATCATATATTTGTTTACCGACTGACAAAAATTTGAGAAACAGTATTTTGGATTATTCATTTTGTTTTGGGACTGGGATAACTGATTCACCCCCCTCTCAGTTATTCTAACACATAGAAAAGGCGACTTCTCTTCTGAGATTGCAGATCAACGGACTTACTGTGAAGCAGATGTCTTTTTGAAGCTTGACCATTTGAATCCATCAACTAGAATACAAAAAAGGGGGAAAATGTATTGTCGGTATTTTCTGAAATTGTAACTTTTATACAGGCCTCAGAGTAAAATGCTAGAAGCAAATTAAGTTCTACTTTTTTTAGCATTTCTTTAATAGTTTCAGAAAATAGATGTCTACAAACTATTTCCAAGTAGAGGTTATTTGAATCTGAAAGCTCCTAGTCTGAAGTAGAGATAGCAATTTTGGGCAATGGAGAGATTTGTGCACGATGACATAAAATCCAAAGAAATAGCTTGAACAAAAATAAGGTAAAATAATTCCATGCAGAACATAAGGTAGACCATGGTTGTTGAACATAGTAGACGTCATAGCATAACCATAAATACAAGCATAATATATAGTCAATGAAAGGAACAATTTTTTAAGGGGTCTTGGAACCCTGTACAAAAGAAGTTGCTACACCAACAGTAGTCGATACAAAGTAGAGAAATACGAACAACTACAACCAAAACTCAAAAATAGTTTTTTTTCACATGCTAATGGAACATGGCATAGGAATTTCTTGTAACAAAAAGTTGATTTCATCTATGAAATCAATCCTATCAACTTCAACAATGGTTGTTTTCATCTGTGATTCATTGTTATATGTTTCCATATTGTTAGACGGGGTGAAGAGAAATTGATTGTATTGTAGATTTCTAATAACATTCTTAGAACTTGCATATTCTTCTTGATTGAATTGTAGCATATAGAGGTCTTTTGCAGGCATGCCAACAAGTCTAATTGTAGCTTCGTCAAAAGTAGTCGCCCATATAGCTCTTGTGGGGTCTTCAAGCTTGGCTTGAAGAACATATCTATAATCACAATCTAGATAAGTAGCTACACACTTTGAACAAAACCATTGTCCTTCATTGTTTTGTTAGACTCTTTTTTTACATTTTTTTCCCTCAACCTCCATGGGACAAGCTAGATAACAATTTTTTTTTGTTTTGACCAAAACCAAGGTTGCTCTAACAATGAATTGTAGGGGCTTTGTCAAAGTTGAAGGGTCTTGTACAATATTGGAGATTGTTTTTCGTGCTAAGAGTGTAGATGCATCTAGAAGGTATGTGGCTGGTGTGAGAAGATCCACTCAATTCTGTGCAAACCAAGTTTTTAGTTGTTTAGTTTCTTCGATGGCAGGGTTAATAAATAGCTGGGAAGTGCCTAGTGTACTCACAACCTTACCATTATATTCTGCAACCCGACCATTTTTTATTGCAAGCACAGTAACCTTTTGTAGATGGTACATCTCATGCAATTGTGTGCCTTCCTTTTGAGCTGATTTTCTCCACAAAGTATCATTTATAGTGGAGGTAGACATATCTATCATTTGTAGACTCCTCCTAAGGACCTCAGTTGCATCACTTTTTCTTTTTATTGTAGAGGAAGGATCCACACATACGACAATTCCAACAAGATCTACATAATAGTTAGCAGGCTAATTGTGGATATCTGCGATGGGTGTGAACAAGAATTGAAGTGTTGGAATTAAGAGGTCATCATCACAAAGGTTGAGCCTTGAATCATCTGTTAAAGTGATTTCTATATCACTATTAAGCTTATTGTAAAACTTGTTTGCTATTTTGACGGTACCATGAGATAATGTATATACGCTCCCAACTTGAACTTGTTGAAAATAGAGGTCTGCAATTGCATTGAAATAGGTGACACGAACTTCAGTCCGCTCACAGTCAATCAAGTCAAAACTAAACATGTGGCCATCACCATTTTTGTTGTTGAAGTGGTGGATTTCCTTCTTCAAAGTCACACGATCTTTAATCATCCATTGTGTTTGAAATAGATTCAAGTTCCTTACAGGAATAATAGTAGCAGGGGGAGGTTTCTTTCACAAATATGCATGCAAGCCAAACATCAATTTTGCAGGATTGGGATGTTGAGTTTCAACAATATCTACCACATTTGTGCATGTATCTGATGAAGTTCCTACATGTTGTTTTGTAGGTTTTTCCGGTTCTTTGAAGAAGAAGGTGGGGTCACCTATGATATCATGATTTGTGCAAGAGACTTCTAAATTGGAGACAACAATCCACCTACGAATTCATAAGATATGTACAATTAGTAATGTGTTATGATTGCACAAGCAAAAATGTTTAATTGCAATTTAGACCTAGTAGCTATTGCCTCACCTGGAGTTACAAATAGTAGGAATAGTGAATCCTTTGAGTTGTACTATAGACCCTTTTTGGAGTTTCCCTGTTGTTATGAGATCATTAAATATACTTGGCAAGGTTTCTTTTTGCAAGTGTAGACCATCTAAAAGTTCTAACTTGTATCTATTTGCCAACCCAGTTTGTTGACCAAATGTTGCAATGGCAAAAACTTGAATAAGGGGATGTAAATCTAAGTTGCCATCATTGATAAGCTTTATTGCATTCTTCATTAAAGAGTGAGACATGGCTTAAAGGAGAGGCAGTTGACCTATAAATTTGAATAGGTGGTCAACATTATTTGTGGAATAGAAGTACTAGGAAGCTTTTAAGAGTATAAAGGACAATGCAAATTAAGATCATAAATAAATGACATGCAATTCTAAATCAGATAGAAATGGATTAAGTACCACATTTAATATCAATGCATATATAACAAGAGTTTGAAAGGGTAATCATAGTACACATTTTTTTTACATACATGGTGTATCAAATATGTAAGGGACAAAATAAATATTGTAGGCACTTTTAATTACTAATCATAATGGGTGAAGGCAATTTGCAACACTAAAATGGAAAGATAAGAAGACGTACCTCCACCCAAAAAATAGAGAGAATTTATTCAAACAACTTGTTCAATTAAGACAGGTGGGCTCCTACAAATGGGGGAAAAATAGAAATCATAGTGAGAGAATGCAATTTAATGTGTGATTTGGTTAATGTTGGTTGTGATGTTGTAGCAGGTATCATCGCTATGTGTTAGTAAAAAAAAACATGTTCTAACAAATATACATTCAATTATGAATGGGTGATAGCTCAGACAAACAAGTAAATATAATTTTATTGATCCACATTGCGGGGATATTTAAACAATCTTAGAATGAACATAAGATAGATTAAACGAGAGTATAGTAAGATATAACTACTACAAGCATACATTACGAAACCCAATGCAATATTGTACTTTTTTGGGGGAATGAATAGTTGAAGTGAGGTGGAACAAATAATGCACCTCTAATTTAAGCCATCTCACAATGAATAACAACTTATGTGTACATTTATAGTGAATGAAAGAAAGGGGTAAAGCAAGAACTTAAATGTGAAGGTGTGAAGGTGTGAAGAAGATACAACTTAAGTTTTCTCAAATGACAACAAAGTGTTATAGGAACTTGATTTTGAAATCAAATGAAATAAATCTTGGGCGTGAAATGTAAACAATCCATAGTGATAAAATAGATAATTTGTCTAATTTCATATACACAACACGAAAGGTTGAATCATGCATATAAATGAAAAAGTCTTGGAAACATAGATCGTACTTTTGTATTGCTAGTGGAATCAAATTTGTACAAGCTTCATTTATAGTAAGAGCTAGTGGATCTAAGAGGAAGGAGTGGAATATTATGCTAATTACAAGAGGCCAAAAACTTCAACTTCTCCCTTTTTGTAATAGGGGCAGCGCAAGACTAAATAAAGACAAACTACAAAGGGAAGCTTCAATATACAATGTGTTATGGGTGATTCAAGTAGGTCTGAAATGCACATTGAATATTAGGAGCATTTCCTTCTCCGTAATATTCATCATAACACATCTCTCGGAGGAAGGTACAAAAGCCAGAATATTTCATATAGTATGCATGAAACTCATGTAATGTCTCTTCCATGGCTAGGATCTCAAAATCTTTGACAACATTAGTACGAGCAGTTGTAACTTGTAGTTGTTCAACATTTTGTTGGCAACAAAGGGAGACAATACTTGCAACATTTTGTAATTTTGTTTCATGAAATCCATTCCAATTGATAGACGTATTTGAGCTAGTGGATGGTTGTGGAACAATGATTTATGAGGAACTACTTGAAATCTCAATAATCTGAATTGGATGTGGAGGATTTGCCATGACCTCTAAAAGAAATGAAAACATCAAATCTATGAAAGGAACTTGCAAATAGTAGCAACCTTTTTTTGTTGAGAAGACGACATCCATTTTAACAAAAAGTAGTGATGAATATATAATATACCCAACACCAAGAAGATAGGTCTAACAATATAGTTATATTAGGTGTTCAAATAATTTAGATTATAGATATAGTTTTATAATACCAACTAATAATCCAACCTAACAACATTCAATTTTCACATTCCATCAACAAATATAATTTCAATAATAATTATGCTTACCATATATTTCTAAAATTTAAATATTAATATTTTCTAAATTTATATAATATATACTGTAAAATATGTTACTCCATTTTAAAACAATTATTGTATTTTTATAAAGTTGACAACTATAATACCTCGTAACATATTTAAAAAACATTGAACTATCCAATCACAATGTATTATTTTACATTCAGTAAAAATGTTAAATTTGCAAAAACAAATTGTTGTGTTTTAATATGCTACTCATAAAAAAATTAATTAAAACTCAAAAAAAAATTGATTTTATATACTATTTTTTTTATGGTTTTTTTTTAACTGATTTTTATGGTTCTCATAAGCTATAAAAACCTTAAAATATTGAATAAATCTTCCCAAAAACCACAAACAAAAAAAGCAACAGTCTTCTGATCGCAAACTATATTTTTACTACGTTAAAATAATCTCAAACGTACATTTTAGAAATTTTCTGCAATTTTTAAAACCTAGAGGAGAGGACCCAGTAGTTGAACACGTTCGAATGGTTGTGATAGTAGTTCTTATTTTAATACCCATAGTTGTTGATTTAATATCCAATATTTTTGACAACATTGTACCAATGGTTGTGACTTTAAAGTTGCATGACTACCCATAATTGAATGAAATGTACCCTTTGTTCTAAAAAGCAGCCAATAGTGTGATGCCACATCAGCTGCACAACTATTGGGGTACCTAATTCACTATGATTGGTCTCACTTTTTTTTTGGGCTGTTTTGGACACCTTGGCAAAAACATACTGAAGTGGCATCATATTTGATGATGTGGCTCTGAAACCTTAGTTATAAGCAGGAGACTTGCCAAGTAAGCTACTGTAAAAAAATGGGAGTGATTTGAAATTTCCACATAGATTTTTGAGAAGCCCGAAGTTAGGGTGTACAACTACTGGGTCCTCTCCCCTATACTGAAAAAAAAATTATGTTATCTTCAGAAATTTGACTTCGGCAATGAACTAAAGCAAAAGGCTTAACAAAGTTAAGGAAGTGGGTGGAAAAGGAATACCGGTGCACTGTAAACTGCAAATTGAAAAACTGGATAATTTATCACGAACGTAGTCTTAAGCATGTCTGTAAAAACCTAAAATCTCTGTACAATTATAAATAATTACAATTTTAAAAAACAAATATAAAAAGATAGTTTTCATTATTTAGAGAGTCAAAATGAAGGTAACCAGAACCAGTTTAACCCACCAAAAAAGTATTCAAAATATTGCTGTGCAGCAGATACAGATATAAAATTTACCTTAAATTCATCCAAAAGTAATTTTGGCACATTACATTGCTTAAAGAAGTACAGAACTCTATGTTATTTATAAACTTAAAAGATATCAAAAATCCTGTACAATTTGTTCTCAAATAGAAGAGTTAAACAGAAAAAATCTTGGTCAATAGTTACACAGAGCAATCCCCTTTTCAGTTATATTCTCAGATATGTTTCTTTTCTTCTGCAGATTGTTAGTATTAGAAAATCTGATTAGCTGCATATAATTCCACACAAAATAATGCGCCCTTCCTCTTCTTTTATTCTGTCTCTTATTCCACTACAAATTAAATCCATATATAGGATTCTTTAGATCCTATATTATAGGAACCACCCTAAAATGACTCTCTAATTTATTGAGTTGTTTCAACTACTCAAACAAACAAACAAGCAAACAAATAAACTAACCCAATTGTTATACTAACAACTATGGAATGATGTAATATTCCCAACTGTTACAAAAGTTGAGACTTATTTATGCAGACAACTTTCATGTACTTGCTGAAGAGCAAGTGCCTATAGCTTGAATGCCCTTGTGCACTCTTGTTTGGTGTTTAGACAGTCCTTACATCATTTTGAAGCTTATGGTGTGCTTATAATGAATACATATCTATCTAATTTGATTTTATGTAACAATTAAAAAAAGGACAATTTCCAGCATTTATCGTATAACAATACAGATATATCTTTCTAATTTTTTATAGATAGATTCTATTTACATAAGATTTTCGGAGAAAGACCATTTCTATTTTTTATCACATTAACAATACATATATGTCTTTCTAAGCTTATTTAGATTTAATATAATTAAATTTGATCGTCTCGACGACAACTTCTAGTGCTTATCAATCTAATTTGTTTAAAAAATTATGGTTACCATTTGATTTTAAGCGTCCAAACATTACAGAAGATGAAAAGAAGGCAAAAATTTATTTGCCATCTCTGGATGCGTACTGCTCACACGAACACACCAATACAAACACAGAGAAGAAACTGTTAACATATTATGTAGACACTATCTGTAGCGCCAGGCTTTCCAAGTTACTGCAGTGGCACGCTTATAAACAACTGCCAGTAAGCAATCCCAGGAAAATAGCAGCAGTTCACATTTTTGCATATCCAGTCTAACAAAATACGATATACAGACAAAAAAAACCAAAAGTACAATAATCTGAATTATAAATTCGATCTGAACCAGAGTTCTGAGAGTTAATACATATTCTTAGCGCTATAAAAACAGGCATTCGTCAGAGGAAGGATAGTCGTCAGACCGGACCACTTCAGCATAACCATATTTAATTAGTAAGGTCCAATGTAGCCTTCATGGCCTGTCACGGATTTTGGGAGGCCCACAAGCGTTGATTCTACATTCTAGGGTATCATTAAAAAATAAAAATTAGAAAGCTTTTCAAAGTTGGAGTAAAAGTATACAGGGGAACATAATTTTCATACCCTTTTAAATTACCTTAGAGGCATCGAATGGTAGACATTGAAACAAATCTCACAGAAGTATTCAGGGGAACATAATTTGCATGGCAGTATCTCCGAGCCATCACCTTATATACTCTTAAACACAATCTCATCTAATACATATACTTATATCATACTAATACCAGTGTCTTGCGCTACAATTAAACAACAACTTTGCACGGCAGTTCAAAACCCACTTCAGAAAATACAGTAACGGAACTACCGAAATACTTTGCAGTGGAACCAGGAGAGAAATTACCTTGAAACGGCAGGAGGTTAATTTTTTTTCATGGGCATAGGCACCAAGCTTTAACAGCAGTTTGCTCCTTTTGCCCAGTCAAAACAAAACATTACAAACAAAATTTAAGCAACTCAAAGTGGGATTGATACCCCAAATATAATGCATCTAGCTTGTAAGAATAATAAAATTAGCCAGTTGGCTCACAATATAAGATTGACGTGGGAGAACACAATAAAACTGATCAGACATATGACGTAATCTCTAAAGTCAATCAATCAGCCATGATAGTTCTATTGGAATGTTAAAGAGCCATGCCATCTGAAAATCACTTTCAGAACAGCATTCATAAACTTAGCCATAGTTGAAACAAACAAAACTAGAGTTGCTACTCCACTATATTTGCTGCTGTACTTTGATACAAGTGAAACTACATTGATAGAACAGCAATTTCTAAACATAAAAATACTTGAAACAAATGAATGTTGAAGACTGTTGCAATGGAACTGAAATCATAATTGTTTTGACTCCCAGTTGCAATCACAGCACTCTGTTTCTCACTATGTTTAGCTGTCTTAGAAATGTTCCAATCAAACCACAAATAGTATCTGTAGATGATAAATTCTATCAATGCAATGTGTAACATAATTTACTTTCGTCTGCCACCACCAGCTTCTGCAGTTTTAGGTCTCTTACCTCCTGAAGTTCCAGCTTTTGCAGGTCTCTTGCCACCTTTTCCTTTCTTGGCCATGTTTTTATTTTTTCCATGCCTACCAATTCCTCTAGACCTTGAATCTTTTTTCATTCGAGGGTCAACGAGTACTTTTCCTTTACCTGGCTTAACTTGCACACCCTTCTTCGCAACCACATACTCCTTTTGAGGCCTCTTAGGCACTGCTTTCTTATATAGGCGTTCAATCATTTTATTCTTGGATAGGTTAGAGATGTCAGTTTGATTAGAAATTGCATTCGCCTTGTTTCGAACGGCCTCCAACTTTTTCATTGCAACACGTTTCTTGTGAGCTTTTGCTTCTGCAATTTTCTTTGCTGGACGAGCATCAATTTCCTTAAATTGTGCTTTCATGGCCTCGATCTCCTCTTTTGTTATGGGTTCCTGAGGCTGAGAATGTGGTTTCTCATCGGCTACAAACCATTCTGGCAAACCTTTGTCATCAAATGTATATCTATTGTAAGAAGCATCAAGAATGTCTTCCCTTTGCTTCTTCCTCAATATTTTCTTTGCGTATGCTAAGATTTCTGCTTTTGAATGAGTGTGGTAGTCAGATTCGTCTTCTGAAGAAGATCCATCACTTGATCCCATAGATACAGCAGGAACTATTTCAAAGTCATCCTCTTTCTCTTGCTGGGGATTTTGGTTCGGGGAAAACTTATCAGACTGAACACCACCACTTCCCTTCTTGGACATGGTACCATTACTTTTAACTGACAACTTCTGAAAAGGTGCAGCATCTTTATCATCCTCAGACATGTCAGAATCAACATCGTACTTCTCGCCTGTGTCTTCAAAACCTGCAAAAACATCCTGACTGAACCATTGATTTGTCAACTGTTCTTGAGATGGTGGTTCTTTCATTGATAATGGTACCACTAAGGGATTGGCCTCGTCATCTTTATCACTATAATCTGAATCATCCTCTTCATCAATACTATTCTGATCTGCTATATTGTTCTGTAGCAAAAGAGAGATTGCATGTTAATCAAGCAAGAAAAACAGAGAGAAACTCTCTTTAAAACTATTTAATTGTCAATAAGGATAATGAACTACCTTCCATAGCTCACTATTATCACCAGTTATAGCCAACTTTGCACGTTTACGCTGCTTTGTACTGCCTTCTTTTGCAGTCACATACTGCACGTAAGCTTGATCCAGAACAGTTTCAAGTTGTTCGTCATATCTACCAGAAGAAATAAACAAAGAAATTATCTTAACACAAATGACCAAAAAGTAGGTCGATGGAAAATGCTGCATTCAACCATAAAATCTTATATTTCAAAATAACAAAATGTAATATCAAGTTACTGTAAAATACTTCATTTGTAATACGCTTTCTTGAACAGATGCCCACAGTTTCCCACAACAAATTACATATACTATTAAATCTCTATGAGAATCTGTTCACATCTGGTCAATAATGTAATGGATTTCTAACTCTGCATTTGACCAGCTGGTTGGGATGTGGGCCTTTGTGTAGTTTTTGTTCACGTTGCTTTATTTGAGTATAATCATCTTTTAACTGGCAAATAAAAATGTGTGAATCTTCTAATTAACATCAAGCAGATTACCTCTTCCTCTCTTCATCAGAATCAATATCACTGGCTTCACTGTCACTGTGTACTCCTTGATTTGTTTCAATGGCCTCATCTTCACTCAAAAAACCATTTTCATCATCAGACTGAGCAGGAGAATCCACAGCCTGTAGATCCCTCTTTGCCTGAAAAGATAGGACAAAATATAATCATTTAAAAACTGTTCAGACAAACTTGTTCAAAAGATATTTCAATGTTAATAATATACATAAAAGCCTGGCAGAGAGATATGTTAATATTTGACAAAGTTGTATTTTTTTTAATAGAAACATTTGCTATAATTACAACAAACCTAATATATTATGTATAGGCCCAGCAGGAAAGTAGTCTTCTACCTGAATGCCATAAACAAGCCTGTTTGTACCAATAAAACATATATAATATTCCCTCAAGGTTTGACGGACCAGAAAACTATTAAATAAATCTGAAAAACACGGTCATGCCCCCACCATGAAGGGGATATCTATCTTTATAGACAAAACCATTATCAGTGGAGGTTGAACTAATAATGAATAGCAATGGCGCATTGAGGATGAAACAGAGCTGGATATAGCAATTAAACACATCATTATTTGCATTTGTATGTTAACAGGAATTAGATGCTAACATGGAGGGGAAGCCATTTTTTAGAGAAGACGGGTCCCCTCACAAAGGAACAGCACTCACAAAGGGTCACATATCTTCAAGAATGATCAATTATAAATAAGGCAGGCCGCAAGGGAAAAAGGAGGAAGGAAGATGCATGGAACATACAAGCAATCATTCCCAAAAGCACATTGACCCTACCACAGAAAGGAAAATCGTCTTGAACCAAGACCTCATGATTTTCCTAATCAAAGATATACAATAGCAACCAGCAAGCAAATGAAGGATAAATTATCGTAGGAGATTAGTTAAGGCAAAGTAATTCTAGAGGTGCAATGGATGAAGTATCAAAGTAGACTAAGGCAAAGGATGGCCATCTTGCAAAACCATTACTAATAACAAGAGACATGCCTCTTCACTCAATGAGCGGATATACATGAAGATTGATCTTCAAGGAATAAGCATCATCAGATACAAACAAAAATTACATTCATCAAATAGGAGGAAAGCATTCAAAAGAGGAAGTTATCTTCCAGATCGAGCACAGATATACAGCAGACTTCTGATCATCTCAGGACTGTTATCACCAGCACCTCATAAATTATAATCCTAATAGTTGCTCTTCTGGTATATATATTGCTTATATATTATTTGTTTGAAACCTCCATCATATATGGAAGGAAGGAGGTGAAAGGAAGAGGGGAGTTATAAGGTTGTCATCTAAGTAGGCCACCCCGAGGGGATGTCCATGTTGCCTGCCCCTAAGGCCAAGAGGGCAAAGATCAACTCTTGAGCTTAGATAGGACAATCAAGAAGTCCCCATCTTTCAATTCGGGTGCCAAAATGGAAGGAAAAACTAGTGATTTTTGGGAAAAACAATTAATGACTCTTCAATTTCCCAAAGTGCACGACTTGGTTCTTGATTTTATTCACTTTTGAAAGAAATTTACAATAGCAAGTCATTTGATAAGTTCGGCAATCTTGGGTGCCATATTTGGATGCATTTGATGAGGAACTTCACTCATTTTCATAGAAATTTTAAAAGACATTTGAAGGGAAATGAAAAGGAATATTTGTGTGCCTCTTTGTTATGCCTCCCAAGGGTTCTAATATCTATAAAGGCACAATGGATGAAGGATCAAAGTACACTAAGGCAAAGGATGGCTATCTTGCAAAACCATTACTAATAACAAGAGACATGCATGCCTCTTCACTCGATGAGCGGATATAAATGAAGATTGACCTCCAAGGATTAAGCATCATCGGATACAAACAAAAATTACATTTATCAAATAGGAGGAAAGCATTCAAAAAGGAAGTTATCTTCCAGATCGAGCACAGAAATACAGCAGACTTCTGATCATCTCAGGACGGTTATCACCAGCGCCTCATAAATTATAATCCTAATAGTTGCTCTTCAGGTATATATATTGCTGATATATTATTTGTCAACAATTATCTTTTATAAAAACATATATATATGAACAGATATTAAATCCATGTCTATATTAAATCTGTTTGAAACCTCCATCATATATGGAAGGAAAGAGGTGTAAGGAAGAGGGGAGTTATGAGGTTGTCATCTAAGTAGGCCACCCCGAGGGGATGTCCAGTTGCTTGTCTCGAGGCCAAGAGGGCAAAGATCCGCTCTTGAGCTTAGATAGGACAAGAGCAAGTCATTTGATATAGTTTAGCAATCCTGGGTGCCATATTTGGATGCATTTGATGAGGAATTTCACACATTTTCATACAAGTTTTAAAAGACAATTGAAGGGAAATGAAAAAGCATATTTGTGTGCCTCTTTGTGATGCCTCTCAATGGTTCTAATATCTATAAAATGCAGTCTTTTATGATGTCAAGAGATAGCAATCAATAGTAGCAAGGTTGGAGAAAGGACTTGCGGTTGCTCGAGATAATTGCATTTGCTAGGAGGAGAAGAATAGAGGAAAGAGAAGAAAGAATTTGTAGGTGTGTTATTGGTGTTTAGGGCAGTCATGAGAGCTGTAGGATAAAAAAAAATAATCAGATGCCAAAGAAGAGTGCAGCAAAGAAAGTGAAAGGCTAGAGGGTTTGGAGGATGTGAAAGCATGACGTGCCTAGAACTCTTGTAAATTTCCAAATTATGTTTCTTGTTGGAATTCTCAATATATGTAATTGCTGTTAAGTATTTTGTTGTATGAATGTGCATATGAGAGTTGCAATAAATAAATTTTTCAGATTTATATAATGGATTAGATGATATGTTAAGACTGCAAGATTGGGTAGTTTGATAAGACCCCTCAATCTTGACTGCATCAAATCCTAACCCTAACTTGTTGGCATGTTGCCATTGCGATTCTAGGGCAAATTTGGAAGAAGACATTGCAAACACCAAGGGAAAGTTAACCTCACAAAATGAATCTGCAAAACATGTAACTCTAACAAATCAGAAGCACGGAAAGAAACTTTAAAATGCTAAAAGAAATAGCAATTGTGGTAACTACCCAACCCCTTAAAATAATTTGTGCAGCATCCCAAACTCTTTACTTCATAATGAAGTTCAAGGGCTATCTATTTTCACTGTTCAGTATAGTTTGTTAAATGTTGTATCAGTTGTTCAAAAGAAAATCTGTTATTCCGTGCCTACTAACCCACCATAATGAACACATTCTTAATGTTTTGGTCACAAATCCTGGGATGTTTGTGGAATGCATACTTAAAGGAGGATCTCCTTTATAAGGTCACCTGCAGAGCATTTAATATTAATTCTTGATATAGATTTGGCCCATCAACTGCTAACATGTAATCTCAGCTATGCATGTCAGTAGGCTTCAAATTCTCAATTTAAGAAATACTAAAGTCATAAGCAAATATTAAATAACTCTAGTTTCTATTATGCATATATCTAACATGCAATAAAGTAAATTCTGTATAGTAGTGATCTATTTTCTTTCATAAACAGAGACTGAATACATTCAAACTATAAATATTTACATTTTCAGTAGAAATTTTGTTTTATCTATAATTACAAAGAACAACTCATCAAGGTAATTCTGCATTAGTTCTGATAACTAAATGATGGCATTAAAAAGTACGAGGTATTGAGCTATGCTTGAGATACAAACAGACCTTAATTGAAGCTAAAGAAAATAATGCCTCGTCCATATAACCATCTTTTGTAGCATCCCCACTTTCATTCCCATTGAAGTGCGTGCTTTAGCCTGTATTCAGAGTTTAAAGAATTCCATGTATATAAGAGTAAAAACTTTGGGAGAGAAAACAAATTTTGAGCAAATCTAAAATAGGATAAGGCCCTAATATAAGAATGCATTCAATTAAGTAGGCATACATAGTGACCAAGAATATGTTTTACCTTAGCCTGCCTCTTTGCAACAAGCTTTTTTACTTTCTTCTTCTTTTGTTCAGAAATAGAGTGTAACTCCTCCATTTCATTGAGCATTTGTTCATCATCATTGTCTTCAACTGCCTTTTCAACCTCCTTTGTCAAAGAAGAAACTTTCTCTTTAGGTGACAAGGCCTTCCGAATGTGTAAACGCCATCTGATAATCAATTAATTTTATGAATAATACAGCATAAAAAGTAAACATGAAATTTTAACAGGTTTTCAATCTATGCTGACCACAAAAGCCAACCAGCGAGGGGGAGTTCTGGAAACACGGGTAATGTATGGCGATGAGTAAGTACAGAAACAGAAAAAAACACATTTAAATGACCACCACTCTAAGGTAAATTCATATTAATTTGGACACACTAAGCAGAACGGCCATGGAAGAGCAAGTCTATATACATTGGTTCCAATATCTATGACTCATCTTAGGAATAAACAGTTAATTTGAGATTCCAGCCAGAAGGAACTCCCATTTATGTCTCTAGTATCTCAGTGATGACAATAGAAGAGTCAAACTAAAACCAGCTAACCTTGGAGCTAAGAAAACTTGCAAATACTTTTGTACAATGAAAAACTACTAAACTATCTTCTAAATATTAATTGACCAAAATTTATTCAAGGCAATTTCTTAATGGAGCCAGAGGTAAGGAGGAAGGAGGGGGAAGGGGTAGAGTGTAATGTCCCCTACTCGGAGGGGGCTAATTTTCCAATGATTAAAGTACATTACTATGCACCTGAATTGAATTATTGTAAGAAACGACGAATAATTCATAATAAATTTAACAGTCAACACATTTAAGCCCAATTCCTCCTCCTCTCTTAAACATGCCAACCTTAAGGAGGATGGGAATTTCCATGTCGTAGGGCGCTTGACACCAATCTACAAGCAGGCTTCCTCAAGGCATTGGGACTGCATGTTCACACCCATCTCACGATTTTCCCTCAAGTCATTGGAAATACATGTCCTTACCCATCTTGGAATTTGCCTATCTTGCTTGGATTTACTCTGCCTCTCCCAAATCGACAGAAACTGATCCTCTTAAAAGGGCTATAAAAAGTGACTAAGGAATAGGCTAAAATATATTAATCTCTTGTATTAAAAAATATTCATATAATATATATATATATATATATATATATATATATAATTCTAACATTCACATGTATTCTCCATATATAGATATATAATTTCAGATATATACATTTGATAGCTATATAATTCTAAATTATCTTTTGTATTTTAGATATTCTATGATCTATATAGTTCATATATATATATATATATATATATGTGTGATTCAATATTATTAGTATATGTTTAAATGTAATATATATATAATCTGTATATATATTACTGATCTATTATTACCTATATATACGCTGCCTATATCTTACAGATCAGCGCTGACTGTAGTGTTTTATCAGCACTGATTATTACTTATTCTCTATTATTTTCTTCACTTCCAATTCCGTTCATTGGTAGGCATGTATCCACGTATAATCTGTATATATATTACTGATCTATTATTACTTATATATATAAATACTCTATATATACGCTGCCTATATCTTACAGATCAGCGCTGACTGTAGTGTTTTATCAGCACTGATTATTACTTATTCTCTATTATTTTCTTCACTTCCAATTCCGTTCATTGGTAGGCATGTATCCACCAGTGCGCTTTTTATCATTCCTTGGTCTGTCTCAGTATTACTCCTTGCAAATCTGCGATAATCAGAGACTTCATAATATATATATATATATTTCTATTTGTGGACAGCTTTTCCTCGGTCTCCAAGAGACTATAGATTGTTGGCCACGTATCCTCCTATTCTGTCAGCAACATACATATTTTCCATAATCCATGATTCGATAACATCAAATACCAAATAATATATAGATATATTATCTTTGCTGTCTCAGAAATGGGTACCCTCACCTCTTAATATAATTTCTTATTTCCTAGTTATGCCAACTATAAATGCTATTCCCCATTCCTAATCCTTTGATGATTTCTCCCCCTGAATGCAATTGATTATGAATTGAATGCAATATACATCCAAAGGACGTCTCCCTCGATATAAAAAGTTATCTGATATGAATTGAATCGCACCCCTTCATCATTCAAGTGCTGATATCCTGGTTGACTCTTTAACCGCTGGCATTGAATATAAATCATCAGTTAGTAACTTGTTTACTCTTATCGCTGTCTCTTATTAGGACTAGTCAACACTAGCTTAAGAGCGATCATTGATCAATACATTTCCAGTAACCATGTTAAGAAACCGATGAATTAGCTTCCTTTACTAATCAGTTAAATATGGATACCATGGTCTTCTTAATAATTCTTTACTCAATTGATGATCGTGACTTAGTCAATCAATATCCTTTGGTAGTGATACTTATGGAATTAGATATTTTTCTGAATATTGTCATCTTCTATGTTATTCCTTCCAATGACCATTAGAGGGAGCTCACTTACCAAGTACAATTATCTGGACAAGTATCTAGTGTGATCGTGATTATTGTAATATATTTTATTATTTATTTTTTTATTTTTTTATTTTTATTTTAATATTATTTATTATCAATCCTATTAGAGAGGGGGCATCACATAGAGGAGCACACAGGTGTCAGATGTAATTTTAGAAATGCATAGCTAATGGACTTGAGTATTTTTATGCAAGACCTCTTGCCACACAACACTTGGAGGTTCCATGTATGATAACTATCTAGTATCTAATAAATTTCATGTGTTTTAGAGAATCTTACACATACTAACTATAACTGGAGCACACCTAGCCAGCTACATGCATATTGATTCATATTGCATATAATTTTACTCTTCTGACTGCAAGCTGGACATTATAGTGCTAAGAACATTGTTTAAGCAAAATAAATCTCTACGTCCAACAAACTTGCAAAAGCCATCTGACTAAAGGCTAATACAACACTCCATTCTTTTTAGCAGGCCTACTTGCTATTTAACTCGCATCAAATGTGAGTCCCACTGAGCTCCTTTTAAGTCCTTGTGACCAATTGTAACATAATTATTTGTTTTCTTGAATGATTTTCTGAAACCTGTTCTTTTTCAATCCTGCCAATCTATACTTCTTCATTCTGCTGACAAACTATTATAATTACTTAAGAAAAAAGGGCAAACTCACCTTTACTTATATAATCTCTAATTAATATCTATAACATGCACACTTGGAATACAAAATATGAGGTTAAGATTTTAGTAAGAACCATGGAAAAGAGAAACATACTTCAGTATATGCTTAAAGTCTTGTTTCCCTAGAACTCGCAAATCATCACATAAAAATTTTATCTGCAAAAACAATTAAGCAAATAAAATGAAAATTCTTCATCAAAATACATGTGCCTGTCAGATCAAAGAACACAACAAATTTCCTCATATTCTGAGCAAGCAATCAAAACTGGTTTGTGTGAAGAAATGAACTACCTCATCAGTTGTCAAAGAATGCTCCTTAATGGCAGAGCATGCAGGATCCTCAAATGAAATGGAAGTAACTGAGCCAAGAACTTCCAAAGGTTTGTCCGACCACATAAAATCTGAAGCAAGGCAAGTCTTCCGTGTTTTTGCAAGTCCTTCTTCATATCTGCAGTCGCAATGAATAAGGCAGGGATAAACACAATGATCTGAGAATTTGTGAACTTTAAAGCCACTGTGCATAATATAGGATGGGGGCTGTTGGTGGTTAAGTTTGATTCTAAATATCTCACAGAAAATGCAAAATCCAGTGATATAGAAAGAATATCAAGTCTCACACATAAAATCTAGTATATCAGATTTTTACCTACCAAAGAAAAGAAAACTTATAGTGCAAACTTAGCAGAAATGTAATATTTACCCTTCACGATTTCGCTTTTGTTTAGTTCCCCTGAGAACGTCCACCACCTAACCAGATAAAGAAAGCATTTATTAGATATTATTGGAAAACTGATAAACATTAATATTGGATATCCACAAACCAAGTTGACAAAATATTATTATATTAATAGTCATTCTCAAAATGGTATCTAGAGAAAGAAAACTTGCTGAAGAAAGGGAAGCATTTAAAATTAATAAATCTATATCAAAGAGATATTAAGTTTACCTTTGGTGGCTCAATAACTTGTTGGAAAAGATGTTTCACGTCAAGAAGACGTGGATCAATCTTAGCTGGGGCTTTATATCTTAAACCAACAATATATATTTCAGCAGATATCGATCGACTAGCAACTGGTTTTGTCACTTCTACTTTTTCAAACAACTGCACTTAACGTTTCAAACATCCAGTAAATGAAGATATGATTTCCATTCAAAGCTTAAAATAAACCAAATAAAGCAGAAAACTGAAATAAAACTAACATAATCATTGACCAACATTACCTGCTTGAAACAATAAAGTAGCGCATTGTAATCCTGAGATCTGAACACCTATCACATTACATAACAAATGCCATCTTTAAAAAGAGCCAAAAAATGTTTTCACTCTATTTTCAGTGCCAAGTAACGTATCACAAGTTCAAGAAGGTAACTTCTTATAACCATCTTGTAGCTTATTGAAGTTCCCAAAAAAAGGACAAAACAATAAAATATTAAAAACATGAAAAGAACTTAAGAAACAAAAATCTTTCTTTTCACTATTATTGCACCAAAGGTCATAACAATCACAAGGAACTGGAAGATTTTGTGTGGCCCATCATACTTCTCACTGCACACTGCCAGTGCAGAGAAACCTGTCAGAGCCATTTTGTGATTAATGTAGGAAGCCACTATGTCATAAAAGGAATTTATCATCCTTTGAGAGCCGAATAAGTTACCCAAGGTCGCTGTGCTCAGAATTGAGCATTGCATGAACCAAGTTGCTCAAGCTTCTATTCCAATTTGATAATAGATGAAACTCTGATTCAAAACACCATTTAAAAACTGGAGCAACTGAAGATTTTACTGTGATTCATTTTACTGTGATTCATTATATTACAGATATATGTGTATTAGTGTGCATCTCATTTGAGGAAAGAGTTGCAGATGGTATCAAAATTTGGTCAACAAAGTAGATAGAATTGGAAAAATTTCAATTTACATAAGTGTTCTACATTAGTTGAGATCACAGTTTGCAAACTCAGTGATTTCTTGCCAATCTCATGAGAACTCACATGTAAATTTGCTTGCCAGAAACCTTGCAAACAACTCAAAAATGAAGTCCTGCCAAAAACATTTGAGTTTTTCAAGAGATAGCAAGTTTTACCTGCAACTAGCGAGTTAAAGCAGACCCCTAAAAGCTTTGATTTTTGTGTCTTTTGTCATTATAACCTTCAGAAATTAGGATCTCGGTGGTATGAACTAATTGTCAAGGACAATAAAATTTTAAAAATGGCATGCAAGATGACTGTCCCGGTAGCTTACTCTATTTTTAAGTGCCAAGTAAGCTATTGTAAATTCCAGGAGATGACTGCTTTTGTCCATCTTTAGAGCTTCCAGAGGTTCAAAAAGAAAAAGAAAAAAACAATAAAAAAATCAAATGAACTCAAGAAATATAAATATTTCTTCTCACTATTCTTGCGTCAATGATCAAAACAACCACGAGGAGTTGGAAGATTCTGTATGGCCCATCATACTTCTCAAGTTCTCACTGCACACTGCCAATGCAGAGAAATCTGTCAGAGCCATCTTAATGATTTATGTAGGAAGCCAGTATGTCCTTAAACGAATTAATTATCATTTAAGAGCCAAATGAGTACCTCAAGGTTGATGTAATCAGTTTTGAGCATTGCATTAGTTACCTGAGCTTCGTTTCCACTTAAGAGATTTTAGATAAAGTACTGGATCAAAACACTGTTATTTAGGAAGCGCAAAGACTTGAGAAATCTTACCACCAATTCATGATTGTTTAGACATATGGCATTTGGTGTATACATTTGAGGAACAGTTGCATATAGTCATAAAATTAAGTCAGGAAAATAGATAAAATTGGCACAGTTACAGATTAGAGGACTGTTCTACATTAGTTTAGACCATAGTTTGCAAACTCTACGAACTCTTAACAAACAAGTAAATTTGCATGACAGGTAACTCACAAGCTGAGTCCTGCAAAAGATACTAACCCTTGACAGATTGGGAGCTGTCTTCCCCAGATCCCTGCTCTGGTTTTAGTAAACAAAATATAAAAATCATTTTGGGTTGTGCCAGAAGGAAAAGAAAAGTTTGTTTTTCCATTTACCCAGCTTGCAATAACAAAACACAGCAATTTTCTCTGCTTATAATTTTTTCAGCAATTTTTAGTCTCCTGAGTTATTGAAATTCCATATATACGTGGATGTGTCAGGACTAGTCATAACCTCCTCATCTACTCTGAATGAACTGGAGAAGAAAAATTTAGGGCTAAAAAGCCTAAAATAATAGGCAGCAGCATGAATATGTTGCAGTTGTTTGTTCCACCTCTTATATAATAATGTGCTAGATGGGTTCATATTTGTTTCTATTGGACCCACACAAATGTTAAATTGCAACTTTGACCCTATTCATGGCCCTCGTATAGGTGCCCTAAGGAATTTCTATCCCCATCCACCAACAATAGAACCCTAACCAGCGGTTTTGACACCTAAAACAAAAAAAGGTTATTAAAACAAATCACAATTGAAAAAGTGGACTAAATCAAAAAAAATTAAATCAACAAATTAAAATATCAAAAATTTGCAAAATCAACAAATTGTAACATTATAAAATTATAAATTATTAAAATCTGCTCCACATGTCATGTCCCTTTTCTATTTTTCCCTAGAAGTTGCCTAAATCACAATCATAATAGATTAGAGTCAGGGTTTACCAAATAAATGTTTTCTTCTTAGTTGCCGGATTCGCCCTGGCAAGGTCGGATCCGGGTCCGGGTCCGATCCGGGTCCAGATTCGCGTCAGATCCAGGACGGATCCGGGCAGGGTCCGGACCAAACCCTGTGGATCCGTCCGGATCCGCGAGCCGTGGATCCAAACGGATCCACAGGGTTTGGTCCGGACCCTGCCCGGATCCATCACGGACCCGGGAGGATCCGAGCGGATCCAAGAGGATCTCGCGCGGATCCACGCGAATCTTCAAGGACCCGCGGCTTTTGCAACTTGAAAAGTCAAACAATGACTTCAAAAAGACATTTTTATATTATTTTTTTAACTTCTAACCCTAAAACGACCCCTTTTATGAGTCTCCAAACACATTTTATTTCTCATTGTGCTCTCTATTATTCTCTCTCATTTTGCTCTCTCATTCATGCAAGCTTGAAGTGAGGTGATTGAATTCGAAGGAGCTCGATTGTGGAGTGACAAACACCTTCCAAGAAGCACTATTCAGTCTATTTGAGTGACTAAGGTATGCATTTGAACCATATTCTCAAGTTTTTTTGATAAGTTTTGATTCTTGAAGTATAAGTTTTTCATTTTGTATAAGTTTTGAAGTTTTCTTTTTTGATTTTTGTTATAGATTGCAACAATGAGTAGTCAAGGTTCAGTGGGTGGGGAGGGATCTCAAAGATTTAAAATTGATAAAGGGTCTCCTTTGTGGAGACACACCACAAGAATTTCTCAATGTGTTGGAGGTGGGGGGTATGTATGGAAATGTAATTTTTGCAAAATACAATATAGAAGCTCCTACTCCCGAGTAAAATATCATCTTTTAGGCCCTGCGGGTCAAGGGATTAACATGTGTGAGGGGGAAGATAAGAAGGGATTGCCAGCTGCACAAATAGCAACTTTGGTAAAAGAACAAGAAGAAGCTAACAGAATATGTGCAAAAGGGAAACAAGTTTCTTATACCAGTAAACAGAAAACAATGCAGCCACCCACTCAAATGCAATCTAGATCACATCCATTCTTGCCTATGCCTTCTAGGGATGAAGATGTAGATCAACCACACAACACCCCCCGCAAGAGAGGCCCATTAGAGAGGGGATTTCAAATTGAATTAAGAGAAATTGCTGATGCCAAAGTTGGACGTTGCCTCTTTGCAAATGGTATTCCATTCAACTTTGTGAGATCACCTTATTTTAGTGACGTGTGAAGGAATAAATGAAGCACCTTCTGGTTACCGTGGCTCTAAATATGAAAAGTTGCGCACCACCATATTACAAAATGAGAGAAAAAATGTAGAGCACCTACTACAACCAATAAGAGATTCTTGGATTCAATCAGGTGTATCTATTGTTTCAGATGGATGGAAAGATTGTAAAAACCGTCCTTTAATTAATGTAATTGCTGTATCCTCCAAGGGGTCAATGTTTTTGAAGGCGGTTGACTGTGAAAGCGAACTTAAAAATGCAGAGTTCATTGCCCAGATTCTCATTGAATCCATAGAGTCCGTGTGTCATCACAATGTTGTCCAAGTAATTACGGACAATGCAAAAGTTTGCAAGGCTGCAGGTGCTTTGATAGAGGCTAGATATGATCACATCTTTTGGACACCGTGCACCGTCCATTCTCTCAATCTAGTGATGAAGGCAATTGGCACCGAAATAGACTGGGTGAAACAGGTGTATGAGGAGGGTGAGGAGATTCAAATGTTTGTGACAAATCACCATATGTCACAAGCAATTTTCAGAACTTACTCAAAATTGGAATTGTTGAAGGTAAATTTTAAAATTTAATTTATAACTTATTTAGTTTCATTTATCATTTTATAATTTTTATGTCATGTTTTAACTTTCTACTAACATGTTTTAGGTGGCTGAAACCCGGTTTGCCTCTCACACAATTGTGTTGAGACGGCTTGTCAAGGTGAAGGAGGCCTTATCACAAATGGTTATTAGTAACCAATGGAGCATCTGGAAGCAGTCCAGTACAGCCAGGGCCCAAAAGGTGAAGGCATTGGTATTAGATGATGATTGGTGGACTCGTGTGGAGTATGTCTTGGAATTCACTGATCCCATCATGTCTATGCTTCGATTTGCCGACACTGATTTACCATGCTTGGGGGATATCTATGATAGCATGGACACAATGTTGGAGAAGATAAAAATGGTAAGTCATAAATTTAATACATTCCTTTATCTTTGTTTATTGAGAGTTATTTAAATTCAAAATTGACATAATGATAACTTACATGAACTTCATTTAATATCCCAGGTCATACATAGGAGAGAGAATGATCCTGAGGACACCTTATACAAAAAGGTGGAAGCAATGGTTCTTCATCGTTGGAACAAGATGACCACACCATTGCACCTCCTAGCATATGCTCTTTCTCCTAGGTACTATAGCGCACAAGTACTTGGTATTCCAGGTAGAGTGGCACCATATAGAGATGCTGAGGTTGCCAGTGGGTATAAGAAGGCATTTGATAAAATCTTCCGTGATCCAGATATTGGGGTAAGTGTTAGGAGAGAATTTGGATCATTTATCTCAGGAAGAGATCTCCACCCTACTGCTATCAATGACCAAAGCAAAATGGATGTTGTTACATGGTGGTATCTTCATGGGCAAGATTATCTATACCTCCAACCTCTTGCGATTAAGATTCTATCACAAGTAAGTTTTTAAGGTTTAACTTTTTTTTTCTTTTTGTTTTGTCACTTGCATTGTAGAATTTAATACTTAACGCTCTTCAATTTATCTTGTATTTTTTTAATTTTGTTGGTTTTCTCTCTAGGTTGCGAGCTCTTCTGCCGCTGAGCGGAATTAGAGTACTTACTCCTTTATCCACTCAGTCAAGCGTAACCGGTTGACTGCAAAAAAAGCAGAAGATTTGGTGTATGTTCACAACAACTTGCGTCTCCTGTCACGGAAGGATCCAAAGTACAGGAAGGGACCAACGAAGCTTTGGGATGTAGCACCCGAATCTACTGACCTAGATATGACCATTCACGATCTTGCTAGAAGCACTTTGGCTGATGTGGATTATGATGGTGATGATGATGATGATGAGACAGCACCCTCTAGTGCTAGTGGAACTTTGGGTTCCATTAATGATGATTTTGATCAAACACTTGCAGCTACTGGAGACCCCATTGATCCAGATTTTTTTGATAATCCATTTGATTGATGAACCATTGAACATTGAATCATGTCTCAAACTTTAATGAACAATATTTTGAAATGTCATTTTGTAATTCAGTAATATAATTCAATGTGCTGATTTTCTTTAGAATTGTCAACATAGAATCATAGATCAATGATCAAGTATGCTATTTGAAGTTTTAATGATCAAGCATCATAGATTCATACTCATAGTATGAAATGATTTAGTTTTAGAATTAAGTATATTTCTCTTATATTTTTTGATATATAAATTTATAATGCATATATATATATATATATATATATATATATATATATATATATATACTCACGAATCCAAAACGGGAAAAAAAAATTTCACGAATCCACGAACCGGATTCGCGAACCCGAATCCGTCCCCGAACCCGAATCGGCAACTAAGGGAAAACTAATTGCATGACCTCTAACTTCAGATCTTGTATTCACCACTTTAAAAAAATAACATATTAAAGAATATATATATATAATTGTAAATAGAACAAGAATTGGAATAAAGAGAATATTTCTTCATAATCATGCAATATTTAAATTATACACGAATTCCAATTATAGAAGATGTGGAGTAAGGAAGCATAGCAAGGAGCCCTAAGATCGCAATTCTCCCTCCATGCGTCCTCCTCCATTCTTCTAGGATTCACCACTAGTCCCCCAATATACAGATTGGGAAGGTACTTGCAATAGGGTGCCCTTACCGTTCTCCCTTAATCACAATGCAGTAGGGTGCCCTTATAGCTGTTCTCCCTTAACTACCACTGCAATAGAGTGCCCTTAGTGGTTCTCCCTTAACTACTACTATGATAGGGTGCCCTTTGCAGGTCTCCCTTAATCATAGTATAGTAGGGTTCCCTTATAGCTGGTCTCCCTTAACTGTCAGTGCAATAGGGTGCCCTTAGCAGTTCTCTCTTAATTGCCACTACAATAGGGTGCCCTTACCAATTCTCTCTTAATTGCAAATTCTCTCCTATCTCTCTACGACTAACTATTGCAAGATTTTAATCATGGTTTTGTTTAACATATGTCATTGATGTCGAAGGTTAATGATCAGGCTCGTATCATTTTCAGAGGATCACTTAGTGTATTAGAATTCTTGGTTAAGCTGCTTGCTTTCTTGCTTGGTGTGCTTGAGGAGCTTAACAAGTTTGAGGAGCTTGACAATCTTGAGAAGCTTGAGCTGTTTGTAAGCTGCTTGCTTGGCTGCTTGAGCTGCCTGGCTGTCTACCCCAGCTGCTTGCTTGTCATCATCTGCTGCCGCGTCAGATCATGTGTCAAATTATGTGCCACAAAATTTAAGTTTCGTTTTAAATGCATATACTCCACGTTTTATGTGAAGTCAAAGCTTGGTGTTTCATTTGAAATAAATGATTTTATTCCTTCTATCTGTGGTGTGCGTTACTTTTCAACATAGTGGGAAATGTTTTTATGGAGCGTAAAATTTCACTAAGCCGCTGTTTCATATCATGTCAGGATGCTATAAGCTGGACACTATTTTGGGAGTCATAATTTTCATAGTTTGCCACTGATGATGGATAGTTAGAGATGTGTCGTGTGTTTTCACAAAGAGTGCAGGTTTCTTCAAATAGAGCAGAACATTTCTATTGCAGTTGGGTGTTGTGCATTCAAATGATACCTTAGCTATTCTGGGCCATGTATTTTTATTGGAGGAGTGCAGTGTTTGGTTTTTATGACTGAATGTTTTTTAACAATAGAAGTCTTGTGCATTTTCATTGGTGTGATTAAGTGCATTACTCTCAATGTGGCTGAAAACATAGGAGGTGCTGAGTATTAATATCGTGCGTTAAATACATGCTGAGTGGGTTATTTTTGGGTGTGAAAAATCTGGGCAGCGTTAATGAATTCTCTGTGACTGGATAGTCATAATTTTTTGAGTCAGGCATGTATCGAGATTATATATAATTGTTAGACATTTATTTATGGTATGTGTCGAAAAAAGTTGAGTATAATATAGAAGAGCCATGTGTTGGTAAAAAAATCTACCTACTGCCATTTTTAACAGAGGAGTCACTTTTTGGAGGCAGTAGTGGGATACTTTATCGTGTGCTAAAGCCGTACTATGGTATTGTGTGTGTGGCAATAATTATTTCTGCCATTTTCCAGACGAGATTTTACGGAGAGGCTGGGACTTATCATGCTCTGCATTTTGGGTGAGAATATATTCTGTTTCATTTGGACTGAAAAGCTGGAAAGACATCACTTGAGGTGTGAAGGGTTTGTAAAAATATATTGCAGGCAGGTGACTAAGTAAGGATTGCATTGGAATTGAAGAAGCAGTGTGTATGAAGAAATAGATACTTGAGCTGAACCTTGTTGAAGGAGTTCATTATTTCAGGGTTGTGCAGTAGTAAAAAAAAGGACATCAAACATGTTGATACCATTTTCTTTTTGGTAATTCTGACATAGCAGTTTCTGAAAATAAAAATGGAGCAGTGTTTCAAGATGTAATATGTTGAGTATCAAATTAGTGCAGGCTGGGCAGCGTTTATTTTCTGGTATTCTTGCAGCATTTTGAAAAAAATTCAATTTGTGTGGTATGAAGTTTTTAGTGTGATTACTGCTGTGTGTTTTATTTTTGCTTCAGGTTTGCTGCTTGTCTTTTTTAGTAGACAAGGCAGGGTGTGATGCATTAAGTTGGTGAAATCTTAAGAAATGGGGGGGAAAGTATTACTGTTTTGGTCTGCTGCAAGCATATATTCACTGATTCATATACTGTTGAAAAGACAGAGGTGTTGTGTAGCTTTGGATTGGGTTTGAAGTTCTGAGAAATATTGTTGAGTTTTGTTTTTCGGGAGTTGGTGTTCAGGTTGAGATTGGTGCCTCAGTTGCTTTGAGTTGGTGCTCTGGTTGAGGTTGGTGTCTAGGTTGCTTCAAGTTGGTGCTCTTTGTGTGAGTTGTAGCTCACTTATGTAAATGGGTTGGTGCCACATTTTCAATAAATGTATTTATGCCGTGGTTTTCTACCCGAAAGAGTTTTCTACGAGAAAATTGTGTCCTTGTTTCTATCTTTTACTTCCATTGCTATATCTTTGTTTTAAGTGGTTTCATGAGTTTTTAAAAGTTCTGAAAAGTTTCAAATACTGATTCATCTCCCCCTCCCCTCGCCTCCCCTCCCCGTCTCAGTATTTGCTGTGTGCTCTTCAGTTTTAATATTGATCAGCATGAAACAGAGATGCATAATAAGTTCATATAGATAAGCTAATAACTAATGAGGAAATATAGATAATATTAATTATGCTGTGCTAAGCAGTCATAGTCAACAATGCATTATTAATCATAGACATATATAATTACCACTATGCTATACATAAGGAACTCGTACCAAATTGCAGTATTGAATCAAACTATATATGTTAATATTTTCATTTTTTCTGCAACGCTCTCCCTGGGACTGGTCTGCTGAAGATTCTTGTTTCTGATTTAATGCTTGCTTTATTCGTTGTGTCTCACACATCTTGGTACTAAGAGCTCAATCTGCTATTCATTTCCTTGGGATGAGCACCCTATATATTTTATGTCTTAATCAACATAGTCTTTGCTAGCGATTTCTCACTTAGCAAATTACTTGGGTTATTGGATTCCATTGTAACTGTGCTCGTGAGGGAGATAATATGCACATTGTTTCTAGATTGTTATTATTAATTACATCCCTGACAACCAATAATTGCTGTTTGTTAATGTCGAGTTTATATAATTGTATGGAGTATGACAACCTCCAATCATATTTAGGGCAAGTATAAATTACGTATTGACTTCCCATGTAAGGGTTTGAATCTCGTTTGGCCAATCAAAGATGTCTTTCTCCAGCATCAGTGTCTCTGTGAAACATGGTCGGGCTCCTTTACCATTGCTGTTAATTATCGTCATTAATATCAATACTTCTGAATCATCCTGTTGTCTCTGTTTGACCGTTGTGGTTCATAGTGCATCATATTTCATTACTCTCTATATTTGTACCTAATCCTCTTGGTCAACGCACAGATATATTCGGTCTTCATTATTCCTTGTTAACTCCAGTAGTCTCCTTTAAGTCGACTTCCAACATAATGGCTAACACCAACTTAACATATTAATAGTATGTTGGTCTTCCTTATGGATGGTCGGTTGTTCATTCAAATTACTCTCCATTGTATATACCTTGCTTATAATCAGTTTCAATGGTTTATCTACCTTGCTAGGATACCTGTTCATAGTCGATGTGTTCATAACATCTTGGCAATCATTATTCTGTCCTGTATGATAATTTTATGTTTGGTCTTTTAATTGAAATGATTGACGATTGTTGGCCCTTAATACAAATAAGTTTAAATCTTTAATTAAAGCTTATTTTATCGTATATTGACCCTTGTCGGATTCAGGTCTTTAAATGGGGACATTACAGGACATGATATCATAATCCGTTAAAAATTATATTTTGTATTTCAAGTCTGCAGTGCTGTACAATAGTTTTTAGTTGTCGTTTAGCAATTTTCATTTTGTGTTACATTTTTTCTGATGTTATTCCATAGCAATTTTTTATGTTGTGCAACAAGTCAATTTTAAACAATGTTGAAGTCCTCCATTTGTCAAAATTAGTCTCATTAATTTCAACATTGATGGTTTTTTTAACTACAGTTACAACTTCAAAGCACCCCTATTAAAGGGTTGTTAATGCTGAGATTAACAACATAAGATTTCCACAATCCATTAGTAATGCAATCCATTAGGGTTGTTGATTTCCACATTGTTGATGCTGAGATTGTTATTAATGGGACTGGACCCCAATCCACAATCAACATATCAGAAAAAAGCATTGTAAAATTTGAATAAAAAGGAAAAAGAGATTTTTTAGTCAAAAACTTACCTTAAGGATTTCCTCCATGTTGATCACAAAAAATGATCTTCACAATTCTTTTGCTTTGGTCTTCAAATAATAAGAAATCTACAATCACCTTTCACTCACAAGCATACACTTCATTGTAAGCCAAGTGACTCCTAAGCACACTAGCTCCTTGCCACTAATGTGCTCCCTTGAGAGATTTAAGACCCAAGCATGGTTGTAAACATATTTTTTGGCATTCCTAACATCTTGAACTGCTTTCTTCACTCTTCCCGGTATCCTAAAGAAGGGGGTCAATGTAGTGGGCATCACAAAGACTCCAAAACAAACTTAGTGTCTCCCTCTAGCATTTTATCAGCTTACATGGTTGCGTGGATAGTCACCAATTAAAAAACATACTCCACCTCATCGAACAGCTTGCACAAGGTCTCAACATTTTTTTCTTCACTAGAGGTATCAACTTACTTCAAAAGCAATGATTGTCCTCCTGAAGCTGCAAAGAAGTTGATTAAGGTTCAGTCCTTACCATTCATCCACCCATCAAGTAAAATGCTTTCCAAATTATTTTCTGTTGATCTACTAGCAAGTTTGCATTATTGACAACATCCTACAATTACAGCCCACTCAACTCATATTGGCCCGATGCCTTGAACATTTTACTTGCCATGACCAATATGGTGACGAATTGCTTCCAATAAGAACTTACTACAACAGTAAACGGAAAGTTGTCGTGTACCAAAAATTGGCACATGCCAACCTGGCCTCATGTTCCAATTCCCTATTCCATGTAGTATATTCCAATGAAGGTTGTGCACCAAGATCATTACGAGAAGCAAAAAACTAGAACTACTTCTACCTTATCTCATTTCCATGACCCAATGGAAGAAAAAAAGGGCCCTATAGCTCCCTTTGACCTTATACAATGAATACTCCCAATGTCTTTCTCGTCCTCTTTTCTCTATTTTCTTCATATCTTAAGATGCAAACCAAGCTTTCATCTCACTCTCAACAAGCTAAACTACTTGTGTACATGGATTTAAATTTAGCAACAAATCCATGCAATCTGATATTTAAGGTAATTTTGTCTCCTCGTATCCATCTCACAATAGTTGCAAATTACCTAGCCATACCATGTACCTATTTTTGAATGTTCCAAGCAAGTCCACAGGCTTGCTGCTGCCTCTTTTACCTATAGAATGCATTCTCTTCTTAGAAAAAAGGGAATTAACCCTAGTAAAAAGAAAAACAAAAATCTAGCAGCAATAAATGTCTTAGAAAAAATTTTAAAATGATCTTAAAATTATTGCCAAAAAAACCCAATTAAAAAATAAAAATAAAACAAAACATAAACACAAAACCCTAGGATTTTTCTAAAAATGCCTTGACAATGAAACAATAAACTAAAACAAAACATACTGTCGAAAATGCCACTATTAGGAATCTAATTAGGGCTGAAATGAACACACAAACGCCTATAAACTCTTCTGCCACCACTGCTAAAAGATAAGAAGAGAAAATGATGAAAAATGTATTTTATTTGGCTTAATGATATAATGCAAACCTAGCTAAGGTTTACAAACAAAACTAAAAGTTTTTGTTGTGTAATACATGAATTTTCCACAAGTCACAAGCAAAGGTCGAGTTTTTCATCTAAGAGGTAAATTGAATAAATCTAATAGACAGTAATTGATGCAAGAGATGAACAAACATTTCTATTCAATCCACAAACATCACATGCACTATTTCAGACCTTCTCCAAGAAGGTATTTCTAAACTTTTTGGGAGTTGACATTAGATGTGTTATAATTCATTCTCTTGGAGATAATAAATAAATTGCAAGAGCCCTTGCAACTAACATTCATGACACAAGACTGGACTCAACGGGCTTATTCCAAGTCAAAGCAAAGGAAGAAAGTGAAATGATGAAAAGCGATACATTATTGATTAATATCAAATACATCACATCTCCAATTTTCATAGTGAATGGATAGAATGCATTTCCAACATGCTTGGCCAAGTGAAGGCTGCAATACAAAATAAATACCTACAAAGGCCTTGCAATTGTCCCTTGTTGAGTGATAAAAGGCTTTATGAAGAGAATTCTAAAGGTGTACAGTGGAAGGCTTCCCAAACAGAAGCCTAAAGACATACAACACAAAGGATTGCCACCTTGTGTTGTCAGTGGACCAAACTTGCCACTCTCAGGAACTATCCAAAATAGGCAAAGTTGGATATAAAGATTATGGCACAAGATGACTAAATACTATGGTGGACTATTGACAACCAAACTAGCCATTAATTTCTTGACTCAAACTTCTAGTTCCTCAATTGTTAAGAGGAATTGATCTACAAGTATTGCATCCACTCTATCAAAAGGAATAGGCTTACCTCTGGCGAGAGGAAAAGCTAGTAATTATACATAGTGTTTTGCATGTCATGGAATTAATGATAGCTAGATTCAACATATAGTTTAAGCAAGACAGATAATTAAAAATAGATTACTATGAATCATAAAAATTTGACAGATTTATAGTTGTAACAACCCTGATTGAAAGAATGCAGACCGTTGAAGCATACAAAATGCAAATCAATTGACAGACAAAATGCATCAACTAGAATAAACCTCGTGGTTTAATTAAATAATTGAATAAGCACATAACAAGATTGTAAACAGAACCTTGCAAATATTAGAAAATACAAATAAGTCTGAATCCTTTGTCTTCCACCCTTGCCAGTAAGATATACTTTGATTCAAAGTTGAGCCTTGGGACAGATGTAATGCCCTGCTTGACAGATATTATAGTTGTAACAGCCCTGATTGAGAAAATGCAGACTTTGGAAGCATACAAAATGAATATCAATAGCCAGACAAAATCCCTCAACTAGAATGAATCACAGGGTTTAAATACATAGTTGAATAGGCACATGATAGGATTGTTTACAGAACTTTGCAAGTATTATAAAATACTAGCAATCGCACCTTGGTGTGCAATGGGTACGCCGAAGATATATTGAAGGTCAATTACAGAAAACTATATAACGAGGAGAGGGGCAGATAGATAACAATGGCATTACACTTTGTGAGTACTTATAATTCTTTTAAGTTGTTTTGTTTTTAGGCTGATTATTAATTACCTATGAGAACAAAAATTACCTATGAGAATATCAACTACACTTAATGTGGAGAAGAATTTTTTTAGGGAAATCATAACCTATTCCATACAATATTAAAAAAAATCACAAATCATGAACATGGCAATTTAATTCAACAAGTCAACAGTCATCTAATTATAAAGGGGTCTTGATGTTGGCCTCAAGTGAATTTAAAAGCAATCTTGTCGTCAACATAGTAAATTTTTAAATGATCCAAAAATTACATAACTGTAGAATATTTAAAGCAAAACTAAGAAAAGGGTTTTAATTCCCAAACTTGAGATGCAAACATTACAAGAGATCTAGAATAGACGTGTTGTCTGGAGAGGAGTGTCCCATCGACTCAATAGATCCACCATGACTGACTCTACCTGTTTCCCTTTATCTATGTACACGCTCACGATGATGGGATTGTCCACTTGCTTACGATGCTCTAGATGCATTTTCTTGTGAAGTGGTGATCTCCATAAATCATTATGTGTAAAATAGCATCTCAAATGCCCAACCTAATTATTCATAATGTGTTCTTCTTCATGGACTCCATTCTTCTCATCCCGCCACGCTTGTACCCATTACACTTTTATAGGCCCTCAGAAAAGGTAACAATATTTCCATAGTAACATGTATGGATTTGTCTATCTCTGAGCTAATTCATTAATCAAACACCTAGAGATATTTTATTTTGGGTTTTCAATTACATAATGTTCTTATTCTTAGTTAAGTTAGTTCAGAGCATACACAAATATTCGGTATGTTTGGATAAGGGATATTTGTGTTTTTAGGCTTTTTGAGGTTGAAGGGTTTAAAACAGTTGAACGACATCAAGGAGTAATAGGAAGAATCAATGAGAATGCACCTATCTCCACTTAGGTTTAGGGTTTTGTAACATTGTTTATAGCTGGTGCAATTTTTTTGTTCTTGATTGGGCTCATAGCGGATGAACTATGGTTGGAATGGTCCTTTTGACACCTCTTTTGATTTTGTTCGATCCTATATTGATAGTTGTGAGAACAATGCTCTTTGTGGCAGGTGCATATCCATTTTCTATTGCGGGTTTTGGTCTTCCAATTCTTTTTGTTCTTTCATGGATGTATATAAAATTCTATCTTTACACAAAAATATGACACTAACATACTGGTCACTATATTAAATGCAAAATAACTTCAATAGTTCCATAGCATCTAAGGGGAAGGACTCATATCGGTAGATGTTATACAAGTATGGTCCATTTCCTCGGATTTCTAAAATGAGGAGATTTAATGGAGCTATTAATGCAACTTTCTTTTGAAACAAAAACTCGGGTAAAGACAACCTGTTAATACATATACCAATATCTATATTCCCTGCATTTGATGTGTGTTTACTACATTTGTTGCAGAAAAAAAAGCAGTAATGCAGATATGATGGCCAAGAATGTGGATCAAGGAGGTTGCAGGTTCAAGTCCAGCTTGAGCTGTACTAAGGTTCTCCTAGGCTTAGCTGACAGTACATAGAGACAAGTAAAGGAGACATTCTAGTAGATCCATCAGCAACAAATCTCCAGGACTTAAGGTTAAGACAAATCTTTCAAGCCTGATGTATTTTTATGATTCATTGTACATATGAGAAGTAAAATGACAAAGGAAAATAATAAGATGGTGTTAAGAGCGTTTGATACAAAATGAACATGCATAAAATTATAAAATGAGAATAGAATATAAATGCATTTAATCTCCTTACCCATGAAAGTTAGTGGTAGGTCAAACACATCCAAAATAGCAAGGTTTTTTTTACCAAATACCATTTTAATGACGGGCCTGAACTGTGCCTGTAATGATGGTGATATCACTGTGAATTTGAGTAATGTTGAGGGTGTAATTGGAAGCCCCCATCACTTGAGTTGCTAAGGTTGGTTGTAAAGGAATGCTCCAAAGTCCAAACCATAAACTTTAAACCCTAGTCTCTTTTTACAAATCGATCTTTGCAAAACTGCAAACAAAACTTCATCGCTTACCGAATCCAACGTTGTATACGATCTGTCGCCTTGAATACAGATTCCTGACATTTTCCTTGAATAAAAGTAGCAATAAAAAATTTATTTAAGAGATATAATTTTTGAAACTACCTGCAATATTTGCCAGTGCCCTAAACAGATTTGCTAAAAAGTTTTTGTGCACATACAAAATCTACCATAGCCAGGAAAGATGCAGGTATTTTCTCGAACGCATGGCGTGTGGAAGGAGGAGAGAGTAGTCAGAGGGCGACAAAGTTTAGCATACCGTGCACTGACCTGACATGAAAATCAGTGAATGGAAAGAAGAGAAAATATAAACAGACGTGATTGCCACAATGGTCGTCATTCCTTCTACACGAGTTTTGACTGTTAGCTGTAAAAATCAGCTTCTCTCTTTCAGATAAACAAACGCCTTCGGGATAACAAGTACCAAATCTAAATCCTGTGTCACCAAACCTTGCCAGAAGGATCTAATTTGATTCAAAGTTGAGCCTTGAGACAGATGTAATGCCCCCTTTTAATCCACAGCAATGTGTGACTGTTCTGAAGGTGTTCTGTCAGCAGTTCGGTGGGAAGTGAATCTTATGTCAACAGTAACATAGGAATGAATAATCTAATAAGGCAACTGAGTAATGTTCGTAAACACGCGCCCTTTGGCAATCACTGTAGCACCTCAGTACCATTTGGTTTGGCATAGTAGTATTCTGCATGAAGCACTTCCTTGGGCCAGATCAGATAGATAGTGCATTGCTTCCTAGAGGTTAATGAAGTCCCCCTCCAATAAGTTGTTCTTTTGATGAATATTTGTTGTAGCATTTTGGGTTTCTAATTTTGTAAGTTTTTTGTTGGGGTCATCTAGTGGTATCAAACGCTATGATCCTGCCACCTATAAATCATGAAAGGAATTTCAATAATCTAATAAATGAAAAAAGGGTACATCTTTTTCAAGATGCATTGGTGGAAATTCAGAGGAACCAAGATAGAATGATCAAGCTACTAGAACAAAAGTTGCAGCTTTAGAGTAGCATGCAAAATCCAAATCCAGCTAGAACATCACAAAGAGAGAGAAGCTCAACTACAAATAACTGATTAATGGTTAGTCTCTTCCTAAAGCTTATTCCTGCAAACGGATTGATTTAGGGGTTTCTCACTAATTCAGACAAGGAAGAAGATGAATTATCAGACAAAAAGGAGTTACTCCACAACACTAGGCGATAGTAAGTATATTACTCCAGAACATTCAGTGATAGTAAGAACATGATTTGGTCAAATGATTTGAAACACCCAGTAAAAATGTGGATGAAGGGGGAACTAGTACAACTCATAATGACAATGACGTACCAAAGAGGAACCTATAAGCAGATTGCAGAAGCAAAACAGACATTGATCTGGGACAAAATTACAGGCCTTTAAGAGCAATAATAGAGTGACACCGAGCAATAGGCACGATCCAAAGATGTATCTATAACCCCACCTCAATTCTCCTAGACTCTCCCAATGTTTCAAGTCCGATTATAATTTATGCCTACATAATAAACTCTTAAGTAAGAGTATCCCAATCTCTTCATCTTTAGTTTTGATTGCGTAGTTCATGTAAGAGAGTCCGACCAATGCCAAAGTGTTTGGAATCTATCTCCACTCCATCTCCATCACTTCCCTCCCGAAGAAACTTATCCTAACATAATCATTGTCAAAGAGATAGACTCAATTTTTGAGCAATATCAAAGTAAAGTACAAGATTTCAAGAACAAAGACAAAAGTGGGTCATAATTGTTCAAATGTCAACACCAATCTTTGGATGAGATCATAAGATGCAACAATCATAGCAACCTATAAGGGAGTCTCACTAACACCTCGTTTTGCAGCACACAACCCAAATACGAATGGAAGAAAGATCTATGCCTTCTATAAACCTTGTACTTTTCTAGGATCACAACCCATTTTAAACAGAAAAAGTTAAGAGGAAGAATGCCCCAAAACAAGAAAGGAATTTAATTGAAAATTTCCGTAACTACTCTAGCATGTCATTCAATGGTTTTATGTTTCCATCTTATTAGAATATTGTAATGTTTCTTTAATGATCATCTTAGCTAGTCTTTAGTTTATTAGGTAGTTTCTATTTTCGTCTTTAGTTTACAATTGTTTCATAATAGAAACATCGTCTTTGTAAATCTATATAAGGAGCTTTCATCTCCTTTGTATAATATAACATCAATTTATCATAACATGGTATCAAAGCGTGCCGATGGGATTTCATAAAATTTGGCAAATTTATGACCCTCTCATAATCTGGAACTTTTTTCCACAAATTTGTTTTTCGATTTTTTAAATTAAAAATTGTTGGAGGTATTCTATGAAAAATTTGTAGTTCGTCTTCAAAGATTTTTGCTAAAAATTGCAAGCCTGGTTGAAGGTTTTGATTGTGCGCTTTCCTGGTTTGAACAAAAGTCTTTGATTTTTGAAGGTTGCATGTGTAATCACCTAAAATTTGTCTAGTAGAACCTAAGCCCCTAATTTCGATTAAATTGTCTTAAAACAAATTCTAAATCTCAAAGGCATAATTTACTAGACATAATTATGTGACCAACCTGGATAGTCCCCCTTGCACAATTAAATTATTTCTAAAAATCATGCATAAATCATTTCTAAACTTGAAAATCATTTAATTGTCAAAACTTACCTTAATATAAAATCCTTGCACTTTTATTAAAAAGAGCACTTTGTGCAAATTAATCTTGATTACTTGACAATTAAAAGGGGATTTACTATTTTGTCTTATTCTCCCATCAAGCTTGGCTAATCAAAAATCTTGAATCCTCTTCTCACCACTCATCTCTACCTAACATCTTTTGCCTCTTAATCTCCACCCTCCATTCTTGAGGCAATTCCTTTAAAAGAAAGATCTTCCTTGGCTCAAGGGTTCCATCTTGATCATTGTTGAGGTCCCAATCTTGATCATTTGCATCTTAGTGCTTTGCATTCTAGAGTAATCTTGTTATTTTGAATTCCTAGCTCTTAATTGCTTTCATTATATGCTCATAGTTCTCTTGCATTCTTAGTTTACTTCATTTCTTAGCATAATCTTGCATTGTTAAATCTAGTTTGCTTTCTTGCATTGTTAATCATAGCATAGTTTCTTGCACTCTCATTCTAAAATACTAGTTGCTTGCATCCATTCTAACTTTGTTAATCTTGCATTCTAGTTCATTTCTAGTCTTGCATTGCATTTAAATCTTCCATTTTGGAGTAGTCAAGTCACCAATCCTTTATGCCAATCTGATGAGCATCATAAAAAGGATTAAACACGCTTCAACTAGGAAGCAATAAGCCGCTTTTGAGAATTTAGTTGGTTCATTTGATATGGCCTCCTATAGCTAAATTATTGAGTTAATGGTTTATTGATTGTTGGTTGCATTCCAATTTGATACCAATATTTAACCACACATTTTTGCACCCACCGTGAGGCTAGAATCGAAAAATTGCCCCTTTGCTTGTAGGTTATTTTTGTTTATTTTCCGAAACTGTGACGAATATCGTACCCAGTGACAAATCATCGTACGATACCCAATTTCATTGCATGCGACGGTGAGAAATTATCGTACAATAATATGGTGTAAGGCGTTTTATCGCATGTAGTATTGGCATTCATCGTACGATACAATATCCCTAGAGTAAATATCGTGGCTCTCTGGGTTTTATCGTACGATAATATGGTGACTGACTGTGTTTCATCGTATCAAAAACAATGAGCGTTTTTTAGGGTCCTGCAGTTGATATTTTTTATTTTTGATGCTTGATTCGACTTTGTCTTGACTTTGACCTTCTGTTTTGCAAGGTTTAACAAGTTTTTGCAAGGTATTTAATATCGAAATCGTTTGTCAAAGACATCAACACTTGCGTATTTCAAGACTACAAATGCTTTGTGGATGTAGAACGCTTGCCAAAGACATATTTTGGAGACTACTAAAGCTATTTGTGTTGCAGGTTGCCTTGGAGATAAAATTAAACATTGTGCTTTCATAGATTTGGTTTTCTAGACACCTAGTTTTAATTAAAAAGGCTTTTTTTCTTGTGATTAGTTGAGTAGTAGGAGAGTATGCTCTTCACCTCCTAGGGGATGAATCAGAAATCTTGACCTACTTAGTTTGTCACTTGTAAAAGGAATCTTGGGTGAATGAACATGTGCTTGATGTGCTTGATGTGCTTGAGAGTATGCTCTTTTCCTTATGGAAAATCGGAAATTCTGACCTCCATTAGTTATCCATTTTACTTTCTTGCATTTACCTTTAGAGGGTCTGCCAAGAGAGCAATCTTTTGGGAACGACCCAAGTGGGGAACAAGCGAAACCACCTACTCCACCCCACTATAATCAAAAGCTTCCTTCAATCCAAAGAGAGGAAAGACTTGGCTATTATCTACTTCCAATGCTTCTTCATGTGTAGGGCCTAGTTGCCTCAATCTTGCTAAGCAAGACTACACTTGTCTAGGCACTTGTAGAGACATCATTGTCTCAATCTTGTTTACAAGACTACAAGGGGAGTACATCCAGCTTGTATAGGGCCGAGAGGTCTCAATCTTGTTTGTGAGACTTTACATTTTGGGTGCTTGTAGGGCTATAGGCCTCAATTCCACTTACAGAACTACAAGGGGTAGTCCTGAACGGAGACCTTTACTAGACACCTTAAGATTTAAAGGCCAACCATTTTAGTCGTGTGACTTCCTTTGTGCAAGGATTGATCCAAGTGGACTTACCCGGATCACCCCAAGATTACTTACCACATGTGCTCCCTTGGATGCTAAAGCTTGAATGTGGCAATGTGGAAGACATGCACTACGAGCATTCATCTCTTCCAATTGATCCATAACTTGCATAGTCCTATAAAAGGCCATTCAACCACTTAATTGTGGGGCTAAGAGCATCAAGTTGTGGACAAAGGTTGGAACACTTCTCTTTTTGACCTTAGGTAGAGTGTGCTTGATGTGCTTTAATGTAATAAAGACACATGAAGACTATTGCGAACATACACTTGATACATTTGGCACATTGTTATACCTTGCTAGACTTCACAATTGCTTGTATCCCCAAAGTTGCTTTGTCCTTTGGTGGATTGTTTGGAGACTATTGTTTGATCACACTATTGCTTGCTTGGAAACACTCAAATCTGATTTAGGGACGCTAAGGCTCATCACGGATCCGAAACCAAACTTGTTTAGGTTAATCGAAACTCTTGAAACAGTGGTAAATTGCCCATTTTCTTGCATCCTATCATGTGATCCTATGTCTGATTGGCTGTCATAGCCAGCTCCTAGATTTTCAGATCTTTGTTGCCTAGGTGTCCTCTTGGCTCCTTCTGATCAGCAGTTATCCATTTGCAAACTGGTATCCATAATTGGTTGACCTTTTGTTAGTAATTTGGTATCTCTTTGCTTTTGCTTTAAGATCTTGGAAGTGCTCTAGCCTAGTCTCAAGTATCCCTATTTAAAAATTACACTTTGCTCAAAACTTCGTTACAAATGCCACCCAGCAAGCATTTAGGCCTCATTCTAGGTACCTTGTACTTAGTTCTCTTGGCTATATCAACTTGATCGCAAGTGCCACTCAGCAGGCATTCAGGCCTCAATCTCGGTACCTTGCACTTTGTCCCAACCACTTTACTATAAATTACTTATTCTTGAGACAGCACTATCATTACCTCGATCTCCTAGCACAAGCTTAAGTTACCTTGTTACTATCAGTTCATTAACCTCATCTTCCATGCTAGTCAGAACTCATAGTCATTCCTATAAGGCTACAGCTAATCCCAGAAGAAAAGCCATTTACAACACAACTGGACCATCTTCTCGAGAAGAATATTTACATCGAGCTTCCGATTATCAGTCAGTACCCTTTGCTAATGCTGAGAGCTTTGACTACATTAACATGGCAAACTTTGAGTCAAGTGCCTGCAGAAGGCATGACTCTAATTCCTCCAACGATGAAGAACCCACGCAAGACGAAATTCAAAAGTGTCAGGAAGACAAGCATTTTCACAAAGTGATGCAAGCCATCATGAGCCAAGATGAAGATCGCTATTTCATGCATCTTGCTTCTATGGGTGTGAAGCTTCCCCCACACTTTGATGTCGATGCTTTACTGCAAAAAGAGGAAGAGTCTCCTCTCACTGCTCTTACTAAACAGCTTCAAGATCTACGTTGTGAGAATTCCCAACTAAAGAAGGATAAGGACCAACCCTCTAACAAGTACTCGCTTGAATCAATGTGTCCTTTCCCCTTCAACAAAAATCTCTATATGGTGCCTTTCCCATCCAAGGTGGAGATCCCAAACTATGACAAGTATGATGGCAATAAAGATCCTCAAGACCATGTGCATGAATTTTGTGCTCTAAGCATGGAATTTATGCATGAACAGACCTATCTGATGAGACTCTTTCCCCGAAGTCTTGGTGGCCAAGCCATGAGTTGGTTCACTTCGCTTGCCCCTAGTATTAAAACTTTTGACCAACTTGTTCAGCAATTTATCAAGCAATATTCTTATAATATCTCTCATACTATCACCATGCTCAATTTATGCAATACCAGACAATGTGTGGGGGAACCCTTTGTCACATTCCTCAAGTGATGGCGGCGAATGCTCACTCGGTATCCTCGGCAGATTCTTGAGACTGAGAAAATTGATATATTCATTAATACTTCGGTTCCTGAAATGAACTATGCATTGCAAATGCAAACACATGCTTCATTTGACAGGTTTGTTGAATCATCTATACGCATAGAGGATGTCCTTGTTCGTAAGGGCGAGATTACTCTTCAGTATAAAGAGCATAAATCCTCTTCCAACAACCAACATAACAAGGACAAGCACAAGTTCTGGAATAAAACCAAAGATGTCGTCAATGACGGAATCGTAGGTACGACCTCAGCGTCAACCACTACCAAGCCCAAAGAGTTGGCTTTCAACTTATCCACTGGTATCCAAGCTATGAAAGCTAATAAGAGCAACCCAACAAGCTCTAAAATTGAGACCAACAGAGATAGGCCATGGATCCCTAGGCCTAAGAGAGACTTCACTCCTCTTGGAGAATCGCTTGAGAATGCTTTGAAGACACTTTTGGCCAATAAGATCATCACTTTGCCTGACAACTCTAAACCATACAATCCTAAGATAAAGCCTAAGTGGTGGAATGACCACTATTGTGATAACCATCGCAACAAAGGCCATAAGACCAATGACTACATGAAGCTTAAACATCTCATCCAAGATCTGATCGATAATGAGACAATTGTGATTGATCCCCGCAAACGAACACCAATCATAAGGCTTTCAAGGAGCCTTTTCCCAATTATGAGAAAGGGGAGTCATCTAAGGCAAAAGACAAAAAAGTTGGTTACACATACCCTGATACTGACAATGTGATTCATATGCTCGAGTCCTCTGACCATACTATCAATGTTATCAAGATCAAAGCCAAGGCTCAAGTTGAGTCATCTAACACAGTAACCCGTTCTCAAGGCAAAGTCACTCTACAAGGAGTTGGTCAATCCTCATCCTCGTCTTCCAAACAAACAACTCAAGTATCGAAACCAACTACCTCGTCTACAACACGTGATCACAATCTAGTTGACCAACTCCAGCGCATGTCAGCTCAGATTTCCATCCTTGAACTGCTTAAAATCTCTCCTGCTCATAGGAAGATTCTAGATCAAGCTCTCCCCGCAACCAATGTTCCTAAGGACCTAGACATAGATAAGTTCCAGTCCATGGTCGATCATCTCGCCTCTCCTCATTATTTGACCTTTTCAAAAGAAGATGACAAATCTATCAGTCACCCGCATAACCAACCCCTCCACATTGAAGTCCTCATACACAAGCATAGGGTAAAGCGCGTTTTGATAGATGGAGGCGCAAGTTTGAATATCTATACTTTAATTTGGTTAAAGCTCTTGGTTTCTCAGAACATGCTATCGATCCTCAAAGCAAAATAACAATTAAGGCATATGATGAAGAGGAACATTCTTCAAAAGGCATGGTAGTCTTGCCCATTCGGGCAGGTCCTATTCAAAGGGACGTCATCTGTCAAGTCTTGGACTTTCCTCTAGCATACAACATACTCCTAGGTCGCCCATGGATCCATGAAATGCAAGTTGTACCTTCCACATATCACCAATGCATTAAATTCCCTCACAACGGAATTGAGGTCACTATTCCCACAGACGTAGCATACACTTGCAACAATCTCAAACAAGCTGAAGGCATGGTTCCTCACAACAAGGAAGCTTTAAGGAACCCAGAAATTGAGAATTCTAGACAAGCAACGCTAGATACTTTCCAAAAGAAGCTGAGTATAAAAGAAAGTGGTATGGGAGAGTATCGATTGGATGCCTCATGCTCAATAGCTAATTTGCCTATCTCACCTAGATCTTATGGCAAGCCATCCCCGTCTTTTCAACCTACTAGCACTTCTGCCTTGACAGTTCATGAAGGCACTGGTATGATTAAAGCGAAGGTTCCTCTAGAACAAGAAAATGAGGAGAGAGTTGTTTTACAATGGCTATATAAAGGTGAAGAAGTTGAACAAGAGGTGAAATATGCTGAGATTTCTCCTGAGAAATATGGTGTAGGATACCAGCTCATGCAAAAAATGGGATATGATGGAAAAAGTCCTCTTGGCAAGGGTAAAGGCCTTCTTGAACCCATACATGCTGAATTCTGCAATCCTAGCGACAAAACTGACGTGGGATACTATGAACAAAAGTTTGCACCATCTTCTGTAAATGTTCCTGTGTTTGATAGAGGTGAAGATTCTGATAATGAGGATGAGGATATTCTCTCCAAAACCTATGAGAGATTGCTACATATTCCTATTGATCAAGAGGAGATACCTGAAGAACAACTTAGTGGACATGAGATACATACCTCATCAGGAGCTGAATTAAATCCGGAATATTCTACCGAGGAACGACACCCTAACTGGGGTCAACTTGTCAACATTACACATTCTTGATCTGCCTAGATTCATTGACTCGTCTAGAGAGTCTAGAGAGCTCAGACTGCCCTATTCACCTTTGCTGGATTATGGAGACTACTCTCAGGCTACAAATACCCATGCACCTATTCAAGCGGCAGACATTCAAGACAATCAATCTGACAGAACTGACCTTAACTTGGATGAAGTTGAGCAGCAAGCTTTGAACCATGAAGAACATCAGGAAGAAATCCCTATGACCCTAGCTCAATACTTGGGGAGATTTGCCAATAGTAGAACCGACTCACATGAATATGAATGGGATCATTTGTCTGATGCTACAATTGAATAGAGGTTGATGTGATTCATAAGTACGCCCCTATTTCCAATTTTGAGGTTGGTAGCAGCTCTACCACGCAGTCTAACCCAGAGGTTAATTTGGATCGCCAGATTGCCAAAACAATCAAGGTGCCTCCTACTCAAGATACACGACCTTCTACCCTAGCTAATCAAGAAAACCATGGGTACATCAGGCCTCACCCTTCAACAGCTACATGGAATTTGGGAAGGTCTAGGATCATGATGGTTCCATTACAGAGAGCCTTTAATCAACCAAACAAAGTGCAATGAGATCTTGATCGTCATTTTGGACCTCGACGGGTAGGTTCGCGAAATACCTCCTGTGGCTCCTCTAGCGATCCCTCAACGAATCGCACTCAAGACAATTCTAAGGAAGATAACTTTCTTGACCTTTCCTCAGCAACTATGAATGATGACGGTGATACCGAGGTCTTTTCTCTTGAGCTCGTTGGTTTCTTACCCCTTGTTCACCCTGAGCTAATTGGCTGGAATACTTCTGAGCCAGTAAACCTCATGTCCTTTCCCAATGATCATACCTTTTTCTATTACCTTAATGTTGTTGAACCCTTTCACTCTTCCACCAGTGCAACGAGCGACAGAATGGCGGTGGAAGATATCAAGTATCTCAGTCAAAGAAGTAAAAATGAAAAGAGCAGGTGGTTTGATGGTGAAAACCACTCTGTGGCAATATCAAACCCTAAAATAGTAAAAATAAACGACGTATCCAATGGTGAAAACCTCTCTAAGGCGCCTGCAGATGAGATACTTGATATTCTCCCCAAGCATTTCCAAGAAAGATCATCGGTGCTTATGGAGCCTACGCAACAAGTAAATTTGGGCACAACAAAAATCCCCAAATCATACATCTGGCACAATCTTTGTCTGAAGACGAAGATTTTTCCTAAAAATTGCGAGCCTAGTTGAAGGTTTTGATCATGCGCTTTCTTGGTTTGAGCAAAAGTCTCTGATTTTCGAAGGTTACATGTACTTGCATGTTGGTTGCATGTGAGTTGCATGTTCTTGCATGTTGCTTGCATGTGCATTTTGTGAGTTGCATATTGTTTGCATGTGCTTTTTGTGAGTTGCATGTTGGTTGCATATGTTGTTTACCACGTGAAATCTCGTGTTTTGCCGCATGAAGGTTTCTCTAATGGATTTTCATAATTTTTTCCCTTAAAAATTTATGGTTGGGTTTTAATAAAAAAAATTCTCAAAATTTATCTATTGGGTTTTAATAAAAAAATTTCTCAAAAATTATCTGTTGGGTTTTACTGTTTTTTTCCTCAAAAATGAAGTTTTGTATTCTCTGATCCGTGTCTCGGATTCTATTTTCTAGTTTTTCTGAGTTTTTTCCACAAAAATTGTGGCTTCTTGCAGCATGTTTTGAGTCGTAGTGCTCATCTACAAAAGTTCTTGGTGAATCATCTTGCAGCCCATTTTGGGGCATAGTGCTCATCTGCAAAAGGGTTTGGCAATTTTCCTCAAAATCATGGTTTCAGTTTCATCTCGGTGTCTCTGGCTACAAGGACTAATACCTTCGTTACCCAACATTAAATTGGATGGCTTCTTGGTCATTAACATTTTGCAGATCCAGGGAGGGTCTCAACAGCAGCAAAATGTTCTGAAGAATCTATGACCACAAGACATGTACAGTCTTCTGCAGGGTAGTTAGACAATGTCCATTAAGGGAGGGTATTAGAATATTGTAATGTTTCTTTAATGGTCATCTTAGTTAGCCTTTAGTTTATTAGGTAGTTTATATTTTCGTCTTTAGTTCACGATTGTTTCATAATAGAAACATCATCTTTGTAAATCTATATAAGGAGCTTTCATCTCCTCTATATAATATAACATCGATTTACCATAAAACATCTTGGCAAGGTATGTTGTATGCTATTTACAACTTAGGTTTTAAGCTCAAAACTCCATCATACAAAACATTGAGGGTTGATAGGTATAATGAAACAATAAAAAGACATTATGTAAGTTGGTAAAGAAAAAATTAAATGCGCTATAATGTCAAATGGGTGGACAAATAGAAGGAACAAAACTCTCATCAACTTACTCATCTCATGTGATCTTGGCATGGTCTTTATGAAGTCTATGGATGCATCATATAGAGTAAATCATGTAGGTGCACTATTTGCCAAGGTAAATGTTGGACCACAAAATGTTGTTCAATTTATTCTACATAGAATTATTACTTGTGTTGTTGTCGGGAGACTAGTAATGAACATGCAACTCTCTATGTCATTTAGCCTATGCATAGCACACTAGCGTGATCTAGCACACACTATTACCAAGTTCATCTAGAATCACCTAAGGGTGTTGTGGACAATATGCACCTCCAAAGGTGACGAGGTTTGCTATGCATTTCCATGCATTATTGATGCTTTGCTAATAAAAAATTAATTTAAAACAAATATCTGTTCCAAATGAGAGTGTGGAGTATCACTTTGTCAATCAAATGGATGGCAAGATAGTGACAAAGTGCATTTTTTCTACAAGTTTTGGGATGAGACACAAGAGGTGGTCAAATTTTCAAAGCCTCTACTAAAAGTTTTAAGACTAATCGATACGGGCAAGGAGATGATGAGGTCTAGGTTAGAAACTACCAAGGACAAGTACATGAGGTTATGGGACACAATTGATCATAGATGGGATCAAGAGATTCATTTCTCTCTCCATGTCAAAGGGTACTATCAAAATCCATTGTTGTTTTGCAGTTAGAGACAATGTTGAGGTCACACAAGGCCTATTTAGATGCATAAAGAAAATGGTCCCCGCCTAGAAGCAATGGATGCAACTATGGCAGCAATGGCAATATACAAGCAAGGAGTTTTCCTCTTAAAGGCAAGAAGACCTTCAAACTAGGTAGACTACATGATATTTTGACAATCTTTATATTGCATATATGCACATTATATTGCTTAACTTAGATTATACATGATAAGCATGAAATGATTTGTGTTTTTCAGCACAATGGTGGGAATTTTGTGGACAAAAGGAAACCTTCATGGATGGCAATATGTATCTTGACCTAACAATGTAATTTTGTGGACAAAAAGAAACCTTCATGGATGGCAATATGTATCTTGACCTAACAATGTAATTTTTAATTGGAGTGATTTTGAACACATACATTCCAAGAACCACAACCATCTAATGCAACAAAATTAAAATATGAATGGACTTGGTGTTTGTTCACCAAAACCTCCCCTTAAAACTAAAGAAAGATCAAGGTTGGAGTTCTGAAATATCTACAGCTATAATTCAAAATTATCATTATTGTTTTGTTTGAATTTCTAAATAACAAAAATCAAGTCTCGTTGAGAAAGACCAGATAATTGACCTTTACAAGATTAATCCAGATTTTGAGTGGATCACAAATTATGAGCTAAACTCTCCTTTTGAGGATGAGGATTTGGACATCCTTGGGGGGGCCAACATTGGCGGCAATGTGGTTGAAGTTGAACAAATCAACGGAGGCTTTCACCTTCGAATTCATCATTGTTAAAGTTTGGTAGCTGCAGAAGCTATCTTCGTTACCTGTGATGGTTGTTCTTTTACCTGCGATGGTTGTCCTATCTGAATTTGTTATCTCTTCAGCATTGATGTTGCTCATGTACATTCATGTCTGCTACTCATTAAAGAAGCTTATCCGGTTGTATTTGAAGAACTACATCAAATGTAGAATTTACATGTTTGAGGCTGTAGAATCTCATGATGGCAGAAATCTTCTATGCTAGACGGTTCTTTTGTATGTTGTATCTCATCTTTAGTATCATTCATTGAAGGCATTGAAGAGTGTCATCTCCAGCTCACGACTCTTTCGGTAACCTCGGCTCATGTTATTACTGCTGTCGGTTCATGCCTTTTGGCAGACTTCTTCCCTGTGTTGTACTTCCTTTCATATCCTCTCTCTTATTGTCTCTTGTTGTCGTGGCTGTTCAAGTTTTATTATGGAGCCATTTATCTATGTGAAGGGCCCCGTCCTTGGTGTCGGTAATTAAAGACATTTGAGGCATCGAATACTCTTGTTCATGTAATGGCACTTTGTAGTAACTGTTGACTGTTCATGCTTTTGGTGATTGAAGAGCAAAAGACTTCAGTTTCGTTGTCTTTTGGCATTCCCGTGTATTAAGCCGATTTCTCTAGTCGAGCATGATCCGATATGATGATTGTGGTCATTCAGGTGTTATTCTGGTTGGAAAATAGAGAGCCATTATTCAGTTTTCTGCAGACATTCATTGTTGACATTTTTCTCTGTAGTTATTATATGTGCTTACTTGATGTGTATGGCATCAGTGATTGTAAGAAAGACATTCTATGTGATTGTTAAGTGTTAACAATCTCAGTGAAGGATTCATTTCTGGTTAAGCTCATGAACTTTGTATTCAGACTCCTTGATTATTCAATAGAGAATCAATTTTATGTGTGGCTGGGTTTTTCCCCTCAGGTTGGAGGGTTTTCCCAGGATAAAATTCTTGTGTTTATCTGTTCTTGTGAATTTTAGATTTCTGCAATTTGTTTCTATGCATTTCTAGTTCTAAATTTAACAATCATGACAAGCAGCCATGCATTTCTGGTTCTAAATTTAACAATCATGACAAGCAGCCCGCTTGTGTAGCTCTCTTCATAGCAACAAAAGTCATTGGCCACATCCAATTTTTTGAAACTGTTACTTAGTTTGTGGGTTGACTTTGTACACACTATATTGTATTTAAAAATTATAAACCAGATAGTATGCAGTTATCATTTATTCACTATGCAGTATGCATTGTGCAATGCAATGGAATCAGAGATATGAACACAAATGATAAAATTTACATTCCAAATTCATGGGGTAAACTCTCATTTTTACTTGCTTTATATCTTAAGATTAAAATGCCTTTTACTTTTGAAAAACAACAGTTTTTTCCTCTATTTTTTGCATTTTTTGCAAAATCAATATCTTGCAGTTCAATCCCCACATTTTTGGAAAAATCTTGATCTTTTCAGTTTTCTATGGCAGTACAAAGTATAGCTTTTCTCACAAGAGCTTTTAAAAAGAGAATAGTAATAGTTGATCAAGGATAGTTATTATTTCTTTAACATGTTTTCCCATTCTTATTCTTCTTCATTTATTTACCTACGTGGGGACCCCATGATAGAGCAATTTTTCTATATCCTATTAATGAAAAGCATAAAGATAGAGATTAAAAAAAATTAATACAGTTCTATATCTTTTTTTGCTTAGTTTTTTTATCTTATTTGAATTTCCATTTCAGTTCTTGCTAAAGAAGTTGCTTCTGCATATAACACATCTAATTTCTAGGAATTTACAGTATTGTCCATCATATATGTAATGTTCCCTATCTGAAATAAAATTTAATAATAAATAATAATAAAATTAAAATGAATAAATAAATATTAAATAATAATAAATTATAATATGGTATAATCTCAATTTTGTGAAGTCTCTCCGAGACAAAATTGCAGAAGAATAGACAGATCGAGTATGGTATTTAATATTGGCCATCATGACAATGCTGAGGAAGATATATAAAGATCATTCACTCAAGGATATAGACTAACGGCATGGGCAACGAAAAGAAGTGACATTAATTAGGAGATATCGAATGAGAACAAACTTGTATATTAATGTTCGGAAGGAGCAGAGGACGATTGAATCTATAAGGTAGTTAGCATTAACTAATGATTAAACCTTCCTTAATCAGTGTCAGCGTATCTAATAGATGACTGATATATATTATATTAGGGTAAGCAATTATAATCGGGTCAAGAAGTCGTCAAAAACATGGTCATGACTTGCTGAAAAGACTGAGATCTTAATTGGTAAGGAACACTAAGACAATATCATGGAAGCCGGCAGTTCTAGCTATGACCATGTGAAAGTAATATAACTGAGAGTTACGAAGAGAGTGGAAGTAATATAATTAATATATAAATAGCCTATTCCTTAATCACTCGTTATAGACCCTTGAAAGGATAGGTTGGTTTTGTTAGGGAGAGGCAAAGTAATTCCTCACAAGGTAGGTGAGTCCCAGGATGGGTAAGGACATGTATTCCAATGCCTTGAGGGAAAAGTCCCGAGATGAGTATGGACATGCATTCCCAATACATTGAGGGAGCCTGCTTATACATTGGTTTCCAAGCACCCTAAGGACAAGTAACTCCCCATCCTTCTTAGAGTTCATGATTAGGAGAGAAGTAAGGAATTGACGCTTAAGTGTGTTAACTGTCAAATGTATTATGAATCAATTGTTTCTAAATAGTGATGTATGTTAATTATTGGGAATTGGCACTCTTCGATTAAGGGATATTGCAAAGACTAAGTTAAAATTCTATTTCCAAGCACAATTCAAACCCTAGTTGGGAATTTTAGGGTAAATCAAGTAAAGTTCCAAAACAGGACATTACAAATATTTCATGGGATCCAGATCTGCTTGCCTAAAACCAACAGCCTGTGGAGCTAACAAATACAATATATGGGTTTTAACTTTTAAGCAATACATATTTTATGCATCAATGAATGATGACCGCTGGACTGCAATCATTGGTAAAACATTAATTGAAATTGTTTCTATTTAGAAATTGCAAACTGCAGGTATAAATCAGCAGACTTATCCTCCATCCTCTAACTTGGCAATGGATCCCAGCAGTACTTGTCTTAATTGTCGTAATTGCAAATTGTGGACACATTCAAAAGCCTGTGAATCATTTGTCAGAATGTTCTAAAGTCGCAATTTTTTGACAGAACCATGGAGGCCTTGAAGCAAATGAAAAAATGCAGTAGCCAAGTGATGATTGTGTCAATATTTCCTTTAAAATTTTGAAAACAATGAAGGGAGAACTAGTAAAATTATCTCAACTACACTAGTGAACTCTTAAGGTGTTAAAACTATTTGGGTGAAGAAAAATTGAAGATTTACAAAACTGGGAAAGCAGAAACTGATTGAGCATAGTGTATCTTGTTCTGTTGGCATATAACGTTTTGATGGCTTCCTGGCTATGCAGGTTTTTTCACTCTTATCATTTCTTAGTTAAAAAGCTGGACACGTACAACTCCCAGCCCTAATTAATCTAACCATTAAAAAATGTTTAAAAAAAATTGGGGTTACCTAGCATTAACATTCTCATGCCTTTCAAATTTTAATAAATTATGAGTTAACCAATGAACCATATATTTAAAGTTACAAGGCAAGCTTAAAAAACAGTGGCATCCATAAAGGGGCATAGACAAGAACGAAAAATTCAGAATTCCATACCTTAGAGACAAAAGTTCCCTTGGGAGCCAAAAATTCAACAGCAAGTCTCAGTGCATCCACAACCAATGAAGCCTGAGTGGTCGCTTCCTGGGACCAAGCACCTCCCACATTAGGGGACCCATCATGCATCACAACATCCAACATGTTGCAGCCATTCTCCTTCATTAGTTTTCGGATAGAAGCCTTACACTTTGGTGTAGTAATATCTTCTTGTAAAGAAAATGCTCCTCTAATGGGACGAATGGGCACCAAATCAACCCCGATTATAAGGCTGCCTACAGGTATATGCTTTACAGCCACCTACAAATAGTAAAAAATCTGAGATACAGAATATTTGGTGGATCCTTCCATTTTGTAGACTAAGAAAAACATATGTATACAGGTTAATATTTCACAAAAGACAGAGTTTACTATCTGCAGATTTTGTACTTCTAAATTTAGGGGGATCAAATGTATAAATTGCGTCAAAGCATGGCTAGTGTATTCTGGAAAACAGTTGCAGAAATTCAAATCCATAAAAACTTGGCTAATATATTTTAAAAACAATTACAGAAAAGCAAATATATTTTGGGAAAAAGCAAAACTCATTAAAATATAGAAAATTAAAGGATAAAACAGATCCTCCAAAAAATTTCTAACCTGCATCCACCCCCCAGGGGCTGCGCAAAGATCCAATAGGGACCTCGCCAACGAGAAGAATCTGAACTTAGTGTCTAACTGTACAATCTTAAAAGCGGCTCGAGACCTGTAACCTTGTTCTTTTGCCAGGTGGTAAAATTTATCCAAACGATGTTTTCCCTTGGGCTTTCCCATTATAGAAGCACTTCAGAAAATAACTCTGCTGATCGAATCTGGCTCCAAAGAAAGTTAAACCTTCAGACAAAAGCGAAATTAAAATTAAGAGTCCTTTCCTGTACCATTTTATAGGAGAGTTGCAGAGTTCGGGGAAAATGTGATAGTAATAATAGATTATGTAACATCTTTCAACGCATATATGCCAGGGAACCAGAAGCTGTTCTTAATATTTTAGGATGTTTTGGGTTTTCACGGATATAAGGGTATACAGTTCATGAATGTTTAATTTTTATATTATGTTTTTCCTACAACTACTGAATTTAAAAATAGAAAGAACAGTTTTTGTTGAAGCTTGGTTACCTTGAGCAGCAAACGACAATGTGAGAACAGGATGGTCTCCCGCTAGTCTCAGGAACGCTTACTCGTCGATCCGAAGTCTTGAGAAAATTTTAACGCAGGGTTTATCGTTAGGGTTTTAGGGTTTTAAGAAGATAAATTTTAGGGTACATTTTTCTAATTTCTTATGAAATTTAAAAAGTATCATTTTATCTTCTTTTTTTTCAATTTGGAAGGAAAATAAACAAGGCTGCAGAGCAGCCAAGTTCCTGCCAAAATGTGGTAGGTTTGTTTCAGTTTATGTGTAGACTTTCAAATTTTAAAATAATAGTTGAATTTTAAAATAACACAATGAACAGTTTGCTACTTGCCTTTGAATTTAGTCCAAAATAGTAGTATTTAGATTCTGCATTTATAAACGAGCATGTACATAAAAGACAACCATCAGGACAAGTGTAAGCACAGTCAATTGTAGATCTAGAAATAAAGGTCAAATGACGCACACTTAAATAAAGGTTTATAAGTGTATCCCGTTAGCTAATCGCTTTTTGTTGGCTGTGATAATAAATTTTTACTGAAGAACAAAAAAAAATTGTATGTACATTGTGATAAATAATTGACCAATACTTTGTAGAAAGAAATCAACTAGTAATCAGTCTACCTAGCATTGACTTTCTGTAGCAATGCCCCAGTCATCATTTACACGATTTTTAAATGTTAATCCCTGTTCAAGGCATCTTTACTGCATGGGTAGGACTATCAAGTACATGCAATCAGCATCCCAAATTTGGGTCATAATGTTAACGTACCCCATGATCTAAGGGTCCCCACAGAATTCCTATCTTGTACCTGTTTAACTATTCGTAGGATTGTTTCATTGCTGATAAGACATCTATCATGATATGTTTTACAAATTAGAATTTAAGGATAATTTAACATCCAATACCATGACATTTGATGCATAGAAGCCAATTTTAAAGATAAAAATTAGAATGGAACTTACAATTTGCCAGCTTCGACCAATTTTGCTTCAGTTAAAAAACAAATATTTATATTTTTTAAGTTTTTAAATAACTTGACTCTTAGTGGTATGCTAAGCTGACAATTTATTATAGATTGGCCTTGTGATGAACATTACAAAGATACACATTTATAGGTGTCAAGAAACAAGGCACTTCTTGTGTTTCATGAAATATGCTAGCATTTGTCTTTCTAACATTTTGACGAGTAACCAAGGATTTTTTAGACTCTGATGTTTAAAATTGTAACTTACTCCAAGAGAGGTTCATATTGTTCTTAATCATATAATGCACCACCAATAATGACATTTGTATAATCAAATTATTTGTCCATTGTGTGAACTGCTCAATGAAACTTTATAATCAGCAAACCCTGTACCATTATGCCAGTAATTTCATTCTGCAACTAGCTTAAAGGTGATGGGCAAGTGTTATATGATACACACCCTGTTAAAGATAAAACTGTAAGAAATATGTAACAAAGTGATTGCCTGAGATAATCAATACAAACCAGAAAAAATAAAAACAGCAAATTGATAGACAACCTTGAGATGTAGCAATTAATTGTGTTTTTTCCAATCAAAATTTTATGCAGTAATTGGCTAATCAGAAAAACATGCACCAGATCTCCACAAGCAGTAGCTATCTTAACAGGTAAATGGATGGTTGTTGGTAAGCAGGTCAAAGATAATTAACATTTGAAGCATAATAACATATAATGAAATTTATACAGTGAGATACCATTCTTGACAGTAAATCCATCCAGTGATTACTTGCTTATGTATACATATTTGAAGTAGCCTCTACATTGGAGGAAGACTACTATTTGGCAGGTGGCAAGCTTTGGCTTGGCCAACAATTAAAGCTCAGCTTCACTATACAAGAGCACTATGAGCACACCTCCTGAGACAAAACAGAGATTCTTTACAATATTATTCAGGGGCGCATATTCCATCCAGATTACTCAAAACAGGTAAAGTCATCTAGCAATTGATGTCTTAATTATTAGTTATAGGTTAGCAATTGTTTGATAGATCTATCTCGAACAAATTTTAGCCAAATGTTCTAAGTATTATTTGGCTGATATGATGGTATCTTGGCTGGCCTCTTCCTAAGGCTTCTTGCACTTGTGCATGCAAATTGGACTACTTGCATATTAAAATGTTGTAATCTTCTATTAGCTTGCAATTCTTTGCTGGTGGACATGTCTATCTTTTAGTGCAATCTCTATTATTTCATCCACCTTCATCAACTTTCTCCAACATGCTAACTCAATTCTCTCTTTAAGGAAATTTAGCTGTTAGAATTAGGTCTCGAGTAGAAGTTACAACATGATCAAAATCTGTTGATAAATAATTTGATTAATTTTCATATTTTATGTAGAGCACTGAGAGATGGTTGGACTATTCATTGGGTTTTACCTTCTGAATTTGTATCTTGAGTAATACCCTCCAAGCAAGAGTCAGAAATGGTGGATGCCCAAGAGAAGAGATGTGAGGCCCACCTTCGGCCCACATAGTGATCCTGTGTTATGCATATCAGCCTATCTTTTTTATTATGTTTCTTTCAGAGATACTTGGACTCTGTCGACTACTGTTATATTATGTTTGACTCGTTGGACTGTTCTTTTGATGATTCTGCATATGGGATCCATGATGTGTAGATTTGGTTTATGTTTTTATATGATGTTTTGTGAACCTGATGATCTTGATGATATTTAAATTACGTTATGGAATTTCATTTGAATTATGCAATCAAATCATGAATATTACATGCAATTGAAGTATGAGTTGAATTATGCAATTGAATGATTAATTTTCGCTATATCATATATGGTTATTTTAATGGTTTTCTTTCTTGAATTACTGATGCTGCATTTAGGTATTGCAGGTGGAAGGACCATGGAAACACATTCGGGGAAATCACATTGAACGTAGGGTAACCAGTTAAACCAAGGCCCCGTCTATTAAGAGACCTGAGGCCTCGTTGTTAAGTATTTATATTCGTAACAGTAATTTGAATGATTGTGTGTTTTAATGTTGTGACATTGGACGTACCTTTCGTGAAATGTTATTTTGTAAAGTGTCGCTTGACACTAATGTTAAATGTTATCAAGGTACGTCGTGTGTTGTGTGAGAGCACTTGCTAGGAGTTTTAGGGAAATCTTAGCACACCTTTTTGCCATAGGAACCATGATGCAGTACCCATTCCCCATTTCCGATCTTATTCCTCGACATGAGTTTAGAGGGTTAATAATGGCCTTAGGAGATAGTTTTATGCTAAATTTGTTAACCCATTCCATATACCCATGGGTTAGGGGTATTTTCACCTTTTTAGAAGCCTAAAATTGACTTTATGACCCTTTTAAAATTTCATATTCTATCTTGAGCGAAAATTGCAACTTGCTTGATTGAACCTTATTTATGAGGTTACGTGTAGAAGCCCTATTTAGAGGAAATTTTGGCTAAGGATGATTCATTCACCCATTCTCTATTTTTAGAGAGTTTCCAGAAAGTTAGAGGAGAAAGCTTGAAGCTTGGATTAGGGCTCAACAAAAATTCTTCCATAGCTTTGGACTTGAGGTAGGAAATCATGTGCTCTCTCTGTTTTTATGAGATGTTTGTAATTGTGATCATGTTCTTGGCTTCCCATGGTTGGTCATGGTGGTAGCTTGCTTTGTTTTGTGTTGTGTTTTAGCTCCCCATGGTTGGTCATGGTGAGAGCAAGCTTGCAAATGTGTTTTTCATGTAATTGGATTTTGGGTTGTTTACTCTTAGATTCTCTCACCCTTGGGAGGGAAGAGAAATCAAGAGGGGGTGTGGGAATGGAGGCAACTCCATGTGTAGAGTCTCCTCCATGTGTGGGGAAAGATGAACTTGGGTGAGTGATTTTCCCCAAGAAACCTTGCATATAGCCCTTGTGGCTATGGGGGGCATAAGGAGGGAAAATTGGCCGTGTGTGCCTTGTATGTAATTGAGAAATATGGGTCCATGTGTGGCCTTGTTTTGTTATGCAATGGTTATCTCCATGGTTGTCTACCCACACCCTACAAAGGAAATTTTATGGAATTCCTTAGTTATCTTCTTGAGGGAATTTGGGAATTTGTCAATGTTTGTTAATCTTGTTGTGATTGTGTGTGTGTGATTGTATCCTGTTCAATGTGTTCTCCCCAAGCTCGGGGGTGGTCTCATGAGAGACCTTGGATGGGAGGTGAGCTCCGATGGTCTTTTCCTTGTCTTGTTTTCATTTGCAGATATTGAAGTATGGATGCATGATGGTAAAGAAGTTAAAGATTTTTGCCTTGAAGTTTTGAATGAGGAATTCACTCCATGTTTTGAAGCATTCTTGTAAATTTTGAATGGTGTTTTCAATCTCCCTTGGGAGTACTTGTAAATTGTAAATTAGAAAGGAAAATGAGATAGATAAGCATGATGCTATAATGATCTCTCATTGTAAAGATTGATGTATTTAGTGAATGTATGATACTCATGTAAAGGAAAGCAAACATCATTTTGAATATTGCAATGTTGTTTTGAAATCTAGGATGAAGTAAATTTCAATGGAAGTATAGATAATGAAAAGTTTATGTAATTCATGTTATGGATAGGATGAATACTTTCTTGTCACTTAAAAGACCTTAATCTCTCCCTACCATTGAAATTACTCTCTTTATCTTTGCAATGAGTTCTTCAAGTTGATAGAATTATATGTTGAATAGTTTTCAAATAGAACACTTATTTGAATGAAATAAGAAGATTGTAGTTTCCATTAGATGTTTCACATTGACTAAGAACAATGCAAATAAACTCTGAATATATGTTTTGAATCACTCCTTAATTCTATGATAATGTCATGAAACAACTATGAAACTATGAGCATTTTAGTTATTCAGAAGAGGCCTTATTTGATTACAATTAAACTATGTTAATCTTTGTATGAAACACTATCTAATTTCAATATCCTAAACTCTTCATTCCATTTTAGAAATCATTAAATTTTCATTGCTATGCTCTTATAAGTTTTCAAAAAAAAATTGAACTAGAAGTGCTTAAAAAAAAAATAGCACTTCCCAGAAATTTAAAGAGAGCAAAATGCTCTCTGGATTTTGTATGGGATAAAAATCCCATACAAAAATCCTTACCACAGTCATTTAATATTAATATTTATCATGCCACCTTTTTGCCAAGCAATTAAATAAACATAAATTCAAAAATATCATTCTTACCTTTTTGAAAGTCTTTCCCCCTAGGCGCAGGTGGTTGAATGCTAAGACTTTGTTATTATCCCAAACCTTTTTTGTGATGGAATGGTGTCCTTGGTGACACATCAGCAAGTTTATTGGGTTAGCTTTTTAAAACTTGTCTTCATAAACCACGCAGCCTTTGGAGGGAGATAAAAATCATGTTATAAATTTCCCTTTGTTTGAAACTTGCTAAGGGTAGGTGGGCACTCTAAACTTTGCTATTTAATGAAACCTTCTCCCAAAGCATCTCATCCTCCTTGATTTGCGCCCCCTTAGCCTTATGAGATATAGACTCCTCATGGCACGTGGGTGAGGAGAAATTAGAAAGAGGGATGGGAGTTAATAAGGAAGATAGGGTAGTTGTTAGATGTAGGATATTTAGAGGATTAAAAGATTGTTTAGTAGGATGTTTAGTAGATAAGTTTAATTAGTAGGTTGTTAAGATAGTTTAGAATATTAATTAAATATGTTATTTTGAGATAATGTGTTATTAATAACATTAGATGGACTTTTTTATGAAAAGCAATTTTATTATCAAAAAGGCTAGTTTAATAAAGTTAGTTTAGTGAGTAGTTAAGTTAGATATTTAGATAGTTAGTTTGCTAAGCTAGTTTAGGGGTTAATAAAGGTTGTTAGATAACATATGATATCATGTTTGTTTTGTAAATTTTGTGTTATGCAATGTAATTCTTTTATTAATTAAATTATGTTATTTTGTTATTATGCAAATAATGATTGTCATGGATAGATGTATGTTTGCATTGTTTTGTTATATTAATTTGTTAATGTTATTTAATCCAATGATGTAAATATTAGAACATGTTATGTTTTATAGGTTAATATATTATAATTTATTAATTAATTAATAATTATATTAATTAATTAATATTTTATAATTATTAATTAATAATACACTTATATAATATTTAAGAATAGGTTGACCTACATGGTACACCGTTAACATTAATCAACCATGTCCTCTTAGTCAACCTTTGAGATCTCTAGTTGACGAACGATAATTTTGATCGTCATGAAGATGGACGTACTTAACCTTAATTAATTTTCCTCTAGCATCCTTTTTAGACAACATTGTCGAGGTTGTTCACCTGATTCATTGTAACCTCGTCATTGAACTCACTAACCCGCATCTTGTGTGTAGAAACTTATCACCTTTTAAAAAAATTTGTTGGTTGTGTTTTGACCCAACTTTTGGGCATCACAAGAGAATTCAGAAATTTAATTTGCTTGATAAAGGAACATAAAAAGCAGTGCAAAGAGGTTTTTGATAGCTTTGGGAAAGGGGAATGTCTTGTTCTCTTTCCTTGTGAGAATTGTATTAGAAAATATGATAATTACAGAACATATTTTTTCGTAGGCAGATACTAGAGAGAATTGCTTGTTTCTGATACTTGTATGATTCTAGGGGTGAATATTCATCAACTGGTATCTTGGTGAAGAAATCCAAGGTACCCACAGGTGGATCTTATGAGAATTCCAACTGGGACAGAGCAGAGGATGGGGAAGATGCGGAGGAAGAAGACGAAGACCATTAGGAAGTGAAAAATAAGAATATAGATGTTGTGAAGGAAGAAGAATTGGGTGATCACAAGATGGTGGTGCCTCTGTATACACTGAGAAAGAATCCCAAGCGGAGTAAGAGGCTTAGAGATTTGGAGTTTGGCATGGATTTGACCACCAAGAACAGTACAGCCTGTACTGAATGTGGAATGGAGTTCAGATCCTCCAAAGCACTTTTTAGTCATATTGAGTGTCATCCCAAAAGGGGAATTCAGGCCTCAGATGATAGAATGTATGCTAGTGATGATGATAATCAGGAAAATACGAAGGGTGGTGCTAGTATTGTTGCTGCTCTCAGCCCTGGTGTTTCTCCATCCCGCTGGCAGAGCTCCCAGGGATCAGAAGATCTGGAGAATAAAGAGGAAGAAGATGCTGCAGGTTCAGATAATGAGGGTGATAGAGTAGGCATGAAGGCAGGGAAAACAGCTCATGAGCCAGTTTCCTGCAGCTTCTTCAACTGGTCTGTGACTTTAAAAAGAGGCAGGAGAGTGCCAATTAGGTCTAGGGCTTTACATGAGGATTACGCTGAAGAAGAAGAAACAATGGTGGACAATATCGAGGAGCTTGAGGATGATACAGACACTGCCCATTTCCTTGTAATGCTTGCCTCTAGTACCAGTACTACCAATAAGGCCAATAGACCTGTTGAGATGACAAAAGAATCAGCTCATCATGCCAAGAAAGGTAAGGGTGAATCACAGGGAAGTAGTGAGGATTTGGAACCAGTACAGGAGGAGAAGAGGACTGATAGAACTAGAAGACCACCTGAATTAGGTGCAGACAAATATAAGTGTCGCACATGCAAGAAGCTCTTCAATTCTCATCAAGCTCTGGGAGGCCACAGAGCAAGTCACAGGAACATCAAGTGTTGTACTGCAATAACTAATGGTGTGGAGAAGGAAATGGCAGAGGAAGATATGGGTACAACTGAAGTAGCTAGCAGTGTATTGATGACAGAGTATCATCCAGCAGCTATGGATGATATGGATTCTTCAGAGGAGGAAAAGAAAGCTAATGACAATCACTTGACTCAACAAAAGAACCTTGAGCAGGCAATAACAGTTAAGAAGAGCAAGGCACATGAATGTTGTGTCTGTAACAAAGTCTTTCCTTCAGGTCAATCTCTTGGTGGGCACAAGAGATGCCATTGGATATGTTAGACAAATGCCCTAAAAAAAAGCAAAGTAATTTAAAAATAAAACCACGATTCAGAAACGATGAAAAACAAACAAATATAACGCTGTACCCCAAATATTGGAGATCACAGTGGATGTAAGGATTATGACTTTTATGTGAAAATCTCCGATAAGTGACGAAAAACTCATAAAAGGTTATTGGATACTGGCATTGCAGTACATGTAAGAACTACGATAACGACATAAATATTTTTTCAACAATTTACTAAAAACCATAAAAATAGCAGTATACAATTCCAATACAGATATCTGAGCACCCTCAAGAGGTAATAATGCTACAAACCTTTCCTCTCTTTTGTTTTGCAGTAGTTAACCTCAGGTTCCTTAACCAGAACTCCAAAGCGAGATTTTTATTACCACCGAAGCTTCTCTTCCTGCCGTTTTTCTCTGTAACCTTCACTTTATAACCTAGAAAATCACAGGAACCGTCAATGTCAAATTCAATGAAGATTACTCCCGTGTTAAATTAAAATTTTATCCCAAAAAATTTGCAAAACAACCGATCAATAGCATTGTGAAGAGAAGAAAATAATAAGTGGAAAGAAAACCTTACGCTTCTGCTTCTTCAGTCAAAGGAGAGTGGATGATCGTGGGAGGGATAATATGTAAACTAGGGATTTTAAAGCACTAGATAAAGCTAGATAATGATAAGCCCTAAAGACTCTTTTCGTATAGCCAAAATAAAAGTTGTAAGACTGGAAATAGAAGTACGGCGGTGGTGGTCGATATAAGCACACACAATGGTCACCATAGCTGAGCATGGCGAGAATGAAGGAGTCGTGGAGGGTGCACGTTCGCATGCACTGTAACATATCTCTAATATTCTTTGAAATTTACTTTGCCTTGGTCTTTAAATCCTTTGGCAGTCCTACTTTAATTTTTTAATTTTATGATATTATTAGACAGAATAATTAAACATAAATTTAATTCGTAAAGGATAATCTACATATTGTAATTGAAATACTAATATAGCTTTTCATAACACTTTTTATTTCGAAATATTTTTCAAATCAATTATATTTTTAGTTTTAAAAAATTAATATTTTTTAAACATAAATTCAATTCATAAAAGATAATCTACATAATGTAATTCAAATACTTTTATAACTTTTCATAACACTTTTTATTATAAATTTTAAATCAAGTATATTTTTAGTTTTAAAAAATTAGAATTTTTTGAAAAAAATTCATATTATTTAATATAATACATAAATATAAACTTTTGTTAAATGACAACACTTACCACAATAATGCAAGAAAAAAAATTTATAAAATATTATTAAATAAAAAAATAATATTATAAGAGGTTAGGCTAATTACAAACAAAAGTAACAAATAATAAGATTAATAAAAAATAATAAGATTAATAGAAAATAAATTATTATTATGAGATTTCATAACGATTTTGAATATAAGTTTAGAAGAGGCTAATTACAAAAAAAGTAAAAAATAATAAGATTTCTTCAACTAAATTTTGAAAATATGTGACGATGATATTTTATGTAAAAATGAGTGGAAGGAGACAACAGTTGAAAAAACTTAAATCCGCCGCTCAATTCATTTTATCCAATGAGATCACAGAAAAATAATTTTCTACATTTATTATGTTAAACAAATTGCATCTTACTTTAATTAAAATAAATATTTTTCAAATATCACAAAAAATCTGATATCTCATTTGTTAAAAATTTAGTTATTAATAATGAGTTAAAGTTCAGTCGATGCCTATAGTTCTAATAAACATAAATTCAATTCATAAAAGATAATCTACATAATGTAATTCAAATACTTTTATAACTTTTCATAACACTTTTTATTATAAATTTTAAATCAAGTATATTTTTAGTTTTAAAAAATTAGAATTTTTTGAAAAAATTTCATATTATTTAATATAATACATAAATATAAAATTTTGTTAAATGACAACACTTACCACAATAATGCAAGAAATTATTTTTATAAAATATTATTAAATAAAAAAATAATATTATAAGAGGTTAGGCTAATTACAAACAAAAGTAACAAATAATAAGATTAATAAAAAATAATAAGATTAATAGAAAATAAATTATTATTATGAGATTTCATAACGATTTTGAATATAAGTTTAGAAGAGGCTAATTACAAAAGAAGTAAAAAATAATAAGATTTCTTCAACTAAATTTTGAAAATATGTGACGATGATATTTTATGTAAAAATGAGTGGAAGGAGACAACAGTTGAAAAAACTTTATAAACAGAGCCAAAAATTTTCTTAAAATCCGCCCTTATTGCTCAATTCATTTTATCCAATGAGATCACAGAAAAATAATTTTCTACATTTATTAAGTTAAACAAATTGCATCTTACTTTAATTAAAATAAATATTTTTCAAATATCACAAAAAATCTGATATCTCATTTGTTAAAAATTTAGTTATTAATAACGAGTTAGAGTTCAATCAATGCCTATAGTTCTAGGCCTTCAGCAAGAACTAATAAACTCTAGTCCTAATCTTAATTTGATTTGAAATATAAATATAACAATAAAATTATTGATTAAAAAAAAACAATAAAAAATTTAATGAAGTCACTTTTGAGGATGAAATCATTCGTTTGAAGAAATGGGAGAAAATATATATTTTGTATTAATTATATAAAATAAAGTAAGAAAATTAGATTTAAGAGTTGAGATTAATATCAAATAATCAAAATTAATATGGTAATAAATTAAATGTATAGAAATTTAGACTACTATTTTTTATATTTTAAATATTTATGTAAAAGATACTTAAAGGATATTAGTATGGGAACAATTATTTTGTTGGTGTATTATTTCACTTTTAAAATATTATATTATGATAATGTAATTAATATTAAATTATGATTATTATATGATAATACTATTATTTTCTATATTATTCTTATTTATAGTTTTGTATTTTAATTAAATTTTTTACAAAAGTAAAAAAAAATATTAAGACTAAATTAATATTATAACGTATAATATTTTACTCTTATTTTATTCTATTTTTTTCTCATTGTTAGTTTAGATCTTCTAAGTTTGTTTTTGAGTGTTTTGGTTTGGTTTTAATGAGTTTTCAATATGAAGATGTTTTTGTCATGATATGAAGCAATTACAAAAACATTTAACATAAGAAATAATAACAAATGATAAGACTGTAGGATATATGCAGCGACTTCCTCTTGTTTGCAGCGATCTAGATCAAGTTATAGGCACCAAACTCAAGAGGCATAGCCAGCAATTTTTCTCAGGCATCTAGGGCATCAATCTCCATTGTTTGCAGCTTTTTTTTTCAAGATTTATGCATCGATTTTCCCAGTCAAGGAGCAGATCCAAGGTTATTAGAAGAAGCAGGCCCGAATTCGTGGAGGGGCAAGATTTGAATTTAGCAGAGCAGTCAAGGATAAAGCAGCGAGATATACAAGACAAGAGGCGGCGAATTGGGAATTGGCAGTTGTAAAGCCATCGTCTGCAGTCTATGCCAGCATCCTCCCTGCCTACCCCATAATGAAAGATTTTGATCAGGATAGCGAAAATACGTAATAATCATTTACGAAGGAAAAAGGCCTTTCAACAACGGTAGATCAATTTAGGGTTGATCCATTTCAACCTAGATTCGGCAAATGTTGCTGCGATTAATCATGGAAACTCCAATACTGAGGGAGGTGTTCACAAATCGGCCTCTGAGGAAATCAACACTAACGGGAAATTTACTAGCTATTGCTTCAACTACTGGCTTTATGGCCACAAGCAGAAAGATTACAGGGAAAAAAATGGTCGACCCCATCCAAATTATGATCATCTAAAGGGTTTCATTGCTAAGCAAAAAGAAAGGAGCTTAAAGGAATCTAAGCTAATGGAACCCTCAGTAATTAGGGAGTCGAGCGATATTGCAAAGCCCTTGGCTGGGAATAGAAGCCAGACTTCGGCCACCAAGGTTTTTGCAAAAATACATGAGCATCCATTTCAGAGAGTCTTTTCCATGGAAGCCCTAGATTGTCAGATCCAGATCTTCGCAAAGACTAAGTATGCAATTCAGAAATACGCAGTACCCAAGACCATTAGAGCCCCGAGATCTAGGAGGAATCTGGTAGAACACTCCTATGATCCTCTGTCTACAAAGGGGGGAGGAAGATCGGCGATGGCTCAGGTGCCTCTTGGTGTCGGAATTACTAGCAAGGAGATGTGGCAAACGGTTAAGAAAAGGAAAGCGATAAGATCTTTCTTAGATAAAAATAGTCCCAAAAAAATTGATCTGAAAAATTCTTTTGGTATTTTGGAAAAAATGAAAACACCAAAGAAAAGGAAAAATCAAGCATCCCCGCATCAGAACAATGGGGTTTTGAAAGGAGAAGTAACACAATGGGAGAAACCACATTCGGATTGCGAGCAATCGCAAACGAATTTGGGTTTTTCTCCCCTTCTCCTTGACAAAACCCTAGAGTTTAATACTGGGAAAATCAAATTGGTGAACAAAAAATTAGTAGATAGCTCTACATTACAATTTGGTTATGATTCTATTCACAAGGCTCATAAGGCCTATACTCCTCACAAGAGGAAAAATAAGAAATTCCTGAATGACCCTAAGCCTATTTTGGGTAAGCTCAACAGGAATGGTAATGTACCTATGTCTAATCTCACTAATAATTTTTATTCTCCTCTCCATAGGCGCGGCAACAATAAAGATTCAAACACTATCTGTGGATTTTCTGGGCAAAAATATCATAGGATTAATCTAGACAATAAATGTATATTGCAAAAACAGAGTGTATGTGCAGAAACAGGTGTAATATGTAAATGGATGGGAACAGGGGCCTCCATTACTAATATAGCTGATGGACTAATTTCCCAACTCCCGACCAAGGTAAGTATTACTATCCTGGCAGAAAATTTCTTTTTTTTAGAATGTAAATGCAGTAATCTTAAAAAGAAAATTCTGGAGAAGGATTTTTTAAAGTATAGAAAGATTTCCTTTTTTGTTTGTAATTGGTTTCCTTTTTCAATCCTATGAAGGTAGCAGACTTCATGATAGAGAGAGCAATTGTACTAAGAAACTTACCATTGGAATTTAGCCAACTTGAGATTATAAAAAATATTGGAAATAGGATTGGAGAATTCAAAAGAATAATTAAAACTAAACATAATCATGCTGAGACAACCATTGTAGTTAAATTGAATTTTCATCAAAAAGTTATTCCTCCTTTCCAGTTATGCTTCAACTCGAATCATATTATTATCAATCCATTGATTATGGAAGATTTCATTGAAACTCGGGAGGCAAAAAAGTTGTCAACTTTTGACCTCAAACAAAATCTCATAGATTCCCCCTCATGCTCAGACATAAATGTCAAGTTAATCCTTAATAAGGACAAAGGAGTTTTCTTTCTCCAAAACACAGAAAGAGAAAATTCAGCAGCTACCCTCCCCCCTCTTGATAAAAATAGTTCCCCGGTAATTATCTATGATAATCCTCTTTTCTTAGATTCCCCTCCCCTTAAAGAAGATTTAGATACACTTAATATTAGAACTTCTAAGGTTTCAGCCTTGGAAGTTAAAATTACAAATGATAATAAAGTCATCACCTCACTAGAAAGAGACATCATAGATAATAGGACAGATCTTAGAGAAGGAGATCAAAAATATGAATTATGTCCACAACATAAAGATAAGCCTGATTTGGACAAAAGAGAGACTGACATGAGACCAGATTAGGCTATTAAACCTGATTGTCCAAATACAGCAATAGTAGCAGGACCTGATGATAAATGTAAAGAAGAAGCTAACACAATCATTGATGAGCTTATGGACATGTTCCTGGATGAAATTTGTGATTTAGACGAACTAAAATACCAAAAGGAAACTTTGATTAAAATGATTCAAAACTGTATTTTAGTAGAGGTAGAGGAAGAGGGTGGTAGATTACCTTCACCTACTCAACCAGCCCTCTTAGAAATGGGAGTCTTGGATAAAACCTCTCCGGATAAGAACTCAGAACCCTCATATATTAATAATAAAGAAATAGATATAGACAGCTTTAAACCGATTCTGAGTAATGAGGACTTAACTCAAATAGAAAATATAGATAAAGAAAACATCAATAAAGAGGTCCCTATTCAAATTTAAGAGTTAGCCAATAATACAATCCAAAAGGGGAAGGAACCAGCCACCTCAATTCCTATAGAGCTAGATACTCTGAATTTGGATTTATCAGGTAGTATAGAAGATTTAATTGAGACATATGGCAAGGAAATCATTGATAAGGAAGACTCGCATATACATACAGATTTTGATCATCTCTCCTCTAAACAGCAAAATAAAATCAGCATTAAAAATAGTGTAAATTTAGCATTTGTAAAGGATTCTATTGATGGCCTCTTCGGGATTACTAATGAGGACAAACAGTTGGGTATAGCAATGAACAGAGGAAGTCTGAGTACCTCGAATATTAATAGAATAAAAAAGAAGAGAGGAAGGAAATTAGTTGTAGAACTTAGATCTATAGCAGGTAATGCAAGCAATCAAAAGAAGATTGCTGATATTCTGTACACAGGGAAGGGGAAGAGCCTTCCCCAGGAGCAATGAAAGTCACTACTTGGAACGTTAGGGGATTAAATGCCCCTAACAAATAGAGATTGATGAAAAGATATTTAAATAACTTCGAATCAGAAATTATTTTACTACAGGAAACCAAACTTAGCAAAGAGGAATGCACTAAGTTTAGCAAAAAATTAGGAATATGGAAATCAGAGATAGTCACTTCAAAAGGCTCCTTCGGTGGGCTAGCAGTCTTATGGGACCCCAAGAAAATATTAGCCCAACTTACATCTAAAAATGATAACTAGATGACCTTAGAATTTAAAAGTCTTAAATCCAATTTAAAATTTAATTTAATTAACGTTTACGGGCCTATTCCTAACGAGGATAAAAGAAGAGTATGGCAGGAGATCCACCTCTTCTTGACAAATAGTATAGAGGGTTTTCACATTATTGGAGGAGACTTTAACACCATCCTAGATCTTGAAGAAAAATTTGGGGGATCAAAATATATATCTCAAGCTCAAAAAGATTTTAGCAAATGGGTTTCCGATAATCATTTGATCAATATCAATACAATCAATGGCATATATACATGGAACAATAGAAGAGCTGGTTTCAGCCATATTGCGAAAAAACTGGATAGGTTTTTTATAAAGACAAGTTCTGAAAGTGTCAATCAGTTAATAAATGCAGAAATCCTCCCTGAGGTAGGATCTGACCACTTCCCAGTCAAGCTCTCTATTATTGAATGTACCAAACCATCCAGAAACCCTTTTAAATTTGAGTTTATGTGGTTTCAAAACTCGGAATTCATTAACCTTTTAGAGGATTGGTGGAAACAAATCTCAATAAAAGGTTCTAGAATGTTTTGCTTAACGTCAAAATTAAAAATTATTAAAAATAAAGCTTTAGAATGGAATACGAGTAATTTCAATAACATATTTGAAGAAAAATATCAGACAGAACAAGATATCGCAGACCTTAATAATATAGTAATAGAAAATGGTATGAATGAACAAAGCTATCACAAAGAAAAAGAGTTAATGGCTAAATACAATGCTATCCTCCTTAAAGAAGAGATTTTCTGGAAACAGAAGTTGAGGGATTCCTGGCTTAAGGAAGGAGATAACAACACAAAAAAAATTCACAATACTACCAATTTCAAAAGGAGCATTAATAGAATATCTAAAATAAAGAATAACGAGGGTCATACCACTAAGGACCCGCTCCAGATATCAACCTTACTAACATAATTTTATCAATCTCTTCTCAATGATACTGAAGCAACCGACCTCAAAGCACAAAATGAAATGTTGAAAGCCATCCCAAAGTTGATAACGGATGCAGACAACAAGATGATTAATAGTAAATTATCCATAGAGGAGGTCAAATCAGCAGTTTTCCAACTCCATCCGAATAAAGCCCCAGGCCCAGATGGCTTTCAAGCTGGCTTTTTTCAAAAGTGCTGGCATTTTGTTGGGGAGGAGGTGTGGCAAGCGGTAGAAGCTACTAGAAACTCGGGATCATTGTTAAATGAAATTAACAATACCTTTTTTGCTCTAATACCAAAGAAAAATGAGTGCATAGACCCTAGAGATTTCAGACCTATATCTCTATGCAATACTATCTATAAAATGCTATCAAAATGCCTAGCAAACAGACTTAAAACTCTTCTTCCCAATATAATCTCAGAAGAACAGACGGGTTTTGTAGCAAATAGATCGATCCTCGACGGGATAATTATAGCCCAAGAAATAGTTCACACTGCTCAATTAACAAAGGATCCTAGTATGCTTATTAAGGTAGACATCCAGAAAGTATATGACAAAGTAGACTGGAGATTTCTTTGTAAATGTATGGAAGCCTTTGGGTTTTCCAAACAATGGATTAATCTTATTTTCAGCTACATATCTACCCCTAAGATTTTGATTCTTGTAAATGGTACCCCAGAAGGTTTCTTTAGTATTTCAAGAGGAATCAGGCAAGGAGACCCTCTGTCCCCTTTCCTCTACGTTATTATGATAGAAGCATTAGGGAGATCAATAACAAAGAGATAAATGGAAGGTAAAATCATAGGCTTAAAGGCATCGGAGAATGTACCAAACATTACTCACCAGCAGTTTGCGGATGACACAATTTTACCAGGCACTGCCAACTATCAAGAAGCTAAAGCTTTTAAAGTCATCCTTAATCTGTATGCGAAAGCCTCTGGTCAACAGATTAACCCCTCTAAGTCAGAAATTTTCTTTATCAATACATCTACGAAAATAGAAATGGAAATTTGTAAATTGATGGGTTACAAAATTGGTAAATTCCCTTGCAAATATCTGGGTATAAACCTAGATAAAGGTCTTTTATCCTCCAAGCTCTGGCAAAAAGTTCTCACCAAAATACAAAACAAGAAAAGTTCATGGAAAGGAAGATGGCTTACAAAAGCTGGTAGGACTACCATGATTAAGTCAGTCCTTTCAGCCATACCCACGTATCATATGTCAATTCTCCCCCTACTGACTAATGTTAAAAAGAGCCTAGACAAAATGTTTAGAGATTTTTACTGGCAAGGCCCTTCTGAAGACAAAAAATTAGCCCTTATTAAATGGGATACTTTATGCAAACCAACTAACAAGGGGGGCCTTGGTATCAAAAACCTACTATGGCAAAACCAAGCTCTTGGAGCTAAAATCATCTGGAGACTCTACAAGGAATCTAGTAGTAAATGGGCTTCGATTTTATTGCACAAATATATCCTTGACGCGGATCCTATCAACATATTCAGGACCCAATCAGATGTAAAAGGTTCCCGAATCTGGAACTTTATAAAGGACTATCTTGGGATGTAGGTTCTAGGGACCAAGCCCTATTCTGGGATGACTCTTGGGTAGGCCTTTCCCCCTTAAATAAATTAGGCTTCTCTCGAGAGTTTATGGAAGTCTGTAAAAATTCTATAGGTATTTACCTCAAGGATTATCTTTGCAAGGAAGTAGATTCTAAATGGATAGATTTAGAAGGCTTAGACTTGGATTGCTAGGAGAAACAAAAGCTCAAAGATATGTTGAAGGATAGAGAGATAGCTCACAAAACCAGATCGAATAGATTAATCTAGGCTAGAGCAAACAATGGTATTTACTCGGTTAAGGAGGGCTACAAGTCTATCATTCAGGATCAGAATATGGATAACATAGATATACCTCTGAACCTTTGCTGGAATAAATCTTGTCTTCCTAAAGCGGGTATGTTTTTATGGGCTGTGATGCAGAAGAAAATTCTAACAGCAGATAGATTTAATAAATTGGGTTTTGAGGGGCCATCTAGATGTCCCTTGTGTGAGAATCACTTGGAAGATGTTAACCACATCCTTCTGAATTGTACCTTTTTCCCAAAATTGCTGGAATTGGTTACACTGTTGTCTAGGGTGGAAATCCGCTCTCCAACCAAATCTGTTAAGCGCACTCAAAGCTTGGCCATCTCTTTACAAAGATAACTTATACAAAGATATTTGGACTATATCCCCATCAATTTTAGTTTGGAAAATCTGGAAGGAACATAATAGAAGGATCTTCACGGGTCAAAAATTATCATGGGAAACAATCACCAATAAAATAAAAACTTCAATTGTGGAGATTATTAACAGTAAACTTCGAGATTGTCTAAGCTATGAGGAATCCTTCAAAAACTGGGACAACAAAATCAGGACCAAGTGGCCAAAACTAGATATACCACCTTTATATGGCAAGGGGGGACCAAAAACAAAGACAGATAGAGCCTCGTGCAAATGGTCTCCTCCTAAGGAGGGTTGGTACAAACTTAACTTTGATGGAGCATCTAGAGGGAATCCTGGGGTAGCAGGTATTGGGGGCTTAATTAGAAATTGGAAGGCTGAGGTCATTGCCAAATTTTCTATGCATATTAATCCTACCACAAATAATATGGCGGAATGTAAGGTTGCATTAGAAGGTTTAAGAATGTGTAAGAACATGAACTTACCTAAAGTAGTAATAGAAGGAGATTCACAAGTTGTTATCAATGCTATTCGATCTAAGAAAACACCTAACTAGGCCCTTAATTCGAAAATAGAGGAAATAAATCAAATTATGGAAAGTATACCCAAATTCAAAATTGGACATACATATAGGGAAGGGAATGCAGAGATAGATCTGTTAGCAAACCAAGGCGCAAATGGAGTTTTTATAATGAATCAAAATATATAAACTTAACACCAAACATTATCAATATTAATGTGCATGAAAATATAGCAACGATTTAATTAATCTTATTCAACCAATACATGGTATGTAGAATAATAATATAGAGTAAAATACTAGGGGCTATATACCAAATTGGTATAATCGAGCCTTTTTCCTAGCATCTTATTAATTGTTAGTACTCTTTAATATTTAGTAACAGCCTTTAATCTTTAGCCTTTATCAACCTTTCAGATTGATCCTTCTTTTAAAACTCACTGTCGCTTATAAATCAGCCTCTAAGCTTCCCTTTTTCTTTATAGATATTTCCTACTTTATTGCTTTAGTTCCCCCTGTCTTTTTAATCCTTCCGGCAAAGATAGCAACTTTTAGTATTCGCCCTCCTCCTTCAGATTTGTCTTGGCTTTTTGGATTTATCACAGGCCTTGTAAATCTTAAATGTTGGTAAAGATCTTTAGCATATCGATGCATGATTGGGTTGGTTAAGAAATTATATCCCATTCAGTGAGACAGGTATCTTAAAAATACAACTTTGGAAGAAGGTAATAATATTATTTTTAATTTTGGATCTCTTTCTTTTGTTCAATCTTAATTATAATGTAAGCTCTTAACTGCACAATATGGAAGATTTCTGCTATGGTTTTTAGGAGGATATTATCAAGCAGGCACCTAAATCACTCTGTCACCGAAGATTCTAGAATGGATATCTACAAAAATATCAACCTAATTGTATAAAACATAAAGTTGTATCCTTAAAAATAGCAATGTAATAGATGTATCATTAAAACCTCAATATTATTGAGCAGTGGGTATGCCCACTGAAAGTTTGTATTTCTAGATAATTACCGGTTGTTTTAGAGACGTGGGAATGCCCATGGGAACTATGTATTTAAACAAATCTTGACCATTATTGAGTCATGGATATGCCCACATAAATTTTGTATAAGTACAGGACCTATGGTCCCGGGCAAGGCTAAAGGTTTTCTCAACCCCGCTCTTTCCTACTAGTGCCTGCAGCGAGCGGGGTCACATGTAAAAATAATTTTATATTAATAAAAAAATTTATAGGGCTTCAACCTTTTACCGATAAAAAAATAAATAAAAACAAATGATAAGACTATTATTCTCATTGATAGAAATCTTATGGAGAATTTCAAAAACTCCATCCCTAGTAATTCTCAGCTATAGAACAAGTCAAAAAATGTTGAAGATATTCTCTCTTGGGATAGTTATAAAATAAATAAAGATCCCAATCCCGGAGATAATATTATGTGGACTACTCCCCCGCTCGGTTGGCTAAAAGGCAACTTTGATGGAGCTACAAAGGGGAATCCTGGAAGGGCAAGGGTGGGAGGTTTAATAAGAGACTGCACTGGTAATTGTCTGGGAGCTGTGGCAGCTCTGCTATGAATTCAAACCAATAACATTGCTGAAGCTGAGGTGGCTTTACATGTTGTGTTGCTGGAAAAAGAGATGGGTTGTGTGAAGTTTTGGCTAGAAGGAGATTCTCTCAATATCATTAATTGCATAAAAGGAAAAAGTGAGACCTCTTGGACTATAGCCCACATAATTGAAAAAATTTAAAATACTTTACAAACTTTTGAGGAAAGTTTCGTAACCCACGTCTACCGAAAAGGAAATAAGTCTACGAATAGCATAGCTAATGTGGGGGGGTGAACCCACGATAGTGGGTTACACTTTTTTGCCTGAACGGACACTGAACTCTACATTTTGAAAAAAACTTTCAGATTCAGATGCATATTGTTATTGAACCGTTCGAAATCGAAGGATGAAGTAAATTAGAGTCTTTTAGGATTTTCTGTCTAGATTCTAAATATTTTTTAATTTTTTAATTTTTTAATTTATTTGAATACTTTTTTCTTTCTCCCACGAAAACTAGTATGGCATTGAAAACGTCATTTTCAAATAGTAACATTGTCTTCATAGAGCATAACTTTTTTTGTAAAATAGATATCAATGCAATTCTTTCAAATTTAGTTTTGTAACATCCATATGAAGGGCATGCAATTGGTTTTATGATATTATCATGATTATTGCATATTTTATTAACGTTTGAAGTTGACTAAACCGTAAATTTGACATACCTTGACTATGTATAGCTTATAACTTTTTGTGTATTTATCAAAATTCAAAATTTTTTTTGATAGAAAGTAGACTTGAAGATAGAGGGCATGGTTATTTTTTTTTTAAAAAATTCTATTTTCTACTATTTTTCATTGAACGTAAAACTCGGGGGTTTATATTTGTAAAAAAACCTACATTTGATTAACGTCAAAAAACATATACATAATAAACTCAAAAATTTCCAAATCTATAATCATTAGAAAGCTTGTTCTGAGTACATCTTCTATGCAAAAGGATGTCTCCTTATTGTTCCAGTTGACCCCCGCGATTGAGCCCCGAAGCCATGAAATGTTCAAAATTTTATCAAACTCTGCAAATTGCCCTTACTCAAGGACTTTCGATAGAAAGTACTTTCGAACAAAAGTACCTAGTTTCGATCGAAAGTACTTTACATAAAACTATACAAATTTCCCTTAAACATGGACTTTTCATATAAATTAAAAGTACTTTCGATAAAAAGTACTTTATATCGAAACTACTTTCGATCGAAAGTTCTAGTTTCGATAGAAAGTACTTTCTATCGAAAGTATGTGAGTAAATCCAAGCTTTCATTATTTTTGGGACAGATTCCTTCCTCCGAAAAATTACAACCCACTATTATGGGTTCACCCGCCTATAGTGATGTCATCAAATATTGGAACAGGGAAGTGAATCTCAATGTCGAGATCTTAAGTCTTATCAATTATGATAAACTTAATCACAAAGAGGGCAACATAATTAAATTTAATGATGACAAGGACAATTAAATTACTAAGGAAAGCTAAATGCCAAGTAAGGTGTGAGAAAATTATTAGGGAGTTAATGACACGGATTGTGGGTGAAGTTAAACAAAGTGATTTGCAAGAACCAGAAGAGCATAGTTTTATTTTGCCTCGATACTTTGAGAAACCAGTGTCGTCTCAGCTCAAAGAAAATGGGAGGTGGTCTAAGAAGGGAGGAGCCCCTGGATTGCGAAAAATGGAGGCAGGAGAAAAAAGTTTGGAAATTTTTGAAAAGAGGTGGTGTTACCCCGTACATGGAAAAGCTTCATGGATTCGACAAAAAGCTAACTAAAAAAATTGTTGAGGGATGGGTTAATGGTAAAGTAAATTTGTGGGGAAAATCCTTTCTGCTTACTCTGAGTTTGGTCTATGAGATTACTGGTTTGTCCCTTGAAGGAATGAATTTCTATAGGGATAATAAACATATAGGGTCTGAAGCTTTTAAACTTTTCCCTAAAAATGTTGATGAAGAAGCTTTGCTGACTAAAGGGTCGAGGGATTATGTAGAAATGTGAAGATTAAGAAAATTTGGGTGAAAGTTCTTAGGGTGATGATAGAGTATTTTACTCTAGATGGCCGCTACTCCAAGATTTATAACCTGCATTTCATTCTAGTTAATCATTTTAGGCATAATAAGAAGGTCTCTTCTCCTTACTTCCTCTTAAGCTCCCTGAATAATAGCATAATTGAGAACAGGAAGAAAGCAAGCAACCCTGTGCTTCACGAGGGTTTAATTTCATTGATTGCGGACTATGCCAGGGATATGATTCTAGAACCCATTCCTAAAAGGGTTACGGGAAAGGGAAAGATTGATGGAGAAGAAGAGATAAAGAAGGATACCCAAAAGAAGGGCAGGAAGAATAAAAAGAGCCCCCATGTTAGTGTGGACAAATCTAAAGAACCTCACCCTTCTCTTCAGGAAAGGAATGAGGTTACTATCTTGGATGAAGAAATAGAGGAGGAGCCTGAGAATGAGGAGGGAGCCATGGAATCCAAGGACCTTACCTCAGAAGATAGTGAGAAGGATGAAGAAAATGAGGAGAATGAGATTGTTGGAGGTGAAGAAGAAGAGGAGACTGAGATTGTTGGAGGCGAAGAAGAAGAGGAAGAAAAGGACAATGAAGAAGAAGAAGAAAATGAAGAAGAAAATGGGGAAGAAGAGGAAGAGAAAATGGAAGAAGAAAAATAAGAGGAAAGCAAAGAGGAAGCTAGTAATAAGGAGTCGAAGGGTCAGTCTAACCATGGGGGTGGGGAAAGTCTTAATGAGGCTATTGTTGGTCTTGACTTGGATGACAGAGTTACGGAGGAGGTTAAAAGCAAGGAAGATCATGGAATTAACTAGGAGCTGCAAGAAATGAAGTGTCACCTTAAGGCTATGGAGAATACTATGGAACCCCTTATTGCTAAGTTGGAAAAGCTGGAAATAGAGTTTTTGATGAAGGTAAAAAGTAATAAAGAGAATGAGGATAAGATAGCAAAAATTAAAGCTATGGTGGACGACAAGTTGAAGGACCTGACAAAGAAAATCAGCCACAATGAGCATATTGTCAATGAAGTTCTTAAGCATAGCAATGAGGGTCTTAATGCCTCCGTGATGAATCTTAAGCCCCTGTACAACTATCTGGAGAATAATATGTTGGAGAACACTACCATAATGTTGGATGTTGATGCTAGGAGCTCTGGGCCAGGATCTAGAACCAGAAGCGGCATCAGAAGGAAACTACCTAATACCCCTAAGGAGCTGAAAGGTCTCAAAGACTCCATTTAGAAGATGGAAGATCTATAGAAATAGGCGGAGAAGGCAATGAAAAAGATTAAGTAGTTTCTGTTGGTTGGTTGCTGGTTTTCGTGCCAGATTTTATCTTTTTGTTCATTGCTTGTTGTTTCTTTTTCGTTATCTTTATGGGTGGGTTAGGGTCCTGTTGTCAGTTGTAAAGCAGGCATTCAAATTTTGTATGGGCTGATTTGAAAATTTTAAGATCTTTATTGTAAATGGTTTTGGGTTCCATTCAAAACCTTTTTTTACCTTTATCAAAAACAAATATATGGATTGGAATTAAAATCATAAGTTTAATCTAGTTTTGGACAACAAAGTTTCCTTATTAAAATCAATGAATTCCACTACAATGACATACTTGATTATTGCCTTCAATGTTATGATGCATAAAATGTCAATCAATAAGGTATGGATGTTGATTACAAATTTCAATATATCTAGTAGTTGTGTGCTTGTGGGTGGGCAAAGAATAGCTGATAGGATCTATATTTTTAAAGGGATGTGGATAATTATGACAATAATTTAATCGCTTGGGTGGAAGAGTTGTTAGACTTAATGCATAGTTGGGGAACAATGTTTTGAGGTGAGTACAAATAGGAATTCAAAAATAGTTGTCGCACTTCAACATGGTTGAACAAATTTAAACGAAGTGGAAACTATTTTAAATCGATGGTTTTAGAGAATAACAGATTGTGGGCAATAACCGATTGCAAATGAGAAGTGAAATTATCTTACATCTAACTTTTTGTTTGTATTCTAGATTTAATGATGCAGTGCAAGGAGAATAATATAGAGTAAAGAGTGCACATTAGTAAATTAGAGTGTTACATTGTATATTTGAGAAGAGTTATAATAATGGAAATTGAGAAATGGATAATCAGATTTCCCCCATTAGGTAAGTCTTGGTTGCAATATAGTAAAACTAGTAGAAAGCATGTCTGGATATAAAAAATTAAAGGGACAACACTATAGAAGAGCATAGTGAACAATATTATCATTATAATAAAAATAACAACGTCATCGCATGGACAATATGTAAAAAATATGTCATGCTTCTATTAGTCAATGTCATAATTAGACACAAAAAAATTACAATACAAATATTAGTCATAATGAACAAGTGGTAGGTTGTGCTCAATAAGAACCACTATCCAAGCAATTCTCATATTCTTTTCAATTCCTTTCATTATTGGTTACTATTTGTGCAAGTCTTCCAATGTCATATGTCAATGATAAATATGACATGGTGAGGGACATTCATAAAATGATTCCAGTTGAAATCATAACCAACAATAGTTTAATACCTTGGAGAACCCAAATTGTGTCCAGGATTGGTGATAGGTGGATGTGAGAGTTGTTCAATTCAAGTTTATTTATCAAGAGTGCATGCCTCTCTTTGATCCTGGCCATTAAGGTAAACAATAAAATGACATCATCTCCATTAACCTAAGAGAGTGCTTATACGATTTAGTAAGAGAATTCCAATAATACAATGGTAACATCCACGTAATGCTAATAGCGAAGAAGAAGAAGAAGAAGAATAGGAAATTGGAATAATAGTGGAAGAGTGCATTATGTTCCAACTCTAGCTTCAAGACAACAAACAATGGGATAAAGAAGTAGAAGATCAAACCAAAATGACAATCAATGTCTTTTGGTTTCCCTTAATGATCATTGAGCATCCTTGCGGAGGGAAATTCTACACCCCAATGTTGATGGTGCATTTTTGGGAGAATCTCGTCCATTGAGCTCCCATCTCTATCATTATTTCCAATTTTGTCCATCATATCTATTACTATAATTATTTTCTCCTCATGTTCATAATTGGATACTTGGACAATGTGCGGCATCACCATACTTAGCTACTACTGCACTTGTACGAAAGAAGAGAAGAGAACTGGAAACATTAATCCAAATAATTAATTATCTACATCTCTTCTTATTATCTATAGGAGTGTTGAAGTGGTGATTAAATAAAAGGGATGGTAAGAAATAGTACAGCTAATGAAATTTAATTGTATACATATCTTGAAAGGTATGACTGACCAAAACACAAGTAAAACAAGAATAGGTAAAAAATGTATAATTAGGCAACTTAACATTTCTCAAAGCACACACAGCCCTTTGGGGAGAGACACAATACAAAAAAGATGGTCGACATGTGCAATTAATAGATCAATAGTGACAATTGAGGTTGGGGATCGAGGGTTGATACAGGTTGCAAGTCATGAAACAAATCAATGATTGATGGCAAGAAGTATATTTATTTGTGTAAAAAAACTATCAAAGTACATTTCTATGCTCTATTATTCGTAAGTCATTATTAATAAGGCACACTTGACAATTTGTGGAAAAGATTGTGTTTGGTGTCAATCAAATATCACTCATGTTGAATATGGAGCCTTATTGACAGAAAACATAAATCATAAATAAAATCAAATGAGAAAAGTATGATCGGGTGATTTTGTAAATTAGAAAGTTGTAAACTATTCAAGCGAGGCGGTTGTCGGGTGAGTGAAAATTTTCAAAACCTCTAAGTAAAAATATTATTTGCATTGTAATCAAAGTTGATTATTGAATAGTAAGTGATGTTGTAGGTATGTGAAGAAGAAAAGCCATACATTCAAAATAAAGCTTAGAGTTAATGTACAATTAGGTGACTTATCATTACTCAAAGCATAGACAACCCTATGGGTAGAGACAAGATAGGAGAAAGATGGTTAGTATGTGCAATCAATAGTGGTAGTGATAAATGAGATTACGCAATCGAGGAGTGGCACAAGTCACAAATGATGAAAGAAATAAGTTTTTGACAAAAAGAACTTGCGTAGGTCAAGATTAATGTGGTGCACTTAACCATTTGTGGAAAATATCGTGGCTAGTGTCAACCAAATATCACTTGTGTTGAATATGGATCATTTTTAAAGATATGGGGAATTAATGTGAGTTGTAATGCCCTGCCAGGGAACCCAAGGGAAATTATCCTAAAACTTGTTACTGAGTTTACTTAATAATTTTTTTTCTTAAGATTTTAAAATCAATAATGAATAACAATGTCAAAGCAATATAACATAGGATAATACATACTCACAAATGTAACTCATTTATATATTACAAGTCTCAAGGGTTCCATGACATAGAACTACATACATATAAACAAATCTACTAAGAACATTCCTTAATGCAATCATATGGTATATCTTAGGTTCATTTTAAAATCCAAATTAAAGTATTCCTAACCCTTTACGTAAACATAAATTAAAGAACACAAATCATTAAGTACACTAACATATTCATTTCAACTCGATAATAAGATACATCCATTACATAAATGTAATCAAAGGTACATATAATAAGATACAAATTGATACATCATAGTCTTCAAGATAATACATCTTCCACTGCACATATCACAGGGACAGCAATCATACAATACAAAAACATATACATCTCTAGAATCAAGGTCGCTAATCAATACATAAAATGGAATACAAGATATACATCTCATGTGATAAGAAGAAAGTCTCCAAATAATGAACAAGAATATAGAAGCGACATCAAGGATCATCTAAGCATAAAGTCAGAAACGTCGAATCTCAATGGTAAAAGAATCACTACCACCCGACTAGGTGGACAAAGAAGTCCACTCCCACCATGCTGAGGAGAAAACACTAGGCCTCACTCAAGGAAACATCAAAACAGACAACAATAATGCCAAGGTACATTGGATAAAGTAGTAGTAAAGGATATAAGGTTATCAAGTATAAATGATCATGACACAAATCGGGTAAATGCAACGTAGGAACCTAGGACACACATAGGGAAATGTAATCACATACGTCTAACCCTTGGAATTTTTCCTTCTAGCCCCTTTGGACCTCGATGCCCAAGTGACCATATGTGGTATCAGTAAACCTCTTGTAGACACCTAAAATCCCTTTGCCAAATAAAAATATTTTATTTTGTAAAAACCCCTAATGACATCATCATTTATTAATTAAATTATTTAATTAATTATTATGCCATTATCCCCTCCTATTTTAATTAAATTTATTTAATTAAAGAACCTTGGCCAAAAATAAAAAATCCAATTTATTAAATCATTTTAATAAATTTCCAACCCAAACCCTCCTTAAATAAATTAAATATTTATTTAAATCCTAAAAATCCTAGAAATCTTCTAGAAAGCCCTAAACCTATCCTCACCTTCCTAATCACTCCCTAACCCAGCTTAAGGGGTGATTCCTAACCCTTTTAGCCTAACCCTCTCCTCTTTGACTTTCGGTCAACACCCTCATTAATGACCTCTTACACCCTCATTTATGACTCTTACAAGCCATAAATGAGAGCCCATGTCTCTTCTTCCATGTTTGTCCCCTGGGCACTCTTCCCTAGTGTTGCTCACACATGTGTGAGAAACCCTTATCCCTTTGACCATACCTTTAACCTTACCCCAAACTCTACCCCTAACCTTGACTCTTACTCTAACTCCCCTTTCTAACCCAAGCCCTTCCTCAAATCCTATAAATAGTCTCCTCTTCCAAGAGTAAAATAAAAATTCACTCTTTCATATTAAGCATAGTTATAATGTTAAATTACATCTAGGATCTTCATAGCATTAGCATAATTATTAGATTTACTTCTATTTTGTGCTTTCATAACTCATCCTATAATAGCTTAATGGATTAATATAGTTCATTTTTAAGCTTTTCTAATCATTCTCATATCATCTTGTATCTTTAATTTGTGTAAAATGAATCATGCATTCTTCATCATAGCTTAGAACTTGCATCTAATCCCTTGCATCCTTGGGGCCTAAGGGGAAAATCAGGTTTATCATACCATGATTTTGTGCCATTTTGAGGTTTCCTTGGCTTGCAAATTAGCTCAATCTACCCCCATATGTGTTGGGGATGATTTAATTATGCTTGGAGAGCATACCCACATCCTCATAAATGAGCAAATCAAACGGGGTTTAGGTGCTCTTGTTTTGGCTTAATCTGAGGTGACGTTGTAAAGTTAATCTATTTTTTAATTGATAAACATGCTAGAGTAGGCTAACATTTGACTATCTATGCCTATTCCTAACAAATCAGATTTCCCCTCGTTCACATTCTGGCATGCCCGGTGGGACCCCTGTCCTGATCCTCTACTTCAAAAACTCGGCCATTGTTTTTCTAGGTCGTACTTGCGCATTTGTTGTCCACAAAGGCACATTTGTACAAAAAAATTGTAAAGTTGTGAATCTGTTCACCAGAATTCCACATATGTCTTATGTTGCTACTCATTCATCCAATCTTATTGCACTTTCATTCCATCCTACTACACATATGTAAGATCGAAGCGCGCTTTTGTGTTCTTCTACATTTTTTGCACTTATGCATTTTAGCAAAAAACAAAGTTGTGCATTCATCCTAAACACCTATGCAAACATCCAAAATGGTGGTAGCATATTTGTATATTCCTGTTGCGCATATGTATATTCTCATTGTGCATTTGTTGTTTAAAGTTGTGCTTTTGTTTAAAACTATCACACATATGTATGTTTAAACAACTGGCTTAAAAAGAACAAAAGCACACTTTTAATTTGGGTTTAAAAATCAACTTCACTTAAAACTTGAGTGTTTTTAGTTTTATGTAAAGTAATCTAGGAACACCTCTTTTTGAGCCTAAAACTGAATTCTAAAAACACCAATCTTGAATGACCTTAAAGAAATGAACCAAAGTCCAAATCAAAAGAGTCATTTTATTTGAGTCCAAAAGAAAAACACAATCTTGAATGTCCTACATTGAAATCAAAGCATTTTTTTCATTTCAAAAGTTCAAATCAGGATCCTAGAAGGCAAACTCAATCTTGAATGTGTAAAGGTGAAAAACTTGCAACATCCCTTTCAAAAAAGGCTTTCTTGTTTTCAAAGGAATGAATAAATCAAAATCATAGAGTCATTTTATTTGAGTCCAAAAGAAAAACACAATCTTGAATGTCCTACATTGAAATCAAAGCATTTTTTTCATTTCAAAAGTTCAAATCAAGATCCTAGAAGGCAAACTCAATCTTGAATGTGTAAAGGTGAAAAACTTGCAACATCCCTTTCAAAAAAGGCTTTCTTGTTTTCAAAGGAATGAATAAATCAAAATCATAAGCACATGTGTTTGCAAGTCTTCATTTCAATTCACTTAATCAATTTGGAAAAAGAACCCTTTCTTGGTGTCTTGTTTAGAAGTTTTTAATTATGCAAAAATCCTTGTTAACTAAGTGACGTAAAATGAATTGGACTTGGATGAGTTCATTCATTTTAATTCTAAAGAATCTTGTTTAGAGAGAAAAGCGCTTCCTCTTTGGAGAATGACTTCAAACCAGTACTTCCCATCCGGTATAGAAATAAAGCATTGAGAAAACTCTTGCTTCATCCCCTCAAGCTCGGGTGATGCGTGTTGATGGTAGCCCAAGGTAGGTGAATATCCCTACCATTTTGACATGGTCAACTAGGATCTTAAGTGAGTCACGCATGTACAAACCGATTGGGAGGACACTGTTAGAGTTGTCATATTATAACTAATAATTAATTTATTTAATTATTAGTCTATTATACTCTACACTTAAGTTAAACTTAGGCATCTTATTATTCTTTAGGGTTTTCACCTTTAGGGTTTTGTGATTCCTTTATAAGGATTCACCTCTTTTTATTTCTAATCAGATTATCATACTCAATGTATTGTTCATAATAGAGATTGTTCTTTTGAATGTGCATATGATGTCTCTGGCTTTTTGGCTTCCATAGATTTTTCTTGCTTTCTATTCTTTGCTTCTTCCATGTGACAGGGTTATGCATGCAGGTGTTCTTGGGAGATTAGTTTTTCACCTAATCTAACATGGTATTAGAGCCATCTTGCTACTCGTTGTTCATGTTTTTGTTGAAGTGATTCAGAAGCAGGAGGTTTTCATGCTTTTAGAGGTTTTTTATGTGGATTTAGAGGGTGGGCTTTGTTTCTAGTCACTTTGGGCTCAAATGGACATCTCCATTGAGTTCAGAGCACCCAAAAACCCCAGAATCCATATAAAACTTGTCCATTTTGGACAACGTGGCTCTGAGGCAAAAAATTTGGTTTCCAGTGCCGTACGGGCACAGAAACTGAGATTTTTTTTGTTGAAAAAATCATTTTTCTATGGTTTTGTGCTTTAAAATGCACCGCAGCCAGTGCTAATAGGTTCTCACTACCGTGCCACCGTCGGCACCTCCTGCCCCCGCCACTGACAGTGTTGCCCCGTGCACCGCCTCCTGACCCTGCTCTACCAGCCCGATGGGTTCTTAAGCCCCGCTGTGGTCACATGGGTGACTAGGAGCTTTGACTCAGCCCCTTGCATGCACCATGTGCCTAGGGGCTATTTTTTTTTTTAGCCCCAGGGGCTTAAAACCTATTTTTGGAGCCTTTCTGACCCCCTAAAGTTGTTTTTGCTCTATTTGGAGCATATATAGGTCTTTTTTGAACTTCTTTATATCATCAGAAAGCTCTTTCTGAGCTCTTTCCAATTATGGAGGTTACATTTTTTGGCTTTGCTATTTTGACAAAAAAAAATTCCGTCAAAGTTTGATGTCTATTTTTGCCTTCCGAGAGCCCTTTCTTGCTCATCCGGACTCTATTTTTGGCCCACCAGATATCGTCAGAAAGCTGGTTCTATGAGTTTTGCAGTGGTAGGGGTCTTTTATCTAGATTCTACTCTAGGTTCTCTCTCCTTTGAGTTTTGCACTTTCTCACTCTAGCGGATTACTTGGGTTCTATAGGTCCTAGGATCTCTTCTTCTGTTCTTCTGGCTCACTCTTCTTTCCAAATTCTGAGCATTGTATGCTTCTCTTCTATAGCATTCTCTTTTTTGTAAATGCACTAAGATAAAGTGCCTACTTTTGCATATTTGGGATTTCGAGCACCTTGTGTTTGTTTGTACTCGCACTCAGTTATAAAGTGCCATGAGGGGGTTATGATGTTTTGCCTTTTGTGCTCATCCACCTTTGTCAAGTGAGTGTCCCTTCCATGAGATTAGCCTCATGTTGCATGTCCAGAAGATCAATTCTTCTTCTTCAACACCGCCCTTTATCCTATGCTTGTACTTCTATTGCACTGTTGGTGTTCTTGATTCTTCTTCTTACAGATGTTTTTGGCATTGCATTTTAGTGTTCCTATCACCCCTCTCCCTATTTAGCATTATGGGGGGGGGGGGTTCACTTGTTGGTTCTATTGCTTCCTTGGATTAGTTGAGTGATCTATGTATTCAGTTTTTGTTCCTATGTACTAGGTGGATGCAGTGGCTAGGCGCCTATGCATTTCGGTGAGATGGTTCATCTACTATATAGACACTCATTCATTCCTACTTTTGGAGGTCACCTCTTTGATTGATCAACTCTTCAGACTTTGTCTTCTCTACCTGGTCATGCACTATTTCAGTGGGGGTTCCAGCAGTTACTTCTAATAGTGTTTGTAGCTTCTTGCTTCGGAGATGCTTCATGCTCTTTCTTGTTCCTTTCTTTGGGACTTTCCCTAGATTGGAGGCTTTGTTTCCTTCATCTAGTTTATTTCTTTTATTTGGGTACCTGATCAGGCCTTGTTGTCGAGACCCATAGTTCTTTCATGCATTTTGTTTTCATGCATCTTTTAGTCCTTAGTTGTTTAGCTTCTCCCTAAGTTACACTTAAGGGGGGGTGTTAGAGTTGTCATATTATAGCTAATAATTAATTTATTTAATTATTAGTCTATTATACTCTACACTTAAGTTAAACTTTTATTCTTTAGGGTTTTCACCTTTAGGGTTTCGTGATTCCTTTACAAGGATTCACCTCTTTGTATTTCTGATCAGATTATCATACTCAATGCATTGTTCATAATAGAGATTGTTCTTTTGAATGTGCATATGATGTCTCTAGCTTTTTGGCCTCCATAGATTTTTCTTGCTTTCTATTCTTTGCTTCTTCCATGTGACAAGGTTATGCATACAGGTGTTCTTGGGAGATTAGTTTTTCACCTAATCTAACAGACACCATAGACCAAATTAAACACCTATTAAACAGAGGCTTCCCGATCTACTCCCGAAGGTATCAGAGTCCTTGTGCAAGGATTGATCCAAGTGGTTTCCCGGATCACCCGAAGATTACTCACCATTTGTATCCCTTTTTAGGGATACCAAGTTGTGGGCAAATATTTTGATACTAACCTATCCTTAGGTAGATCTGATTGAAGTGTTTTTCGAAGTTCCAAACTCAATGCAAACAACTATTAGAACATACACACTTTTTGGGAACACTATTAGAATCAGTGGTCAATCATTTGCTTGTATCCCACAAAGTTGCTTTGTCCTTTGTCGAGATTGCTTTCAGAGTGTCTTTTTTGAGTTTATCCTTTTCCATTAGAGACATCAAAACTGATTCAAAACTTGATTAGAGTTATTCAGATATCCTTGAAGAAAGATCCTTCAAAATCATATACCCAAAAACCTTGATTCAAAACAAATTGCCAAATCTTTCCAAGTTATGTTTGATTAAATCAAACACAAGAAAGCTAAGCTACCCAATTCCTGAGTCTATCAAGAGAAGAAGATTGTAGAAAGAGACCTAAAAGATCACCAACCTTCTCTAAAAGTAATCCAAGCAGAAGAAAAGTATCAAGAGAAACTGGACAACGTGGGCTATAATGTAAGAGTGAAACAGTTTGCATCCCAGTTCCAAGTTAATTGTTGCTATGTCAATCTAGAAAGAGAAGACTAGTGTGACCCATCACATATCCATCATTTCTTTATAATCCTACATCCCATCTTAGTATCCTTTGAATCCTAGGTCATCCTTAGATTCATCATTTGCATCATCATCCATCCTTAGTTGCATTTTATGATCTTGCTAGTTGCATCATAGTCCATCCTTTTTAGATGCATCTAGGTCATCCTCTTAGAAATAGCATCATTTGTTCATCCTCCATCACCCTTGCATCAGCAATCCACAATCAAAATCCTTATCTCACCCCATCATCCTTGATCCCAAATCCAAAATCCAACATCCAAGTTAAAATCCATCATCCTCGAACCAAATCCAGTGATCCAAATCCAAAACATGTAGTGTCATATCCTTTGAGTTGCTTCAAATCCTTATCCCAAATCAGAAATCTCCACCCTTTAACTAAGCATTATCTAGGAAATCTTATACTTATACCTGTCCTTGTAAGCCTCATCATCTTGAGCAAGAGATTGGTGTGCATTGGCAAGAATCCCATCTTTCGAAGATCATCAGTCTATCTTAGGTTGACAATCCTCTTTGATCCTACATCAGGAAGCAACAACTCATTGCTAACATTTAGTAATCCTACACCATCCTCCACCAATCTTCCATCCTCCTCGATCCAAATTAAGCATCCCACCATCCTTCAGTTGATCCAAATCCTTGCATAATATCCTAGAAATCACCATCCTTAAGTCTCTTTATATTTGCATCCATCATTCTTAGAGTTTTTAGGAAACATCTTGCATCCACCCATCATTAGCATCTTCATCCTTAGATCTACATTCCATGTCTTTTGAGATGCGATCCAAGAAGAGAAGGAATATGGATCCCAACCTGACCAATAGTTCATCTGATCCTAACAATCCTACTAGCATGATGGTGACATATAATCCGCAAAACCCATAAGTTGAGAATATGTGGGAAAATTTAGTGGAAACCCTCACTTCATTCTCCATGGAAACATTTATGAGTCATCCAAGGCATGCACAAATGGTAAGTGTGATAATTGATCAGAATCAACAGGCTTTAATGGAAAACTGTGCACAAGAGGGTACTTCCATTCCACCACATCTCTAGCCCCTTGTCCCCATAAAGACCATCCATATCCCCACTAAAACCTATACCCCCATCATCCAACAAATCCCCGATCCTAACCTGCAAATATCTCAAGTAGCCTCACCCATCCCCCATCTCTTACAAAGCAACTTCACAAGTCCCACCACACAAGAAATAACACAATTCACTCCTTTTTCCTTCATGGGAACACCATCATCATTTAAAACATCTCAAGCTACCACTCAAACCCAAAGCTTCCCACCAACTCAACCTCCACCTCCCACGCAAGCTGCCACACAAGAAGTTCCTCCACCATCCATGAGCCAAGTAGCATCATCCTTTTTGGGGGCAACACAATTGTCCTCCTCCTTCACTCAGCAAGCTTCTGCATCAATACCACCCTTTCCGAGGATAACACAATAGGTTCCCTCCTTCACTCAACAAGCCTCCACATCAGCACCATCCTTCCCATGGGGAACACAAGCATCTTCTTCCACTTCTCAACAAAGGTTCACTCAAGCGTACATTACACCTCCACCTTTCATTGCTCACACACAAGCCTAACAAACTACCTTCACAATAGGGATGCCCTTCATGGGCCCTCCAAATCCAACATCTACATCCCAGAATCCCATCATCACTTCCACGTCCTTTGCATCACAACTCCCACCACAAAATGACTCTCGTTGGGGCCTCACCCAAGTAGAAATGCAAGCCTTGGGTATACCGACCCAATCACACATATCCCTACCCGCAAACCAACAAGCCACTTTTCCTCAAGCAACGCAACAAAAACAATCACAACCTATGCTTGCTTCATCTTTTCCTTCATATACCAACTATCTATCCATACCACCCACTGCTTCTCAAATAGTTCCACCACCGCAACAATAGATTTCATCTCATCTCGCCAGCTACCTTACACAACCACCTCCTATCACTAACTTCCTAACAACCATTCCACCCCTAAGCAATGCAAGAATGCATCCCACCTACATCAGCCAAGCCCAAAGCCAAGTGCATCAAGGCCAATCCTATCAACAAGATGCACCATTTCATCAGCCTCCTCCACAACAATGATACTACCCAATGTAACAGCAACAAAATCTTGTCATCCCCCAACAGCAACAAGCATCAACCTATCCAGTGTAGCAACAATATCTCATCATACCCCAATAGAAACAAACCACTCTATATCCCCCACAACAATACACCCCTGCACCTCAGCAACAATACCCTCCTTAGTAACTATCACCCCAAAATCCATTTCAATCTGCCTACCTTGTTGAGAAATCACCATATCCAACTCTGCAATATCCTCCACAAAATCATCTATATTCACCAGCACCATCTGATCCTTTCCCAATGGGAGTACCCACTCTAATGTCGATCAACGCAGAATGGGAAGAGATGAAGAATGCTCTTAAGGAGCTCAAGGCCGAAATAGAGAGCAATGCCTTCAAGTATGACAAGGTATGTCCCTATCCCTCTGATAGATCAATTATGACAATCCCTTTCCCAAACACTTCGAGACACCCAAGTTTGATATATATTATGGGAAAGGAGACTCTGTCATCCATGTCAAAGAGTTCTATATGGCTTGCCAAGAAGTAGCATATAGTGATAAATTCCTTATGCGCTTATTCCCAAAGATCTTGGGAGGAACCACCATTGAGTGGTTTTACAAGATACCCTATGGGACAATCACAACCTTTGCTTAACTCTCTGAGAAGTTTGTTTCCCAGTACACCCATAATGTCAAGAATGAGTTGTCCTTGTTAGACCTCTATAACTCAAAGAAGAAAGGAGGTGAGAGCCTAGCTGATTACTTGCAACGGTGGCAAAACCTCACCACTAGGTTATCGTATCAACCACATGAGAAATACCTCACCAAAATCTTCATCGATAACCTGCATCCTAAGCTATCCCACTTCATGAGGATGAACTGCATCCAAACCTATCAAGACATCAAAGGCAAGGGGATAGATATTGAAAGAGGCCTCTTAGACAAAGGCACAATTCAACACTACAAAGATGATTCCCATAGCAAGCCCAGTAATGAAAAAACCTCACTACTGGAACAGGAACAAGAACATTATCACTGATGGAGCCACTGACACCAAGCATGTCCAAATTGTTATGGCCGGTCCTACACCAACTACTACATATCAACAGCAACAACCTCAAATCAATCAGCAACCTATGCAAAATTATCAACAACAAACAAACCAGGCAAACCAAGCAAATCAGGCCAATGCCATATCCACTACTCCAAATCAGAACATGCCTCCAGTCTAGACCCATCAACAACATACCTTCACACCTCTTGGTGAACCACTGGACGTAATATTCTATTGAATGGCTAAGGCCAACCTAATCACTTATCCACCAACTCAGCAATTTGATGATGTCACTCCTGAGCCTACATGGTTCAAAGATCATGAGTACTGTGATTATCATTGTGTTAAAAGACATGCTACCCTCAGGTGCATGAAACTAAAGCACTATATCCAAGATCTCATCAACAGAAAAGAGATCCAAGTGGACACACCAGCCCAAACCTTGCCTAATGCCAATCTGCAAATCTATTAGAATGTGTTCCCTCAACATAATGCTGGGAAGAACCAAGTCAATACCAATTCTCCAACCCAGAGCCAAGGCAAAGGCAAGCAAGGATACCATACTGACCACAAAGACTATACTACTGCCCACATCAAATATGATAAATTTGTCAGATGTATAACCCAAGTTGAGCCCACTATTAATGTCATCCATGTCAAGGGAGTAGATAGTCAGTGTGCAGTCACCACACGAAGAGGCCAAATATTTGTTGCTAGTACTAATCCAAGGCCAACTCACAATGTACAATATAACCGTCTTGAACACCTTGGGAGTACACCTGCCCAAATCTCTACCAAGAGATTCATCAAGAGATCCTCAACTGAGCCCTCCAAGAAGGACATGTCCCCACAGATATAAATATTGTCCAGTTTGAGAACCTTGTGGGACATCTGTCTACATCCTGTGCTCTTTCCTTCAAGCCTTCTAACATACCATCTATTGAGCCTAACCACAATCTCCCCCTCTACATCGTCGTCATGGTCAGAGACTTTGCCATTAAAAGGGTGATGATAGATAACGACTCAGCCCTAAACCTGTGTACTTTGAAGTTCATCTAATAAGTGGGATTCATAGAGGCTGACATATCACATGATGTTATCACCATTAAGGCATATGATAACTTGGAGTGTACCTCAAAAGGTACTATTCTATTACCCATCAAGTTGGGCCCTACAACTCAAGACACCATCTGCCATGTTGTTGAACTAGACCTACCATATAACATCCTCCTCGGCTGACCATGGATCCATTCCATCAAAGCCATACCATCTACTTATCACTAGTGCCTCAAATTTCCACACCAAGGCACTGAGATCACCATCCATGCAAATCCCCAACCCTTCGCATACTGTCATGCGTTGGAAGCATCATTCCCCCATTACACCCATTATCTTGGAATTGACATTGGCACTTATGTTGCCAATTCATCCCAATCCCATAGCGATCTAGAGACTATCCTAACCTCCACTCTCTCTTCTGTTAAGATCAACAACCACAGTTGTGGTGAGTACAACCTCAATGATGCATTTACAGTAGGATCCCTACCACTTGATCTACATACACAAGGGCACCCAAGCCACCAAAGCCAGCCTACTCAAGCCGAGCATGAAATCAAGTAGTTGGGGCCAATAACATTTATCTCCCATGGAAACATAAACATTCTAGAGATGGACCTTGACATCAATAAGTGGTTGTAAAAAGATCCCCCACCTCCTGAAACTGAATTCCTAGGCTACTTCAAGGAAAAATATCCAACATCACACAAGTACACCACATAATAATGGAAATATCAAGGCAATAGTCTAGGAACATAAGAAAGTGGCAACAAAGATCCAATCACAGCCTTGAAGAATCCAAAACATCAAGGTCTTGGCTTTAATACCCCTTGCTTGTGCATACAAGGATCCAATACTGCAACTGGGGGCACTAATTTGACCAACGTAACCCCCTTGAATATCTAGGTCGACCTTGTAGAGATCAAAGACATCCTTGAAGAGGAAGAAAAGAAATCCTACGATGACATCTTCGACGATGATACCCTCCTGGAAACTTTTGTCCTCCACCAACTCGCCATTAACATCATTAAACTTCCCCTCATCCATCCCAAACTCATAGACTAGGATCAACCAATCGTCACACATATCAATGAGTTCCAAAGCACAAAAGCATTCCTAAGGTTCATGGGGGCATCAGGCTAGCAAACAGATCAAGATCATGAATCAACTCATATCTGCAAGCTCGACCCTAAAGGATATTTCAGGGAAGAGGCAAGCTTTAGCCACAAAATTGAAAAAGAAAAAGAAAAGAATGAGTCCTTATGTGAAAACCCCTTTGGGGCACATTCTTACTCTAAAAAAGCAAAAATAAAGGGTGTATTTTCTGGTGAAAACCTCTCTGAGGCGCTAGAAGATGAAGACTTGCCTCTTCCTCCCATCCAGGACTATAGGCCAGAGAAATCATCAATCCTCATCGAGGAAACCAAACCAGTCAACTTGGGTACAAAAGAATACCTGAGGATCACCTACATCCCAACATCTCTAACCGAGGGTGAAGAAATGGATTTCACTAAACTTCTCTGAGAGGCAGTTATAAATTTTTCATGGTCATATGCCAACATGCCTAGACTTGATCGAAATCTAGTTGTCCATCATCTTGCGGTGGATCCTAATGCCAAGATAGTAAAGTAGAAGCTATGTAAAATGCATCCTAAGGTAGCCCTCCTGGTAAAGACAGAACTTGAAAAGCTCCTACAAGCCAAAATCATTAGAGCTATCGACTATTCAGAGTGGATCTCCAACATGGTGCATGTCACTAAGCCTTTTGACAAGATCAGAATATGCACCGACTGCAAAGACTTGAACAAACCATGTTCGAAGGATGATTTCCCCTTACCCAATATCAACATGATAGTAGATCTCACAACATGCCATGAGATGTTGTCCATCATGGATGGCTTCTCAGGGTACAATCATATTCAAATAGAAGAAGCAAACCAACACAAAATAGTGTTCACAACACCATGGGGTACCTTCTGCTAGAATATGATGTCATTTGGGTTAAAGAATGCAAGAGCCACATATCAGTAGGAAATGCCAGCTATCTTCCATGATATGATACACAAGATCCTTGAAGACTATGTAGACAACATCCTTGCAAAATCCAAGACACAATGCGAACACCTCGACATCCTCAAGTGTGTGTTCGATCATCTACATCATTATGCCTTAAGCTAAATCCAAAAAAGTGTGTCTTTGGAGTCACATCTGAGAAGCTCCTAGGCTTCATTGTATCACAACACGGTGTAAAGATTGACCCTAAAAAGGTCAAAGCCATAACATAAATGCCTCCTCCCAGAACACTCAAGCAGCTTAGAAGCCTATAAGGGAAACTGCAATTAGTGTGTCACTTCATATCACAACGAGCAGACATGTGCCAACCTTTCACGCACCTACTCCACAAGGACACTAGCTTCAAATGGGATCCTATTTGCCAAAGAAACTTTGATAAGCTAAAGGAATATCTGGCCAACTCTCCCATCTTTGTACTACCAGTCCTAGGATGCTCTCTCATACTCTACATTTTGGCAACCACTACAACACTGGGGGCACTCTTAGCGCATCTTGATAACAATGGCAAAGAAAGAGCCATCTATTATATCAGTCAAACTCTTGTTGGCTATGAGATCAATTACTCACCAATGGAGAAAGTGTGCCTCGCAGTGGTCTTCACCACTCAAAAGATCAGACATTACATGCTTAGCCACACCATCAAGCTCATCTCAAAGGTGGACCCACTCAAAGTATCTTCTATCAAGGACAACTCTCATAGGTTGTATGGCAAAATGGGTCATGTTGTTCAGTGAGTTCAACATCTAGTACATAGATTAGAAAGAAATCAAAGGTAATTCATTGCTGATCAGCTGGCAAAAACACCACTGATAGATGCATATCCACTAATCATGGAATTTATTGATGAGCACCTTTGCATGATTGAAGAACAACCAGCATGGAAACTATATTTTGATGGGTCCTACACATCACATGGATCAGGGGCATGAATCCTATTCATCACACTTTAAGGTGACTACATTCCTAAATTATTCAAATTAGGATTCCCATGCACCAATAACATTGCAGAATATGAGGCACTCATCTCAGGCCTAAAAATGGCTATCTAGTGGAACATAATAGAACTAAAAGTGTTTGCAGATTCACAACTGATAATAAAGAAAGTCCTAGATGAATTTCAAACAAAGGACAACAAGCTTCTACCCTACAAGGAACTAGTGGATAGGTTGAAATAGCACTTTTTGAATCTACAATTCACACAGATACCAAGGCTATAAAACAAAGTAGCTAATGCAATGGCAACCATCAAATCCTTATTGGAAATCCCTCATGAGTCATAGCAATATGAATTCTTAGTTGAGCAGCTACACATGCCTATTTATGAGAATGTTGATTCAGAAATGGTGTGCGTCTTGGTTGGTCCTCAGTCCCCATGGTACCACAACATTCATGCATATCTTAAAAATGGTATCATATATCCCCATCTCACAAACACCGAACACCATAACCTAATTCATAGAGCTTCCCTCTACACTCTTGTAGCTAATACCCTTTATCATTGAGGATATCACATCCTTTCTAGGTGTTTAGATTCAAACAAGGTCGTCCTGGCTTTACAAGAGGTTCACACTGGAATTTGTGGTGCCCACACGAGTGGCATGGTCTTAGAAAAGTAGTTGCTTCAAGTCAGGTATTACTGGCCAACAATGAAGCATGATGCCTGCGAATTTGTCAAGAAATGCTTACCATGTCAGCAACATGCCAATTTGATTCATGCTCTAGCATAGGACTTGCAACCCATTGCATCGCCATGGCCCTTTTCATGTTGGGGCTTCAACCTCATCGACTTAATCACTCCCCTTTCCTCAGATGGACATAAATATATCATAATAGCCATAGAATATTTTACAAAGTGGGTTGAACCAATTCTGCTCATCCTCACTATTAGCATTCAGATATCCAAGTTCATCCTATACTATATCATTTATCGCTTCGGCATCCCTTCCACCATCTTCACAGATCATGGCACACCTTTTGAAAATGAACATGTGGATGATATGTGTGCTAGACTCCACATCCATCATCGTTTCTCCAGCCCATACTTCCCCCAAGGAAATGACCAAGATGAGGCAACCAACAAAACCATCCTCAAAATCCTCAAAAAGGTTGTTAATGATTATGGTCATGATTAGCACCTCCAAATAAATCCTACCCTTTAGGCCTATTGTACTTCTTATCACACTCCCACATACACCACTCCATATTCCCTTGTATATGGTGTCAAAGTTGTTCTACCCATCGAGGTCGAGCTCCCATCATTGTGTGTCTCCATGAAGAATTACACCACAGATGAAGATTACCACGTGGCATGCCTCACACATCTGGACCTGTTAGATGAAAAGAGGCAACAAGCATATGATCACCTAGTTGCATACCAGAATCGACTCAAAAGGAGTTATAACAAGAAGGTCCATCCAAGACAATTCCAAGTGGACGACATGATCCTCAAAGAAAATCAGAAAGTGCAAGCACATTGAGAGAAAAAAAGCAAATTTGAACCTACTTGGTTGGGTCCATATGTTGTCACAACATGCTTTGGCTTCAGAGCCTATCAGCTATCAACACCAAAAGGTTAGCCCATGAATTATCCTATCAACATCATACATCTGAAGAGGTTCTATGCTTGAACCAGATCCTATAAAATCCAAAAAATCCATAAAAATTGGAAAAAAAAAGAAAGAAAGAAAAATAATCATCCAATGGTGAAAACTTGACAATTCAAGTGCCTTGGACAAGTATGTTGGTGAAAACCTAGAAATAGGCGCCATACATAGTGGACTAGGTCATTATCTATCAAACTCCCATCCCCCCATCCCACAATCCCCTTTATCCAAATCCTAGTCCTCTTTATCCAATCCCCATCCCCACCACCAGCTCATCACTACCAAGGTGTTCTATCCTCAAGCCTATCCAATGCAAGAACTCAGTTACTATCCCCAATCCTGAGCTTCCTATATATATCCTGTATAGCGAGATCCTCCAATTCCAATCCCTGAGCTTTTGTACATATCTATTATAAATATCTCCCTGTCATTTGCACATATCATGTTGCATCTTGTTGTACATATCCTCATCAGTCTTGTAGTAGCTTTGATCAAATATCTTATCCCACCCAGCCTTGTACTTCAGCAACATCTTTTTTTGACTATCCTTGATCTCATGATTATCCTTGACTCATCATTTTCCAACAACACCACAACATTTCCCTCATCAAACGGGTCCTTGCAGGATGTATCCTTCCTCATGTCTGACCTAGTCTTCCATCATCAATCAAACTGGGTTCGTGTAGGATGCATCCTTCCTCATGTTCCAACCTAATCTTCCCCCCATCAATCAACATCAATCCTTCTCCTTGGCAAATGATGTTTCGTGGATTTATCACTTTGGTCTTGGATTTTGTCCTCTGGATCTTGTTTATCTTTTGTGATTTCTAGTTGTTCCTCTCGTCAAAGTTACCACAATCTTTTATATCGTGGTGCGCTGTGAATGAGGAAAATTTGGGGCAAGGTCTTTTGATCTTTTTCTTTTGCCTATGAGTCAGTCAGACATGACTCTTTCACATTTCACATGTGATCTTCTAGGTTACATGGTGCACTTGGGAAGTGTCATTTGTTTGTGGTTTATCCAGCATCATTTCTACCATGCCTCCTCTTGGGTTCATGCGTAATACTGGGGCAAATCTTGCGTGTCTTTTTGTGTCAGTTCTCTACAACATTGGTGACAAGTCCTTGTGTTCCTAGTAACCTTGGCAGGTCTCTAACATTGTTATATCAAACTAGGTTGTGCTCTCCACATTTACATAATGAAATCCCCAAGTCCCGCCAGCTGCATATAGATTAATCTTGCATCTTGCATCCTTCATATAGATTCATCCTGCATCTTGCATCTCCCGCCTCATCTTGCATTCATACATATTTTCTCTTGTAAGGACATCTATTGATCCCCCCTTCCCATCTTTCTTCATCCTTTCCCTCCCTTTCTGTGGTCTTTTCGAGAAAATTCCACCAAGTTTCCTCTTTACGTTATTTTCTCAAGGGGCCACAACCCCTTATTACTCTAAAAATTCTAGCATGGGGCATCTTATTTTCTTATCTTTGACACCATGCCACTTGCATCATCACATCAAAGAGGGACAAAATGTAGACACCTAAAATCCCTTTTCCAAATAAAAATATTTTATTTTTCAAAAACCCCTGATGACATCATCATTAATTAATTAATTAATTAATTATTATACTATTATCCCCTCCTATTTTAATTAAATTTATTTAATTAAAGAACCTTGGCCAAAAATAAAAAATCCAATTTATTAAATTATTTTAATAAATTCCCAACCCAAACCCCCCTTAAATAAATTAAATATTTATTTAAATCCTAAAAATCCTAGAAATCTTCTAGAAAGCCCTAAACCTATCATCACCTTCCTAATCACTCCCTCTCCCAGCTTAAGGGGTAATTTCTAACCCTCTTAGCCTAATCCTCTCCTCTTTGACTTTGGGTCAACACCCTCATTAATGACCTCTTACACCCTAATTTATGACTCTTACCAACCATAAATGAGAGCCTAGGTCTCTTCTTCCATGTTTGTCCCCTAGGCACGCTTCCCTAGTGTTGCTCACACATGTGTGAGCAACCCTTAACCTTTATCTCTTTGACCATACCTCTAACCTTACCCCAAACTCTACCCCTACCCCTGACTCTGACTCTAACTCCCTTTTCTAACCCAAGCCCTTCCTCAAATCCTATAAATACTCCTATCTTCCAAGAGCAAAATAACAATTGACTCTTTCATATTAAGCATAGTTATAATGTTAAATTACATCTAGGATCTTCATAGCATTAGCATAATTGTTAGATTTACTTCTATTTTATCCTTTCATAACTCATCCTAGAATAGCTTAATGGATTAATCTAGTTCATTTTCAAGCTTTTCTAATCATTCTCATATAATCTCATATCTATAATTTATTTAAAATGAATCATGCTGTAGACTATGATTTTGAACCTGTTACCTGTCTTGAAAGGCTGAAACATTCAAACATTAGACTAATCTAACATGTTCATGAACTAAAAAACAGCATAAGACATGAAAACAAAACCAAAGCCACCTCAAGATTGTTGCTAAAAAAACAAGTGCTATAGAGCAAATGTTTGATTCGCTTCAATTAGAGGGATGTGGGTGTGCTCTCTAAGCACTTGGAGCATATTCTAATGCATACTAAGATTGATTTTAGACCAAATATAGGTGTGATATGATGCTATATGCTATGCTAAACAATGAAAGAAACTATATTAATCCATTATTGCTAAGCTATGATGTTCTTTAAGAAAGCTTGAAGATGATAAAAAGAAACTAACAATTAGTATTGCTTATGCTAAGTCTAGAGCTAAATAGATATGATAACAATGCATAAAAATGAAAGGTGAATGGATATTTTGCTCTTGGAAATGAGGACTATTTATAGACTTTTGGGAGGATGAATGAGTGGCTAGGATCAAAATCCTTAAGAGAGGCCAAGATTCATTCAAAGGGGAGCACATGGATTGTGCTAGTTCAAGGCCACCTCCTTGTGACAAGTGTCACAAGGGCATTGGGTTGAAAGATGGGAGGAATGTGCACAATTTGGGAAATGTGCCTAAGGTCAAAGGGTGTAAGAAAGGGGTGAGGGGCTTCTTAAATGCATCATAAATGCATGTAAGAGGGATAAGGAGGTTTTAAATGCATCATAAATGCATGTAAGAGAAGCCTCTAGAAGTTTGTTGACTTTGGGTCAAGCTTAGGAGTTGGCTAACCTTGTTTAGGGAATGTGACAAGGTTAGGGGGAGGATTAGGATTAGGATTAGGGGATTTTAGGATTAGGATGGGTGAAGAGGTTGGGTTGATAAGTTTCTAGAAGAGTCTAGAGTTTTCTTAGGTTTTATGGAATAAAAGTTTATTCATTCCAAAAGCTTAAGTTTGGGAAAATTTATTGAAATATTTTCAATAAATATGAAAATTAAATATTTAATCTTAATTAAATATTTTGAGTTGAGATTAGGGTTAGAAAAGATGAGATTAGCCTTTTAATCGAAATTAAGAAGGGATTAGAAGATTTTGGAAGAGGTTAGTGGTCTTAAGGAAATTGGCCAAGTTTTGGTCAAAAAATAAATTAATTATTTTTTGGAGGATTTTTGGTCAATTTATTAATTAAAATAATTAATAAATAGGGGATTAATATTTAAATAAGATTTAAACATTTTTGGGAGGGATTTCTTAATTAAATATTTTTAATTAAGAAAAAAGGATTTAATGACATAAAAATAAATAAATTAATTAAATAAATAATTAATTAATAAATGATGATGTCATCAGGAATTTTTCAGAAAATAAAAATATTTTATTTTCTAAATTTTTTTTAGGTGTCTACATTTTGCCCCTCTTTGATGCGATGCCCCAAGTGGCATGGCTTCAAAGACAAAAAAATAAGATGCCCTAGGCTAGAATTTAGAGGAATAAGGGATTGTGCCCCCTCGAGAAAATAACGCAAGGAGTAAACATTGTGAAATTTTCTCGAAAGGAAACAGAGAAGGAAGGACCTAGGAAGAAGGGGAGATAAATAACCAAGCGTCCAAGAGCAAAGATGAGTGAATGCAAGATGAGATGGAATGCAAAATGCAGGATGCAACTACATGAGGATGCAAGATTAATCTATATGATGCAGGATGCAGGGGAGATGGGGAAGCTCCAAGTGCAAATGTGGAGAGCACAACCTAGTTTAATATAGCAATGCTAGAGACCTACCAAGGATACTGGGATCACGAGGCCTTGTCACCAGCGTTGCATAGGACTGACGCGAAAAAGACATGCAGGGTTGCCCCAGCATCGCACATGAAACCCGAAGGAGGCATGGTTGAAATAATGCTGAAGAAACCACAAACACACGACTGACTCACAGGCAGAAGCAAAAGATCAAAAGACCTTGCCCCAGATTATCCTCATTCGCAGCACACCATGATATAAAGGATCGTGGTGACGTTGAGTAGAGAACAATGAGAAGCTGTAAAAGATTAACAAGACCCAAAGGACAAAATCCAAGGTCAAAATGAAAACTCCAAAAAGACATCCTTTACCAAGGAGAGAGATTTGATTTGATTGATGGCGAGAAGATTAGATCAGACAGGAGGAAGGATACATCCTCAAGGACCTGCTGATTGATGAGAGAATGAGTGGTGTTGTTCGCTGGCAAATGATGAAGTCAAAGAATAATCACGGTGATCAAGAGTAGTCGACAATTGAGGTTGTTGAAGTACAAGGCTGGGTAGGACAAAGTGTGTTGATCAAAATGCTGTTGCAGGACTGACAAGGACTGATGTACAACAGACGGAAAAAGATATACAATAAATATGTACAAAAGCTCAGGATTGGGGATAGGAAGATCTCGCTATACAGGATAGAGTACAAGATATATGCAAGATATGGTACAAGATATGTGCAAGAGGGATTGTGGTGTTGCTGAAGGTTGATGGAAAAAGGAATGCTGGGGGATGGTGGATGGGGATGGGAATGGGAGAAAAAGGATTGAGATGGTGGGATGGGGGATGGGAGTTTGATAGATAATGACTCGGTCCACTATGTATGGTGCCTGAGTGCCAGGTTTTCACCAACATACTTATCCAAGGCGCCTGAATTGCCAAGTTTTCACCATTGGACGATTTTTTTCTTCTTTTTTTTTTTTTTTTTTTTTTGCTTTTTTTGCTTTTTTTTTTTGATTTTTTGAATTTTTATGGATTTTCAGAATATGTAGGATCTGGTTCAGGCATAGAACCTCTTCAGATGTATGATGTTGATTGGATCATTCAAAGGCTCTCCTTCTGGTGTAGATAGCTGATAAGCTCCGGAGCCGAAGCATGAGGTGACCACATAGGGGCCCAATCAAGTAAGCTCAAACTTGCCTTTCTTTTCACGATTTGCTTGGACCTTTTGATTTTCTTTGAGAACCATGTCACCGACTTGGAACTGTCTAGGATGGACCTTCTTGTTATAACTCCTTTTGAGTCGATTCTGGTATGCAACCAGGTGATCGTAGGCTTGCTGTCTCTTTTCATCTAGCAGATCTAGCTGTGTGAGCCGGGCCACACGATAGTCTTCATCAGTTGTATAGTTCTTCACGGAGACTCGCAATGATGGGAGCTCGACCTCGATCGGTAGAACGACTTCTGCACCATATACAAGGGAATATGGGGTGGTGCCTGTGGGAGTGCGATAGGAAGTGCGGTAGGCCCAAAGGGCAGGATTGATTTGGAGGTGCCAGTCACGACCAGAATCATTGACAACCTTCTTGAGGATTTTCAAGATAGTTTTGTTGGTTGCCTCAGCTTGGCCATTTCCTTGAGGGAAATATGGACTGGAGAAACGGTGATGGATGTGGAGTCTGGCACACAGATCATCCACATGCTAGTTTTCAAAAGGTGTGCCATGGTCTGTGAAGATGGTAGATGGTATGCTGAAGTGACAAATGATATGATAGAGGATGAACTTGGATATTTGGATGCCAGTAGTTAGCGTGAGCGGAATCGCTTCAACCCATTTGGTAAAGTACTCTGTGGCAGTTATGATATACTTGTGTCCATCCGAAGAGAGGGGGGTGATCAAGCCAACGAGGTCGAGGCCCCAACATGAAAAAGGCCATGGTGGTGCAATAGGCTGTAGATCCTGTGCTGGTGCATGTATCAAATTGGCATGCTGTTGACATGGGAGACATTTCTTGACAAATTCACACGCATCATGTTCCATTGTTGGCCAATAATATCCAACTCTAAGTAGCTGCCTTGCTAGAACCATGCCACTCGTGTGGGCACCGCAAATTCCAGCGTGAACTTCTTGTAAGGCCAGGACGGCCTCGTTTGAATCTAAACATCTAGATAGGACATTGTGATACCCGCGACGATATAGGGTGTTGGCTACAAGAGTGTTGCGGGAAGCTCTGCGAATAAGGTTTTGGCGTTGGTTATTGGTGAGATGGGGAGATATGATACCATTTTTTAGATATGCATGGATGTCGTGGTACCATGGGGATTGGGGACCAACCAAGACACACACCATGTTTGCATCAGTGTTCTCATAAGCTGGCAAGTGTAGCTGCTCGACTAGAAATTCATATTGTGTTGCGTCACGTGGGATTTCCAATAAGGATCCAATGGTTGCCATTGCGTCTGCTGCTTTGTTCTGAAGTCTTGGCATATGTGTGAATTGTAGATGTAGGAAATGCTCTTGTAGTTTGTCCACCAGCTCTTTGTAAGGTAGCAACTTGTCATCCTTTGTCTGATATTCATCTAGGACTTGTTTGATAATCAGTTGTGAATCTCCAAATACTTGTAATTCTATGATATTCCACTGAATGGCTGTTCTGAGACCTAAGATGAGTGCCTCATATTCTGCAATGTTGTTGGTACATGGGAATCCCAATTTGAATGATTTTGGGATGTAGTCACCTTGAGGTGTGACGAATAGGATTCCTGCCCCTAATCCATGTGATGTGTAGGAGCCATCAAAGTATAGTTTCCACATGGGCTGCTCTTCAATCATGCATAAGTGTTCATCAGGGAATTCCATGATTAGTGGATAGGCATCCACCAGTGGTGCTTCTGCTAGTTGATCGGCAATGACTTGCCCTTTGATTGCTTTGCGATCTACATACTGAATGTCAAATTCGCTGAGTAACATGACCCATTTTGCCATACGGCCTGTGAGGGTTGTCCTTGATAGTAGATATTTGAGGGGGTCCACCTTTGAAATGAGCTTGATTGTGTGACTGAGCATGTAATGTCTAAGCTTTTGAGTGGTAAAGACCACTGCAAGGCATGCTTTTTCCATAGGTGAATAATTAAGCTCATATCCGACAAGAGTGCGACTGATGTAATAGATGGCTCTCTCCTTGTTGTCATCATCATGCTGAGCTAAGAGTGCCCCCAGTGCTGTAGTGGTTGCCGAGATGTAGAGTATGAGAGGGCGTCCTGGAATTGGTGGTACTAGGATTGGAGAATTGGCAAGATACTCTTTGAGCTTATCAAAGCTTCTTTGACATATGGGATCCCATTTGAAGCTTGTGTCTTTGCATAGGAGATGCGTAAAAAGTTGGCACTTGTTTGCTAACTGAGAAATGAACCGACACAATGATTGAAGCTTTCCTTGTAGGCTTCTGAGCTGTTTGAGTGTTCTTGGTGGAGGCATCTCTGTTATTGCTTTGACCTTCTTGGGGTCTATCTCTATGCCTCGTCGCGATACTATGAAACCTAGGAGCTTTCCAGATGTAACACCAAAGACACATTTCTTTGGATTAAGCTTTAAGCCATAATGATTTAGACGATCAAACACACGCTCTAAGATGTTAAGGTGTTCATCCCTTGTTTTGGATTTTGCAAGGATATCATCCACATAGTCTTCAAGGATCTTGTGGATCATGTCATGGAAGATCGCTGTCATTGCTCGCTGATATGTTGCTCCTGCATTCTTTAGCCCAAAGGGCATCATATTGTAGCAGAAGGTACCCCATGGGGTTGTGAATGCTGTTTTATGTTGATCTGCTTCTGCTATATGAATCTGGTTGTAGCCGGAAAAGCCATCCATGAGTGATAGCATTTCGTGACCCGCTGTGAGGTTTACAAGCATGTCTATATTTGGCAATGGGAAATCATCCTTAGGGCATGCCTTGTTCAAGTCCCTGAAATCAGTACAGATTTTGATGTCGCCAGAAGGCTTTGTGACTGGCACCATGTTAGAGATCCATTCTGAGTAGTCGATTGCTCTGATGATTTTTGCTTGAAGGAGCTTCTCAAGCTCTGCTTTAACTAGTAATGCTACCTTTGGATGCATTTTCCTTAGCTTCTGCTTCACTGGCTTAACGTTTGGATCTACTGATAGATGATGAACAACAAGGTTTGGATCAAGCCCAGGCATGTGGGCGTATGACCATGCAAAGTTGATAACTGATTCCTTGAGCAAGGTGCTGAGAGCCATTTCTTCTCCTTCTGTTAGGTTGACTGCAATGTAGGTGATCCTTAGACATTCTTCTATTCCCAAGTTGATTGGCTTGGTTTCCTCTATGATGATCGGCGACTGCTCTGGTCTATAATCTTGGATAGGGGGAAGAGGCAAGGCTTCATCTTCTAGCGCCTGAATTGCCAGGTTTTCGCTAGAAGATACGCCCTTTGTTTTTACTATTTTGGAATCAGAATGTGCCCCAGAAGGGTTTTCACATAAAGACTCATGATGTTCTTTTGCTTTATCATTTTTGCGACTAAAGCTTGCCTCTTCCCCAAAATATCCTTTTGGGTGAAGCGTATAAACAGATGTCGATGTTGGATCCTGGTTGACTGCTGGATCTTATGCCCCCATGAATTCTAGGAGTGCTTGTGCGCTTTGGAACTTGTCGATGTGTGCGATGCTTGGTTGGTCCCAAGTTATGAGTTCAGGGTGTGTGAGGGGAAGGTCTATGAGGTTGATGGATAGTTGTTGGAGGACAGAAGTCCCTAGGAGGGTGTCGTCGGCAAAGATATCATCGTAGGATGGGATGTCTTTCTCTTCGGGGATGTCTTCGATTTCCACGAGGTCATCTTGGCTATTTGAGAAGTTAACACTAGTCATGTTGGTGCCCTCAGTTGCGGTATTAGGCTCTTGTTTGGGCAGGCAAGGGATATTAAAGCCAAGTCCTCGATGTTCAAGATTTTGTGATGGTGTGATAGGAAACAGATTTCCATCTTCTTGTGGTCCTAGACCATCGTCCTGATAGTTATATTGTTCTGTGACATTCTTGTATGGGATTGGATATTTCTCTTTGAAGTACTCAAGAAGTTGCGTGTCACGGGATGGGGGATCTTTGTACAACCATCTGTTGATATCCGGCTCCATCTCTTTGCTGTTTATGTTGCCATGGGATTCAAAAGTCATAGATCCGATTTTCTTGATTTCATGATGCTCTTCAATAGGCTTGCTTTGGTGATCTGGGCGCCCTTGAGTATGTGGATCAAGCGGAAGGGCCCCTACGTCAAATGCATCATGTAGGCTATATTCACCACAACCCTGGTTATTGATCTTGACGGAAGAGAGGGTGGAGGTGAGAATGGTTTCTAGATCGCAATGGGATCAGGATGAGCTGGCAATAGAAGTACCAATGTCAATTCCAGGATAATGAGTGGAGTGAGGGAATGATGCTTCCATCGCATGACAGTATGCGAAGGGTTGGGGGTCAGCATGGATGGTAACCTCAGTGCCTTGATGCGGAAATTTGATGCACTGATGGTAAGTAGATGGTACAGCCTTAATGGAATGAATCCACGGTCGGCCTAGGAGGATATTAAATGGTAGGTCAAGATCAACAACATGGCAGATAGTATCTTGTGTTGCTGGGCCCAGCTGTATGGGCAAAGTAATGGTACCTTCTGAGGTACGCTCCAAGTTATCATAGGCTTTGATAGTGATCACTTCATGTGCTATATCGGCCTGGGTGAACCCAATCTGCTGAATGAATTTTAAAGTACATAAGTTTAGAGCTGAGCCATTATCTATTAAGACCCATTTGATGGCAAAGTCTCTGACCATGAAGGCAATGCGGAGAGGAAGAGTATGGTCAGGAGCGACATTTGGTATATCAGATTCTTTGAAGGATAAGGCACATGCTGCTGATAGGTGTCCCACAAGAATTTCAAACTGAGTTGTGTTAATGTCCGTGGGGACATGGCCTTCTTTTAGAGCTTTGTCTAGGATCTCCTGATGGATGGGTGATGTGCGGAGCAAATCCAAGATAGATATTTGGGCTGGCATGTTCCCAAGATGCTCTATGATATTGTATTGTGCACTTGGTGCATTATGCTATGTTGTGCGTGCATTTGATGCTGGCCTGATGTTAGACTGTGCTGTGGATGCAGTAGATGTTGGCCTTGGAGGAGCAGCTGATCTCGGAGGAGCACCGGCAACAGTTATCCTACTACTGCGGGTAGTTGCAGCACATTGTTGATCCGGCCCTCTGACGTGGATGGTATTTATGGTGGGCTCATCTTGGATGGGCTCAACTTGAGTTATGCATCCGACATACTTGTCATAGTTGATGTAGGCCGCTGTGTGATCTTCTTGCTTGCCTTTGCCACGATTTTGGGGCTGATTAGCGTTGGCTTGATTCTTCCCAGTATTGTGTTGAGGGAACACATTTTGATATATTTGTAAATTGGCATTTGGTGAGGCTTGAGCAGGTGTATCTACTTGAATCTCTTTTTGATCAATGAGATCTTGGATATAGTTCTTGAGTCTCATACACTTTAGGGTAGTGTGTCCTTTCACACGATGGTAATCACAGTATTGATGTTCTTTATACCAATCAGACTTTGGTGCGTTGTCATCCTTTTGTGGGATGGGCGGATATGTGATCATATTTGCCTTGGCTAGCCGATAAAAGATCTGATCCAGAGGCTTACCCAAAGGTGTGAAAGTCCTCTTTGGATTGTTCTGATTGTTGGGCTTGTTCTACCTTGGGGCAACGTTAACTACGTTAACAGGATTGCCTTGACGTGCTGGCTGTTGCTGTTGGTATTGCTGCCGATACTGTTGCACAGGTGGTTGATGAGCTTGAGGAGGCTGCTGATAAATAAGTGCTTGATATGCGGGAGCTGGTGGTTGCTGATAGATGGGCGCTTGTGGCGGTTGGTATGTTTGAGCTGGTGTAGGACTAGCCACAATGAATTGTACATTCTTAGTGTCAGTGGCTCCATCTGTAACAATATTCTTGTTACGATTCTAGTAACGGGATTTATCATTGTTGGGTTTGTTCTTGGAATCATCCTTGAAGTGACGAATAGTGCCTTCGTCTAGGAGAGCTTTCTCGATGCCTATGCCTTTGCTCTTGATGTCTTGGTATGTCTGGAGACAGTTCATTCGCATGTGATGGGATAGCCTTGGATGTAGGTTATCAATGAAGATCTTTGTTAGATGCTTCTCTGGTGGCTGATATGATAACCTGGTTGTAAGATTCTGCCATCTTTGCAAGTATTCTGCAAGGCTTTCTCCGTCTTTCTGCTTTGAGTTGCATAGGTCTAGCAAGGACAACTCATTCTCCACATTATGGGCATAGTGTGTGATGAACTTCTCAGAGAGTTCAGAAAAGGTTTTTATTGTCCCATGTGGTATTTTGTAAAACCACTCAATAGCAGTTCCTCCCAAGCTTTTGAGAAACAGGCGCAGGAGATAGTTATCACTGTAAGCTACTTCTTGGCACGCTATGTAGAACTCTTTGATATGGTTTACTGGATCTCCTTTCCCCCGATACTTGTCGAACTTGGGCATCTCAAAATACTTGGGGAAAGGGATAGTTGCTATGGACCGATCGAAGGGATATGAGCACACCTCTTCGAACTTGTATGTTTTATTCTCTGTTCCACTTTGTAGCTCCTTTAGAGCATTTTTCATTGCTTCCCACTCAGCATTGAGTGGCGAGGGAACTGGGACTTCTGCTTGTGATGGAAGCTGTGGAACTGGATATGGCGCTTGCTGTGGATAAATGGGTTGGAACTAATTTTGGGGCAATGGTTGCTGGGGATATTGCTGGTGTGGCATAGGGGGATATTGTGGTAAATGATATGGAATCGCTTGATGTTGTTGGGCTGCTTGCTGTTGTTGAACTGGCGGTTGTTGTGGGACTGCTTGCTGATATTGGACATTTGAAACTTGTTGTTGTAATTGATGGGTGAGATCTTGTTGTTGCTGGGGGATGATAGGGATTTGTTGCTGGGGCTAATAGCAAGGGACTTGCTGTTGTTGAGGAATGATGGGTGTTTGCTGAAAGGGGACATGTGGTTGCTGTGGGGGAGGCTGTTGGAACGATGCTGCTTGCGGGTATGATGGTGGTAGTTGCTGAGGTTGGCTTTGGGTTTGGCTGATATAAGCTGGGTGCATGCCTGCATTACTTAGAGGTGGAATAGATTGGGGAAGCTAGAAGCAAAGGGTGATGGGGTAAGATAGCTGGGGAAAGTTGGCTATTGAGGTGGTGGAACTTGCTGGAAGGTATTTGGGATTTGGGACAAATAGCTTGAAGCTGGTGGTGGTTGGGGTAGTTGCTGCTGTGCTGCTTGGGCGAAGGCGGTTTGTTGACTTGCAACCATAGATGTAGGGGATTGAGATGGGATCCCCCATGCCTTCATTTCTTCTTGTGTAAGGCCCCACTGAGAGCTTGTGTTAGGGTGCACTGCAGCGGATGATGGAATGGTAGGAGCAACGGGAGCTTGGGACATGAATGATGGTTGAGAGAAAGGAGCTTGTTGAGGTTGTGGTTGAGCGGATGCTTGTGAGGAGGAAAATGAAAGAAACACCCAAGAGAAAGATGAGGTTGGAATGGGAAGCGATTGCGCTAACCCCAAAGAAGAAGGTACGGGTGCTTGGGGGGTGAAGGGTGACGGTGCTCCTTTGATGGTGAAAGGCGTTGCTTGACTTGCGGATGGTGGCAAAGCTTTTGGTGTAAAAGCTTGCGTGAGAGGTGGAAGCTGACTTTGGGTTAAGCGTTGGATTTGGGCTTGGGTAGCCATAGCAGATGATGAAGCAAAAGGGGTAGGAGATGGAGCGGATGGTGCTGCAGCTTGTGTTGCGGGACTGGCGAGGCTTTCTTGCAAGAAAAGGGGAATGGTGGAAAGCTCTTGGGGTGTTTGCATGATAGGATCGGGGAATGATTAGACAAACAGAGAATATGCTTGTGCTGGAACTTGGATAGTATTGATGGGGATGCGTGGATAGAGAAATGGTGGGATGGAGGTACTTTCTGGCAGATAGTGGGCAAACGTGCTTTGCTGATGTTGCGATACAAGGGCATTGGTCGCTGGTGGGCTTTCTGGAGGACTTGCAAATGCCTGGATTGCCAACGGGGATGAAGGGATGTTTGGATCTTCACATGGGTTACTGGCTTGGATCTGGGGATTGTAGGTCATCATGGCGTTGGTGAAAAGGTTGGGATCGAATGAGGTTGTTGGTGGATAAGGATTCATGCTTCTTCTTTTTCGAGATCTGGTCTCAACAGGCATGGAGATGCAAGTGCTAAATGGATGCAAGATGTTTGGCTAAAAGATGTTGATGGATGCAAAGTTGATGAACTTCTAAAGATGATGACTTTCTAGAATGCAATGCAAGGATGGATGAACTGCTCGGATTTGGATCAAGGATGGTGGAAGATTGGTGGGAGATGGTGGCAAATTGGTAAAAAAGCTTGGTGATGATGGAGGATTGGTGGGATGCTCTGATTTGGGGTCAAGATTGGGTGGAGGATTGGTGGGATGCTGGTGGAAGATTACTAAGTGTCAACAATGAGTTGTTATTTTTCCCTGATGGAGGATCAGTGATAGGACTTGGGCCAACCTAGGATAGACTGATGATCTTCGGTTAACTGAATGCTTATCAATACAAGCCAATCTCTTGCTCGAGATGATGAGGCTGTGCAAGGACAAGTTGGATTTCCTTTAGACAATGCTCTGTCAAAAAGGGGATGCTTTCTGATTTAGGATAAGGGATGGAAACAACTCAAAGGTTTTGAACACTAAGTGTTTGTGGATTTTGGATCTCTGGATTTTGGTACAAAAGATGGTGGGTTCTGATTTAGATGATGGATGCTGGATTTGGATGAAGGATATGGGATTCTGATGGTGGATTGCTGATGAAAAGATGGTGGAGGATAATGGAACAATGCTCTTTCTAAGAGGATGATGCAGATGCGACTGGGATGGATGATCTATGATGTTGCTAGGAGGATGATGGTGCATGCAACTAAGAAGGATTTCTAGGATGTAACTAAGGTTTGGTGATGATGCAAGGATGAAACTAGGATGAAGCTAGGATGACGGACTGCCGAGATAAGATTGTGAGATCTGAAGGTAGAATGGACATGTTATGAATCTAGCTAATCTTCTCTTTCAAGGTTGATGTAGCGATGGTTTACTCGGAAATGGTAGGCAAACTGTTTGACTCTTGCATTATAGCCAATATTATCAAGTCTTTCTTGATATTTTTCTTCTGCTTGGGTTGCTTGGACAAATGATTGATGGCTTTTAAGGTTCCTCTCTGCAACTTTCTTCTCTTGATAATCTTTGGATTTGGGCAACTTGGCTTTTGGATGTTTGATCAAATTGGGCATATCTTTGGAAAATTCTGATAGGTTTGAGAACAAAAGGCTCTTTGGATATCTGATTTCTGCAAGATTTTCTGAATATCAATTTTGTTGATTGGTTTGATTTTCTCAAGTGGCAAAGGATAAATTAAAAAGACTTCTGACAAGGCAATCTCCGCAAAGGGCAAAGCAACCTTGCGGGATACAAACAAGATGACTGACTCTGATAAAGCTTTGAAAGTGTATGTTTCAACAAGTGTTTTCACGGAGTCTTTGACTGTCAAGCACTTCAAACAGATCTACCTAAGGAAGGTGAGTATCAAAATCACTTGCCCACAGCTTGGTATCCCCCAGAAGGGAATACAAATGGTGAGTAATCTTGAGGCGACCCGGTAAACCCCTTGGAATCGGTCCTTGCACAAGGATTTTGATACTTTCAGATGTAGATAGGGTAGCCTCTATTTTATCAAGTTTTTAATAGTTCCGTGGAGTCTCCATACCCGGTTATGCTGACTGCCTGTGACTCACTTAAGAGCCTAGCCAACAATGCTAGGGGAGGAATATTTACCTTTCCCCAGACATTTGTATTTGGCACAAGACGCCCGGCGATTAGGAGATGTAAGTGAGTACTTTTTGCCTTCACTTTATTTATATACCGGCCGGGGGGGATACCGATTTGAGGTCATTCTCCAAGGAGGAAGCACTTTTCTCCCAAGACAGGCCTCGCTAAAAGTAGAACAAGTGAACTTGTCCGAGTCCAAATGTTCTACATTGCTTACTTTAACAAGGATTTACAGAAAATGAAAGCTCCTAGATGCACATCAAGCAAGTTTGTTCATTTTTCCAATTTGATTAAGTTTGTCTGAACTTTGAAAAATGAAGACACACATGTTTAGATTTTGATTTATTCTTTTCCTCAAAAACGTAAATGATTTGAGCGTTTGCAAGTTCTTTCCTTTTGGGCATTCAAGATTGATATTTGTGAGTTGATTTAGGAACTTTGAAAATGTTCTTTTTATCGTTAGATCATTCAAGATTGTGTTCATTTACTTGCTTTGAAATCTGAAACAAGAGAGGGAATAGAGTTGTTCGTTCCTTTTAGTGCATTTGAGATTTGGTTTGATTTTCAAATTGACAATGACACTTAGGACTTAGCTTCATTCCTTTAGTTTCATTCAAGATTTGGTTTGGTCCATTTTAGACTTCAAAACAAAGTTGCCTAGATTTAGTTTGATGCATGAATTTTAAAAGGCATTCAAGATTTTGCAATAAGAGACTTGTTCACATCAATAACAAAGCTTTAGGACTGATTTAGGAAAATTTTGAAACCTTTAGGAAAGTTTAGGAACCAAATTTGAAAAGTTTTAGCAAAGCTTTTTGATGATTTTGTTCCTAGTTTGCTTTGAAATTTTTAACAAAACTTTGAAGACATTGCAAATGAAGTTCTTTTTTAGCTCTCTTTGATGCTTTTTAATTTTGATTTAGGACCATTTAGGATGATTTTTTAGTTGATTAGGGACCACTTAGCTTTCCAATGCAAACTTGATGTTCTTTTTATGCTCCCAAATCATAAAATGTTCCTACTTTGCATGAATGCATTTAAAACCTTGATGTTGCAAGGATGCAAATGTTTTGATTGATTTTTTTCTTGTTTGTTAGAATAAATTTTGCAAGTTTTAGTTCTTAATGCATTTAAGAATGATTTGGGGGTTCATTTTAAGCACTAAAACAAGGTTTGTATGATTTTGCTTCCTTATGGATTTTTTTTGAAAAAAAATGGCCATGACCTTGCTAGAAGAAGAAGAAGTAGATGGAATAGAAGAATATAGACAAGAAGAGGAAGAAGAATTTGAAGAGCTCCATCCACCTATAAGCTTGAAAAATCTGAAAACACTCCAAAATCTATCAGAATGTTTGCAAAGAACCCGTGAAGTGGCTCCCACCGGGCGTGCCAGAATGTAGACTATGATTTTGAACCTGTTACCTGTCTTGAAAGGCTGAAACATTCAAACATTAGACTAATCTAACATGTTCATGAACTAAAAAATAGCATAAGACATGAAAACAAAACCAAAGCCACCTCAAGATTGTTGCTAAAAAAACAAGTGCTATAGAGCAAATGTTTGATTCGCTTCAATTAGAGGGATGTGGGTGTGCTCTCTAAGCACTTGGAGCATATTCTAATGTATACTAAGATTGATTTTAGACCAAATATAGGTGTGATATGATGCTATATGCTATGCTAAACAATGAAAGAAACTATATTAATCTATTATTGCTAAGCTATGATGTTCTTTAAGAAAGCTTGAAGATGATAAAAAGAAACTAACAATTAGTATTGCTTATGCTAAGTCTAGAGCTAAATGGACATGATAACAATGCATAAAAATGAAAAGTGAATGGATATTTTGCTCTTGGAAATGAGGACTATTTATAGACTTTTGGGAGGATGAATGAGTGGCTAGCATCAAAATCCTTAAGAGAGGCCAAGATTCATTCAAAGGGGAGCACATGGATTGTGCTAGTTCAAGGCCACCTCCTTGTGACAAGTGTCACAAGGGCATTGGGTTGAAAGATGGGAGGAATGTGCACAATTTGGGAAATGTGCCTAAGGTCAAAGGGTGTAAGAAAGGGGTGAGGGGCTTTTTAAATGCATCATAAATGCATGTAAGAGGGATAAGGAGGCTTTAAATGCATCATAAATGCATGTAAGAGAAGCCTCTAGAAGTTTGTTGACTTTGGGTCAAGCTTAGGAGTTGGCTAACCTTGTTTAGGGAATGTGACAAGGTTAGGGGGAGGATTAGGATTAGGATTAGGGGATTTTAGGATTAGGATGGGTGAAGAGGTTGGGTTGAGAAGTTTCTAGAAGAGTCTAGAGTTTTCTTAGGTTTTATGGAATAAAAGTTTATTCATTCCAAAAGCTTAAGTTTGGGAAAATTTATTGAAATATTTTCAATAAATATGAAAATTAAATATTTAATCTTAATTAAATATTTTGAGTTGAGATTAGGGTTAGAAAAGATGGGATTAGCCTTTTAATCGAAATTAAGAAGGGATTAGAAGATTTTGGAAGAGGTTAGTGGTCTTAAGGAAATTGGCCAAGTTTTGGTCAAAAAATAAATTAATTATTTTTTGGAGGATTTTTGGTCAATTTATTAATTAAAATAATTAATAAATAGGGGATTAATGTTTAAATAAGATTTAAACATTTTTGGGAGGGATTTCTTAATTAAATATTTTTAATTAAGAAAAAGGGATTTAATGACATAAAAATAAATAAATTAATTAAATAAATAATTAATTAATAAATGATGATGTCATTAGGGATTTTTCAGAAAATAAAAATATTTTATTTTCTAAAGGATTTTTAGGTGTCTACACATGCATTCTTCATCATAGCTTAGAACTTGGATCTAATCCCTTGCATCCTTGGAGCCTTAGGGGCAAATCGGGTTTCCCATACCATGATTTTGTGCCATTTTGAGGTTTCCTTGGCTTGAAAATGAGCTCAATCTACCCCCATATGTGTTGGGGATGATTTCATTGTGCTTGGAGAGCATACCCACATCCTTATAAATGAGCAAATCAAACGGGGCTTGGGTGCTCCCATTTTGGCTCAATCTAAGGTGATGTTGTGAAGTTAATCTATTTTTTAATTGATATACATGCTAGAGTAGGCTAACATTTGACTATCTATGATTGTTCCTAATAGATCAGATTTCCCCTCGTTCACACCTCTTAAACAAACAAGGCTACTAACTATGCCAAAACACACACCACACTAGGAAACAAGCATCATCTCACACATCCTAGCATGTACTAGTGCTCAAGGAATGGTGAGTTACACAATTATCTTATTAATGTTTTCTCTCAATAATTTATTAAGTTATCAATTTATTAAGATACTTACAAAGGATACCCAGACAGTCACTTTAGGGCTCTGATGCATCCAAAGTAAGCCACTTTCCTTCTGTGCTCTTAGATAACCTACCCTATTGCTTCCAGTGAAATAACCAAAGAGAAAGTAAATCAAAACCATAAAATATTTTCATAAATCAGTTAACCATAAATGTCATCAAAGACAAGTGCTAGAGCATAACAAATATATCATCCTATACAAGGATTTACATTGTCCATCCCATACTGAACATCTCCATAAATCAAGTACCAAAAATACACATGGTCTCATAACACAAGATCAATATTCATCAAGAGCATTAATAACATCATTATCCAACATGGAGTAAAACATAATCAAAGACCATCAGTCAAATCATAGAGAAACCATATCAGAAGAAACAAGGTGACCAAGTTAATTAAGACTCTGCACAATAATGGTTGTCACTGTAGTACCCACCCATAGTTTATTTTTTAATTTTATATTGCCAAAATCTTTTAGGCCACTTTTATGTGTGTGTTGATATTTGAGTTATTATATGGTTTTTGGATGTATGACACTACATGGTGATTTTAATAAATAAATAATTATGGATGTTATATTGATGTAGTTAGATGATGTTAGTTATTTAATGGTGATGATTTACATGTTTTAAATGATGCTTATGATTATGATTATATTTACCCCATACTTGCATGTGTATGGTTATCATGTATGATCTTACTTTCTTGTTTGACGTGTTTGATATGGTTGAGGGATGGATTCGTAGTTACCTGCTTGTGGAATCCACACGATGTCTTGATCCCCACCATTGCTTGTTTTATATACATGTATGTACATGTTGGTCTTGTATGCAGGTTTGCAGGTACTGGACATCGACTTCCCTAAATTTTTAGGATGAGCGTGCCCTATCGCAAGTCTCAATGGTAGAAGAGGGGAGATAATATTCAAATCCAAATCCCAACCTAAGCCATTCTATTGTCCTGAAACAGTGGACAAGATTATGATATTTTACCCTTTCCAAACTCATCAAAGTGACTTGAGTTTATAGTCCCTTCCTTGAGCATGGTTATGGTTCTTTAAGTTCAATTGATTTTTGGTTATTGATGTGATTTCTATAATTAGATAATTTATTTAGATCAATTGTGTAATGTAAATACATTAGATTTTGCTATTTTTAGCTATTTAAATGTGAGAGTATTTAATCAATAGAAATTAATTAAATGCATTTATTTAATTTAATGATTTTTAATTAAAATGCTTATTGTGAAAATAAAGATATTTAATTAATAAAAATTAATTAAATACATTCACTTTAGATTTAATTATTTGTAAATTTAACTTTTCGAATAAAAGGTATGTATCATTTAAAAAATTAAATAACATGTGGAAAATAACATGAGACTAAATGTTATTATTTAATTTAATTTGAATGCATTAAGCTGCACAATCAAAATTGAAATAAATAAAATAAAAAGAATTAGTCAATTTTGAGTCAAGTGGTTTAACAAGAACAAATTAAAAAAATAGACTTGAGTTCAGAACTATAATTAGAGAAATTTAAGAATTGATGGAAACACGACTCTGAGTGGAGTTGAGTTCCAAACTTTTCATGTGAAATTCAATTTCCTATATTGTGAAGGTTTGGCCATTATTCTCAATACACAGGTTTGAAGAATTTTGGGTGAAGGATTTCAATTTGGAGAAATTTATGAAAGCTTGGATTTGTCTTTGTTTATGGTCATCGTTGAATTTATCTATTTAGTGTTTAAGGTAGGGTTTAGTAACTATGATCAGAGAAAACCTAACCTATTCGGAACAAACGTAGACATTCAAACATTAGTCTAACATCATATTCCTAGCATATAGTAAAATCTATTTGCAAAGACACTTCAGATAGAGCTTAACGGGAGCACCTTGTCACCGTTCGATTTGCTCTTGATTTAGGGATGTGGGTGTGCTCTCGAAACACTTAAAGAATGCCCCTAATGCAAATTAGGAAAGCTTAGGATCAAATAAGGACCATGAGAACTCCATAGTGGCACAAAATCATGTATAGAACACCTAATTTGCCCCTAGAGCCTCAAGGAGCCTAGTGAAGCTAAAATGCAAATTAAGCTACAAATGCTTATGCTAAGGTTTATTTTAAACCAAATGAAGTGTGATGTGATGCATAAATGACTAGAAAATCTTAATAATGAAAAAGGTTAATCCATTAAGCTATTCTAGGATGAGTTAGAAAGCATAAAGGATAATAAAATCTAACAATTATGCTAAATGCTAAGATAATCTAGGTACAAATGAGCATGATAACAATGCATGAATGATATGAACTAAGCTAATACTTTGCTCTTGGAAGGAGGAGTATTTATAGGATTTTCCTAAGGGCTTGGGTTAGGAAGGAGAGTTAGGGTTTGGGGTAGAGTCTGGGGTTGAGTTAGGGGTAAGGTCAAGGGGATGAGGGTTAAGGATTGCTCACACATGTGTGAGCAACATTAGGGAAGTGTGCCTAGGGAACCAAGGTGAAAGAGGAGACATGGGCTTCATTATGAGGCTGTAAGAGCCTTAATGAGGGTGTAAGAGGCTATTAATGAGTCTATAAGGCTCATTAATGAGGGGGTTTGACCAAAAGTCAAAGGAGAGTGGATTAGACTAAGAAGGTTAGGAATCACCTTCTAATCAGGTTTAAGAAGGGTTTAGGAAATTTTAGGAGGGTTTAGGGTTCTCTAGAAGATTCTAGGGTTTTGAGTGTTTTAAATAAATAATTTATTTATTTAAAGGGTTTTTGGGACAATTTATTAAATAATTAATAAATTTTGGAGGGAATGATGTTCAAATTGGATTTAAACATTTTTGGAAGGGATTTCTTAATTAAATGTTTTAAATTAAAATAGGAGGGATTAATGGCATAATAATTAATTAATTAATTAATAAATGATGATGTCATCAAGAGTTTTTGCAAAATAAAATATTTTTATTTTGGTAGAGGCATTTTAGTTGTCTACATTTTTCCCTCTTTGATGCGATGCCGCAAGTGGCATGGCGTCAAAGACAAGAAAATAAGATGCCCCAAGCTAGAATTGAAGATAAGGGCTTGTGCCCCCTTGAGAAAATAACACAAAGAGGAAACTTTGTGGAATTTCCTTGAAAAGAACACAGAAGGGAAAGGAAAGGAGGAAGACGGGAAGGGGGGATAAACAAACGTCCCACTGGGCATGTCAAAATGTGATCAGAGCAAACCAAACCTATTCAGAACAAGCATAGACATTCACACATTAGCCTAACATCATATTCCTAGCATATAGTAAAATCTACTTGCAAAGACACTTTAGATAGAGCTTAACGAGAGCACCTTGTCACTGTTCTATTTGCTCTCGATTTGGGGATGTGGGTGTGCTCTTGAAACACTTGGAGCATGTACCTAATGCAAATTAGGAAGGCTTAGGATCAAATAGGGACAATGAGAACCCCATATTGGCACAAAATTAGGTATAGAACCCCTGATTTGCCCCTACAGCCTCAAGAAGCCCAGTGAAGCTAAAATGCAGATTAAGCTACAAATGCTTATGCTAAGGTTGATTTTAAACCAACTGAAGTGTGATGTGATCTAGAAATGATTAGAAAATCTTAATAATGAACAAGGTTAATCCATTAAGCTATTCTAGGATGAGTTAGAAAGCATATAAAATAATGAAATCTAACAAAAATGCTAAATGCTAAGATAATCTAGGTACAAATGAGCATGATAACAATGCATGAATGATATGAACTAAGCTAATACTTTTCTCTTGGAAGGAGAAATATTTATCGGATTTTCCTAAGGGCTTGGGTTAGGAAGGAGAGTTAGGGTTAGAGTTAGGGTTTAGGGTAGAGTCTGGGGTTGAGTTAGGGGTAAGGTCAAGGGGATGAGGGTTAATGGTTTCTCACACATGTGTGAGCAACACTAGGGAAGTGTGCTTAGGGAACCAAGGTGAAAGAGGAGAAGTGGGCTTCATTCTGAGGCTGTAAGAGCCTTAATGAGGGTGTAAGAGGCTATTAATGAGGGGGTTTGACCAAAAGTCAAAGGAGGGTGGATTAGACTAAGAAGGTTAGGAATCACATTTTAATCAGGTTTAGAAAGGGTTTAGGAAATTTTAGGAGGGTTTAGGGTTCTCTAGAAGATTCTAGGGTTTTGAGGGTTTTAAATAAATAATTTATTTATTTAAAGGGTTTTGGGACAATTTATTAAATAATTAATAAATTTTGTAGGGAATGATGTTCAAACTGGATTTAAACATTTTTGGAAGGGATTTCTTTATTAAATGTTTTTAATTAAAATGGGAGCGATTAATGGCATAATAATTAATTAAATAATTAAATGATGATGTCATCAAGGGTTTTTACAAAATAAAATATTTTTATTTTGGCAAAGGCATTTTAGTTGTCTATAGTAACCCTTGTGATTGTATTTTCTGTAATTTTGGAAGGAGTGTTTTCTTTGTGCCTGTCAGATCTGGATATTTTGGATTGTTTTTGAGATTTCTATTCATGTTGAAATTCTGGAATTGATTGTAGGAAACTTTGGCATGCATGCAATCCTTGGTTTGAATTTTTCTTGATTTCAATTAGTGTTTGAATTTATGAAATTGATGGAAATTAGAATAATGATTGTTGGAATTCGGTGTTCAATTTTACAATAGATTTATTTGGAAAAAAACTTAGATTTGGCATTAGGTTTGTAAGGAAATTCCATTAAACCCCTTAGAAAACAAATTGGAAAATACCCAAAAGGAATTGTGTATATTTAGGCTTTTAACTTTGCTATTTTTATTTCTTTGCAAAAATAAGGGAAATTATTTAAATTGATCACAATTTGCCTTTTGTAAAGAAAATGGATATTTTGTGTATATATTTATATGTGTATATATATCTTGTATATATATGCACATATATTATATGTATATATTCTCTTCTTATTTATAAATTTCTTTAAAAAAAATGCTCTATGTTTTGACACAATAAAATTACTGGTCTTTTGCTTTTAATATATATATATATATTTAAAAAAATATAATATATATAAAAAAAGGAGAGAAGGTGGGGTTGACCCCATCTTTCCCCCTTACTTTTCTTAGTCGGCGGCCAACCCAAGGCTACCGCATGACAACCCCAAGGGACTGTCGGCGACAAGCCTCTAGCCACCGTACGACAACCCCAAGGGACTATCATGGGGGTAGCCAGGGGGTGGGGCCCGCAGGTCCCCCCCTAAACATTTATTTTCTTTTTTAATTGTTAATTTTTTTTAAAAAATAATATATAATAATATAATAATTAAGATATAAACTATTAAAACATAAATAATAAAATAAAGTTTATTTTCATTTTAATTATTAAATTATTATTTTAATATATAAATGTATATCTATTAAAATGGGGAAATTATGTGTTTTAGCATATGTATATTTTAATTGAACTAGATGTAATTATTGAATGCTCATTTATTCCAATTGGTTGAATTGTTTAAATGATTATGGCATACTATTCATTTATTTAAACCAGATAATTTATTTAGACTATTAAATTATATTGTGTTAGTAATTTTAATTTCTAGAATCAATTTATTCTGTTAATGAAAAAAATTGATTTGTCAGGGCTAGAATTTAATTGTTTTAAATGTAATTATAGTCTATTATTAATTATTATGTAAATTAATTTCATGATGAAATTTGCAAATTATTTTATTATATTAAATTCTATTAATTGTCTATTTCTTTACCTTTTGTGTTTGGGATTAGAGGAGATTGGTATGTCAGCCTAGTAGGATTGTTACTAGAGGGGGGATTAGAAATTATTGTTTATATTTGTTTGCCTTGAATACTTGATTGGTATTTGATCAAAATGTGACCCAACTTTATGGAGTCAATTTTATGATGGAAATTACATTGTGTGTTCCTATTAGTTCCTGGAACCAGTTTTGGAAAATATGAGACTATGTTGACTTAGAGTCATGATTTGAGATTATTAAACCTAGGGTAGGTTATCTAGGTGTTAAAGGGGAAGTGGCTTACTTTGGAGGCACCAGAGCATGGAAGTGGCTGCCTGGGTATCCTTAGTAGGTTACTTAATCAAGTGATAATATTAAACTAAATGAGGATTAAAATGAATTAATAAGATAATGGTTCCTTGACCAAGCCTTGAGTGCTAGTATAGGCTAAGGATGGGAGTGAGAGAAGATTCTTGCCTATTTAGTAGTGATGGTGAGTTTGGCATGATTAGTTATCTTTGTCTTCATGAGAGGATTACATGTTTTGCATATGATCACACTTGGAAGTCGGAGTCTAGTGAGATTGTTCTAAGGTGTTGACATATGTGATGACACTTCCCTAATTTCATTCTAGGTTTCCTACATGTGTTGGTTGCCTTTGGGTTATTATGTGTACCTTTGACTTATGAGTTTGTACCCTTGAGATAGGAGCTCCTAGGATCCTTGCTTAGTCTACCTGATTGATTAGTATTGTTATCCGAGTGGGATTTGATGTTATCTCCTCGGCATGGTGGGAGTGGAACCAAAGGTTTCCACGAGGTCATGAGGTAGTGATTCTTTTACCATTTGAGACTCTGACTTCCTTGTTTTAGTGTTGGATGATATTGGTTGCAATTACTTCCTTTCCCATCTTCTTGGAGACTTATTCTTGATCTCGTACTTCTCTATTTGTACTATGTATTATATTGTAAGTACATACCCTGCGACATGTGCAGTGGATGTTGATGAGTATGTGTATTTTATCATTTAGATGTAATTATGATGTAATATGTAATTTATGTTTATAATTGTATTTCATAGTTTTTATGTCAAGGAACCCTTGAGATGTGTAATCTACTATGGAGATTATATTTATGTTTATGTACTTGTGGACTTTATGTTTTACTTATTCTTGTTTATTCATCATTTTTTGTAAACATTTAAAAAAAAATTATTCTGCAAACTTAGTATCATGTTTTAGGTTATAATCTCTTGGGTTCCCTGATGGGGCATTACAACCACCCTTTGTGGTTAAATAACATAAAGATCAAGGAGTTAATAGAAACATGACATAAATCCCAGTTACTCAAAACAACACGTGAACCAATCATGATACCAAAAAGGTTATGAACATTCCACAATATAAACCCATAGTATAAAGACCATAAAAATAATTCATATCTAAAGACCAAATACCACCTAGGGCATTAACTCTACCCTTACAAAAAATCAGTCAAATCAATAAAGATAGGTCATGCAACATGCACTTGGAATACATCCATTTATATGATATCATTATTAAAATAATCTTACTCCATAATATACGCCATAGAATCAAATTTTAATGCTGGTTCTTAATAAAATATTTAAGATTAGTTCCCAATTAAAACTCATATTAATACTCAATTTCTACTTATTTTATAAAGTCCTTGTAACCCTAATCTATAATAGTTTTAATCCAACTCAAATAAATTAACTAAGTTAACCAAAAAATATAACTTAATTGAAGTGTAAATTAAAAATACTTACCAAGTCCCTTTTTTTTAAAATTAATCTATATTCATCTCCTTATAACTCGATTTATCAAATTGCCTAAGTAAATATCTTATATAAATTAATTTATATTCACCTTTTATACAAATCATTTTATATAACTATAAATTATTAATTAATTTATATTACTTAATTAATAATTAATAATATAAATTAATATTAATAAAACATAAAAAATTAACTTATATTACTAAAAAATAAAACTTTAACTTAATTAAACAAAACCAAATATAAATATTGGGGGGGGGGGGGTTGGGGGGACTGCTTGGGTCCCACCTCCATCTACCCTACCCACGTAGGGGCCACCGACAATACCCTGCCAACGGCGGTAGTGGTACCTATTGGTACCCTATGAATGTAGGGCCAATAGGTACCCTACCGCGCATGAGGTGGTGGCTTGCCACCCATTGTGTTAGATTTTTTTTTAAAAATATTTATTTTATAAAAGTAATGAAAAGTGGTGGGGCTGCCTTCACAAGCGTGACCTCCCACAAAACTTATATTTTATTTATTTATTTGATAACTAAACATAGTTTATATTATCTTTTATTTTTATTTAAAATAACAACTTAGATAAAAGGGGCGTATTTTTTTTTTAGGGCCCGTTTGGTTCCTGGTATTAACCTAGAATAGTCATTATTTAATGCGAGAATTAACTAATTCGCCGTTTGTGGCCATTTTTGGAATTCTCAAATTAGAAAATTAATTCCCATTTTTTAGCCTATGCTTGCATTAATTAATTCCAAAAAAAACTTGGAATTCGTTTCTTATTCTAGAATAAGCTTTTCATGGATTCAAAATTACAACAAAATGTATAAGTTTTTCGGGTCCGTGCGTGAACGGTTAAGGGATTATAATCTTATTTTTTTTTAATAATTTTTTTTGTTTTATAATTTTTATTATAATCTTATTTTTTAAAGTTAATAATACATATTTTAATTTAAAAATATATAAGTTAAAAATACATATATATTTTAATTAAAAAACCAGGAACAAAAATGATAAGTTCAAAAATTAAAATTTGTAACAATTTTTTTTTTATAATTATAATTTTTTCATAAGTTAAAAATACATATTGTTCAAATTAATTAAAAAAATGAAAAATAATCCTTATTCCAATTCCACATTATGGGATCCAAACGCAAAATAGATTATTCTAGCTTTCATTTTGAGGATTAATTAATCTGAGAATAGGTCCTTGTTCTAGAATAGGCCTATTCTGGATAAATTAATTCCATGCACAGAACGGGCCCTTAATAACTTAACAAACTCAAATTATATACGAGGGGTATATAAAATTTTATTTATTATTTTATTATATTTTAGTATTAATTATGCACTATAAAAATAAAAGGGTATGTATTTTCTAAATTGAGAAAATTTCTCAAGAGTTATAAAAAAAGGCATGGGATGCCTTTGCCTGACGGATGTCCCTAATCTTCATACATATGTTCAAATTATTTTAAGAATAGAAAATTTATCAATTTTTTTCTCAACAAAAGAAAATCCCCTACAAACCCTAACTGCAAGAATCTTAAAATCACGAATAAAATTCTCATCAACCATGCAGAAAATCTCCAAGGCCAAAACACAAAATTCATACAAAAATTTAAACAAGCATGAAGAAGATAGAAGGATCAGTTGAAAACTAAAAACTTTCAAAGGTTTTATAAACCCTATCTCAAATCAATGATTTGAAATCGAAAATGAAGAAGACCAAATCCAAAACCAAAATCCAAAGCTTCCAAAAATCCTTCCAATTTCAGAACCTGTAATCTCCCAAAAACTTGTAAACCTCTCTCTAAAAATGACCAAAAAGGACTCTAATATAGAAAATATAGGAAATTGAACCCAAACATGTAACTCGCAATCAGGAATAAGAACTCAACTGTTAAAAATAATAAAATAGTTAACTCAAAATCACAAAAACCAAAACTCAACTCCAACCTCGTTTATATCAATCCCTTATTTAAAAGAATTATTTATTTAATTAATAATTCCAATTCATGCATATCACTCAACTTTTAATCTTAAATTTGATAATTCAATTTTATTAACTGAATGTGCAAATTTAATTACATAATACTATTTAATTAATAATTAATATTTTTTTAGCATATTAATAATATATAAATTGATAATTAAATATCAATTCATTAATTTATTAAAAATTATTATAATTTTAATCACCTAAAAATGGACAAGATTATTTTAATGAGAAATCAAGGCAAAGATCAACACAATTCAATGCAATTAAATCAAATCAAATCAAAATCAAAGATAAATTGCAATTGAACCTTAATCCAAAATTAATTGAAAATCAAAAGCCATTAAATCAAGTTAAATCAAATAAATCATGATAAGTCAATTAATTGTGTAATTAATCTAATTAATTACATAGTTCAATTTAAATCAAATCAACCCATTCAAGGGGTACACATGGCTAAACAAATTCATTAAATTCAATTAATTAAATCCTATTTTCTCTCAACCACCAAATGGGCGGAAAATCAATCAACCAATAGGATTTAAGGATGGAGCTCACATGGATCAAGCCTAAAATGAATCTCAATCACTCATTTGGAAAGAACATCTTGTCTACCCATTTTGTCTTCTTGTCCCAAGCTTTGAGGACAAACCATTTAAATTGTCTCCAAAGGGTGGAACCAAGGACTTAACCCCAACTCAATCATGATCAACTCAGCTACACCCCCTACCCTTACCAAAATCTATGAAAGCAAGGCATAATTCAATCAATAATCAATCCACAAATCTGAGAATAGCATCAAACCTCTTGCGAATTAGAGCTAGAAAGGCAAATATAGGAGCAATTAGCATTTCAATTTGGATTAATTATTTTAGCTTGCTTAATCATATCAATTCTCATTTTAAGACTATCACTGTTGAGAGCTTATCAATAGCATCCCTAACTAGAGATCCATAGAGTGCTTCATTGTTATTTATTTGTTAAAATAGCTCTTCCTTTGTGGTAATTTAGTTATTTTATTCATTTATTAGCAATACTAACCCTATGAAGGTACAAATTCTAGTACACAAAATGACACCCACCGTGGGGCCCTAGGCTTCACTTTTCTAAAAATCTGAAAAATTTCATTTTGTCAAAATTTTGCAGGTTTAACTCTTTGTTTTGCAAGTGAAATAGCGTGTATGATCATTTCTATAGTGCTTTTGACATTTTCTCTAGTACGTTTGATACCTGAAACAACACGTTGATGATAAAGTTTTGCACCTTTGCCCCGAGAAACAACACTTTTAATTCCTTCTATCTTTTGTCTGATATTCTTTCAGTGCTTTTGCCCTGACTAGCCAGCACGTTTGATTAGTTCACCAACGCGTTTACAGTGTTTTTGATGCCTTCACACAAAGTTTTAGCACTTTTGTTCTATGTTTCTGCGCTTTTAAACTTTTATTTAGCGCTTTTAATTCGATCCATAACACTTTTGAGCATTTAAGTAGTGCTTTCAATAGATTCAGTAGCGCTTTTGATTAAATTGAAAATTAACAGAATTTGATTGTCAGAAAATGTTTTCTCTGTCTCTGCAGGATGACTGATCACAAAAGAATTAAAAAACTAGAGACCAGATTCAATCATGAAGGAAAGGCTTTGACAAAGAGGATAAAAAAGGAGAATATTGCACACATCAAACTAGTTTTAGAGGATTCTCAGCAAGAAAGCAAGGTATATGAACAATATTTGAACATAATAGAATCATATAAATCAAAGTTCGTATCACTTAATTGGGTTTATTTACCTTAATCAATTTTTCTCAGAATTTGATAAGTAAGGTTTAGGTTCAAGTTATTCTTGTTTTTCTTCACTTTGGCTGGTTGTGTTGACTAATTTGTTGGAGGAGAAGCAATTGGAAAGGAACGATCACCACTAGGTGAGTATTAAAAATGAAAAATCCATAAAAAATGCCCCTAGCTTTAGCTAGCATCAATTGAAGGTAAGCCTAAACTTAGTCATTTTTTTGCTTAAATTGTGGCTTTGTCATTTCAAAAATATAGTAATTAAAGCAGCCTATTATTGTTTGAGGAATTTGACATTAGGCCTATGCTCTTCACTTTCTAAGTGAATCAAAATGCCAAAAGTGTTAAACTCCTTGATTAAAAGAAAGGCTAAGTAAATCAAGCACATAATTTGAACAACCCCTTGTTTGTAGAAAAGAGTAGCAATACTCGATTCTCTCTAGTTAGTGGGTTTGGTAATTGAACCTTGTTAATTGTGTTTGGGGATTGAGAAGTGGATAGGGATATGCTCTTCACCTTTTGGTGAATCAAACTCCCAAAAACCTATTTCTTCATTCTACTTTATTGCTTTCAAAATGAACATGCTAGATCTATAGTTGGGCTCGCCTCCCGAGATTTGCCTTAAAAGGGCCGGTGAGAGGGACAACCCAAAGTGGGATACAATCACCTTTGTCATGATCAACCAACCTACTATAAAACAAAATGTATACATCCTTAATGGGGTGTGTGACAAAAGGGTGTTAAATTTTCAAACTTCCTCGAGTAGTCCTTCGGGATTGCGCAAAACTCTAACATACCGGTGGTGGGAAGCCTCTTAATATACTTGGAGGATGAAAGTTTAATATCCATTTTGAATGGAATATTGATTAAAAACCTTGTTAACTTAGCAAAGACTACCTTATAGAGTCATGTTTACGAACCAAATCTTGAGCTAGGTAGATTGCTTGAAGTGTCTTTTTGTGCAAAAACCTGTGATAACATCCTACAAATTCAAACACTTTTTGTGTAGAGGGTTAAAAAGTGACGCAGTCAAGGATGGTGGATCTAATGAAGGACAGTCCAAACCTTATAGCTTCAGAATTACACAGTGGATTACTCACAAATGCAACACAAAGCTAATTGTTTAACATTGATTTTCATTAACATGCCCGACTGTAAGGCCTTCCGGGTTAGGGCCAATTACAATCAGAAAACAATTCTGCAAGATCCACAACCAGATCCAATACAATCTCAGCTAGTTTAGCTCTGAAGACAATCAGAAACTGATGGAAACCCTAAGGCAGATCTAAAATTGTGCTCAAAAGCCACCAAGCAATCTCCTTGTCTCCAAGTATGCAACCCCTAACTCTACTATTACAAGAAACTATTATCAGATTACAATATGATCTGCAAGTCCATCAAGAAATTTTCCACAACTTCACCAACTTTAGCTTCAGCACATCCAACTGATGTCTCTCAGTTGTCGATGATCTCCCAAGTTATGTCTCTCTCCTTCTTCTTATCCCTTGATGCCCCTAAACATCTACCCAAACACCCCTTAAATACTCATCCTCAGCTACAAGTTGGCTAGATGAAACCCTTAACTCCCCAAAAAAAATAATTAAATGTCATACAAGTCGGCTTACAAATGTATACAAACATTTAATTTAGCATGTCGGCCCATAATAATGGTTACCAACAATAAATGCACCAAGTCAGCTCCACAAATCACATAGAACTCCAGTCAGTAAGTCAGAACTACCGAGCGACAGTAAATTCACCGAGCAAGCTAGGCATCATCGAGCACCAGTGTTGACCAAGCACCACAGGCATGATCGAGTAACACTTTATCGAGTGCCAGAGACTATCAAATTCCTTCAGTGACCGAGCTTTCTTTAATGACCAAGACCATTGGTCAAGGTTGCGACCGAGTCAAAACCAACCAAAATACAAACACTTATGCAGTTTCACTGAGCACACAAAATGCCCCTACCTTAACCTTAGATGCCCCTACATTAGACACCCTAGGTTCCAAAAGATGTTCACATGTGAGAAGAACATCTTCTAGGGTTCAACACATAAACCCCAAACTGGTTCTTCACATACAAGTCTTCCACCTTTTCTGCTTGCATACTCTTCCACTTCATTTTTCTCTATCTCTTCAAGTCTTTTCTTGACAATGCACAGGTCGGTTCCCAAATCTGATCATTCATTTTCTCTGGATCTGCCAACTCAACTCAGCTACTAATACTCAGACTTCTCCTACCGAGCATTGTATCCATCAAAGGCATCAATGAAAACTTCCTGTCATCCTTCTTGATAGTAAACACATTCTTCACACAGTCATAAATAGCTCTGCAATCATATTGCCAAGGTCTACCAAGCAGTATATCACAACTATTCATCTTCACAATGTCACATAATACAAGATCCTTATACTAGCCAATCTGAACATCAATGAAGCATTGTTCTCTTACTTCTAGAGCATGAACATCTTGCAACCAGCCAAGCCTATAAGGGAAAGGATGTGTCATTCTCTTCAAACCAAGTTTATGAACCATGTCCTCAGTAATAAGGTTATCAGTACTACCACTATCAATAATAACATCACAAAGTTTACCTTCAGATTTGCACCGGGTCCTAAACAAGTTACTCCTTTGATAAGGTTCATCCTTTGTACCGAGCAATGTTTGTCGAAGCAGCAAGTTCTCTAATTCAGGTTCATTCTGAATGTTCTCATTCATCACAATAGTTCGTCGGTCAACCTTATTCTATGTACACTCAAAAGAATGGTGTCCTACCTCTCCATAGTTATAGCAAGTACCTTTAAAGATAACTCTACCTGTCTTCTTTGGTTCTACAGGTTTCTGTTCATCTTCTGCATCAGTTAGTTTATCCTTCACTAAGTAATCAATTTTCTCCTTCCCTCGCGAGTTACTAGGTTGTTTCCTCTTCAACTTATCTTCTACCTTTAGAGCATACTGATAAGCATCTTCAATAGAGTTGATCTTCAACATACCAAGCTCATCCTAAATATTGAATCTCAGACCATTCACATACTGAGCTACCTTTTCCTTACCAAGCTCTCGGTGTCCAGATTGAATAGTAAGTTTGTAGAACTCCTTAGTATAATCTTCAACAAACAGATCCTTCTATTTTAGATTCTACAACTTCTAAACAAGTCAAGCTCATAGTCAATGGGTATGAACTTAGCTTTCAACTTAGTCACCATCAATATCCACCGATTGATCTTTGTTTCACCTTCATCCTCTCGGTCTCTTTGTAGTTCTTTCCACCAAAGAGCAGCATGTCCTTTCAACTTGGTCTATGCTAATCTCACCCAAAGAGGATCTTCAATTTCTTCCAGCTCAAAGAAATCTTCAAGTTCACCAATCCAATCAATTAGATTGTCAGGCTTCAAAGTACCAGAGAAAGTAGAAACTTCCATTTGGTAACTACCAAATTGAGCAGCAGATCTAGGTAACCGAGCAAGTCTATCTTCACCAGATCTATCCCTCCAGTCATCACCACTAGATCCAGTAGGTTCAAATTCTTTAGTAGCTTCTTCATAGCCATCCTTAGTGCCAACATTTCAAGGTACACCAATAATAGCTCTCATGATCTCGATGACCATGTCATTCTTCATCAATTCCATCTGAAATTTGAAATCTGATTTCATCTTTTCTGTAATCTTTGACTCCACAGCATCACAAAGATCTACAATAGCTCTAGGGTCTAATCTTCTTAGTGACATCCTTAAAGATATGTAAAAACCTCTACAACAAACCCTCACTAACCACCTTATGACAATCTCCGAGTTGAAAACAAGTCAGATCGCAATCTACAATCTTACAAACAACTAGGGAACAATTCCACAAGTTTAGTGCTATGGATCTACAATCCATATTGTGCACAATCTCTTCATCAATAAGATCACTTTGCAAGATCAGCCTTGCTAGGTCAATCTTCTACTTCACAGGAACAAACTTCAACTCTGATACCACCTGACGCAGTCAAGGATGGTGGATCTAATGAAGGACAGTCCAAACCTTGCAGCTTCAAAATTACATAGTGGATTACTCACAAAGGCAACACAAAACTAATTGTTTTACACTGATTTTCATTAACATGCCTGACTATAAGGCCTTCCGGGTTAGGGCCAATTACAATCAAAAAATAATTCTGCAAGATCCACAACCAGATCCAATACAATCTCAGCTAGTTCAGCTCTGAAGACAATCAGAAGCTGATGGAAATCCTAAGGCAGATCTAAACTTGTGCTCGCAAGCCACCAAGAAATCTCCTTGTCTCCAAGTATGCAACCCCTACCTTTGCTATTACAAGCAACTATTATCAGATTACAATCTGATCTGCAAGTCCATCAAGAACTTTTCCACAACTTCACCAACTTCGGCTTCAGCACATCCAATTGATGTCTCTCAATTGTCGATGATCTCCCAAGTTATGTCTCTCTCCTTCTTCTTATCCCTTGATGCCCCTAAACATCTATCCAAACACCCCTTAAATACTCATCCTCAGCCACAAGTCGGCTGGATGAAACCCTTAACTCCCCAAAACAAATAATTAAATGCCATACAAGTCAGCTTACAAATGTATACAAACATTTAATTCAGCATGTCGGCCCATAACAATGGCTACCAACAATAAATGCACCAAGTTGGCTCCACAAATCACATAGAACTCCAGCCAGTAAGTCAGAACTACCGAATGATAGTAAATTCACCGAGCAAGCCAGGCATCGTTGAGCACCAGTGTTGACTGAGCACCGCAGGCATGACCGAGTAACACTTTACCAAGCGCTAGAGACTACCAAGTTCCTTCAGTGACTGAGCTTCCTTCAATGATTGAGACCATCGGTCAAGGCTATGACTGAGTCAAAACCGGCCAAAATACAAACACTTATGTAGTTTCACCGAGCACACAAAATGCCCCTGCATCAAAAAGAACAAGTTTACTTGTGGTTGTTGTGTTTGAAAAATACGTAGAACAAGTGAAAGAGATCCATTTGAAAAATTTATCTCATATTTTTAAATCTCTTCATAAAAATCAACTTTTGGGGGAATCAATTCGAAATCAAACCTTTTTGGATGCCGGTTTCCACACTCTCTCATAGGCTTAAACTATCTTTACAAGAAGATGACACTTGCATCACCAAAGAGGTCCCCAAATTTGAATATCAAAGTCCTTTCAACAATCACGATCAAGGAGAAAGTCTCCCAAATCTATTCAAAAAGAGACTTGAATCAATGGAGAGAAACTCCACTTTTCATGATTACCATCATGGAGGAAACAATGATAATATCAACAATGCTAACCAAGAACCTAAGGAGACACTTGAGGAAAGGGCTAATAGAGTGACTCAAGACATGGAATTTCTTGAAGTTATGGATAAACTAATAGACAGATATAGGGAGAAGTTTTTCCTAAACCTAGCCCAAGCAGGGATAAAACTCCCACACGATTATGTTGTGGATCAACTCAAGAAGAACCAAGAGGATGAAAACCTGATGAATGCTATGGCTCAACAATTGAAAATGTTCCAAGCCCAAATAGACTTAATGAAAAAGGCCACTGAGCCTAAACCTTTTTCTATTGAGGCCTTGTGTCCATTCCCTTTCGACAAGAGCCTAGTCATGGCACCTTTTCCTATCAATACAATCTTTCCTAAATATGACAAATACATGGGTAAATCAGACCCACGGGATCATCTTAGAGAGTTTTGCACTCTAAGTATTGAATTTATGCATAACACTACTAAATAGGATGAAATAGTATCCATCCTAAAATGTATGGGGGAAATATGAGATCTAATTCTAAATCCAAATTCCCAAAGGAAAGATCCAAATTGATCAACCCAAAGGTCAATACACAAAAGAATCAATCTATGGAGGATATGAAAGAGGAAGAAAACCTTATATTTCCCTATAAAGGAGTTGTGCTTTAAATCTGAAATAATTGAAAGGCAAGTACTAACCTCAAAATAGGGCAGATCTGGTAAATGCCAATTTATGATGTTTGTGTGTAGTTTCAGGCAATTCTGCAACCTGTTTCAGATTGGAAATACTGAGATGAAGAAAACCCAAAAATCTTTTATCTTTCTGACAGCAGGTAGTCTTTGACCCTGATAAAAGGTCAAAGGCTACATTCTTATTCTGAAGATCGACTTTGACTTTGTTCACAGATCTTGGAAGTTCACCGAAAAGGGTATCCAAATCCAAGCTCAGATCCGCAATTCCCCACTTGTACCTGCAAGAAAAAAGAGGGTTTTTGTTGTTTGTTTGAGGGGTTTGCCTTGGTCAAACCCCAGTTTGGAATCAACCTTAATATTGGAATTTAAATGAGAATGCTAGCAAGTAGTAGAAGTAGATCTAATAATGAAGCTATGCAATTCAATATATATGCAATTGTATTTCAAATGTAAACAAATATATTGGTATGAAAGCTTGAACAGAACAATGGCAAATGTAAATCAAAAACATGAAAGTAAAGGCAAAACCTCCATGCTTGTATGCTTGGAATCCACCTTGATATAAGAATGAATGGATCTTGAAGATGAACAAAGGATCTTGAAGGAAGATCACACCATCATGATGGCTAGATCTAGGGTTTGAATGATGAATCTTGCATGCTTGAACCAAATCCCTTCAAAGGCTTGAATGCTTGAATCCTTGATCTTCAATGGAGAAATTAAATGGAGAAAAGGACTTGAATGCTTCCTTTAATGGATGCTTGCTTGAAAGATAACTTGATGTCTTGTGAATATCTCCTTGAGAGCTCCTTGATCATGAAATTTCTTGGTGAATAATGGATGTTCTCACAAAACTTGATGGAGAAAATGAGAGAGGAAGGCCTCCTTTTATAGTGATCTAGGGCAAAAACCTCTAGAGAAGGCCGACATTGGGGAATTAAATCCCAATTAACCTTAACCCCTATAAATGGACCTAGATTAAATGCAATTAAGGATTTACCATTCCGAAACCCGAAATGGCCGACCCAAAAGTGGGAAAACAAATATCTTCGAAACCCAACACCTGAAAATCTTGGGAACTTTGAAATTTGAACCCTGGGTCAAAGATGAGGTAGACTTTATCCTAGGTTAGAGTCGAGGTTGACCCTGACCTAGGTCAGATTTTAGGTCAACTTTGACCTTGAGGTCAAAAACCTCAGGACCTCAGTCCATAATGCCAGGAAATGCAGAAATAAAGTGAAATCAGGTGTAGAGAGAAGAAGAACGGGGGGAGAAAGCTAGATTCGAACAAAGACTTGATCAAGGTGCTTGACATGACCCCATACTACTTACTTGGAGGGCTAAATGATCTTAACATGGAAGTGCTTCCATTTTAAGACGATACATTAAGCCCCCACTTTAGCAAGAGTATGGACTCGATGCAAACTCTTGGTAAAGGAGAAGGAAGAAGAGATCCCATTGGATTCAAAATGAGATAGGATGACACTTAGTTAGGGACAAAAGCCCCCAGGCTAAGGATTCTACCTCAACATACGTGCACGAGGGTGTGAAAACAAAAAAAGGAAAAAGACACAAAAGAGGGGTTAGTACTAAAATAAACCCAAATCAACTAGCACAAGAAACCTTGCTAAGAAACATTTCTCATACTAATATCATATTTGGAAAGCTATCATAAGAGCATAAATGATTACATAAGAAAGACAAGAGAAACACTATAAATAACATAGCTTCACGATCCTGTCCTACTAGCATGAAAGCAAAAAAAGAGAAAGGGAAAAGAGTGATTACCTCACCTAGTAAGATGCCCACCTTACCATGAATCACCCTGGAGGGAGAGCCGTGACAGGTTCACCCATAAACTGTGCTTGTAATTGTAATGTGTCTTCTGACAACTTTAGGAATTTCCATAGATCCACCTTCTTGTATCACTATGAATATGAAATGCGTGTCTTTAGCAACTTATGTGCATTACCTTTGGAAGATTTAGCATATAAATGCATGTCTTTTCATGATTTAGAAACTTATGTGCATTACCTTCCAAGATTTGGCATGTTGAAAAATTTGAAAAATGCATGTCTCCTCAGGATTTAGCAACTTATGTGCATTACCTTCCAAGATTTAGCATGTAAAAATAAAAAACTATAGTACAAGGGAGACCCTATATATGCCCCCCTCCTTAATATGGCAAAAACATACTATTTTGACATGTTAAGGAAAGGAAAGAACAAGGATAAAGCCTTCTTCAACATCAAGACAATATCCACAAATAACACTCAGTCCAAGCCAAGAAGGTCATAACTCTTATGAGGCCATGGAAGGGATGCATGAAAAGAGATATCATGCAAGAAGTGAAAAAAAAAGTAACCCTTGTGAGGGATAGCACACTATTCAATTTCCAAGGTGAGAGATATATCAACCATGGAAACCCAATGTCAAACAACAAAAGAGGTTGTTATCAAGGACATAGATCCTCAATGCAAACCAAAATTTTCATGTATGATTGGATATCACATAATATATAGATAATGCTTAACCAAGGAAAGAGGTGAATCCCGAAAAGACAGAAAAGAAGGAGATGGCATCCTCGCCCCCCAAGTGTAGGAACAAAGATGGAAGAGGATACCTACTTCACAATTCAAGGAGATATCCTGTTTAGCAAAAATGTATACCATATTCTTAGTGAGGGATATTGACCCTTACATCCAAGAGTATAGATAATCATGAAAAGGATATGTCACTCATGGAAAAGGATCCTCAAATGAAAGAGATCTTATAAAAAAGACCCCTATCATAGAGGAGTGCTTTAGATAAAATATAATCTTTCAAAAGGCGGGAACAAAGATTCAATCATCAAGCCACTTGCAAGGAAGAGGAAGAGGAATCTTTGAAATGAGGGAAACAAATCCAACACCAAGCAAGGGCGAGAGTTTATAAAGAACATAATTTTGCAACATAGAGAAGAAGTGATGACTTAGGACAATGACCTCTCATAAAGAAGATTATCCATAGTCAAAACATCCATCAATATGATGAAGTAATATTGCAATATAAACAAATACCACTAAGCTAAGGAAAGAAATTCCCTAGACAAAGAGAGAAGAAAGAACCTTGCCCCCCAGGGATAGAGACAAGGGGTATCTTTGCAAAACACATGTCTTAGAAAAGATATCTTGAATAATAGAAGAGAGAAATGGATAAAAATCTATCATACTACAAACCATTGAGATAAATGAAAGAATAACCAATTAAGCTCAAAGAAATAACATAATGTATTCTAGAAGACAAGAAGAAATATATCTCTTGCCCCCCAGTCTAGAGGAGAAAAGATCTATGTTATATCAAAATGAGGGGTAAAATTATGAAGAAATCTCAAAGGAGAAGTTTCTTTTCTCTTATCTTTTTGGATCGGATAATAAGGAGAAGGTAATTTGAAGAATCTTTGCACATCATGAACCATAGTTTGAACCTCAACATAAGTGTGGGAAGAACTAGGAATAGCAGATGGATAATTAGGAATTAGATTAGGAAAGATAGGATTAGGATTATAACACCCGAGGATCAAGACAAAACATCATTTACATGTGCATGGGGGACATTCTATTGGAATGTTATTCCCTTTGGTCTAAAGAATGTCAGAGTGACCTATCAAAGAGCCATGACAATAATATTTCATGATATGATGCATAAGTTCATGGAGGACTATGTAGATGACATACTTGATAAATCTCATTTAAGAGAGGAACATCTACCCATATTAGATAATTTTTTTGAAAGATTGGAACAATTAAAAGTAAGGCTAAATCCAAAGAAGTGTGCATTTGGCTTTCAATTAGGAAAGCTACTAGGCCTGTACATTGTTTTAGCAAAAGGAATAGAGGTAGATCTCGCTAAAGTCAAAGCCATCATGGAAATGGAAGCACCTAGAAACATAAGTTAGATGAGATCTCTTCAAGGAAGGATCCAATCCATACGAAGGTTCATATCTCAATTGGTAGAAAAGTGCCATAATTTTACTCAACTCCTTCATAAGGACATAGTTTTCAAATGGGATGAGAAATGTGAAGAAGCCTTCAACTTGTTGAAGAAATATCTAATGAACCCTCCAAATTTGATGCCACTTATAAGAGGCAAGCCTTTGATTTTATACATTTCAGTGACCAAGCATTCATTAGGGGCACTCTTGGCACAAGAAAATGAATTAGGAAAAGAAAAGGCTATCTACTACAGAAGTAGAACTTTGGTGAAATATGAGTTGAACTATAACTTCATCAAAAGAGCATGTTTGGCCATGGTTTTTGCTTCCCAAAAATTATGCCACTATATGTTATCCCACAAGATTTGACTCATTGCAAAGATAGATCCCTTGAAATATCTTCTTAGCAAAACATCATTGAATGGAAGACTAGCCAAATGGGTCATGGTGCTAAGTGAATTCAACATAGAATATGTGGATTGAAAATCTATCAAGGGCCAAGTCATAGCTGATCAGTTAGCAGAATCACCATTGCAAGATAACCACCCAATATAAGTGGAATTTCCAGATTCTGAAATTGTGAATGTGGAAGTAAAAACATGGCAACTATATTTTGATGGTTCCTACACACAACATGGATCAAGAGAAGGCATAATTTTGATTACTCCTCAAGGATCTACAATTCCTAAATCATACAAATTGATATTCCCATGCAAAAATAGTATAGCTGAATATGAAGCATTGGTCATTGGAATCAAATTGGCATTAGAGTGGAAAGTGGCAAAACTAAAAGTCTATGGAGATTCACAATTAGTTATCAATCAAATTAATGATGAATATCAACTGAAATATGACAAGATGATACCTTACAAGAATATGATTGAGAATCTCAAGAAGTACTTCACTCTTATCACATTTGAGCAAGTCACAAGAGAGAAGAATAAAACAACAGATGCAATGGCTACTTTGGCATCACTTCTCCAAATACTAGATCAAAGCGCCAGATATGAATTCCTGGTAGAAGAAGTTGAGCAACCTGCATTTGACCCTACCCATCCTCATACCATTTGTTTTCTAACCAAACATGAATCACCTTGGTATGGAGATATTTACACTTACCTAAAAGACCAAATCCTACCCATAGACCAAACCAAGAACCAAAAGAAAAGCTTTATCTGACAAGCCACTCATTACACCTTAATATCTGACACATTGTATCGTAAAATTCTAGACGAAATGCTTCTTAAATGTCTAGAAAAAGAGGAATCAGATATAGCCTTATGAGAAATTCATGAGGGAATTTGTGGGTCACATTTGAATGGTTTAACCCTAGCTAAGAAACTTCTTAGGATAGGATATTTTTGGCCTATGATGGAGAAAGACACTTGTCACTTTGCTAAAACTTGTAGAAAGTGTCAATATCACAGAAACTTGATATATGTGCCCGCACAAGAGCTTCATCCTATGACGACACCTTGGCCATTTTATCAATGGGGTCTAGACTTAATAGGAATGATTTATCCACCATTTTCAAATGGTCATAAATTTATTATCATGGCAATGGAGTACTTTACCAAATGGGTGGAAGCTGTACCCTTATTAACTACAAAAGTAAAATAGATATCCTTGTTTATCCTAAACCACATAATATGTAGATATGGTGTACCTCATGCCATTATAATGGATAATGCAAGGCACTTCAAAAACAAGGACCTAAAGGAGTTATGCACAAATTTTCAAATGATACATCATTCCTCATCAATATATTACCCCCAAGGTAATGGACAAGCCGAAGAAATAAATAAAAACATCCTAAAGATATTGAAGAGAATTGTTGACAATTCAGGTAGAGATTGGCATATAAAAATAAACTCGACCTTATGGGCTTATAGGACAAGTATCAGAACGCCAACTGGAGCTATGCCATTTTCCTTAGTCTTTGGAACAAAAGTAGTTTTACCTTTGGAGGTAGAACTTCCATCCTTAAGAGTATCTCTTCACGGTTTGATAAGTGAGGAAGACTATAGAGTTGCTAGGTTGCATGAACTAGAACTGCTAGATGAGAAACAACAACAAGCATTTGATCACTTAAAAGTATATCAAAACCGAATGTCAAAGACCTATAACAAGCATATCAAGTCAAGAACATTCCAAATAGGTGACTTAGTTTTGTGAGAGAATCCCAAGAATCAAGTAGAAAGAGAAAAGAAAGGGAAATGGGAAGCAAACTGGTTAGGACCTTTTGTGATCACTTTGTCTTTTGGGACTGGCACCTATAAGTTAGCTGATTGTGATGGAGAAGAGTTACAAGAATCTATCAATAACATTCATCTCAAAAGGTTCTACACATGAAGCAGATGAAAGAGGATAAAGAAAAAGAGTATTAGAAAATTAGATGGGGAGCATCCTATTTATTGTACATAGTCAAAAGAGATTCTAAAAATACCAAAAACATTTGAAAAGCATAAAAGAACAAACAAATCAGAAATGCAGAAAAGATAAAAAATAGTAGAAAATTGAGCATGAAGAAAGCCAAAAACATTCATATATGATCCTCAAAAATATGTTGTCTTGGTGAAAACCTAGACAATAGGTGCCTTGATGATATGAAATGAAAAAAATTGAAAAAGGGAAAATACAAAAAAATAAAAAAAGAGAAAAAGTGCCTTGGTGAAAACTTAGAAAATAGGTGCCTTGGTAGCAAAAAAAAAGGGAAAAAAATTTAAAAATAGAAAAGGAAAGCAAGATCCATTCAATCGGTGAAAACCTAGTAAAAAGGTGCCATTGAAAGTCCAAGTTAGTCATATACCCTAGCAGTCATCCTTGTAAATATTGCATTCGCCAGCATTTGTATATATTGCATAATAAAACCCCACAGTTTCATTTGCAAGTACCTAAAGATTTTGGTCACCTAATCTACAAATTTTCCTAAGTCCAACATTGAAATCATATCAAATTGGGGGAAATCTACTCTAAAGGAGAAAGGATTCATCAAAAGCAAACTTCAATCAATCATCAAATCAATTCATCAAAAACACAAGTAAAACACTTAATCAAATCCTCATTCTATTCCAATTTGAAACCAAACACAAATTTGATTAGAGATCTTACACGTCCCTATCTTTATCAGGATTAAAAGTATGAAATGGATGGAACTACACTTGAAATATGGATTTAAAAAACATTGTAATTTTTTTTTCTAAAGTATTGACTTGATTGATGAAGTCATGTCTTTCTAGCGAATCGATGAAAGTTTGTAAACTAGACAAGCTATGATGAAAGCATGATATTTTATTGATTTTTGAATGACTGTCTTAAGATCAAAGTTTTAAAGCATGTATTATTTTTCTAAGGACATGATCATCAAAGAATCATCGAGGACTTGTACATGTGATGAAACTAAGATCTTTGTTTGTTTATGTAGAAACTGAGAAATTCAGATTCAACTTCCAAGACCAATATGCATGCAAGATACCTATTACAAAGAACGAAGCAAAAGATGGAAAAAGAAGAAACCCTTATGTACTCAAAATGAGAGAGTGAAAAATGAATTCAGCATAATGAAAAATAATTACAAGAGTTCAACCTATAAGGTGAACGAAAACCCTAAAAAGGAAAAAGCTAGGTTGCATAATATAATTAATATAAAATATTAATTATATGCACCTAAGAGACAACTTAAGTGACAATAGAGTACATAGACAACTTAATAATTAAATCAACATGATCTAATTAATAAGTGAAGATAAATACTCTAACACCCCCCCTTAAGTGAAGCTCAGGAGGTAAGCTAACCTAGCATAGCTATGAAAGTAGGAAATGGGTCCTAGAAACGAGGCCTGATCAGGTACTCGATACAAGGAAATCTTTGTAAACCAGAGACAAAGGAGAAAACCTAGTGGGAAAAAATCCTCTCCAAAAAGAGATGTAAAATCAAGAAAAGGAAAAAAAAAAGACTTCAAGAGACTCTCTCAAAGCCATAAGTACAATGCGTGCTGCCAACCCCCCCATGAGAGAGGGTCAAGGCTCCAAAGCTCCCCCTGAAATAAAAGAACCCCTGGATCAATGAACAAACCACCATGACTCCAATACAAAGGAGTGAAAGGCAGTGAACACTGAAGAGGTAACCTTGAAAGATGAGGTGTCACTGGAAGGCCAAGCTATGCTCAAAGGAGTAGACACAAGAGTCCTAAAAGGGAATCCCCAATGTAGGTGGTATGACAGGTGCGCTGACACTATCAGGAGAGAGGAGATGAATGTCCTCTCTAGAATCCTCAATAACTACACCTGGTGGCTTGATGAATGGAGCTGGAGGGTCTGGTAGTGCTGAAAAAGAGTCTTGCTGAAGAGAGGAAACCTCAACAAGATGTGGTGAGGTAGTCATAGAAGTGGTCTCAGGAACAACACAGAGGTTCAAGTGACCTGTTTGCCCCACATGATGCGCTCACAAAAGAGGAGAGATGTGCTCTGATAATGGAGATGGTGGACCAAAGTGTGAAAAGGTGTAGAGATAGGTGGAATGATCAATTGTCCCTATAGCAACAATGCCTCTTGTCACACTATCCTAGATGAAGACTGAATCTGCCGTGAACTCAATTGTCTTCCCTGACCCACTGAGTGTAATATGATAAATCAAGAGAAGGTTTGCAGACAAAGATGGAACATACAATACATCATTGAATGTACCATCTTGAATGCCTAGAAAACCTTTCCCACAGACTATCATAATAGTGTTGTTCCTCATGAGAACATGAGGAATAGGAGAAGCCTTAATAGAAGAGAAGATCTTCAGAGAAGATGCCATATGGTGAGAAGCACCTAAATCTAGTAACCAAAGGACATGTGAAGGGGATGCAATGGAAGCTCATAATTCATGACCCTATCCAAAATCATGTCCAGAGGTTGAAGATGAGGTAGAAGATTGACAAGCAGACCCCTGTGAGGTAGAAGAGGATGGAGAGGAAACAATGCTCTTCTGAAGAAGAGCTTGCAAATTTGCAATATATTTCTCATAGCCATCAAATCTTTCTGAAAATAATGTGACTCATCATGAGGCCCCTTCTGACAATAGGAACATGTAGGGCTCTCAGTCTTCTGTTTCTCCTTCTTAGAAGAGGATGGTGGGCCAGTAGAGTGCTGAGAAGAGGAATTAGATATCTACTTCTGATTCTGCTTCTGTGTATCCTGAGGTGTCTTGGCAAGCAATGCCTGTGACTGTGAACCTATAAGTGAATCCATCTGATTGAGCTTGGACTGCTCACAAGTCAACCTGTCACAAAAAGTCTCAAAAGAGGGCATAACATGTTGGGCACCTAGTGCATCCACAGTGGAGTAGAAGGTAGAAGTGAAAATTTGATAAGGACTATGAAGCTTTGAGAGTGTCAGAAAGATACACTCATCATTTGACTTTTTCTTTCCAGCAACCTGTAAAATAGAATGAAGAGACTTGAACTTCATCAAGAAGTCCTCGATGCTAGTGAATGATTCAGGCACCAAGGAGGTGAACTCTGCATCTATTTGGAGAACCCTGAGTGTGGTCAAACCATCCAGGTGGAACACCAACCCATCTAAAATATTCATTGCAATGAGGCCCATTGCCTCATCCATCCTATTTCTCTACATAAGAGCCTCATAAGGCCACTGTAGAACTGGCCAAGTCTCATCGAGGCATGACCATAACACTTTTGCCATAAGCAATCTGGTCATCTGTCCTTTCCAAGTGTGATAGTTGTGAGGTGTAAGGCGGGTGACATAAGAGTCCGCCATTGAGAGAAAGTAGACAGAAGTAGAAGGGTCTCTTTGAAATAAATGACAGAAAGAGAATTTGTACCCCCCATAAAATATTATACTATCTCCCGTACACTTCAAATAAGTATGTAAGCACCAAAAAAATAAGGAAAAAACCTGATTTCCAGATGTAGAGAGGAAAAAATGAAGCCTCCACTTTGATGCCAAAAATAGCTAATCAAATGACAAAAACAAGAAATGAAACCAACATGAGAGCGACGGGCTCAGAAAGACCTTTCTGACAATATATCATATGTCAAATTTTGAGTTCGTATGAGCCCTGTAGGACCAAAAAAGCTCAGGTACCCCCAAAATGCAAGCTCCCTAGAAAAAACTAGGCTCGACAAATATTTTGATAGTCGTATGGCCGTCACGGGACGTCCGACAAGCTAAGGTGGCTGGTGGGTGGCGGAGCCAGCAGAGGTGGTGGTCGGGCGGCACGGCGATGGCAGTGCGGCGGTGCGCGGGCGGCGTAGTTTAATTGAATGGGCCATGTTAAAATAAATGCAATTTTTTTTATTTTTTAAAGAAAATTTGATATTTTTTCTCTTTTTCCATGCTCATACGACCCTAATAGGCCAGAAAAATTCTCCCAGATGCCTCAGAGGCCAAATAGGTTGAGTTTTATATGAAAATAGGGGTTGTTGGGCCTTCCGGATGCAATCGTGAGGTTAGTTTTTGCCCAAAGTGCTCCAAAAAAATGAGACCCTTCAGATCTAATAAAAAATAACATAAAAAATTACTTGATCCACAGCTTCAAATGAACTTGAACAAGCAACAATAGAATGACTTTGATACCATGTAGTAACTGAGAAATTCAGATTCAACTTCTAAGACCAATCTGCATGCAAGATACCTGTTACAAAGAATGAAGAAAAAGATGGAAAAAGAAGAAACCCTTCTATGCTCAAAATGAGAGAGTGAAAAATGTATTCAACATAATGAAAAATAATTACAAGAGTTCAACCTATAAGGTGAATGAAAACCCTAAAAAGGAAAAAGCTAGGTTGCGCAATATAATTAATATAAAATATTAATTATATGCACAACTTAAGTGAAAATAGAGTACATAGACAACTTAATAATTAAATCAACATGATCTAATTAATAAGTGAAGATAAATACTCTAACAGTTTATGCAAAATGATACCTTGGATATTTTGATGTTCAATATCATAATACCAAAATCCACTTGCAACATAGAATCCAAAAAAATCGATATTCGCACCCTCATGATTGACTTCAATTAGTGATAGTCGTACCAAAAAGAGATGGGAAAGAAATGAAGGAGGTGCAAAAAAGTATTCATATCATCATAGTTGAACTAGTGATGGTTGTACAAAATCGGGATTCCAAAAAACTGCTCAATGATGATTATAATAAGCTCCAAATTTTTGAATGGTCATAGTTAGTTTCATACATCCTAGATTAAATGCATTTAAAGTATTTGCCTTTCTTAGCTTCAAAATTACTTTGCAAGAGGAAAAATAGAAAAAGGGGGTGTAGTCAAATCAAAAAACAAATAAGCATAAAAAACTATATGTGATCTAGTGTGTTGGAAATAAAAAACAAAGGTGCATTCCATTAGTTCATGATCATTTGTAGATCCATATTATCTTGCATTAAGTTGCATTCATTTTAATCTAAGTTCATTCCATATAGTTTAAACCATCTTCATACCATTAATTGCATTAAGTTGCATTCATCATTCATTAAGTGCATTAGGTTGCATTCATACTTTAAATCATTTTCCTTAAAGATCATTGCATTAGGTTGCATTCTTTTTAAAAACCTCATCTCATTTAAGTGTGCATTCCTTAAATCATTCATCCATTAAAGTGCATTTACCATTACATCCATTAAAATCATTTTAAAATCATCATTAAGTGCATATCATTTAGTTCATTATCATTATATACCATTCATTATCATACAACATTTAGAAACATTAATCATTAAATATCCATAATCATTATGCATTACATCATATAGGTTCATCACATTTGCATATCATAAATACATCCATTATCCATTAAATCCATGCCATACATCGCATTACATATATCGATCTTATCAAAATAAATTCATTTATCCATCATAAACCATATCCAAAGGGTTTAGGTTAGTTGGTTGAAGCAATGAGTTCTCATTATGGAGACCCTAGTTCAAATCCCAAGAGGGACATCTTTGTGGAATTCTAAGTTGTGACTATTGGTCTTCCAATTGTTGTTTCTAGTGTGGTTGCTCGTAAGGAGCTCATAAACTTGTAAACTAATATGATAAAAAAAGTTTGTAAACTATCTTGAATAAATAAATAAATAAAAATTCATTTATCCATCATAAACCATATCATTAAAGTCATATTACATACATTCATCTATTATATGTCATACATAAGACAACCATATTAAGCACCAATAGAACATGTGCATCCATATCAAAAACTGCATTCTGAAAAGTATAAAACAAAGCATATAGGAGATAGAATCATGTAAGTCTGCATATCATAGTAAAACACCTGAAACATGAGGTCCAACACATGATGACATCACATAAAGTAAATCAAAACTAAGAATCAAAGTCTATGACATCATCATCATAAATCAGAACAGAGCATCAGAGTTTACGATATCATCAAGGAAACATCTGGAAATCAAAGTCTATCAAAGTAGCAAAGTATCAAACAAAAACAACATCAACTGATCAAAAGAATACAACAGAGTCCAATGTCTTGATATAAAAAATGAGATCACATACATCATCAATGTATAAAAGAATGTAAATCTGTATCATCTCAAATCATAGATCAACTGGCCGAACTACCAACACCATCACCATTAGGATCGGGAGCAGTATCAGGAGGACAACTTGAGCTCAGCTGTAACCCATGCTGACTCATCACTGCCATGAGGGCCTACATCATAGTACTAAGCTGTCTAACCTCATGTCTAATCTTAGAGACATCTTACTATAAAGCTCAAACCTCTGGGGCAACTGTTGGAGCCTCTGAACTAGGAACCTGTGTAGAAGGAGTTTGTGGTGGAGGCATGGATGAAGAAGGCATGGAAGAAGATGGAACAGATAATGATGGAACAAATGATGAAGAAGATGGACATGACGAACAAGATGGCATCAAACTAGAATCAGGTGCTTGAGATGGTGGAGCCTATGGAACAATCAATGGAATACCCTTTTGAGGAGGAGGACCTTGTGCCTGATCTAACAATACATGTGCAACCTGTGCATCTACCTCTCTCTGGTGTCTAACCCTATGTTGAACCTATCTACTTGTTAGATCCTTGGAAACCTAATGTAATTCCCTATCCACACCATCTCTCACTTGACCACCCCTAGGAGGAATGGGAGCAACATCAATAACTAGCATAAGAACTCCACTCGCTTTGGCTGCTCGACGACCCCGTCATCCTCACCATTCTTGAATATTACTCCCACCCCTACCACCATCTCCACCATCTCCATCATCACCATCATCACCATCGTCACCATCAGAATCCTCATCAATACCAGGGATCCTCTCAGCTTGATATGTGAACCTCAGAAATAGGTTCCGAGTGAACCAATCTGCATAATCATCAGTCATCCTTGCATCAATAAAATCCTCCCTCATATCCCATGGCAAGTGCCCAAGGTCTTATATCTCTTGATGGGCTATCCTAAAATCCACAATAGGACCCCATAGTGATCTCTTGTCCTAAACTCGAGCATACATAGCAATGCCTTGGGGCATACCCTGTGTCCGTCCATACTATCGTAGTACCCTCCGAAAGCAAAATCTCTCTATAATGTAAGGGGTAGGACCAATCATCCAACAAGGACAAAACATATATGGAAGCTCTATACCATCCTCTGGCCATGACTCACAACCCAGATAAGGTCGCTAGATAACTTGATCCATATCATCGATCACACGATGCCAGTAATCTAACTTCCCCATATGGGTCTGCACTACCATCCCCTCATACATCCAGGAGAATGGCCAACCTGGATCTTGGTGTCATGTTGATATAGAGCATGTCACTAGGAGATGCTCCTATGTCCAAAGCTGAAGTAATATAGCTCTTGCAAAGAGCGTAGAAGAGTGCCTGTACTCAAAAGTATGCAACTCATGATAGATCTGCACTAAAACGCATGATCCCCAATCAAACCGTCGAGGATGAGCCATGAATAGGATCCCATCCGACTACAAATCCATGACCTCGCTTATATGGTATGAGGAATCCTCTGATCAATGCACCCAAAACCACTAGCAAAATTGGAAAGGAATGAAACTGAGACCACTAAATGTGATAATCACCAATGGTAGGATCCTAAAAGACTTGTTGACACACCGCACCATCGTAGACCTGATCATAAAACACCAAGTATCCTTTAGTGGGAAGGTGAAGGATGCGGTATACATCCTTAGGGGTGATGGTCATCTCCCCCATCGGTAAGTGAAAAGTATTATGGTCCGAGTGCCATCTCTCAGCCTTAGCAGTAATTAGTCCTTGATTCACTCGAAATCGAGGTAGAGGAAGTAGGAAAGACAAACCACATCAGCTGATATGTCTCTGATCTAGACCACTGAGGTCCTCGATCATGCTAAGAGGTAAAGGGTACAAAACACAGACACCCAGTGACTTAAGCACTGTCTACAAAAAGCAAGTTCAATTACATTAGTTTTGAAGTTAGTTATCATTTGAATTATCCTAAGTTAATCAAATATTTACAAAATATCAAACCACAATCAATTTTCCTGATTCTATTCAGAGAGGACAAAAAATTCATCATCATCCATTATCTAAATCTAGATTAATGATCAAACATTTAGACTATGACTGACTCAAACTGACATCTTACGACTCACTATCAAATCAAGGTTATTACCTAAATCGATTAACTAATCGATGACGCTGAATAGTTTGGAAAACTGACTAAGGCATTTTTAAATTTTTCCAACTAGGGTTAACGCGCTATTTCAGTGTTTAAAAGCGTTAAAAATCAAAAGCGCTATTTAAAAGATTAAAAGCACTACCTAAAAGATCAAACACTCTAAACAAGATCAAAAGTGCTAAAACTTTTCAAAAGTGCCATTTCAAAGATTAAAAGCGCTATTTTAAAACTCAAAAGTGAAAACTCAATCAAAAGCGCTAATCTAAAAATTGAAAGCGAATAAGGCCCTAATTCTACATGTAAAAGTGCAATTCTGCTTTACGAAAGCACTATTTAAATTTGTAGAAGTGCTAAAAAGCAAGTAAAAGTGCTATTAAAGTGTGCATACACACTATTTCATTTCTAAAATGCAAAAAAATATGGTTTTTGCCAGAAAAATTCAATTTTTTTGAAATCTAAAGCATAAATTGAAAAACTAAGAGGATTAGGTACTTACTGGAGGTCCGTAGGTCAATGGCCGATGATAGCATCGACCACACTCGAATCTATGCTCACAAATCAGGATTACCATCGCAAATATCTTGGAGGGAGTCAGAGCAAAAAGACAACTTTAAGAGTGAAAATGAATAGTGAAAATGACTTTTTACCCCTTTATATAGGCCATTTTGACCTAAAAAGGGTATCTTTGACTAGAAAATGCTCAGGGACCCAAATTTTTTACCAAATCTACCAAATTAGGGGCATTTGTCATCACTCAAACACAAAAAAAATATCAGAAATGAAATCAAAATTCATTATAAAATTGACCTAATCAACGCAAAATGACCTAAACCAATAACTTTTACAAACATTTATTTAATTTCATTTCATTTCCGAGGGGGCATACACTCAGATAATCAGAATAATAACAAGATCATCAAATCAGGGGCATGACCATCAAATCAGAGTGTAATCTTTTATCAATTTTTTTTTTGCTTATCTATCGAAAGGGGCATCAAACATCAAACCGAATCAAAATCGAGTACCATATCAGTGAACTATCATCGAATTGACCATCAAGAATATCAAATCAATCAGAACTGCATTAATCCTATTATCAGAATCAACATCTTATATCAAACAACGAGATTGACCATTGACGAAATCAAGACCTTCTATGAAGTTGAATCAGGATATTCTTTGAATCAACACACTTCACATGTCGACTCAAAGAGGGGCATTTGTAGTCAACTGAAAATGGACAAGATTATTTTAATGAGAAATCAAGGCAAAGATCAACACAATTCAATGCAATTAAATCAAATCAAATCAAAATCAAAGATAAATTGCAATTGAACCTTAATCCAAAATTAATTGAAAATCAAATGCCAATAAATCAAGTTAAATCAATTAATTGTGTAATTAATCTAATTAATTACATAGTTCAATTTAAATCAAATCAACCCATTCAAGGGGTACACATGGCTAAACAAATTCATTAAATTCAATTAATTAAATCCTATTTTCTCTCAACCACCCAATGGGAGGAAAATCAATCGGCCAATAGGATTTAAGGATGGAGCTCACATGGATCAAGCCTAAAATGAATCTCAATCACTCATTTGGAAAGAACATCTTGTCCACCCATTTTGTCTTCTTGTCCCAAGCTTTGAGGACAAACCATTTAAATTGTCTCCAAAAGGTGGAACCAAGGACTTAACCCTAACTCAATCATGATCAACTCAACTACACCCCCTACCCTTGCCAAAATCTATAAAATCAAGGCATAATTTAATCAATAATCAATCCACAAATATGAGAATAGCATCAAACATCTTGCGAATTAGAGCTAGAAAGGTAAATATAGGAGCAATTTAGCATTTCAATTTGGATTAATTGTTTTATCTTGCTTAATCATATCAATTCTCATTTTATGACTGTCACTATTGAGAGCTTACTAAGAGCTTATCAATAGCATCCCTAACTAGAGATCCATATAGTGCTTCATTGTTCTTTATTTGTTAAAATAGCTCTTCCTTTGTGGTAATTTAGTTATTTTATTCATTTATTAGCAATACTAACCCTATGAAGGTACAAATTCTATTACACAATAACTAATCCTTCAATTAAGTCTCTTAACTCAACCTTCTAATTTAGAACTGATAAATCATTTCCTTTTAATTAGTGTGCATAAAATCACATGATTATATATTAATTATAATTAATATTTTTAGCACCACTTAATTTGATAATTAATATCAATTTATATTATTTGAACATTAAATTTAGATTTAGATTTAATATTTAATTAAACCTTTATTTTCATAATTAGACTTTTAATTAAGTCTTTTAAATAATCAATGATATTTAATTAGTTTTTATTAATTAAATATCAATATATTAATATTTCCATATCCATAAGATATAATTTTTTTAATCTCATAATTAATCTTAATTAAATCTTTAATGCATTAAGGACACCAAATTCATATCAAGGCACCTGACAAACAAACACGAAGGAAAAATCGACCAAACCTATAAAGTAATAATCAAGCTTAAAGAAAGGGTTCATGAATGCCATCACCTTGACCAATTTGGACAGTAGCAGATAAGATAATTGTCCACTATTTGAGGATAATAAATGACTTAGGTTTGGATTCAGACCTGGATGCTATCTCCCCTCTCTTACCATTGAGATATTGCAATAGGACACAGTCATTCCTGGCAATTCAGGGAAGTTGATGCCTGGTACTTGAAATCCTACATAAAAGATGAGGATGTACAAACATGTATATATAACAAACAATGGCAGGATAGGCGATCATGTGGATCTCACAAGCAAGCAACTATGACTTCATCCCTCAACCACATCAGGCACTTTAAATAGAAATATAAAACATACATGCCAACCATACACATACAAGTATGGGGTTAGTAAAAATTATAACATCAGTAACATCATCATACATAATTAGTCATCATTATCTAACTGTTGGAAACTGCAATTGAAGCAATTTTTGTATTGTCATTGATGTCAAACCTTAATTGGTAAGACAAATGCCATCTAAGAAAGTATTATATCTATTGATTGATGAAAAGGATCAGGGCAATAGAACCTAGGGAAAGGTTGAGTTATTTGATACTTTAATGAGTACTTGATTATTTGGCACAATGATAAGATAATGTATTATTTATATAAGTAAGAAGAAAGACTGAAGAAGTAGGCTTAACCGAGCAAAAGTGAAGAAATATAGTTTAAGCCAAGTGATGTTAGTGTCGATCGAGTGCCAGTATATGCCAAGAAACTTTAGTATTGACCGAACATCAGGAAATGATGAGTGATAGGAATTTACTGAGAAAGACAATGTTAGTCAAGGAAGACAGTTTGTAGAGATGACTGAGTTATGCAATGATGACCGAGGAGATGAACACAATATTGACCAAGTGTTAGTAATTTACATTTGGAGGAAGAATTCAGATCTCCAGCCGACATAGTTGAATTCTTTGATTATGTAAATCATGTTGACTTTATTAATTAATTGTATGAAGAATTTAATGCATGGTAAATCATTTTATTATGGATTCAATGAGGAGATTGAAGATGTTTCTAGAAGGATGGATGAAGAACTTAAATGTTGGAAGGATTCAATAAATTTGACCTAAACCTAAGATCTACGAAGGAGATTAAATGACAAAAGATGAATCTACTTATTGAAGAGGTATAAAGGAAAACCTAAGTGTGAAGTTACAGAGTATGCTAGAGTTGTTGATGTTATTGACTGATAAGTCTAAGCAGAAAGCTAAAGGTGAAGGAGTTGATCAAAGTTGTGATTACTTGAAGTGAATTTTGAGAAGATCAGAGATGGAGATAGAAATGGAACTCAATCAGTAAATCAACATATATGTGTGAATTGGATCTGTTATTTGCAAAGTGAGTTGTATGTTTTTTTAGATAAAAAACTACTACTACTTTCTAACCATTGTATCAGTATAAATCCTTTAATCAAGGTTGACCTAATAGTCATTGTTTAAATTCTTTAATCAAGGTAGCATTCTAATGAAATGTATTTAAGTCCTCTAACAAGGCCACTCCTAACAGGGTGATTGAAATCCTTTAATAGGGTCACACCTAGCAGTGTGTGATGAGGCATATTAATGTCTTAATTTTGATATAAGTTTTTATAATTTGGACACACTCTTTGTGCTTTGACAAAACATTCCTGAACACTTGTTGTAATTATTTTGTGAACTTATGCCAGAAACAACTAGAACCTACTAAACCTATGGGTAGTGTGTATGACATGTTTTGCTTAATACTATACATAGAATGCAGTATTTCATATAACCGTTTTAAGCTATGCTCTAACATCTGAGTAAAAGTAGGAATGTTATCTTGCATGTATATTTAGATGTTGCTAACTTTTCAGGAGAATGAGGAGTGACGCAAGGAGTGGTGATTACTACATTTAAGGAGAAAGACAATGAAGACCGATCATGACAAAGAAAGCACAGTTTAGTTCTATTGAATAAGCCATGCCTGCAAAGGAGTTTTAGAGAATATAGGGGATACAAGTTGCTATATTTCTTGCAAGTTGTTTATTCTGTTGCTTGGTAGTAAATGTGTTATGTCATGGTTGATCTTCCACCTTCTTTTCTAGTGATGTTTGCTTAAGACTTTTATGAATGTTTTAAAATAAGAATCCAATCATATATATATTTGATCTTGGATTGTCTTAGAAGCTAAGGAGAAAATAGATAATGTTGATTTAGACTTAGAAGTTATTTTTTTCTGTTCTTCATGGCTTATTTAGTTCCTATGTAATCAAAGAAGGATTTTAATGGAAGAAAGATTTTGAAGCACTTGTTGTGTTCATAGTTAATTGAAACCGACCAAGGGGGCCCACTTGGGAGGTGGAATAGATTTAGGTAGAATAGATTCATTTCCTGTAGTTTCCTATTTTTAGATAGATTTATTGTATTAGTCCTGTAGCATTATTACTATGAAGTTCTTGCAGCACTTGCATAAAATGATCATAGTGGATGTTCTAAGTTTTTAATTAGTTTAGGTTCATTTTTGAAGCTTCCTGCAATTATTTGTTGTTAGCTAAAGTGTGTTTACTATTTTGTAGCAACAACATAGATTCTTCCAATGCATTTTTAATTTCCTCCAGCATAGGTGTTATGACTCCTAAAGGAACTTAGTGCACAAACTGTGCTGGCCCATTTCAAGTCCTACATCCTTGGATTGACAATTCAAGTGTATTTAATGATGGAATAGGTAATCTTTAGAATAGATATACTATCTTTGAAGGAGAGAGAATGGTGTGATTATCTTCATCTATTGTGAAACCATACATTTTTGGCACCGCTACCAGGGATGGTGTCAAGCTAGGAACCTTCATGAGTCATTTATTTTTAGATTAGTTTGATAGTTAAGAACTGCAAAGTTGTGAGCTTGATTAACAAGTCACCAATTTCTTGCATGCATCAAAGGAGAGATGTCCATGGTAGATTCCTTCCTAAGGAGCCTGTGAAAGAAAAAGAAGAATTCGAAGAACCTGAACTGCCATTTCTAGACACAAGCCCAGAGTTTATTGTATCATCATCTTCAGTAGAAGAAGACATCCAGAAAACATTTGACCTCCATCCATTTGAGGAAATATTGGCCAGCTTCCATACTAACTCCACTCCAGGACCACCTGCTATTTAGAAACCTCCAATAATTACCAATTTCCAGCCACAGTTTCAATATCCCATAACTCCAGCTATGGCAGCTCCCACATTTCCATTTCCAATACCAAGTCTTGTCAATAATCCCAATCTCAAAAATATGCCTGCATCAGCATTACCAAAGTTTTATGGTCTCATCACAGAGGATCTTGATACTTTCCTATTTGAATTTGATATCCTATGCCAGAGCTTTGACTATAATAATGACAGTCACAAGCTAAAATTGTTCCTAGTCACACTAAAAGAGTCAGCTTTAAAATGGTTTAAGGGCTTGGGGGCAAATGTAGTAGCAAATTGGGATGATATGAGACGCCTGTTTCTTAACAAGTATAAGGAATATTGCAGGGGAAATGATTCAAAAGGTGATGACATTTTTAGAATGTCACAATGGGAAGATGAAACATTAGAAGATTATATATCTCGCTTCCTATTCAACTTACAAAAGAAGCCACAACACACCCTGCAGGAGGAGTCCCAGAAGCTGATTTTCTTAGAGGAGTAAATGAGAACTATCTTGAAGCATTAGATTTGATGGTAGGAGGAGATATATCCCAATCTTCATGGGATGACCTTCAGAAGATTTTTCAGAACTACTCTAGGTCAGCGGTAAAGAAAGGAAGGGGATTTCGCTCAACAATAGCCAAAGGAAGTGGCTCTGGTATTTCAAAGATGGAAATTTCAAATTTGTTGTCTGATTTCAAGCAAGACATCATTAATGATGTCACTACACATTTGGATACAATGGCTACTAAGAAGAAACATGCAGAAGTTGAGGAGCAATTAGCTGAGTACTGTCCACACTACCAAAAATAGAAGAAAGATTGTCATTGCAAATTGGTCGCTAATGTGGAAAACCAACATCTTCCAACTGAGTACCTAAAGATAGAAGGAGAAGATGAGAAAGTATTCTTCATTGCTCAATGTCGGCTATGGGCCCCACATCAAGGTATGCCCCAAGACCCTTTACAAAATTCAAATCCATATAGTAATCAATGGCAAAACCGTAGTGTCCAAGGTCCTCCATAATATTGTTGGAAATATAGATGCAGTAACTAAGAGGGGGGGTGAATCAGTTAACCACAAAAATATTACCACTAATCCTTAAATGTCTTAACAAATTATTTACTGTGCCACTCGGTAAATATACAAAGAAATGCTGAAAACTTGATCCTTGAAGTGTGTAATAATTAAACTGTTCTTAAGCATTCATCACTGATTAACTTACATGAATAAAGAAAATAACATGAACACAAGAGACACCAGATTTACCATGGAAACCCAATATGGGAAAAACCACCAATATAACTAGTTACTATTTTTCACTCTTTTGAAGTGATGCCTGGTTAGAAGCCAACCCGGTAAAAGGTTACAAAACACATTGTTAGGTGTGACCTTGTTAGAGGATTTAATCACCCTGCTAAGAGTGGCCTTGTAAGAGGTCTTGAAACAATTCAATAGAACTGTTACCTTATTAGAGGATTTACAAAATGGTTGTTAAACCAACTCGGTTAAGAGATTTTGATATCACTACTACAATTGCTAGAGAGTAACAATGAAATAACTTGCAACTAAATTGCTGAATATAAATCTCTATTCTGTTTCACTAGATCCTTATTGATCAATTAAATCTTTGCTACTCCTCAAGGATATCTGACCATCCTTCAAAATTCACACACACCTTTCTTCAAAAATGATTTTTGCATGCTATATATCACTCTTGTTCACCATTTGACCTTCTATATATATATGCCATTTCATAATCATTTAGATTGTCAAGTCGGCACTAAAAATTATTATAACAGTCGGCTGGGATAAACAAACTATAATAACAAAATTCTTTGAAAGGGCTGACCTTGCTCGGTAAACATTAATCCTGAAAAGATTTCCTTCGATGACCGAGAGAACTCGATAACCACAACGAATTCTGCAACATCCTTTGGAGACCGAGAGAGCTTGGTAAACACTAATTTTCCTTTGATAACTGAGGAGGCTCGGTTAACACTGTTACCCTGTTAAGTTTCCTTTAGACACCCAAGAGAACTTGGTAGACACTAAAAACCACCTAGCTGACCGACTGAACTCGGTAGATACTGAGAACCACTTAGCTGACCAACTAAACTCAGTAGATACTGAGAACCACTTAGCTGACCGACTGAACTCGATAGATACTAGGAGCGATAATTGATATGACATTTGTGTGACATCAAAGATAACACATAGCTAATCCAACAATGTCCTTCAGATAATTGTATCCAACAATCTCCCTCTTTGGCATTGATGGCAACACAACATGTCATAGCACAATGAAATTTCATAGATAAACCAAGAGTAAGAAACATATCCTTAACTTCATTCTAATTCCCATCATCTTCAACCTTCTTTCTCTGACTGAGAACTCTCCCTCTTAAATTCTCAAATTATTCTTCTGAAAAATTTCTTGAAATGAAAGCAAACTCTCCCTCTTTGACAACATATGCCAAAGACAACTTACACAGTTTCGGTAAATATTAATGTACCTTATGTACTGATTCATATACAATGATTCCCTGACTATGCTGCATCAACTGATTGATCTTCAACATGTTCTGGTTGATGCATTACTAAAACTTTATTTAGTGAACCTCAGACAGGGGAGTGACCCCTAACTTGCCTCTTAGATACAAGAATGCATCCTTAGGTAGTGGCTTGGTGAAGATATCTGCAATTTGTTCTTTTGTATGAATATATTCCAATCTGATTTCCTTGTCCTGCACCAATTCTCTGACAAAGTGATATTTAATTGCAACGTGCTTGGTTTTGGAATGCATTACTGGATTCTTTAAAATATTTATTGCACTTGTGTTATCACAAAACATAACAACTGGTTCTTTGATCTCAACCTTCATGCCTTCCAAAAGCTGTTTAAACCATATAATATTAGAGCAGTTTACTGCTGGAGCAACATATTCTGCTTCTGCTGTGGATTGGGATGTGTAGTTTTGCTTTTTACTAGTCCAAGATACTAACCTCTTGCCAAGAAAGAATGCTCCACCACTTGTACTCTTTCTGTCATCAATGTTTCCTACCCAATCAACATCAGTAAACACTTTTAAATCCAGATTACCTCCAAATTTATACCACAAGCCATAATCTTCAGTTCCCCTTAAATACCTCAAGATTCTTTTGATTGCCATCATGTGATTTTCTCTGGGTTTAGCTGAGAATCTTGCCACTATTCCAACTGCTAAGGCAATATCAGGCCTTGTGTGTACCACATACTGTAATTTTCCAATCATTGATCTGTATAAGGTCTGATCTACTTCTTTTGAATCATCATCTTTGGTAAGCTTCAGTCCAGTACACATGGGTGTACCAACTAGTTTTGAATCTTCCATACCAAATTTCTTAAGTATTTCCCTGATATATTTAGACTGAGTAATGTAGATACCATTTTTGTTCTACTGAATCTGAAGTCCAACAAAGAATTTTATCTAACCAAACATAGACATTTCAAATTCTTTGTTCATAAGCTCTGAAAATTCTTTGCACTGATCATCATTTCCTGTAAACACAGTATCATCCACAAATATTTTTGCCAAAACAATTTTGTTATCTGATCCTTATTTGATGTATAAATTACTGTTGTCATTAGCCCTTTTGAAATTAATCTGAGTAAGATAGTTATGTAATCTTTCATACCATGCTCTAAGAGCTTGTTTCAGACCATACAATGCTTTGTGTAATTTGCAGACCATATCCCTTTTGTCTGGATCAATAAAACCTTTAGGTTGCTCAATGTAGACTTCTTCCTCAAGAATACCATTGAGAAAAGCAGATTTGATATCCATCTGATATACCTTAAATCCTTTATGTGCTGCATATGCAAGTAAAGTCCTCACACCTTCTAATCTTGTAACAGGAGCAAAAGTCTCTCCATAATCTATTCCTTCTTCTTGAGAATATCCTTTACATACCAACCTTGCTTTGTTTCTTGATACTTGACCATCTTCATTCAACTTATTTTTGAATACCCATTTTGTCCCAATTACATTTTTATCTTTAGGCCTAGGTACAAGAGTCCATGTCTTATTTTTCTCTATTTGCTTTATTTCTTCATTCATAGCTTCAATCCAACTTTCATTTTCTAATGCATCTTTGACATTTTTAGGTTCAAAATCAGCAAATAAACATGTACCTTTTAGTTTACTTCTTGTCATAGTACCATCTAATTTGTTTCCAATAATTTGATCTAGTTTATGATGCTTTCTAACATACTTGGCTAATACAGGTTCCTTGCTTTCTGAATGAGTTATATTGTCATCTTCTTCATCTTCAGGTTCAGATTGCTTGGGCTTGGTAGATACTTGCTCGGTAGCTTCAGACTGAGACTCGGTACTTTGTGACTCGGTTTGAACTTCTTCTTGTGACTCAGTTACTGTATTGGGCTCTGTAGATGTAGTCTCCTTACATGTGTTTGGCAATGTATCAAGTTCAATGTAAACAAATTTTTTGTAGTCCTCTAGTTCTTTTTTGCTTTCTTCTTCAATCTTTTCTGCAAACTCATCAATTCTCACATGTGCACTTTCTATGATTTTCTGAGTAGACAAATTTAGACATCTATATGCCTTACTTTTGCAAGAATATCCCAAAAATATTCTTTCATCACTTTTTACATCAAATTTTCCTTTTCTAGATTCTTTCAAGATGTAACATTTACTACCAAATACTTTTAGGTAACTTACATTTGGTTTGTAGCCATACCATAGCTCATATGGAGTCTTGAATGTGTCTTTTCTCAGCTGTACTCGGTTCAAGGTATGAACTATAGTGTTGATAGCTTCCTTCCAGTATTTCATAGCAATGTTCTTTTTGATCATTAGAGTCCTTGCACAGTCCATGATAGATCTGTTCCTTCTTTCAGCTATTCCATTCTGCTCAGGAGTTCTTGGGGCTGATACCTGTCTTTTGATTCCTCTTTCAATGCAGAAATTATTAAATTCATGGGAGATGAATTCACCACCTCTGTCTAATCTCAAGCATTTTATTCTTTTTTCTGTTTCCTTTTCTACTCTTGCTAAATACCATTTGAACTTCTCAAATGCTTCAGACTTTTCTCTTAAATACATAACAGTCATCATTCTAGAATAATCATCAACAAAGAGAATAAAGAATTTTTCTCCGGTATAGCTCTCAATTCCAATAGGTCCACATAAATCAGTATGCACAATTTCCAAAATATCTTCAAACTGATAGTTTTTACTTTTGAAACTAGACTTTCCCATTTTACCAATTTGACAATTCTTTCATAGACCAACATCAGGTTTCTTCAAAGTAGGAATACCTCTTACTTTCTTGAATTTGCTTATTTTCATCATGTTGTCAAAATTTACATGACATAACCTTTTGTGCCATAACCAACTTTCTTCAATTTGAGCAATAAAACATGAGTAATCACCAAGATCAAGATAAAATAGATTACCTTTGGTTTGTTTGCCCGATCCTATTAGTTTTCCTTTGTCATCCAACAGTCTTGCTTTGCCATTCATGAATTCAACCTTGAATCCAATGTTGATTAGCTATGCTACACTTAGAAGATTATGCTTTAGTCCTTCGACCCAATATGCATTATCACATATAAGTTCTTTGGTTAATGAAATTCGTCCCTTTCCTTTTATACAACAGGGTTCATTGTTTCCAAACCTTACATTACCACCATCAAAGTTTTCAAAGTGTTCAAACTTGGTCCTGTCACCAGTCATATGATGTGAACATCCACTGTCTATAATCCATGTATCATTCTTGCTTATATGATAGATAAGTGCCATCTCATCTTCATCATTATCAAATTCATCTTTTACAGCAATGAAAACAATTTCTTCTTCACTATCATCCGAATCTTTAGCTAAGAAACATGTTTTCTTACCTTTATCCTTGAATGATTTGAAATTTTTCTTGCCATTGTACTTGTAATTTTTCTTCTCATCTTTGCTTTGCTTGTTTGGACACCTGGCTACAATATGACCAATTTCTTCACATGAAAAATAGATTAAGGGAGTTTTACCTCTGTATTTTCCTCTGCCTCTTGAATACTTCTTTGCAAGTAGTGCTTCAATAACTTCAAGATTGCTATCAGAACTTTCCTTTGATTCTTCTTCTCTTTCTGATTGGATTTTTTTCCCTTTCTTGAGTGAAAGTTTGGCCTCAAAAGATGATTCAATATTTTTAGAAGTTGGAACATAGTTGTCATAGTTATCCAGTTCAAAGGCTGTCAATCTTCCAACTAAGGCATCCAAAGTTATTTTGTGATTTTCTTCACATCTTCTTTCTTGAATAGTAGAAACTCTTATTGCATAAATAGGGAGTAATGTTCTAAGAACCTTACTTATAACCGTTTCATCATCAATTTTTCCTCCAGAAGCTCTGATTGCACTAACACTTGTCTTGATCCTTTCAACATATTTTGTAATGTTTTCTTCTTCTCTCATTTTCATTTGATCAAACTGTCCTCTTAGGCTTTCTGCTTTGGCTCTCTTCACATTGTCATCACCACCATAGATTTTCTTCAGCTTGTTCCACATTTCATGAGCAGTTGTGCAGTCTTTGATTTCATCAAATTCTTCATAGCTAAGAGCTGATGCAATGTCTATCATCATAGTGTTATGGTTCTTCTTCTCTGCAATGTCTTCAATAGTTAATGTGCCAGTAGGAATTGTATATTCTTGATCAATATATTTGCATCCTGAATCACCAATGGAAGCCAGATGTAATCTCATGAGACCTTGCCATGCTGAAAAGTTATTTCTGTTAAGCCTTGGAATTTCTCTTTTGTAAGACATCCTGATCTTTAGCTTAGGTCCTTGAAACCCTTCCTGCAAGCACCAAAAGCTCTGATACCAATTGTTGGAAATATAGATGCAGTAACTAAGAGGGGGGGTGAATCAGTTAACCACAAAAATATTACCACTGATCCTTAAATATCTTAACAAATTATTTACTGTGCCACTTGGTAAATATATAGAGAAATGCTGAAAACTTTATCCTTGAAGTGTGTAATAATTAAACTATTCTTAAGCATTCATCACTGATTAACTTACATGAATAAAGAAAATAACATGAACACAAGAGACACCAGATTTACCGTGGAAACCCAATATGGAAAAAACCACCAATGTAACTAGTTACTATTTTTCACTCTTCTGAAGTGATGCCCGGTTAGAAGCCAACCCGATAAAAGGTTACAAAACACACTGTTAGGTGTGACCTTGTTAGAGGATTTAATCACCCTACTAGGAGTGGCCTTGTAAGAGGTCTTGAAACAATTCAATATAACTATTACCTTGCTAAAGGATTTACAAAATAGTTGTTAAACCAACTCGGTTAAGAGATTTTGATATCACTACTACAATTGCTAGAGAGTAACAATGAAATAACCTACAACTGAATTGCTGAATATAGATATCTGTTCTATTTCACTAGATCCTTACTGATCAATTAAATCTTTGCTTCTCCTCAAGGATATCTGACCATCCTTCAAAATTCACACACACCTTTCTTCAAAAATGATTTCTGCATGCTGTATATCACTCTTGTTCACCATTTGACCTTCTATATATATATGCCATTTCATAATCATTTAGATTGTCAAGTCAGCACTAAAAATTATTATAATAGTCAGCTGGGATAAACAAACTATAATAACAAATTTTTTTGAAAGGGCCGACCTTGCTTGGTAAACATTAATCCTGAAAATATTTCCTTTGGTGACCGAGAGAACTCGGTAACCACAATGAATTTTGCAACATCCTTTGGAGACCGAGAGAGCTCGGTAAACACTAATTTTCCTTCGATAATCGAGGAGGCTCAATTAACACTGTTACCCTGTCAAGTTTCCTTTAGACACCCGAGAGAACTCGGTAGACACTAAAAACCACCTAGTTGACCGACTGAACTCGGTAGATACTAAGAACCACTTAGCTAACCGACTGAACTCGGTAGATACTGGGAGTGATAATTGATATGACATTTGTGTGACATCAAAGACAACACATAGCTAATCCAATAATGTCCTTCAGACAATTGTATCCAACATAATATAATCAACTTAGTTGGAACAATGCTTGGAAAAATAATCCACAAAGTCAATGGTATCCTCCACAGTTCCAAAACCAATGGCCACAATTCTAAAACCAATGGAAACCACCCCAAGGGAATTGGCAGTCTATAAACCAATGGAGAGGACTCAACAATGGTCTAACAATACTAGATACCCACCTTTACCACCTCTAGCAAATACACCTGCACTAATGCCACCTCCTATAATTTTTGGACCTAAAAAATAGACTCAGTTGCCTGCACAGCCTCAGCCAAATCCAAATAACCAACAACCACAACAACCAATGTATGTTGCTGATGCTCAGCAGTATCCTACTTATGCTCTAAATGTTGTAGATATACATTTGAGATTTGGTACAACCTTACCAGCACCTGAACCACCTTTAATAATTGAAATACCAGGTCCTCCTACAACATCAACACCAACAACTTCTCTACCACAAGCGGTTGACCCAGCAAATGTAACTAGTACAGTTCAAACTCAAACTGCAGTTGAACCTCCTTTTCCACAAAAGCTTATACAAAGTAAAACTGCACAAACAAAGGATCAATCCTTTGAAATTATTGACCAGTTAAAGAACATGCATGTCTAGATTCCTTTGTTCCAAGCTATTAAAGATGTTCCTCTTTATGGAAAAGCAATCAGAGAAGCCTATCTTAAAAAGCCTAGGAGGAAGAAAAAGGACCCAACCACAGTCCATGTTATAGGATAATTGGCTGACATCATGTTAGGAAAATTGGTTATTCCTAAATATTCTGATCTAGGAAGTCTAGTTGTGAATGTGATTATAAATGGTCAGTCAGTAAAAAATGCCTTGATTGATCTTGGTGCTGCTATAAATGTAATGACCAAGGATACTATGAAAAAGTTGAACATAGAAAGAATATGGGCTACCCCAACAATTCTGCAACTTGCTGATAGTTCTACTGTCACTCCTGATGGAATGATAGAAGACATAGTAGTAGCCCTAGATTCTCTAGAGTACCCTGCAGGTTTTATGATTCTATCTCCAAAAGTCAACTTAGTTGGTTACCTTATCATTCTAGGATGACCATGGTTAGCTATAGCTGATGAAAATATAAGTTGTAGGTAAGGAAATATGACCATATCAAATGGGCAGGAAACAAAGAAATTTGTACTATATCCTCCAACACAACCCCAACCAGATTTAAGCACACCTGTATGGCCAGATTTAGGGGATGGAGAGGAAGAGTTAAAATTTGTAGTACAACTTATGATGTTACATAGACAGTCTTTTCTAAAGCTGCAAGAGGAAGATTCAGTAATTTAGAGTATTCTTAATAATACTTGTGTGGTAGAAAAGGATGTATTTGATAGTTCTGTATTGAAACTAACTACATATGAGGAATATACTGAAAATTGTTTTCTGCCTAAGGAGCCAGACATTATCCATCAGCTTTTACCATGTGAACTAGATATAAGTCCCATCTCTGAAGTTGCTATGGTTAATCTCACAACTATTGTTGAGTTGTCAAAAGGTCATAATGTCCATGTCAATAACAAACTACCTCCCAAATAGCTAAAACAGTTAACAAAGCTTCTCCAAAAACATGAAAAGGCATTTGCATGGGATTATGGAGATATGAAAGGATTAAGCCCCACATTATGCACTCATAGAATATATATCAATGAAGGGTGCCTGCCACTCCGTCAACCCCAGAGGTGAATTAATCTAGCACTTAGGGAAATAGTTAAAAATGAACTACAAAAATTGCTTGATGCTGGTTTTATATACCCTATATTTGATAGCCGGTGGGTCTCACCTCTGGTTATAGTACCTAAAAAGGGAGGGAAATGGAGGATTTGTGTAGATTACAAAGAATTGAATAAGGCAACAAAGAAGGATCATTTTCCTTTACCATTTATTGATCAAGTTCTGGATACTTTGGCTGGTAAGAAATATTTTTCTTTTCTTGATGGATACAGTGGTTATAATTAGATAAGTATAGCTCCAGAGGATCAAGATAAAACTACATTTACATGCCCATGGGGTACTTTTGCATACTCTGTGTTTCCATTTGGCCTGTGTAATACTCCAACAACATTTCAAAGAGCTGTAATAAGTATTTTTGCTGACATCTCACACGACTGTATGGAAATATACATGGATGATTTTATAGTGTTTGGAGTAACCTTTGAGGAGGCTTTGAAGAATCTTGAAAAGGTTCTTGTCCGATGTAAAGAACATAATCTATCACTTAATAGTGAGAAATGTTTCATGCTCATGCAGGAAGGAGTAGTGCTTGGTCATTTTATATCAGCAACAGGGATACAAGTGGACCCAGCCAAGATAGAGGTAATCCTAACATTGCCCATACCTACTAAGCCAAAGGATGTAAGATCTTTTTTAGGTCATGCTTGCTATTATAGGTGTTTCATTCAAAATTTTAGTCAAATAGCTAGTCCTTTGTATACGCTGCTGACTAAAAAAGATAAATTCATTTGGACACCATCATGTAATGAATCCTTCCTGTAGCTTAAGAAACTCCTCACCACAACACCAGTTCTTAAAGGACTAGATTGGTCTATTCCATTCCGTATCCATACTGATGCATTAGACTATTCTATAGGTGCTGTATTAGGACAAAAGCTTGCTAACCTTGAAAATGCAATCTACTATATTAGTAAAAGTCTCCATGGCCCTGAACTAAAATACATAGTGACTAAGAAGGAACTTTTAGCTATAGTTTATGCATTGAATAAATTTAGACACTATGTAATTGGCTATCCTATTTTTATTCATACTGACCACTTAGCTATAAAGTACTTGATGAACAAACTTGCTGTAACTGGCCGATTGGCAAGATGTCTACTGTTATTGCAGGAGTTTGATATTACCATTGTTGATAAGCCAGGAAAGGCCAATGTAGTTGCTGACTATTTGTCCAGACTTCAACTTGCTGATGAAGATCCAACTCCAATTGAAGATACATTTCCAGATGAGCATTTGTTCCACATAGCAACCCATACGCCATGGTATGCAGATATAACAACTTATCTTACTGCAAATAAAATGCCACCGCACTTCTCCCAAAAAGACAGGAAGAAGCTTGCAGAGAAAAGTTTTCATTATTCATGGATAGATAACAATCTCTTCTATATTGGACTAGATCAAATCATGAGGAGATGTGTCAGGGAAGATGAAACATATGACATATTACATGCTTGCCATGATGAACCATGTGGAGGACATTTTGTAGGAAAAAGAATAGCATTAAAGATACAACTGGATATTACTAGCCAACATTACACAAGGATGCAACAACTTATACCACCAAGTGTGACAAATGCCAGAGAATGGGCCAGCCAACAAGATCAGATGAGATGCCACTCAATCCATAGGTTGTTGTAACACCCTTTGACAAGTGGGGTATGGAATTCATAGGGCCAATTGACTCACCATCAAATGGTAAATCCTACATCTTAGTATGTACGGATTATTTAACAAAATGGGTGGAAGTCAGGGCGATGAAAAATGCAAGGGATGAGAAAGTAGCTAAATTCTTATATGAAGAAATATTCACAAGCTACAGAGTTCCAAAAGAACTTGTAACAGATCAAGGAGCCTAGTTCACATCAAATTTGATCATAGAACTTATGAAAGAATACAACATAAGGCACTGAAAATCCAGCCCTTATCACCCACATGCAAATGGGCAAGCAGAAGTCACCAATAGAGAAATCAAGGCCATTCTGACCAAGATAGTGCAAATACATAAAAGGGATTGGAGCGGTAGATTAACTGAAGCTATTTGGGCTTACATAATAACATGGAAGACAACAACTGGATTCACCCCATTTGAATTTGTGTATGGAAAAGAAAAAATGTTGCCCATTGAATTTGAACATAAAACATTACGTACTGCTTTGGAATTGAACATCAGCCTTCCTGCAACATAAGAAGAGAGACTTCTCCACTTGAAATCACTAGATGAAATGAGAAAGATAGCTTTGGAAAGAACAGAGATCATCTAGAAACAATGAAAGAAATGGCATGATGCACATATCAGGAATAAACAATTCCAAGTAGGAGATTGGGCTCTTCTATATGATTCTCGATACAAGGAGATACCAGGAAAATTGTAGACTTGGTGGATAGGGCCTTACAAAATTCAGTATGTATTTGACAATGGAGCAGTACAACTGACAACCATTGATCCAGTCAAGTTCAAACTGCTTGTAAATGGCCATCGATTGTGACTCTATCATAAACCACAGACCAAGGATGAGTTCCTGAAGTAGTTCCAACCAAGAAATTTATCAACTCTAATGGACACAGTTCCTGCAGTAGAGGGTGCAAGCCTTCTTCCTGCAGCCGTACCATAGCAAGCCTTCGATGAGCCACACATAATAAAACCTCATTCTAGATGAGGTCCGTTCCTTCACTCACTTTTCATTTTCTTCTTATCAATTCATCTCATTTGTTTGTCTACCATCCACTCACCCTCCATGTCACCCACAAATTCTATTTTTCATGCTTTCAATAAAACAAGTCATCATCACCTTTTCAATGATCACCAGACTTAGCCAACTCATCAAATTTCATACAGATGCATGATCTAAAACTTTCAGGTACACATTTTTACTTTCTCCTCATTTTTAGCGCATAGGTTTCAATAATTATATATAATACTGCATTAAATGTATCATATAAGCCTAAAGCCAGTTTCCCATTCCTGTGTGAAAATTTTTAAGTGTGGACACTTGTCAAAATTTCATGGGGGGTAGGGAAAGTGTATTTATTTCCAAGTGTCATCTCCATGTCACCCTAGTCATGTCCACATTATATGCTATACTTTGGCTGCAGTCTGTTTTAATTTTTAAATCTTTATTGTATCTATTGTACCTTTTCATTCTGATTTTAGGAAAGATCTCCTCAGTTTGACATGACTTAAAAGGACTATCATTTATACAAAGAACACTCCCAAATTTTACATAGCAACGAGCTTTTTTAGGGATTAGGAACAGGTGGAGCCGACTGCCAGATGCCTTCAAAAAGGTAGAACCACATAGCCCTATTAATTATGAGGTAGTTGTTCACAGGGTGACCAAATACATACAACTGGGATGACAGATCAGAAAGGAACTATGGATGCCCTTATCCTTTTAGCCTCCTATGCTTCTTTGGCCTGTTTATGATAATAATGTTACTAAACTAGACTTGTTGGTTGAGGAGCACAGAGGTGATCACTAGGAGCGCAACAGAGGATTCTACTACACCTTCAAAAGTGGGAAAAAGGGGAGAACCTTAGTCGGAGACTTTAGAGCTATGGAAAAGAAGTATAATGCTTGAGGACAAGCATTTGGATAGTGGGGGGTAGATGATGAGGCATATTAATGTCTTAATTTTGCTATAAGTTTTTATAATTTGGACACACTCTTTTTGCTTTGACAAAACATTCTTGAACACTTGTTGTAATTATCTTGTGAACTTATGCCAGAAATAGCTAGAACCTACTAAACCTATGGGTAGTGTGTATGACATGTTTTGCTTAATACTATACATAGAATGCAGTATTTCATATAACTGTTTTAAGCTATGCTCTAACATTTGAGTAAAAGTAGGAATGTTATCTTGCATGTATATTCCGGATGTTGCTAAATTTTTAGGAGAATGAGGAGCGATGCAAGGAGTGGTGATTACTGCATTTAAGGATGAAGAAAATGAAGACCAGTTATGGAAAAGAAAGTGCAATCCAGTTCTGTTGAATAAGCCGCGCCTGCTAAGGAGTTCTAGAGAATATAGGGGATACAACTTGCTATATTTCTTGCAAGTTGTTTATTCTGTTGCTCGGCAGTAAATGTGTTATGTCATGGTTGATCTTCCACCTTCTTTTTTGGCGATGTTTGCTTAATAATTTTATGAATGTTTTAAAATAAGAATCCAATCATATATATATTGGATCTTGGATTGTCTTAGAAGCTAAGGAGAAAATAGATAATGTTGATTTAGACTTAGAAGTTATTTTTTTCTGTTCTTCATGGATTATTCAGTTCCTATGTAATCAAAGAAGGATTTTAATGGAAGAAAGATTTTGAAGCACTTGTTGTGTTCATAGTTAATTGAAACTGACCAAGGGGGCCCACTTGGGAGGTGGAATAGATTTAGGTAGAATAGATTCATTTCCTGTAGTTTCCTATTTTTAGATAGATTTATTGTATTAGTCTTGTAGCATTGTTACTGTGAAGTTCCTACAACACTTGCAGAAAATGATCATAGTGGATGTTCTAAGTTGTTAATTAGTTTAGGTTCATTTTTGAAGCTTCCTACAATTATATATTGTTAGCCAAAGTGTGTTTACTATTTTGTAGCAACAACGTAGATTCTTCCAATGCATTTTTACTTTCCTACAACATAGGTGTTATGAGTCCTAAAGGAACTTAGTGCACAAATTGTGCTGGCCCATTTCAAGTCCTATGTCCCTAGGTTGACAATTGAAGTGTATTTCATGATGGAATAGGTAATCTTTAGAATAGATATACTATCTTTGAAGGAGAGACAATGGCGTGATTATCTTCATCTATTGTGAAACTGTACAGTGTGTTTGTAAACCTTTAACAAGGTTGGATTTTAATAGAGCTCACTTCAGAAGAGTGAAAACATCAGTAACATGTTACAAAGTGGTTTTTCCCAAGTTGGGTTTCCACTATAAATCTTGGTGTTATACTTGTGTGAATGTTTTGATGAGTATATTTCTATATTATGCAAGATAAATACTTTTGGATAGTGGATTGCATGTTATATGTTTTTGGTATATATATATTTTTAGAGACTGAGTTGTGTTGGTGATTAGATCTAAGATTGTTGAAGTGTTTAAAAGTTTAATTGGTACTTATGGACTTGAGAACAACTGATTCACCCCCCCTCTCCATTGTTCTAAATTATATTAACAATTTCTATCAAAGCTATTGGTGCTTACAGAGAACATGTTTAAATGTACTTGAAGCAAATGAGCAAGATGTATAAAAAGGAGGTACCAAAGTTGAACAAGGAGAACTTCCCTACATGGAAAACTTTGATGAAACTACATCTTGCTAGTATTGGAGATTCGATGAAATACTATGTTGAACATGACTATGTTATACTTGTTGCACCTTTGACTGTCGAGGAGATGAAAGCAAAACAAGAGCACAATCAAGCAATGTTGGAGATTGCATCTGCCCTAAGCTATCATTAATTTGAAGACATCAAGGATTGCACAAATGCAAAGAAAATGTGGGATACTCTTGCAACTATCTATGGTGGTGATACAAATGTACTGAGAGCAAAAGCTGAAAGCTTGAGAGGTAAGTTTGATGAGATGAAAATGCAAGAAGGTAAGAATATTGCTCAATATTGTGGGAGAATCAAAGAGATAGTGAATGCTATTAGAGAAGATAATGGAATCATTGATGATGAGACTATCATTGGAAAGGTATTAATAACTTTTCTTCCTATATATGCCATCATAATTTTAGCAATTCAAGAATCAAGATGCAACCCTGGTAATGTTTTAACTATGGAAAGCCTTGTTGGTAAGCTTACTACTTTTGAACTTTCTAACTATGATAACTACATTGTTCCTAATGTTGAATTTGCATTCAAGTCACAAATGGTTTTACATAAATCTAAGAGAGAAAAAAAAAAGTGTGTGAGAAGTGAAAGTGATAATGAAAGTGACAGTGACACTTCTGATGAGGAATTGGATGATCTTGAGGCACTCATGGCTAGAAGATTGAAGAGAGAAAAATGCAAATATAAAGGTAAACTTCCTATAATCTGCTGCTCATGTAACAAAGTTGGCCATATTGCTGCAAGGTGTCCTGATAGGAATGGCAAGGATGAGGAAAGAGAAAGCAAGTACAAGGATAAGAGAGATAACAAAGATCACTGGAGGTACAAAGATTACAAGGATAAAGGTAAGAAATCCTGTTATATTTCAGAAGAGGAAACTGATAGTGATAGTGATGATTTTGATATTGAAGTAGTTTATGTTGCTATGCAAGATGATTCTGATGAGGATGAGAAAACTACACTTATTTCCTATGTGAGTAAAGGTGATAAATGGATTATTGATAGTGGTTTCTCACATCACATGACTGGTGATAAAAGTAAATTTGAAACCCTAGATCATTACAAAGGTAGAAGTGTTAAGTTTGGTAATGATGCACCATGTCCTGTGAGAGGTAAAGGATCAATTAAATTAATTGATAAGATCACATGTGAAAATGCCTATTGGGTTGAAGGTCTTAACTATAATCTACTGAGTGTTGTACAACTTAATAGAGCTAGTTACTGAGTGGAGTTTCATCACAGGAAGGCTAAAATATTTGATGCTACTGGTGTACTAATTGGAAGTGGAGAAAAAACTAGAGGTAATTTTTTCTATCTAGATCTATCTAAAGACACATGTTTTTTTGCACAATTTGATGATGTTTGGTTATGACATAAGAGGCTATGTCATGTTAACTTTGACAATTTGGTGAGTATTAGTAAAAAGAAGAAAGTTAGAGGTTTTCTGAGATTGAAGAAACCTGATAATGTAATATGTAAACAATGTTAGTTGGGTAAAATGACCAAGTCTAGTTTCAAGAGAAAGACATTTACTTCTGAGAATGATTTGGATTTGGTTCATACTAACCTTTGTGGACCTATGGGTGTACAAAGCTATTGTGGTGCTAAGTATTTTATTCTGTTTGTTGATGACTACACTAGGATGATGACTGTAATGTTTTTGAAAGAAAAATCTGATGCATTCCAGTTGTTTAGGTGGTATTTGGAAAAGGTTGAAAAAGAAACAGGTAGAAGCCTGAAATGTCTGAGATCTGACCAAGGTGGAGAGTTTATATCAAATGAGTTCAATCTATTCTACAATGATAGAGGAATCAAGAGACATATGTTTGCACCTAAAACACCTCCACAAAATGGTATAGCTGAGAGGTGAAATAGATCTATTATGGATTGTGCAAGGACACTAATGATTGAGAAGAATGTTGCAAAAAAGTACTGGAGAGAAGCTGAGTATGTAGCAGCTATAGTGAACTATTCAAATCTGGTATGGATCAAGCAATTGTTGAAAGGTATGAAAGAGGAGATCACTAAACCGGTTGTTATATTATGTGATAACACAAGTACTATCAACATATCAAAGAATCTAGTGATGCACACAAAGACCAAACATATTGCTATCAATTATCATTACTTGAGGGAATTGGTACAAGATAAAGAAGTGAGAATGGAATATGTGAATACAAAGGAACAACTAGAAAACATATTCACAAAATCTTTACCTAAGGATGCTCATGAATATCTTATAGGTAAATTAGGGGTGCTTCCCTTAACTGAGGCTACCTAGTCAACTAGGAGCACTGCATCAAATGTGCTGTACAAAGTATCTAACAAATTGATGTAGGAAAGGTCACACTTTAGGAGCTGCCTAGAGTTGTGAAAAGAATAGAAAAGATGATAAATAGTCATAAGCAAGATGACAGAGAGAGAAATACTTATACTGAACTGATAAGTTGACATCTATATACGAAAGATGTAAGTTCTAGATACTGCTTTGGCATTATTGTCAAAGAGGGAGAGATTCATATGAAAACACATCAGAGAGGGAGAGATTTAGATAAAGGGAGAGATTCAAAGAAAACACAGACATAAAAGATTCAGAGAATCAGAGGGAGAGAGACAAAAAATATTTAGAGGGAGTAATTGTGTGAATGGTCAAGCAAGCAAGGCTAAGTTGTTAAGAATCAGAATGAAGCTAAGGATATTATAAATATTTCTAATGTAATGACAAAGTTTTGGATTGGTTGGTAAATCATGTGTTATTCATATGGTGTTGCCATCAATGCCAAAGAGGGAGATTGTTGGAAACTACAATTGAAGCAATTGTTGTATTGTCATTGATGTCAAACCTTAACTGGTAAGACAATTGCTATCTAAGAAAGTACTATATCTATTGATTGATGAAAAGGATTAGGGAAAGGGATATAACAATAGAACCTAGGGAAAGGTTGAGTTATTTGATACTTCAATGAGTACTTGATTATTTGGTACAATGATAAGATAATGTATCATTTATCTAAGTAAGAAGAAAGACTGAAGAAGTAGGCTTAATTGAGCAAAAGTGAAGAAATCTAGTTTAAGCTGAGTGATGTTAGTGTCGACCAAGCGCCCGTATATGCCAAGTAACTTTAGTGTTGACTAAACATCAGGAAATGTTAAGTGATATGGATTTACCGAGCAAGACAGTGTTAGCTGAGGAAGACAATTTGTAGAGATGACTGAGTTACGTAGTGATGACCGAGGAGATGAATACAGTATTGATTAAGTGTTAGTAATTTACATTTGGAGGAAGAATTCAGATCTCCAGCCGACATATTTGAATTCTTGGGTTATGTAAATCATGTTGACTTTATTAATTAATTGTATGGAGAATTTAATGCATGGTAGATCATTTTATTATGAATTCCATGAGGAGATTGAAGATATTTCTAGAAGGATGGATGAATAACTTAAATGTTGGAAGGATTCGATGAATCTGACCTAAACCTAAGATCTACGGAGGAGATTAAATGACAAAAGATGAATCTACCTATTGAAGAGGTATAAAGGAAAATCTAAGTGTGAAGTTACAGAGTATGCTGGAGTTGTTGATGTTATTGACTGATAAGTCTAAGAAGAAGGATGAAGGTGAAGGAGTTGATCAAAGTTGTGATTTCTTGAAGCAAATTCTGAGCATATCAGAGGTGGAGATGGAAATGGAACTCAATTAGTAAATCAACATATATGTGTGAATTGGATCTGTTATTTGCAAAGTGAGTTGTATGTTTTTTTAGATCAGAAACTACAACTACTTTCTAACCATTGTATCAGTCTAAATCCTTTAATCAAGGTTGACCTAATAGTCACTGTTTAAATCCTTTAATCAAGGTGGCATTCTAATGGAATGTATTTAAGTCCTCTAACATGGCCACTCCTAACAGGGTTATTGAAATCCTTTAACAGAGTCACACCTAGCAGTGTGTTTGTAAACCTTTAACAATGTTGGATTTTAATAGAACCCACTTCAGAAGAGTGAAAATATCAGTAACATGTTGCAAAGTGGTTTTCCCAAGTTGGTTTTCCACTATAAATCCTGGTGTTATACTTGTGTGAATGTTTTGATGAGTATATTTCTATATTCTGCAAGATAAATACTTTTGGACAGTGGACTACATGTTATATATTTTTGGTATATATATTCTTTAGAGACTGAGTTGTGTTGGTGATTAGATCTGAGATTGTTGAAGTGTTTAAAAGTTTAATTGGTACTTTTGGACCTGAGAACAACTGATTCACCCCTCCTCTCCGTTGTTCTAAATTATATTAACAATTGCTATCAAAGCTATTGGTGCTTACAGAGAACAATTTTAAAGGTACTTGAAGCAAATGAGCAAGATGTATAAAAGGAGGTACTGAAGTTGAACAAGGAGAACTTTCCTACATGGAAAACTTTGATGAAACTACATCTAGCTAGTATTGGAGATTCAATGAAATACTATGTTGAAGTGTTTAAAAGTTCAATTGGTACTTCTAGACCTAAGAACAAATGATTCACCCCTCTCTCCATTGTTCTAAATTATATTAACACTAACTAACATGATATAAATCAATCAATTTAAAGTATCATAGATCTGAATCATTAAATGTAATCAAAGGTCTAATATTCATAAAAAGTGGTCTAAATGGGTTGGCATCATAAATATAAATGGCAATAAAGGGGTGGGCACTACATCCTCTCCCCCTTAAATTAGGCTTACTCTTGGAAGCCAACAATAATGACTAAGGTATAGTAGAAGCCAAAATCTACTACCTACAACTGTTACACAAAGAATAAGATGAACGTAACCATCACTCAATCACACTTCACACAAAACTAATACAAAATATTCCATAATTATCCATTCACACAAGGACACATACATCCCATCACTAAGAGCAATATAATTCTGGTTTAAGCATAAATTGAAAATCACATTGATCAATCATTCATCATTTTTCAAATTTTAAATAGATCTAGATCTTTACTCATTCATCATTATAGAAAATATCTAGTAATCAACTGTATAAAACACACACTCACATCAAATAATAAGTTGAGAAGTTCATGCAAACCTAGTTAATGCAACTCTCATGCAAACATATATGATAATCAATATGTGGTTTTCATAAAATAACATAATACAATCTTTGCGATGTACTCCCCTATACATACTATAAGAGGTCCATAATGAACATGATAGACACAATACTTGTCACATCATAGGGCCAACAATATCAAACATTCAGAATAGCCACCATAAAATTTTAAAAGGCAAAACCCAAGTGGGGGAATACCAAGATCAACATTAAGTCATATAAAATTTTATGGCCATTTCATTTTATATGACTTAGAAATGTCAAATTGTCACAAGGTAGAACAAGAGACTTAAAAAGGTCATAAGAATATAACTAGCTAATCATAAGGAATTGAATATAAATATCACTAATAGTTTTGCTATTGAATAATTGATCTTCAAGTTTTACAAAACATATGCAATAATGGCGTTGTTCTAAATTATCAGTTTCCCTAACAAAATGATAAATTTGTCATTAAAAAATTATCCATTTATAAACTATTTGTTAGAATTAGTTCATGAAATGTCTTTGAAGTAAGTTTTTGAAAGGAAATTTTTTGATAGATTAATTTAAGAAGATCAAATGAATCAGATTGCACATTATTAAAAATATTAAAAGTAAAATCATTAATAGTTTTTAAATTTAAATCTTAAAAAATAAATGGATAATAACTTAATGTGATTCTAGGACTTAAAAAAATAAATACTACGAAAAAAATCATAATTGAAATGTCAAGCCAATTCCACCTCTTTCCAATAGATAATATGTAAGTTTAATGAAGACATTTTTTTAATCAAAATAAACTAATGGGGAAGAACATAGAATAGTTGAAGTGATAGAGATTTTGCAATAGTCTTGTGAGAAATATTTAATAAAGTGATTGTCCTCTAGTCAGCCATTATTTATGAAATTTTACAATTATTAGTTCCTGCCACAGGCAAAATACTATAGCATCCTATAGATGTCAGTTTGCTATATTAATTTAACCAATCAACTTTTTGAATTTTTGTAATTTCCTGTACATTTAAAATGTTTCAAATTTTATTAATATATATTGAAATTTCAAAAAATGATTTCCCTTTTTTCTAATTGGTTCATACTATGAACAATCATGGTAGTAGATGTTTACGAATTTGCCAACAATTCTAAATTGAAATATTTTAACTTTTATTGTTCACCCCTCTGATCATATCATCATTGCACTCTTTTAAAGTTGTGGATGAAATACCAAATACATTGTGTATAGGTGGAAGCTTTAAATAGTAAATCTGCGAAATCTGAAAAAATTAATGGGCCTATGCTGCTTTCAACAATGTTGGCAGCATGAATTTTGCATTGAAGTTAGCTATTAATAGGTACTTGTACGAGTATTGGTTGTACTAGTTTGGTATGTTTGTTAATGGTGACCTACCCTTTCACATGGGAGGC